>CM060913.1:1038681431-1039346631 GCA_030737875.1 Allium sativum | reverse complement strand
GATATGTGAAGTTCACCATGTATGTTATGCTAAGTTACCTTTTATACCCTTATGCGTTATGACGAATATGTAAGCGAGATAATGACGTTGGGAGGGTTTGGGTAAACTTAAAAATACATGAAACTAAAAGATTGGGAATTTACCTATTAAGTTAGGTCTACCCCTTGGGAATTTACCTATTAAGTTAGGTCTACCCAAGTATATGTTAACTTGTAAATGTGTTTAAGAGTGGACATGACATTAGATAACATGATATGGCCAACTCGAGGTTAGACCTAGTTGTGGTGTAAATCTTCCCAGGTAACCACAACGTGGGGTCTAATGTGGGTAGTTGGTCATGTTGCACCATAAAACCCGAGGTTAGACCTAGACGTGGTGTAAATCTTCCCAGGTAACCACGGATGTCTAATGTGAGAGGTTGGGTGCGTTAAGTAACTAATGCCTCATGATTAGGGTTAAGTCATGGCCCACTAATACTTAACCAATAATGGGGATGCGAGGATTAGATGGGGTTAAGTGGTTACACTTAACTAATTTAATCCAGGATTAGTGAGGGGTTAAAACCACACTTAACCCTCTTAGAAACCCTAGCAACGTGGTCTGTTCCAGCAGTAATCCCAGTTTGGTATCATTCATAACCCTAGAGGCTAGGCTAGGGCGGGGCACGATTACTGGACTGATATAAGCGACCAAAGCGACGGCTGAGTGGTACAGCGGTGCGGGTCCGGCGGGCTACGGACGTGCACGTAGTCCGATGTTGGACAAACTCGAGGCACGGGTACCAGTAGGCTTAGACTGTGCATTTTTGCTTAGGTGTCTGGGGTTGACACCCGAGGGCTTGATACACCCGAAGGTGGACCCAACACAGTCTGACTACATCCATGTGGGCCGTATGGACACCAACACTTGACGTGTTAGGTTTATAGGGAGCCGATCGACTAGACCGTTGGGCTGGACCTTATACTAAGGTCACTTCAAGTTATTGGGCCAAAGTGTGGGCTAAGGGATCAAGATCTGTTTTAGGGGTTGCTAGTACACTGTGGTGCAAAGTTTAATCTCATCTATGTGATGTCACCTTTATCTATTACCAGTATGTTCATCTCAGTTTCCATCATACTGTTAACTTTATTAGTTTATAGATTGATCGTAGTAGGGCTTACCAGTCTTTTTGACTGACCTGTTTTCCTTTCGCTTCTTTTCTTCCGTTTCCCCCCCCCCCCCCACAGGTTCTCAGGGAGGGACTACATCTGCTTAGTGGATCTTTGACTTGCTTGTTGGATAGCTCATGTATGGATCTGAGCTAGCCATGGCTTATCTTTTATTTCTGGGGATTAGTACTGATGTTTTACCATGTATTTTGTTATCACGTATCTAGACTTATGTTGTATTTTGGATTATGACATTTTGATAGTATGTACTTGACTATGTTGGTTTTCTGAGATGATGATGATGGGTTTTATCTGCTACCGCTGCTTTACTTATACTTATTTATATATATTCTGTCTTGCGATATCTCTGTGCATGTTTACCTTCACAATAACGCCCCTCCAAAGCTAGTACATTCTAAGGAGTGATCCTAGGGGAGGTGGGGCGTTACAATATATACCAACGTCTACCAACAAAGCAATAAATCAACCAACCAATCAAACATATTACACAAATAAATATCAATTCAACAATAGATATTTATACTTTATGATATGAAATAATAGTACCCCAGAAAGTGTGAGAGTTAACTCACCATCCATTCTAATTCGACGATTTTGTGTCGATTTATATAATTTCAAGTAGGCATTTGAAATTACATAAAAAGCCAAATAACTCCAATCTAACTCGTACACGTAGTGTTCGGGAATATGAACCCAATGCAATTCGTTTCCCAAGAATATAACCTCATATGAAAGAGATATAGTGATTACAGTTTATACAAGAATTTAAAATAAATTATTTAATTAACTAATTATCATTTAGCTCTTAGTTACCGTAATTAATTTAAACTAATCTTGGAAAAATCACGATTTAAAACAGCAATACCCAGGCATCATCTTCATGAAGAAAACCAGACTTACACAAATGACCACCGCGCCTCCAAGCCACATTCGGCCACCATCACCAGTAATTCACCATGTCGGCCACCTCAGGCCCATTTGCGCCACGAACCCCGATGACCCAAGCCTCTGCAGTTCACCAGAAAACGTACAAAAGAAAATTCCGATCAACTACTATATTCTGTGCCTCTGGTCAACGAACTGACCTCCGACCATCTCAGATGAAAAGAGCACTTCCATGCGCCCCATTCTTGTTTAGATACCTCGTCTTTAAAGTCTGTAATGCTCACGAAAAAGAGAAAACACGCTAGTGCTGTTGTCTCTGTTTTGTGGGATTTTTGGGCACCCATGAGCCTCGATTGTCGAGCGCCCAACATGTAAAACTCTAAACGTTGATGCGAACAACTTTCCAGTTGGGAGTTTTTTCTAATTTTGGATGGACTGAGAGATTAAATTAAGACTATTACATGAAAGAAAAAGAGAGTGGAGGCTAGGGTTTAACAAATGAAGAAGGGTTGAGATGCTTATATAGCCTCTCCAAATCACTATTCACCAAGTCTGAAAATTTCCGAACTCGAAACGAGACGTTATAACTGACGTTCATAGCTAATATTCCACATTTCGAAAACAATGGAATTTGTTTTGAAGCTAATTTAATCATATTTAATAGTTATTATTAGAATCAGATTATAATTTCAAATCGATTATCGATACGCGTTTATATCGTGCATGACCACTTAACAACTTTGATTGACATCAAAATTGAAGTCTTATAATAATTTATTATTTCAGATTCGATGAAACTGGTTTCATCGAATTCTGAGATTGTTTGAAAATTAGCTATTTTCTATATTAAAATATCATTTTAAAATACAATCTAAATATCTATTTAAATCCCAACTATATATTACTATAAATGAACTTACAAAATGGATTTAAAATCGATATCAATTAACTAAATGATGATAAATGAAGTTATCAAATTCATATTAGTCAATACTTGATCAAGAATTCTAGTATTAAAATTTTCAAACATTCCAACTTATTAATAATAATTATTTATTATTGTTCATATCCAAATAGAATTGTTTATGGCTTCAAAATAACTTAAGTTGATTTTAAAATCAAAAGTTTCAAATTTAAGTTGAATCGACATTCCAAATCTCAATTAAAATATAATCCAAATTGGTAAATCTTAAAATTAATTGTTTTAGATATTCAAACAATTAAATATTCCCATTTTAGATAATCTGGGTTGTTACATTCACCCCCTTGAAAGAATTTCGTCGGAATTCCTTAAAGAAAGGAATTACAACAAACCATAAGTTTAAAAAAATCGATTAATATTACTTCAAAAACCTTTATTACTAAAGTTGTGTTAATTTTTTTTAACACCTGAAATTTTCAAAAAATTCCGGCAGTATCTCCTTTGTACGGCTTGATCCAAAAAAATTAACGACAAAAAATATATGAAACTATACATCTCATCTCAATGTTAAGTCATGCCATACCATGGGGAAACAATATATAAGATCCATGTACGGTATGTAATCCTAAATATATAGCATTTTGTTGGGAAAACATATCTTTACCATGAAACGAAAAGCTATAAGAAAGCAAGCAAATTTTTTCTTTCATATACCTGTATATACTTACAACCCGAAAAAGAGTTAAGCAAATAACAAGTAATAGCAACAACTAACATATGCATAAATGACACAACAATCATAGCGGCGACCAAGACATAATGCAACTGGTAATAATGGTGCAATAAATAACAAACAAGCATATGCAACCAAATAACATAGTGTTCTCTTATAACAAACCAATATGCATCTAATTTCCTAAAAGAAAATGTTAGAACTACATCCCGGGTTTAATATTCAAATTATACATTCAAATCTCTTTGAATTCTAACAAAGCCAAATCAAAATTAATTATGATAAGGAGTGGGCTCTTCCTACCGAAGCATGATATAACTCTAAAACAAACAACATGTAGCGTCCAGTGTTCTGGTTCCTCCTAAAAACAACAATTAGAGTAATTAAATATACCTGACAAGTCTTCCTATAGGAAAACTTCCAAAATCCCATTTTAGTCATAACTAAATATTTAGAAATCATTTTTTTTAATTTACCGGGATTTAAATTCAAATCAAGCAACAATTTTTTATAAACCCTAGTTTATAAAAGCACACCATCTACCGACTGTTAACTCCAAAAATGGCAATAACACCTATCTATTGAGAAAGCACCACCCCTTGATGGGGAAACAGAACAATACTATAGAAATAAATTTTAACAGGAAAGAAATAGAAAATAGGGAAAGAAGAAGACAATTTTACAGCGGTTCAGCTTGGGCTCAAGCCTACATCCAATTTTAACAATATTATTATAATCCTTTCCATGCCAGATACAATATGTTTATATGATTACAAAGGTCTCCGAAGTAGAAGATAACAAATTATCACTAGTACTAATGGTTATTGGAGAATCACAATAACCAACCTAAGTAACTTGAAATAGTTATCACTGGAGGAGGAGATTTGTTGTTGGAGGAGATTAATGGTTGCTGGAGGTGAAGAAATATCTTTATAGAGCTGTGGCAGGGCAAGGAAGGAGACCCCCCTTTAATATTGGAGCTAGGAGGGTGTTTATTGAAGTTCTGGGAGAGTTGGGCCAAGCCCACTTGCATAGAACACTAAAACCACCCGCCGATCCATCATGGAAAGACTCATGCCAAAATACCCTAAGGGCGAGGGTCGGTGCCGACCAACTGCCTTAGTGTGTTTTTGGAAGTGGGTCTTTTGGTTCTGATGTTCATTCCTAGTTTAGTTCATGGGTGCACTTTGGTGTGAATTGGACTAGGTCTGGGATGTTATCGAGTCTTCCTTAGTATCGCTTTAGTGTGCTGCTACATTCCATGAAATGGCATAACTGAGTTGATTAGAATGACTCGAATTTGAGTGAGTAGCCTACCAGAGTGTTGTATGGAAGATAGATTGGGCCACGTTGGCCATGAATCAAAGCTCATGGGTCGGTGCCGACCCATGATGGGTCGGTGCCGACCCATGATGGGTCGGTGCCGACCCATTGATTTAGTCTCTTTGGCTATTGAAACCTCTTAGGTGGTCTTGTCTTGGTGCTTCTAGAAAAGTTTCACTCGATTCTGAATTTACGTGATTCTGATCTCTTTATCAATCTTGCTCGAGTATCTTATTGAGGGTTATATACTGGTTAACATTCCCCCCCCAGAGTATGTTCGTGTTGAAAACACGACATGCTCTTGATTGCTAATTGTGCACTCCTGGTGAAGAAATCACCTAGAATTAAACAACTAACCTTTTTGAAAACTTGGTATTTATCTGGGGTTCACTTGTATAGTACTACCATGTTGGTGTTTGCATTAAGATAACACGCTCTAGCCTGATACTTTCTTTGTGGAACCAGGAGCATATAGGTATGCATGTTGGAAAAGCAGATTCAAGCTTTGACGAAGCAAAATGGGACGGTACAGACCCATGGCCTTGGTCGTTACCGACTTTCAGACTTAGATTATTTTTTTCATTTCTTTCTGCTTCTCTCTTCTATCGCATTTGTTCTACCCCTTCTCCTCATTTCTTGTTTGGTCTATAAAAACTAGGGTTCCAATCCCCCTTTCCTCTTGCTTCCAATCTGATCTTTAGGCCCCACCATTGTTCGCCTGCACCGCTGCTGCCTTCAAAGACCACCTATGCCTGCCGGCGACTCTGTGACTATCTCCGTTTAGCCCTATCTCCATCGATTTTGGCTCTTCGGTCCGAATCCAACTGGCTTAGCCTCATACCCTAGTTGTAGTCGAGCTTTTGAACGCAATGGCACCCGAACCCAACTGTTTTTAGCTCCATCTAGTTTCTAGGTTGCGATTCTTTCTGATTCTGAAGAAAAAAAATTGATTTTATCATGTTCTTTTGGACATTGAGGCACCGATTTGGGGTGCCTTGGCTTATAGAACCTGAATTAGATTAATTCGAACACTTAATCGGACCATCAAATTACATTTTCAAATTGGAACAACGTGCCTATAGTCCTTTTTGAAATGAAAACTTAAAATGACATTGTTTTAGGCTAATAATCGTACAAATTCTCATCCAACATGAACCATATGACGTTTTTTACGTGGCACTTGAACGTTTTTTGTGTGGATATTTTAGCTTAATTTTGAATAATTATATTGGCCATGGAAACAAATTTTTACTTGATGTTGACACATGTATGAACTTCCTTGGAAATTGATGACGAAGGAGCTTGGGGCGTCGATTCGTATGGTACGTTTGCTATTGGTATCTTGATTTAGTCATGAACTAAACTGCTTAAGAGAAGATGAAGCGTTTCACGCTCTTTTGACGTTCACATGACCCATGTTTGTGTCGTCTCTTTGGGAAGTTTATATGCTGCGGGTCACATTTTTATAGGGATGTATCTTTGAACTTATGCACGGATGGCGATTGGATTTTGTTCATTGACACTCACCGGTTAATAAATTCAAGTGCCATTTTTTACCCAGAACTAACACATTTATAGGTTGCGCACACTCAACCATTCTGAATGCGAAGTTCACTTTGTAGAATGGTATCTCACCCCTCAGAGCATCTTAATCCCGCGAAGGCGATTCTTCCCAAGTTTAGATTCAGTTTACCTATGGTGTACGCTCGTCGTCTATACAGACAGAAGCGTCCTCTCTCATACTGAGATGGCGATAATTGCGATGGGACCCGTATTTGATCGAACTCCTCCTGTTCTTAGGCTCATTGTTAATTCGCCAGAGAGATTCCCCTCTTTGGAGACTCAATAGATGCTATATCGTATCTGTATACAATTTGGAATTCTCAAGGAAGACATTTGATTACCTGAGAAGGGTGAAACAGCTGATTGTTCCTGTGTTGGGTTTACTGCCTATCATTGTTACATGTGTACACATGGTGTAGTCCTGCCATTCAACCTCTTCTTACAATCAATTCTCGAGGAGTTAGGAGTTGCACCATACCAGCTTCATCTGAATGGCTATATGGTGCTCACTGGCCTGTATGTCCTTTTTATGCAGTTTATGCAACACGCCCCAACTTTCAATGAGAACTGCTACATGTGCGTTTTTAGGAGAAGAAAAGATCGTCCATCTTTGATTTTCATTGAAGCGACTAGGTATCATAAGTTGATCCTTGTCTTGCAAGACAAAGTTCCTTATTTTATGAATTTATTCTTCTACGTTAAATTCTCGACGGGTTTCAATAGATTCTTGACAAGCGGGGGTTAGTGTCGCTTTGATGTTTGCACTCGTTTGCCTTAGAGACATCTTATCTTGACATTCCTTTAATCTCTTTACAGTCTTTCCAACTTAAGTAAAAGATCCTAAGCACTTATCTACCTATGAGTCTATGGTGGCAGTCGATAAGAGAGAGAGGGAAGTGGACTTCCTATTGCAAGAAAAATTCCAACACCAGTTTGGTTTATTAGAGCCTTCATGATTTGTTATTCCCCATGAGGTCTCGACCCCTACACTAGTTGTAACAGATGACTTTGCTGCAAACCAAGCGAAAGAAGGATTGATCCCCAAGAAGGATTCTGTTGTTAGGAGTTCTAGTTAATGGATTGTTGAGGATTGTGTATTTCCATGAGGCATGTCTCGAATTCATGAAGGCGATGAGAGGAAGTTTGTGCAACGGGAAGGGAAGCAAATCACGGACTCAGTTTTCGAGAAAGAAGAGGGAGAACTTTTGATTAATAATGATACAAGTGTAGGGACAAGTGATTCGTGGCCTTAACATTGAGGATTCCTCTGACTGGTCATTAGCTACTAATGGGTCTAAAACTGACTCCGAAGATCTAAACATCGACGATCCCATTCGGCTCTGAATTCCCACGATCAGGGATTAGGTAAAAATGGTCAAGATAACCTTGGTGATCTGAGCGACATATACATTACTCCTTTTGAATTGCTCGGAGATGACCCTGCAATGGTTACTCCACCTACAACCACTTCCGGAGCTGCTATGACTACTTCGGCGACTACCAGTTCTGTAATTCCTTTGACCACTAGCTCAGAAACTCTCGCGACCTCTGATTTTGGGACTCTCGCGGATACAAGCTCAGGAACCCCTGCGACTCTGCCACTCACTTCATATGTTTCTAAGCTTCTTCTAACTCCTTCCAAGGCCTCAACGATTCTCACCGCATTGAGTGGTCTATATGGGAATCGAAATTTAGATAACACCACACACATTTAGCACCATATACTTTCGATACAAGCGTAAATGTATCATTGGTATTCTTGGTCTTAATACCATTGCTAAGTTAAGACCTTTCTTTGCAGATCCAGCCATGAGCCGTCAATATGATCATTATGATGACTTCTGACATCGACTCTCCAGAGGCTTCGAGGATAAGGGCCTCTTTTACCCAAGGAGAAATTATGAGACATATAAGCAGAGGAGAGACAAGAAAGCTCATGAGGCTCAAGAAGAACATAATCCCAAGGAACGCGAGGATCGTAATAAGAGAGATCATGATGAACATGCTAGAAAGGATCGTGACCGTGATCACAACTATGAAGAAGACACGCATAGGAAGCATGGTAGGGATGATAAGGGTAAAGAAGTAGATACTGGAGATGAATCTAAATGCTCTAAGATGAACAACTCTTGCTTCCTCTTGCTACCACCTCTACAACTACTGCCCCTATCGATCTAACAATTATAGATTTTGCTGCAACCGCTCCCACTAAGGATGATATCAAACTATCATGAAGAGGCCTCCATACAAACTTCCTAATGCTCCCAGTCAGCTTTCGCAAAGGTTCCCGGATTGGTTTCTAAAGGGAGCACATTTTGATTTGGATGTAACTCCGATTGACAGGGAGGAAATGTTGAGAAATGTAGAGATCTATAAACCCGATGTGGAGAGGCTTTCCAATTGGCATAATATGGTCTTTGAACTCCAGAGGGTCAATAGATTGAATTATGAGGCCCAGCTTACTTTCGAAGACGATCGTACTAGATGGGAGTTGGTCCTTAAAGTGTGTGATGGGGAGATTGACAAAATGGCAACCTCTTATAAGGCGATGGAGTTAGCTAAGAAGAAGGCTGACAATGATCTTGTGTCTGCACTTGAATCTCATTGACAAAAGGAAGCCTTTACAAGTGCTCGATTATGCGATGTAGATTTTGCTCAGAAAAAGGCTGAGGACTTGCTGGAAGTAGAGAAAAGGATCACCGAGTCCTATCGCAAATAAGTAGTGGATCTGACCGCTTCCCTGAATAATGAATCTCTTGAAGTTACAAGACTAAAGACATAGTTGGTTAAGGTTCAACAAGAGCACGACCAAGCGATGAAGGAGAAAGCCGCTGTGTAGGACAAGCATGCGGAAACTATGAGCACTCTCAATACCAATATGTTTGATTTTTATATTCTTTATGTAATGAGAAAAGGGAGTTTGGAATTCCTGGAAGAGAGGTACCCCGCACTTTGGCTGAAGTGTGGGAGGAAATTGTGAAGCGTACCGGCATTGGCAGCAATAGTGAGGAGGAACTTCTGGATTTTTACTTGGATGACAAATCGAGAATCGCTTTGGCTAAAGAGAAGGAGGAACTAAGGCTAGAGAGATGAATTGTCACTACTGAAGAGGCTGGGCCTTCAAACACCCCATCTCTCAATGTTTAAACTACTAAAGACGCTTCTGTCCCCCCTGGCGAGTTATCTTATATAGAAGCTGCCCCTACCAAGGGCACCACTAGTGCTACTGCTACACCTGCCGACATTACTCTTACCATTGTGGCCTCTAATGAGATTGTTACTAGAGCGACTACCCCTCGGATCATAGCTACCGACAAGGTTAATGCTGGGACGAATTTGTCATGTGATAAGGGTAATGGCCAGGATGCTCAGGAGTTCGACATTGCGGCATCGGTGTCCTTAGAAGTAGGTAATGATGATATTATTTGTGATTCAGGGAACACCTCTCTTTTCACATACGAGTTTGATGATTTACTTGAACGGTATATGATTGATGTAGGATTGGAATTTCCTAGCGCTCTTCCGTCCGTTGGCAACTCGTCAGGGACTATAGCTATTTTTAATCCATCAGTAACTGTTACTACTAAGGACGCACTAGGGACCATTGCTCACCAGGCCCATTATACATTCTTTGAGCTCCACTCATGCCTCTCGTGTAGGGTCGCAAGCTGAACAAATTGCCGCCCTGCAGGACTTGGATGAGCTAGCAATTTCTTTGGGAGGTAGGGAAGAACGTCTTGATGAGAAAGAGACCTTGGATGGAGGATTGGGAGCAAAAAGTAAACCAAAAAGAGGCATGGAAGGAAGCAAAGTGCGCATAAAAAGTCAAAGGTTTCCTCTACCACTGGTGATGAAGCAGTCTTGGGTTGTCTATCTTCTACCACTACAGCGTTGACTAGGCCCACCAAGCTTACCATGAGATCGAGTGAGACCTCTAATGGAGGGAAGAAGAAGGATTGATGGCCCTACACACCTACCTTTTGTTCTTTTAGCCGTGATTATGCGAGTGTCGGTCCTCGCTTTTGATATTTTTACTTTGTTGTTCGCGTAAACTTTGTAAATGGTTGTTATTGGTCAACACATGGCTTTCCTTTGTGCTATAACTCTATATTGACTCGGTTTGCAACATTTGTGGTACATTTTTGCCTTCATATTCTATCTTAATCGCAATTACTTATTGTTACTTTCCTTCGTAAATATTTAGTCTGTTTTGGTACCGGGGATGACCTATGATATGTCTTATCTTATAGATGGGAGAAGTTGTAGTATTACCCCCATGTCATGGGGTTGTCACAGGTAATACAAATATCTTTCTCAGATTTCTATGATATGATGGTTAGCAAGTCTTATTACTTGATTGATGCTTGTCGATCAATCATCGCGAGCTTCTAGTAATAATTAAACTGTATCAGCCGCATTCTTCTGAAATTGGATGTTCCTGCAATGTATAACGAGTTTCCCTCATGACAACGAGGTCTCTTTGCTCTTGATTTACATCGGTGGTCGTGTGGCCTGGCCAGGATTGCATGTCCCAGGGACTGACTCAGCGTGCAGTATCGAGAGTGCCTCGTAAAAATGAGTTCTTTTCCCTTGGTCTTCATTGGTGGTTGTGTGGCCTGGCCGGGATCCGTCCCCGGTGCCTAACTCAACGCGTAGTACTAAGGGTGCTTTATAAACACGAAGTCTTTTGTCCTTGATTTGTATCAGTGGTCGTGTGCCTGGTCAGGATCGCATTTCCTAGGGCCTGACTTGCCGTGATGTACAACGAGGGTGCCTTGTAATGACATGTCTTCTATTGGGTTACGACTGTGTTATTATAAGTTATTCCTTTCTGTAATGATTATGTTCTTTAGGCTTGTTACCTGCAAATCTTTTGAATTGAATTTTAGTGCACTGCAATATCGAAGTAGGAGAATGACATTTTTTATCTAAAAGACAAGAGTTTACATATCATATAGTCGCAATTAAAAACAAACTTTATTGATAACTTTTGAATATCATAAATCCCGATACAATGCCCCGGCATGCGTGGTGGCTTATTCCAAATAGTTGAAAAGAAAAACAAACAAAACAACTTCCAAACATTTTCGAAAAATAAGGACGTAGATGGTCGCTGTTCCAAGCTTGTGGAATTGGTATTCCATCTATTGTGGTTAACTTGAATGAGATGTCGGAGAGCTTTTATGCTATCACAAACGGTCCATCCTAGCTTGGCCCAAACACGCCGGTATTGATCATTATCTTTTTCAATATAGGATCGCCCACCTCAAAAGTGTGGTGCCAAACTCTAGAATTGAAGTGCTTTGCAACTTTGCTATGATGCGCTACCAGTCATAGTTCTGCTTCCTCCCATTTCTCATATAACTGATCAAAAGCTTCTAACATTAATTGATCATTTTCAATTTGATTGAAATGAATCTTCCGATTATTCGGGACTTCTGTTTCAACTGGAATCATTGCTTCGACGCCAAATGTTAAGGAGAACGGTGACTGACCAGTCGCGGATTTGTGAGTTGTTCGATAGGCCTAAAGAGCAAGTGGTAACTCGTTGACCCATCCATATTTGGCCCTCATCAGCCTCTTCTTGATTGTGGACTTGATAATTTTATTATCTGCCTCCACTTGTCCGTTCGCTTGTGGATGAGCTACAACTATGAAATATTTCTGAATATGGTAACGCTTGCAGAAATCCTGAAATTCTCTTCTCTTCAACTGTTTTCCATTGTCAGTAATGATCTTCTATGGCATCCCAAACCTACAAATGATGTTTTTAGTGACGAAGTTAATAACTTTCTTAGTGGTAATTGTGACCAGCGGCTCCGCTTCAGCCCACTTCGTAAAATAATCCATGGCGACTACGGAATATTTAGCGCTTGCTTTAGCTATAGGGAATACTCCAATCAAGTCGATTCCCCATATTGCAAATGGTCGTGGGCTGACAATTTGGGTAAGTTTGGATGACAGAGCCCTTGGGATTTTGGCAAGCCTTTGGCATCTATCGCATTTTCTAGCGTAGTCTGCAGATTCTCTATTTACTTACGGCCTAAAATAACCATATCAGAGTATCTTTTTTGCTAGAGTCTGACCGTTGGTATGATCTCCACACTCTCCCTCATGCACTTTAAATAGGATTCTTTTGGCTTCTTCACAGGTCACACACCGTAGCAGAGGCATATAAAACCTTCTTCTATATAATTTTCTGTCTTGCATCACAAACTTAAGGGCCTTTTTGAGTAGCTTTTTCCATTCAACTTGACTTTTAGGAAGCGTTCCATCGGTGAGTTACTCCATTATCGGGGTCATCCATGACTTTTTCTCCCTAGATGCATCCATAATGTATTCGATTTCCATTTCGTTGATGCTTGGATTACTGAGGATCTCTACTGGTACTAGCCCCAAAAGTTGGGCATCTCTCGAACTAGCTTACTTTGCAAGCGAATCAGCCTTCATGTTTTCCTCCCTTGGTATGTGTGAAATAGTATGATGTTAAAAGTGATCAAGAAGTTCCCACGCTTTTGATAAGTAAGGAGCCAAATTCCCTCCTTTTGCTTGACATTCTTTACGAACTTGATACACCACTAGTTAGGAATCACTGAATATTTGGAGAGTCTTAAGATGTAACTCTTTTTCTATCCTTAATCTAGCTATCAGAGCTTCGTATTCTGCCTCATTATTGGTAGTCAGGATTCCAACTGTAATGCATAACAAACAGATCACCTCCAAGGGTTCCAAAGACCACTCTCGCTCCCAAACAATACTCGTTCATAGCTCCGTCCACATACAGTTTCCATCAAGCCTTCTACCGTCTCTTCTTCATCGTTGCCTTCCTGTAAATTGAACTCTGCAATAAAATCGCTAGTGCTTGGTCATTGATTGCTCTTCGAGGATAGCAGGTTATTTCATATTGAATTAATTCAATGTTCCACTTTTGAAGCTGAGGTTTCCGGTCTAAACAAAACTTGTTTCAATGGTTGATCCTTTAGTACCTTAATTGGATGAGCTTGGAAATAAGGCCGTAGCTTTCTCGATGCAAGCACTACGCAAGTATCTCCAGCCTTGTATATTTCTTTTATTCCCCAGTGAAGCGTTTACTAATGTAGTACATTAGCCATTGGATTCATGATTCTTTTCGTACCAAAGATGCGCTCAGTGCGTGAGAAGATACTGCTAAATAAATAAAGAAAATTTCCCTGTCATTAGGCTTAGAGAGCATTGGTAGGGACTCCATGCGTCGTATATGTTCTTCGAAGGCAACTTAACATTCTGATGTCCATTCAAAGTTCTTTAAAGCATCGAAGAAAGGTATGCATCTGTCGGTCGCCTTTGAAATGAACCTACTTAATGCTGCAATTTTCTCATGGAGACTCTGAAGTTATTTTTTATTTTGAGGAGCTATGACTTCTCTCAAAGTCGTCACTTGCGTGGGATTGGCTTCAATGCCTCTCGTGCTCACCACGAACCTTAGGAATTTCCCGAAAGACATGCCGAATGAACATTTTAATGGGTTTAACTTCATCACATACTTTCTCAATATTGTGAAAATTTCTGCCAAGTTGTCCATGTGGCTACTTGCTTTCTTCGACTTAACTAGCATATCATCGGCGCATACCTTCATGGTCTTACCAATTTGGGATTTAAACATCATAGTAACAAGACGCTGGTATGTTTTCTAGACATTCTTCAAATCGCAGGGCTTCACTTTGTAGCAGTATAACCTCAAATCCATAATAAAACTGGTGTTTTCCTGATTAGGCTCATGAATCATTATTTGATTGTACCCCGAGTATTCATCTATAGAAGATAGTAGCTCATGACCCATCATACCTTCTACGAGCTGGTCGATTCAGGGTAACATGAAACTATCTTTGTGACATTCCTTATTAAGATCTGAGACGTCTATGCACACTCGCCATTTATTGTTCACCTTCTTGACTAAAACGGATTAGATACGCAATCCAGGTATGTCAATTTTTCGATGAATCAGTTATCCATGAGGCTGTCGACTTACTCTTTCAGGGAATGTGATCTTTCAGGACCTTGAGTTCTTCTCTTCTGTTTTACTGGAGTACATCGAGGGTATATATTAAAAGCATGATTTGCCACCTTTTGAGAAATCCCACACATATTTGCGTGACTCTAAGCGAACACATCTAAATTGGTTTTAAGTAAACTGATCAACTCTTTCTATACTCTCATACCAAGCTACGATCCGATATTCAACATTCGGTTCGGATCCTTTGGGTCTATCGAGATGGCTACCATCATTTCTGTGGGTGCCACTCTGTTATTCCCTACACCGTCTTTTCGAGGATCCAAAGTCTTCTGAGAGAGGCTGTGCTCTCCAGTGCAAGGGTTGCTCTTTAGTTTCTATAAGATGGGTTCTTGGATGCGGAGAGTCTTCTCCACATCCTTCTTCTTTTCTTTCCTCTTGGCTTCTCGTAATTCCGCTATATAGCATTCTCAGGCGGCAATCTGATCTCCCCTAACGACTCCAATACCATTCTCGGTCGGGAACTTCATCATGAGGCACCATAGGGCCTTGACGGTTTTAAAATCCATCAACGTAGGTCGGCCGAGAAATGCATTGTATGCTGACACTTCATCGACAACCACAAAAGTATGAATTAACACCACTTTCCTCTCGCCTTCTTTAAGCTAAACTAGCAAGTCAGTCATTCCAATAGGTTGCTGTGGCTCTCCGGACCTTGGTTTGACAAGATGACATGTCAGCCATTGACAACTTCATTTGGTTGAACGTCTTTCTAAAGAGAATATTCAGGGATGCTCCACAGTCAACGAGCATTTTTCTTACTATAGCTGGGCCTATGCCGATTGTTACCACCATTGGATCGAGCATAGGAGCTTCAATCCCTTCGGTGTTTCTAGCCCTAAAAACTATATCATCGTCGGATTTCCTTTGCTGCTTTGTTGGGGTTGTAACTTCCAAAATAAGACAAGTTCCATTCTCGGAAAGTATTTCAGGGCACTTGAGTATCTTTCCATTTCTCCCTAACTCGTTTTGCAGTATGTAGGCCACCAAAAATAGTGTGGATTAAAAGTTTCCCGTCATTATAACCTCTATTGCATTTGTTGGGTCCTAGTTGATTTGCAGGGATAACCTTCCCCTAAGTAGTTGGAGGTGGCTAGATTACCTGAGGCTTCTTGACATACTGTTGTAACTTAGTCTCCCTTATAAGCTCTTCTATCAAACTTTTCAAGTGCCCTCACTCATTAGCGTTATGTCCTGGATGATTGTGAAATCGACAGAATCTGCCATAATTTCTCTGACCCTCAGTCATCCTTAGAGGAAGCTGCTTCAGGTATCGTTCCTTCTTGTTAGTGGTCAAGAAAATGTTTTCAAGCATGTCATTCATAGGTGTGAAGTCTTCAGGCTTGAAGTAACGAATATGTTTTCCATCCTTCTTACCCTTGCATTTTTCGTTTTCTAACATCCCCCATTTTTTTCTTTTTCCTGGGCAGGCCCACCTTCTTTGTGGCTGTTGCCAGGACGGTTCTGCATGGGACTCACAATATCCATAGCTATCAGATTCGCATCTTCCCACCCGAGGAATTCGTCGACTATCTTGTTGAATTTCTCTAAAGTATTAGGTTCTTTCATCTCAACCCATTTTCCAAATTCAGTCTCCTTATCAATAGCAAGGACTAGAGCCATTAGCACCATCTTAGTTCTGAGTTAACGACTTCCATTACCGTAGTATTGAATTGGTTTAAGAAGGTTTTTAAGGGTTTCTTTGTCACTTGAACCATTCTTGATAAAGGCATGATATCCTTTGCTTTCGAGGCGTACAACCTGAAATGTTGCTTGAGCTTTTGAGCAAAGTCTTCAAATTTGTCAACTGAGTTTGGGGCGAGCTTTGTAACCCACAATGATACTACCCCCTCCAAGTACACCAAGAAATATCGGCACTTTAATTCATCAGTAGCCCGAGCACCGTTCATATGACAGTCGTACATAAATAGGAACCAGTTGGGGTACGGGGTTCCATTATATGCTAGTATCATTGAGGGAACGAATTTCTTAGGATAATCAGCTTTCAATATCTTGCTAGTGAAAGGATTATTGCTGGGTGCAAAATACTAGTCCTCCTCTTCCTCCTTCTAGCATAACTTTCTTCCATAATTTGTTTAATCATCTATGAGATGTACTCTTCATTATCATTTCGCTCCAAGGGGCGGACACCAATTGCCTTCACGGGTGTTTGAACAAGCAGATGACCTCAGTTAGCAGCCGGGATCCCGATCCTCCGACTCGTGGGGGTTCCCCTCCTGTGGTGCTTATGATTTTTTGAGAAGATGGTTTCATAGGAATTTTCCTTTTATTTTTTTCAACATCAACCTTTTCATTATCAATATTGGCGTTGTTATCCGGATTATCATTAGAGATTGATATCCTATCAGGATTATCGCCATCGTCAGCTTGTCGTTCAAGATTACCTCCCATACTTATGTTTCTGGGAATAACACCAGCACATCTTCCCGCATTGGCACAGACCATATTAGCATCGTGCAACCTGGAGACATTCTTAGAGTCTCCCTTTCTATGGTTTGAAGATGAAGAATGTGCTTGTTTTTTCTAAATCGATCTTGACTCTACCAGTTCTTGGGTTTAGCCTAACATTCATAAGGGCATCCAAATTTTTCATCAACATCCGGTTTTCGACTTCCAACCGTATGTTTATTCCTTCTACCACACTATCAAGCTCTCTTTGGATAATAGTCACTCCGGGAGTTTGAGTTGCTCCAGGTTTGTCAGCTACGGGGGGAAGCTGGGTGTCACTAATACCTGTCCAAAAGCTCTAGCTTCTCTGGATTTACTTTTACTTGTGTTCTTTCTAGGATGAGCCATGATATCTACCAAACTTTGGGTCCTTAATGCAAAGTTCTCCATGGATCTGCCTTGTAGACTTTGATGATCTATAGTATAAGCGCAGATTTAGGCCTTAAATTCTGTTTTCAGTGAAAGCACCAAACGTTAGCTCCAAAAATGGCAGTAATACCTGATCTATTGCAAAAGCACCACCTCTTAATCGGGAAACAGAACAATGCTGTATAAATAAATTTAAATTGGAAATAAATAGTAAGCAGAGAAAGAAGAAGACAATTTTATAGTGGTTCAACTTGGGATCAAGCCTACATCCACTTTGAACAATATTAGCATACTCCTTTCCATGCCAGATACAATATGTTTATATTATTACAAAGGTCTCCAAAGTAGAAGATAACAAACTATCACTAGTACCAATGGCTATTGGAGAATCATGTTAACCAGCCTAGGTGACTTGAAATATCTATCTCTGGAGAAGGAGCTTTGTTATTGGAGGAGATTAATGGCTGCTGGAGGTGAAGAAATATCTTTGCACAGCTTTGGTAGGGCTAGGAAGGAGACCCCCTTTAATGTTAGAGCTAGGAGGGTATTTATAGGAGTTCTGGGGAGAGTTAGGCTAAGCCCACTTGTAGAGAACACTAAAACCACATGTCGACCCATTATGGAAAGACTCATACCAAAATACCATAAGGGTGAGGGTCGGTGCTGAACCATCATGGGTCATTGTCGACCCTTTGACTTAGTGTATTTTTGGCGGTGGTCTTTTGGTTGTGATGTTCATTTCTTGTTTAGCACATAGGTGCATTTTGATGTGAATTGGACTAGGTTTGGGATGGTATCGAGTCTTGCTTCATATTGCTTTAGTCCTCTGCTATGATCCATAGAACATCGTACATGAGTTGATTATAATGGCTCAAATTTTAGTTAGCCTCCTGGGGTGTTGTGAGGAAGATGGAGTGGGTCATATAGGCCATGGATCAAAGCCCATGGGTCGGTGCCGAACCATTGAGTTAGCCTATTTGGCTGTTGAAACCTCTTAGATGGTCTTGTCTTGGTGCTTCTAGAAAAGTTTCACTAGATTATGACTTTCCCTGATTCTGATCTCTTTATCTCTCTTGCTCGAGTATCTGTTGAGGGTTATATCCGGGTTAATACCAACCAAAACCAATCAAATTCCAAGGAATATACCAACATAACAATCAAACAGATTCCATAAAGGAGAATCTGACATTTGGCATTATTTAAAATGTCAAATAAATATCACCCAGATTTGTGGATGAGTCACAACAACTCATACCATTATATACAAATTCATATGATAGACATATATCATTCTCATGCTGAATTTAACAAGCTTGACTACATAAACATCACCTCAGAATCAGTACCACTCACTCGACCTTCCTAGTGTGGACTCCGATTGGGTTTCTCGATTAGAACATTCATCTTCCTTACATAGCCTTTGAATATGACGAAAAACTTCAGTATCATACCAAGAATCCAAATCAAGTGTTCGCTATCAGAATCAAGTGAGAAATACCATTTTTGATTGGTATAAATTACTATGAAGTTACATATCCAAGTTCTAGACCATACACCTTGCGTACAAACCAACCTACGTATATCCTACTTACTCATTATTGACTGGTTTATTAATTATACCAATCATTACTAACTCTCTTTCACTATTTAATTAAATTATTAATTTTAATTTACAAACTACCAAACTGCATTTTTTTCTAAAAAACTGATTTTGGCATAACTCAAAATCTACAAGATGAAATCTTGATTTTTCACGTTCATTAGGAAACTATAATCCAATGGATCTGAAGATTCTTGATTCAAAGAATTCCGACTTATATTGCATCCTACACATTTACTTGAACTTCAAATTTAAAATTTACAAATTACCGCTACGCGTGAGCTCAATTTAATTTATTTTAATTTATACATTCAAACTTCGTTAAATTAATAAATTATAACCATTTCCTCATCAGTTTTCTAATAAATTGAGCTATGTTTTCATATTCAACTTGAAAAATCTTAACTATCCAAAATCATTAATTTTCCATTTCATTTACAATTAACATATGAAATATCATATCAAGTGAAAAACAAAGTCAAACAACTCAAATTCAACTTACTTATCGATTTATTTATTTTAATCCAAAATTCATATAGATACTAAACCAAATAAGCTTTTTTCCAACCGAGTCAACCCTTCGACACATTTTCCTTAAGGTGTCTAAAGACAAGTTGTATATGGACAATCTCAAATAACATTAATCAGTTTATAAAACTTAGATTTTTATACCTAGATAGGGTTTTAATGAACTGAGCTTATTAAAACCATCCTACCCACTTAACTCATTTGAAGCCGAGCTAATAATATTTCTTTACCCAACTATTAATTTTTTTTTTAATTTTGAGCTTATTATACAAAATGGATTTCAATTCAAAACAATTTCTTATGAGCAAACTTAAATTTTTTGGAATATCTAAACTTCGAGACATTTTTAAGTAAAATTTCTATTTCATTTCTAATAAATCCTTTTGAACTCATTTTAAACAATATTGGAATTATTTTAATCAAAAGCATTTTCATAATATATTGCACTATCAAACTTACATAATTTCCAATACACAAATAATCAACTTCCATTAATATAAAATTTCTCAAAAATTTCTTTTCTAAATGATCAATTAGCCATTTAGTTATATTAACCAATTTTTTAATTAAATTATGATTTAATTTTATATTTATATCGTACACATTATAATCAATATGTAAAACTTAATTCACTAGGTATTCGATTCCAATACACTTAAAACTATTAATAAATGTCCAAAAGTTAATAGAACATATATCAATAAATAACAAACAATAATCAACGCTCCTAAACTATTTGAGAATGACCAATCGGACAATAATGATAATAATTTAATATTATCATTATCAAACAATAATATATATAATTATATAGTTTAGAACAAACATTTCTTTACATACAAAATATATCTTAGGTAAAATATTTCATTTACCAAAATTTCAAAAATCAATATCGTGTCTAATTTTCTGTTCAAGTGTTTAGAAATCCCTATCGATATCATGGCGTCCTACATCTCGACTAAAATTCATAAACAACTCAACAAACTAATTAACACAATATGTTTTTATAGCACTAACAAATATGCTCTAGTATTTAAATATATTCTCTCAAACTTATCTCAAGGTCTCGCTTACCCAATCTTGATGAATTAACCCACCAGAGCCTAGGTTCCTGCCTAACCTTCAGCTCTGATACCAAAAGTAATGTCCTACCTACCCGACCATCGAAAGTCGACACTAAATATGACAATTGTACTTTGATGTCAAACATCTAATCGTCAAAAATGTAAATTGCTTGGGTAAAAAGAAAAAGAAAAGAATAGAAAAAACACAAAATCTCATAGTGAAATGACAATGTATAACAAGAATAATAAGGACAAATGAAATGTCACTCCAAGATACTAAGTACATCAGAGCTAAAAACAAATCTTATCAATTAGACAGTTATAAAATTATGACCTTACAATAATGATAGGTAAAATAAAATACACTAGAAACCAAATACTACAACAAGAAAACTACCAACTCTACTCCATGAGCTCCACATAATACAGAAGATAACCTGGACCCAAGCATTATAATAAAATAATACACGGATCAGTCAGGAATACCAACACGAGAAAACTCATGTAAAAGGAAGCATACAATAATTCTGTGAGAGCACGCCTTTTTTCGCGAAACGAGTTTTTACATCACAAGAATAACATAAATGAATAAGCATCCACAAAATGGGAATAATGAAACAACAACAAATGGAGAAGAGCATATAGCACTTCTCGATGGAAACAAAGAAACTGATCCAAGAATTTGGATCCAACAAGGGAAAAGTAATATTTTCCATGGTATTGCACCGTTAACCACAGACTAAGTCAATCATAACAACCTTTAATCTCAACAAGGATACAAATAATTAAACATCGTAGTGGTTTTATTCTCCCGATGCAATTAAAATAGGAAAACTCATAAATTTGGTATCGAAGGAATATCAATGAAAAATTTTCCAACAAAAAATGACTAGGAGATTGTGCTCCCTTATCTGAAAGTATACCTCTAGAATATACTGAGAAATCTGATGGCTCTCAGAAATGTTCAGGCTAAACCGCGTACAAAATCCGAGAATTTGAGTATTTGACATCTACGCGCGAAAATAACTGAATCCAATCCAGAGTATATGTGATAATACCCTAATGGGAACAACACCACATAGCTTGACTTCCACTCGCTCTTTTGGTTCAGCCATTTCAACAAAGGATAACTATGCTCAGAGAGCAACAAATCGTTTTGATTTGACGATACAACTCAAGAAAATTAAACCAATAGTTGTTAAATCTACT
Source organism: Allium sativum (assembly GCA_030737875.1). NCBI lineage: Eukaryota > Viridiplantae > Streptophyta > Magnoliopsida > Asparagales > Amaryllidaceae > Allium > Allium sativum. The sequence goes on along the minus strand of CM060913.1, from coordinate 1,039,324,747 downwards.
ATCTTGAATATTCAAAAATGATTGTATATGGAAACTAAATCACATTCCCTTATCACTATTTTTTAATCCTGAACTTGTACCATCTCCTAGTTAAAATTAAAGTCAGATAAGTTGAGGTAGTGTTACCCGTAGGCTTCGTCCGAACAATATTTGAAAGGGGAAATTTTTTTATACTTTGACAACTGGTGACAAGAGTATAACTAAATACTTTCCATATAAGCGATATCATTTATGGAAATGTTTTTCCATATTCGTATCAACCTTTAAACTTCAAAACTTGAACTTATGCTTGATTTTCACATTTTAGATATTTGAACGAAAACATTATTAAAAATGTTGTTTAAACTATTAGTTTTAAAGAGGTATAATAATTCTAAGTGTATTTTAAAAGAAAGGTCAAAACCAATGTTAAATCAAAACATCGATTTCAATAAAACCCAACACAATTTACACTACGATTAAATTTCATACTATTTTTATTTAAATGGACATTCTCATTTAAAATTATCATTTACAAAAACTAAACGATATTATTTATCAAAAAGGATAATTTATTTGGTTTAATTACTTTAATACACTTGATGTAAATATTGATCATCAAGAAGGACAATATAACTTAAGAACCCTCTTTTAATATTCTTAAAGGGAAATAAATCAATTACAAAATTTGATTATAAATTCAAAACAACATTAATTATCCTAAAAGGATAGCTAATCACTCTTATAATCTTTATAATTAGAAAACTGATTACACACAGATAGTTATTAACTTAGTTAAATTAAGGTTTACACCCTTTTTTATAAATCAGTTCATTTATCTTGAATCCTTTTTATTCAAACCATTAACCTAGATTTCTTATTTCATTAAATCAATTAAATTTAACTTTTAAAAGCAACTTAGAAAAATTAGAACAATCAAATCAAAAGCTATATTAGTTAAAGTAAGTTATTGGAACGTAACTCAAGCATCATTTAATAAAATGATTATTAAGTTTCAATTAATCATTTACTAAAATAATCAATAAAAATAAAGTTTCAAAACTATTATAATTAATTCAATTCTAATATCATTGATTAGAACGAATAATCAATTCTTAGTTTGCTACTTATGTGCAAATCTGTTTCAATTATCCTTTGTTGAAATGGATAGTTAAATCTCATTATTATTAACTCGAATAATAAGTAAATTTATAAATCGTTAGTTAAAATGATATTTTTATTCAAATATTTATTTTATGAAAAACCCAAGCTTAAATTAAACAAAACGTTTAATTTGCTTCAATCAACAAAAATATTATTAATTTTGGAACACACATAAGTAATTTGGGTGATAAACGAACATAATGAACAAATGCAAGAAAATATAAATACAAACGAATGGATGAATAGCAATAAATATGAATAATCTATGAAATTTATTAATCTCGAAATAACCACACATAGATGTGTAGATTTCAGAGTGTTCCGTCGCGACCTAATTCGCTACGTACACTTCGCTTTCAATTTTATAGTTCCCTGCAAAAATTATTTATGTGCATATAGAACATATAATATAATATAATTCATTTAAGACGAATCTTCCGCTTATAAGAAGGTAATGTCAAAGGTCAGCCGATCATGGATAGAAATATGTATCAACATCCACAAACAAAGCAATCAAACATATCACCCAAATAAATATCGATTAAATAATAGACATTTATATTATATGATATGAAATAATAGTACTCCAAAAAGTGTGAGAGTTAGCTCACCATCCATTCCAATTCGACAATTTTGTGTTGATTTATATAATTTCAAATAGGCATTGGAAATTACATAAAATCCAAACAACTCCCAAGCACTCCAATCCAACACGTACGCACAGTGTTTGCAAATATGAACCCAACGCAATTCGTTTCCCGAGAATCTGACCTCATATGAAAGAGATATGGCGATAAAATTTTATATAAGAATTTAAAATAACTTATTTAATTAACTAATTAGCATTTAGCTCATAAATACCATAATTAATTTACACTGGTCTAGGCCAATTCACGTTTTAAAAACGCTATACCCAGGCATCATTTCCACAAAGAAAGCCTAACCTACACAAATGACCATCGCACCTCCAAGCCACATCCGGCCACCACCAACGTCAATCCACTGCACCGGCCACCTCAAGGCGCACCTGCGCTAAGAACTCCGACCACCCAAGCCTCCGCAGTTCACCAGAAAGTATACAAAAGCAAATTCCGATCAACTACCATTTTCTCTGCCTCTGGTCAACCTACCGATCTCCAACCACGTCTGATGGAAAGAGCACCTCCATGTGTCCTATTCTTCTTTAGATACCTCGGCTAAAAGTCTGAGATGCTCACACAAAACGAGAAAACACACAGATATTGTCTCCGTTTTGAAGAATTTCTTGTCACCAACGACCCACGATCGTCGAGCGCCCGACATTGATCGACTCTAAACGTCGATGCAAACAACTTTTCAGTTGGGAGTTTTAACTAATTAAGGGTGTATTGAGAGACTAAATAAGGACCACTAGATGGAATAAAAAGAAAGTGGAGGCTAGAGTTCAACAAATGAGGAAGGGTTGAGATGCTTATATAGCCTCTCCAAAATACTATTCATCAAGTCCAAAAATTTCTGAACTCAAAACGTCACGTTCTAACTGATGTTCATAGCTAACAACCCACATTTCGAACACAATGGAATTTTTTTCTAAAAGCTAAATCGATCATATTTAACAGTTACTATTAAAATCAAATTATAATTTTAAATTGATTATCGGTACACGTTTATATTGCACATGACTACTTAACAACCCTGATTGACATCAAAATTGAAATCTTATAATAATTTATTATTCCTGATCCGATGAAACTGGTTTCGTCGAATTCCGAGATCGTATGAGAATTGGCTATTTTCCATATTAAAGTATCATTTCAAAATACGATCTAAATATCGATTTAGATCCAGACTATTTATTATTATCAATGAATTTACAAATGGATTTATAATAAATATCAATTAACCAAATGATGATAAATGAAGTTATCGAATTCATACTAGGTAATACTCAACCATGAATTCCAATATTAAAATTTTCATACATTCCAATTTATTGATAATAATTTCTTAGCACCGTTCATATCCAAATAGGATTGTCCAGGTTTCAAAATAATTTAAGTTGATTTTAAAATCAAAAGTTTCAAATTTAAGTTAAATCGATATTCCAAATCTCAAATAAAATATAACTTAAATCGATAAATCTTAAAATTAATCATTTTGAATATTTAAAAAATTAAATATTCCCATTATAAATTAGTCGGGTTATTACATGTACCAAATCATAGCCAGCTCCACTACCAAAACAGTTTGGCTTGAATCCCTTCTTCATTAAATCAGAGTGAATCATTAGAAAAATCCAAAAATCTAGTGCAGAAATCTCAGCTAATTCTCTCTCACCACCAACCCAATTTTACGCTCTTACACAAAACACATAAAATTGATTTGTATTTTGTGCATAAGAGGGTTATTAGTGGAAAATTTCATGTCAGTCATCTTCCATCTGCATATCAAAGAGTGGACATGCCGATGAAGGCTCGATTGGATAAAATTTTCAAGATTCAAGGGAGATCTGAGGATTTGGAAAATCAAAGAAGAAAAGAAAGGAAAAGAAACCCTAGCTCAATTTGATGGGGAGAAATAAGCAACTTTCTCGATCATTTCTGCAATATATACAATAAGTTTAGGGGCAGTCTTACATATTCCTATTTTATTTACAACTGTCAATTATTGTTCTCATGTAATATTATAAATACACAACTGCATCGTTTGTAATTGTATAAAGTATGATAATAAAATATTCCCTTTTACAAACATATCACAACGAATTTTGAATCAACATGTTAATAATCGGGGAAGAAATCCCATTTTAGTTTTGCATTAGGGAAATGATATCATGTATTCCTATATGTGCATACTTATATACATATGCACACATACACATATAGATCAATATTAAAAGATTGGTCACTCTCAATGGCTATACATGTACCATTATTAGGCATTAATAATGGAGGCTTTCTATGTTTGCTTCACAATCATCCTGTTATCACGCTTTTTGGCAAAGCAGTCACACGTTAAGTTTATCGTTAGCAACCTTCTTGAGATTAAATTACACTCGTATTAAAACACGATGAGATTTGGACGAAGTAGAGAAGTGCTCGGTAAAGTTTGGAAGTATCATCGATTCCCGGATTGGTAAAGTTGTACATGTCTTCGAATACGAAATTTTATATAATACTTGGTAAAATCTTATCTGGTGTAATCAATCAAAAACAGGTGATCGTGTCAAGTGGATGACCAAAAAAGAATGATTGCATCAGCCCTAGTAAAAACTCTGGAATTTAATCACTCAAAAAATGGCTATGTTTTCAAGAAACAAATTTCAGGATACAAAATTCAAGATGCAAAAAAAATGGCTAAGTTTTCGGGATACAAATTTCAGGATACGAAATCTGGGATCCAAGGAATGGTCAAGTTTCCAGGATATGAAATTTAGGACTCAAAAAATGGTTAAGTTTTTGAGAAACGAAATTCGAGATGTAAAAAAAATGGTTAACTTTTTGGGATGCGAATTTTGGGATATGAAATTTAGGATGAAAAAATTGTTGTTTTTGGGATATGAAATTCGAGATGCAAAAATGGTTAAGTTTCCAGGATATTTTGAGATACAAAATTCGAGATGCATAAAATGGCTAAGTTTTCGGGATACGAATTTCAAGAATGAAATTTGGAATTCGGTTTTTATAGAAAAGTTGGACATTTTTGGGTAGTCACACAACTCCTCGCCTATAAATACCTCCTTTCTTGGCTTGAATATGGATTGGCACTTTTGGACTTTGGCTATCATTTGGGCTGATGGATTGCTCTCTTTGGAGCTCATTAATGCTTCCGTGGTGATTCCCATGGCCTTGGACTTCATCTCTGACTTGTAAACTTAACATAGAAGTTTTCGTACAACTTTTTGGCATTCACTCGGACTTTTGCACATCTCTTGGACATCCATGGATAATCTTGGACATTGAAGCTTCTCTTTGGACATTGTTGTTCATACCGACACACCTTGGCTCAACGAAGAAGGACATTTTGGTTAAAGTTATGAATTAACAAGATATTTTTATATTCCATTGTACAACTTTGTTCATTCAAAGTATCCAAGTTGGTGTAAATATTGTAATCAACAAAACTATGATGAATGATTACTATAAAGTGGATCTAGGCATTAGTGTCGAACCGCTGTAAAAGTTCTGAGCCCATTTACATTTCTCGTACGTTGGATATTTGGATTGTGGATAACTATTAAACTTATGTTTTGAGGCTATAATGTGAAAGTTTCCACTTTTCCACGTCAACAACTTGGCGTGCTAGGAAGGGACACAACCATTTCGACTTTGGATTTATTTTTGGAAATCGACTTTAGTTTCATATTTTGACTTTGGCTTTGTCTCAGAACCAGATTTCGCTCGCTTTTCATCATTGTTAAGCACAAGAAGCTCGATGCTATCATTGAGGCTTAAGGAACTAGTAATGAAGGAAGTCAAGAACTCTCATCGACCGAAAATCTCTCAAAATTTGTTACTCGAGAGGACGTTGATGAAATCATTGGTATTAGCTATGGATTTGAATGCTCGACTTGAGCAACATGAGGAAGCGATGAATATTTTTCTCATGCGGATAGAGGCAATATTTCAAGGCTTTGGAAGGCTAGCAGACAAGGCAGATATCATCCGTACAAGGGCTAGTGATCCTCAGAATGTGGCTCGGGACTTGGGGGCAATCCCTCAAAGAATGCTCGGGGGAAGCACACCCAACCCTGAGGCAAATACAGCTCAAGACATTTTTGTTGGTCATGTATTAGGCTCTAGAATCAGAAATACTACCCAGGCACAGGTGCACGAAGGAATGAATGTAAGTTCTCTCATGGTTACAGGAGCTAGGATTGCTCCCTAATGGCACAACAAGTTATGATTGGACAAGAAGTTCCAATCGAAAGGAAATCAGTGGCTAATTGGAATTTTCATAATGTAGAAAGGCACTGAACTATGGTGGAGGGGGTTGATGGAGTACAACCTGAACTCTACATTCCCGATTTTCTCTCGAGTCACGGGGAACAGGCTTCTCAACTTACTTTCAACAGCGACCAGTTAGCAGAACTTGTAAGGCGCGTAACCCAAGTTGGAAGCATACGAGGATATAAATCAGAGCCCCTGCACTCTTAACATCTCAAATACGAGGGTACACTCGGATTTCGAACTTCCTGCTTTGGTGGCATACGATGGGAGATCGGATCCTACCACACATTTAACACGCTATATCCGGCACATGGATGTGCTAGGGGCCTCTCCCGATCTTGTGGAAAAATGCTTATCATTATTTTTATTGGATTTAGCCATGCTTTGGTTTTGATAGCTCAACAATGGATCGATTAGCTCTTGGACCAAACTTGTGGATCAATTCATGGGACAGTTCAGAGCATATATAGCTTGTCCAAGGAATGTGATGCCATTAACAACTATCAAGCAATGGTCTGGAGAGACATTGCAGAAGTACTTGGAGAGGTTCAATAAAACGGTGGCATCAGTAGACAAGCCGCAACCTTCTATGATTTTAATAGCGGTCGTAGCTGGAGTGGCTGACAAATTTGAATTCAAAGCTAGCTTGCAAAGGGATTCCCCAAGGTATCTCGATGAATTTTATTTTGAGGCTGACAGGTACTTGCACCAAGAGGATCCGCAAGCACAAAGAAAGGTTGAAGTGAACACTTTGAATGATTATGTGGCACCTGAGGGTGGATTCAAGCGTGGCGATGGGAAGAATATAGTGGAAGACAAGCAGGATAGCTCGAATAAAAATAGGAATGGCCAGAGGTACCCTTACTACGCTAAGATGAATGCACCTCTGGAGAGGATCTACTTAGATACGCGTGAGCATCTCCCATATCGGAAGCCGACTCCCCGAGAGCCCAGTGAGAAGGAGAGGAGGTCCAGGAGACACCATTTATTCCATGACCTGGATGGTCATGACACTAATGATTGCAGACATCTCCAAGTCTTGGTCGAGGAGCATGTAAGGAAGGGAAATATCCTTGGCTATGCTGACATCGAACGGGCAGCGCCCGATCTCGGGTAGCCGTCTGCAAATCAAGGCTGAGGAGGACCTCAGTGCCAAACACAAATCCTCATCTTATGACAGAGGTAGCAATAGCAAGACAAAGCCCGAAGAGGCTTTGTCTCATCTGTTTTCTCTTTGTTTGTGTCTTGCATCTATCTTTGCTTAGATTCGCACGGTATGGCAAATGAAACTAATGATGTCTTTGGTTCACCCGGGGTGATGATGTTAAAGACCTAAAACACTAGCTCCTTTCACTAAGATGCGATTGGATGGGCTCATGTAATTTCCTGTCAATCCCGGTCGCCAAGCGACGAATGAATTTGTTTATAGGAACAGACCCTGAATACCTTTCAGCAGCTGTGAATGGATGAATTCACACGAATGAAATACGAAATTCATCGTTGGAGAGTGATATGAGGGTTCATACAGATAAGTTCCATCATTAGAGCGTGATAGGATGAGCTTATGAACTACGGGTCCCGTCGCCGAAAAGCGATAAGATGGGCTCATATCGATGAACTATGTGTTTCGTCATCGGAGAGCAATATAATGAACACATATCGGTGAACTATGGGTCCTATCGCCGAAGAGCGATAAGATGGGCTCATATTGATGAGCTATGGGTTCTGTCTCTAGAGAGCAATATGATGAACTCATATCGGTAAACTATGGGTCCCTTCACCGGAGAGCGATAGGATGAGCAATTATTGATGAACTATAGGTTCCATGTCCAGAGAACGATAGGATGAACTCATATCGATGAGCAATGGTTTCTGTCATTGGAATCAATTGGATAAACTCATATCGACAAACCACGATCCCTATCATTAAATAGCTATGGGTTGGACTCGTAAAGACGAGCTGCAGGGTCCTCTAACGAGATACGATGGAGGCGAATCTGTATCGAATCACAACTTAAGTAAGGACTTACTCATCTGGTTTATCCTTGGTCCCCTCGTCATGGCCTGACAAGGGCGCCGGGGACTCATCTAATTACTTTGGTATTAGGTTGTTTCATAATATGCTGTAGCTCGGTTCTTATTAGGGAAAACAACAAAATGTAACTTCCAATTTATTATGTTAGAAGAAGGTTAAAGGATGCATAAGTTTGATATCCCATAATAGAAAAGTTAGCCTACTATTTGATACTTATAGCTCTAAAACTTAGAGGTTACTTTCAAGCACATCTAGTTAACGTTCTAACCAACTTTCCTCTTAAACAGGTTTTTAGTAAACCAGAAACATCAGGAAGATTAGTCAAATGGGGAATCGAGCTTAGTCAATATGAAATTGAGTTTCAACCGCGAGCAACAATCAAAGGACAAGCCTTAGCAAACTTTGTTAATGAGTGTACAAGCTTTGTCAAAGAACGGTCGACAAAGGAAAATGATCTTAAGTCCAAATGGCAATTGTTTGTAGACAGATCATCAAACGAGCAAGGATCAGGTGCACAATATGTGATATTTACCCCTGAATGGCAATGTCTACTACACTATGCAATGAAACTTGGGTTTGTCGCAACAAATTAACAACAAGGGTGAGTATGAATCAAAGATAGTAGGGTTGAACCTAGCCTTACAATTTTAAATATCCCAAATTGAAATCTTTAGTGATTCGCAGCTAATGGTAAATCAGATAAAGCAGACTTATCAAACCAAGGATGCCTGGTTAGCACTATACTTGAAGAAAATGTTGAAAATGCTTACTCAATTTGAAGACTTTATGTACATCAAATTCCAAGAGGGATAAATTCTCAAGATGACTCTTTAGCAAAGTTGGCTAGCTCTAGAGGGGCTCCCAAAACTCGCATTATAGTAGTAGGATATAAAGGATAACCCAACATCGAATAAGAGACATCCGAACCTGGAAAAGAGATGCTAGTTTTAACTAGATACCAACCTTTGGCAAGAGAGACCGAAAAGAAAAAGATACATATGAAATCCATATTAAAGAACCCATGCAATCCGAAAAGGGCTATCGTTATGAAAACAATTGGGTGACACCTATTGTGGATTACCTCATAAATGAAACGTTGCCTACTAATAAACAAGAGGCAAGGAGGATTAAGCATCAAGCCCCAACATTTGTTATTATGGAGAAGATACTCTATAAGAAAAGGAATTTGCTCCACTACCTGAGAGGTGTAAGCCTTGAGGATGGGAACCAATTATTAAAGGAAACACACGAAGGGCTCTGTGAAGACCATTCTAATGGAATTAAGTTAGCAAAAAAGGATTATGCGACAAGGCTTCTATTGGCAATGAAATGGAATATGTCAAGAGATGTGAAAATTGCCAAAGATATTCTAGAATATCCCGATTACCTCCAAGTAACTTAACCACAATCTCAAGCCCATGACCTTTTGATATATAGGGAATAGATTTAATTAGACCCCTACCAATATATAAAGGAAGATCTAAATATGCAATGGTATCGATCAAACACTTAGCTACATGGGTAGAAGTGGAACCACTTCCGAACATCACATATAAAAAGGTGCTCAAATTTGTGATAAAAAAGATCGTCACTCGATGCGAAGTCCCCCACAAAGTCATATCTGATAATGGAACACAATTTGAATATGAAGAGTTCACACGCTTTCGCAACAAAATGGAATCATAAAGAGTTTCTCTTCTGTGGCACATCCAAGAGAAAATGGAGCCGTCGAGGCTGAAAATAAAAACATAAAGACAATCCTGAAGAAACGACTAAATCAAGCTAAGCGAAATTGGGCAGATGAGTTGCTATTGGTACTTTGGGCATATAGAACTTTCGCTAAAACAGCAATGGGACACAACCCTTATTCTCTAACATATAGATGTTAGTCTATGCTTCCAATTGAAGTTGAACTTCCTTTACATTAAAGAATAGCTTATGCATTCGATCTGAACCAAGAGTTGAAAAAAGAGTCTTTAGACCTAATCCAAGGGTTATGAGATGAAGCTACTATTTAAACAACCGAATATAAAAGAAGAATCACTAATTACTACAACTCGAGAGTAAGAACAAGAACATTACGAAAGAGAGACTAGTCTTATGAAGGGTAATGGAAAATACTAAGAATATGGCAGATGGACCCCTTGGTCCAAACTGGGAAGGAGGCTTTCTCATTCATCAAGAACTCATGCCCAGAACAAATCGACTCTGTAAACCAAACGGTGATCTATATCTAGAACATGTAATTTGAAACACTTGAGACCATAATTTTCAATAGTAAATGAATAAAAGAAGATCTTCTTAAGAATGTCCACATTGTCGAGAGTACGAAAACTCCTTAAAATTTTGGAACTACCTGAAATGGGTAAAGCTACCTACTATGGTAGAAAACCATGTCTACAGTAGGTAGAAAACCATGTCTACACCAAGATGGCCAGGGTGAGGCATCTCATTGAGGTAGGTGGTATGTAAGCCTTTAGACGCACCAAAACCACGAAAGGCCAAGTTAAAGTATCAAAAGAGTAAGCCTCCATCCATGCAGTAATGGCTAGGATGGAGCATTTAAGCCCCTAACCGCATCAACGGTGGCCAGGTTAAGGCGGCTCCTAGAGGGAGGTTGGTGTAAGCCTTTATACGGATCCAAATCAGAAAGGGCCAGGTTAAAGTATCACTGACCTTTATGCACGACTACGATGGCCAGGGTAGGGCACCCCTTGGGAGGGATGGGTGTAAGCCTCTATCTGCACCTAAAATGGCTAGGGTAGAGCATAAAAAGTAAGCCTTTATATGAAATATTTTCTGGAATATAGAGAATAAATAGTTTATAATGAATGGAAAATTTTCCAAGAATCATGAGAGGCTAAACGAGTTGGAGAAATATTTGGGTAATGATATTGAAGAGAAATTGTGAAATGAATAATTTAATAATAAACTAATTTAAAGAGGCTAAATGTTGTTTAATGATTGACCGGTAGAATTTCCATCTGGAAATGGGATCGTTGGTTGTATGGATATTTTCCTTTGATAGTTAAATAACCAACTACCAAAGTTTTTGACCAATTTTCGTTGTCAATACAGAGAGACCGAGATCAGATTTACTACCTGAAAACCACTTTGTATGGGGGATAAGCCTTGCGAACCAAATTATTCTTAAGAAAATTGAAGAAGGAGCTATGCAAGGGTTGTTCTTGCAATCATAGGTAGAAATTCCCTAATATGGATTGAAGAAATGGTGCCTCGGTTTATCCAGTCCCAGGACAACTTGTATGGATGAATGTCTGACAGAGTATGCCTAACAGATCATATACATTAATCTCTTCAAACATATTACATCTGGTGGAGGAATACGTTTATCTTAGCTTTATACCCATGATATTTTTGAGGAAATCAATAAATGATTTTGGTGGGTTTGACGATGTGGCATTCAAAGTGATTGAAGATGTGTAATGTCAAAAGATAAGCGCAGTCTCAAGCCTCACAATCGAAAAATGGCATAAAATCGGGTAGGTCGCATGGCTAAGTAGGTATGTAAAACCCTGTAAAATTCATAAGTATTAACTAATAAATTAAATAATCAAAACAAGCAATTAAATGATATGGCTGGAAAATAGAATTTTTGCAGCTTTTGGAATTTAGCTACAAAACTCTTTGTTTTGTATTCGTGGTGAAATTCTACATCGCTTTCATATATAATATGCCGAAAATAGTTAGCGTATGAGGAAGTTATGAATAGTTGAATTCGGACAGTGTACGAAGAAATTATGTGCATATTATTTATATTGTCTAAATAATAATTTAAAATAAATAAATAAGAAGAGGGAAATTTAAAATTTGAAATTGGAGATAAGATAATATTAAGGGGACATAGAATATTGGATATACGGAAAGATGTAATTAGAATTAATTGTGTTATTATATGTGTTTGAATTGGTAATATCTAAGGGATGAACCACATGTTTGGACAACAATAACTTTCCCTTAGGTGGATTTGAAATCCAAATAAATAGATAAAGACAAGGGGACAGAGGATGTGTTACATAAGGAAAAGGATTGGTAATAAAAGGCAAGCAATTAAGCAAATAAAGAACGTAATTAATAAAAATGAACAGCCCAATAAGGCTATGAAATTAGATTTTTCTAAAGAGGTTACGTTTATATGAATGGTTCAGATTTTTTTTAAATAAATCCGACGGCTCCTGCTCACATGAGAAAGTGTAAATAATCCCTCAAACAACACACTAGAAACCCTAATTATTCTAAACCCCTACCTCCATGTTGTTGAATTCCATAGAAAAATAAAGAGAAAAGGGTGAAGGTTCTTCTACTTCTCTACCTCCATACCTATATCTCTCTATTTCAATTTATATAAGTTTAGGAAGTTGGAATTTAGCACAAACACTATATATAAGAATATAATTATATGTTTCTTATATTTATATTGGAGATCAATCAGAGCCCGCTTCAACGCTGAGAACCGTCGCAAATCTAGAGATTTCTATCACACCTCCACTTTATTTGTGAGTGGAATTTAGTTTTTCTTAAAGGCATATTCTTATTTTTTATAGTTTGCTATATGGATTGACATGCCTATGAAGATTTGGTTATGCGATAATATAACATGAAAAATCCCCAAATTTTCTACTTTGTAATCACGTAGGAAATTGTCATGTTGTATTGGTTTTGTGGATTTGTGGTTTTGTATTGAATTAAAGGTAAACATGAGTATTGTATTATTATCTATATTTTATGCAATTCACCGTTATTATCATTTGATTTAAGCCTAAAAAGGTTGGGATTTGAATTTTTTCATAGTTGAATTGGGTTTGGGTCCTAATTCGGATGTAAACACATTCATAAGTTGGAATAAGTCAAATGAGAACATTTTTGGGTGTATAACAACACAAAAAGGGTGAATTGGGTGAATACAGATTGTAAACATATATGTGTGAACGTATGAAATACTCTACTTTTAATTTAATATTGAACCCTTTTCTACATGCTTAGGATACAAGTTGTAATTGTTATGAATTTGTATGTTTTCCATTACTGCTATTTGCTATATGTTCATTATGCCATCAGGTTATGTTGTAGCGGTAAAATATGGAAAGACCCAAACTTGTATGCCTCAATTTGGACAAATGACAATTACCATTCCGATTAGAATGTTTCCCTGTTTACACGAAAATTAACATTAATTAGTTGATATTATTATATTACTTATTTAAACATAATTAACGGTATATCAGCATAATAAATGCAATTAGATTATAGTTTGAATTTGAAACGTCCCTTTAACAAATACATATATATATATATATATGTTTGTTTGCTTATGTGTGTGTATATAGAATGGCTTATATATATACACATAAATGACACATAGACACGGGGTTAGTTGCCATTTGTGGTAGAAGCCTTCCCGGAATCGACTAACATATCTAGTAACCACAAGTGGGTCCAACTAATGTGAGATGTCTTGGAGCTATGGGCCATTCATAAACTTAACACACTAGACACAAGGTTAAAACGACTTGTAGTAGAAGCCTGTCCGGAACCGACCGACATATCCACCATTTACAATACATGGATTAATGTGAGAGGTCTAGTGTGTATATATAACTATATAACTATATATAAATATATATATAAGTTGATGTGTGAAAACAAATAGGCTTATTATGCCTTAAGAAGGTCTTAAGTGGCTGACTCACCTTTTATCTAATTTGGGTCTTAAGTGGTTAGAACTAGGATCCGTCCGAAGGTTTATTCCTTGGAGGGGAACCCAAGTCATGGGACCTACCCTTATTAGTTTTAAGGTAAGTCTTTAGGTCCTCCCTCTTTAAAAGTGGTTAGGCATAAAACGATTAATGGAGTAGGGTAGTTCATAGGAGATGTACACTTCCTCTAGAAGCTTGTAAGGGCTTAACTAGGGACAAATTGGTAATTAAAGGATTTGCGGCCATCGCATGCTCACCAACCGTCAAAGGGAAGTCTTAACTGACATAGGTGTACTACCGGGTAATATCAGTTAAGTAGCAACCTTCGCAATACTACTTCTCATATTACAAATGAGATATTAGACTTCAGAACATTAACGTACAAGGACGAGTTCTTAAAGGGCTAGGGGTCTGCCTTAGGGTTATAAGAGATTATAAAAATCCACCTTTATTAGGGCTATAAGTGACCGAGAATGCCACCTCGTTGGGTCTTTACCCTAAAGACACTAATGGTTGATTGACTTGGATATCCACCCCATTGATTAGATATTTATGTTTGTGTGAAATCTTGTGTTCCACGTAGACATAAATTGACATATGTAACCTGCTAAAAATATAGGGTATGAATATTAAGTAACACTATATTCCAGTCACACAGAATTTTATGTTCTGATCCCCTCTCCTTATCATCCAACAGGTCAGTAGATGGGGTAAAACCATGGATGAAGTCATGATTGAAGACGACGAAGAAGAAGTTATTATGATATTATTAGCTGTTCTTGCTCTGCTTCTTTTGGAATTTTACGAAGATGAACAATTTGATGTACCTTTTTGAATAAATGTAACCGTGACTATGTACTTATGTGATTTTGAAATAAATGGTACATCTTATTTTTGGTATTATATTTCCTCTTTCCGTTGCGCGAGAATTCCATTTGAAGTATATGCTATTGTTACCTATGCAAATGTAATCCTTGAAGGAACTAACGACCCATTTAGAATGGCTCTAAGTTTCGATGGGTCTTTTCTGGGTCAAAATTTAGGCCCAATCCGGGCGGGTTGTTACATTTCGTATCAGAGCATAGGTTACGGATTATAAGGGAAATATATGTATGTAAAAACCCAGAATTTCCGAACCAATTTAAAATTTTAATTTAAGCTATTTTAATGGGTTTTGAATATTTAAAATGATTTATTTTAAATAATAACGACTAAAAAATTTATTTTAGATGAAGCTTGAATATACAATTTAATTAAAACGAACTCAAAATGGAGCGGTAGTTTGAAAATTTTGTTTAAAATTTTTAAATAAATGTACAAAATTCAAAATAAATCGGATTTCAATAAAAAAGTAACGTTAGAATCTATTTAATAATATCTTTCTAAAGAATGTGAAAAATATAAATTTTATTTTATAAATGGTAAGTTATGTCCAGATTAAAATTGAAAATAGTCGCTATGGAAATTATTTAAAATTTTAAGTTATATATAGCCCTTAAAAATAGCCATTTTGCAAACAACCTCCATTTTTGACGAAATCACTTTTGTTGAATCCAGAACGTCAAATTATAGTCAGATTTAAAATTTCATAATTTTTTTGAATTAATATGTAGGCATGTAAATTTAAACGCGTTTTCAATTTCAGTTTGAAATTAATAAACCAGTTAAAAGGCTATTTTTCAAACTGTCTCCAAATTTGATGAAATTAATTTTGTTAGGACCGTATCGTCAAAACATAGCTAGATTTCAATTTTTTTTATTTTTTGAAGTCAGTATGTCGCCCGGGTAAATTAAAATGTACATTAGAATTTAATATTGAACGTTATATTGAATTTATATTTTAATTTTGATAAAAACTGATCAGAACAGTCGAATAGGCCTAGAAACATATTCCATTGTGTTCAGAATGAGGGTATCTGGTTAGGAACGACAGTCGTTGGGTTTGTTTTGGAGTTCGAAGGAAAAACTTTACTTTAAAAAAATTTAAGGAATTAAAATATTAATATATATATACACATTATAAAACTGGAAACCCTAATCCCTCCATTCATTTCTACGTGCCGCTATCTGCCTCAACCGACGATCGAAACTTCCCAATGCCTTCCCCGAATTTTCGTTCCACTCTCTCATCAAATTCAAAAACTGATAACTGCAAAATTGTTTGGTGATGTGAGATCTATAATCCTACTGGTTGAGATCGTATTTCATGTAGAAGATCGACTGTATTTTGCCCTCAAACTCGCTGCACTCGTATGGGTTTTCGAGCTGGGTGGTCTTTATGGCAGTGGAAGGTAATGAGAAGGCGGAGAGCATGGGAGGTTCGGATGTGGGTCTGGTCACTCGTAGAGGCGGTGCAAATTGGGTTAAGGGAGGGAGTTTGTTTCGCATTTTGTCTGTAGGGTGGAAACGAGGACGATGGACTAGTGAAAACTAATTATAGGTTAATTAAACGTGTTAATTGTATTTAATTAATTATTTATATAATCAAATGTTTAAATGCTTATATCTCGGTTATACGAATATAAAATTATACAAAAATGAGTTCGTTGGAATCGTCTTGCCGAGCACTACAACATGGAACTGACCAGAACGGAAACGGAAGCTGTTGCAATTTTTGATAAAATTAAACGCTTGTTTAATTTTATTAAAACAATCCTCAAATAAAGGCTGACGTAATGGAAACCAAAGTGAGAACTCTCTCACTAAAATATTTGTACATTTATTTATTTTATAACTGAAAATATATAGATTGGCAGTGTTGATCTTTATTTGTGTAATTATCACAAAAATGTTGTACGGTGCCTATTAGCTCACATTCACTATTGTTTGAAAACCATGGATGATTTAATTGACTGTATTGTGTTGTGATTATGATGTTAAACATATTAAAAATAATGTTAACATTAATGTGGTAATGGATATTAAATTATAAATATCCGTTTATAATTTACATAGTGAAAATTGGTTAATTATAAAAATAATTCGAATCAAATTAGAATTGGTTAAATTTATTAACGAGTGATCAATTTGAATTCATTGTTGTTGGTTGAAAACCCTATATGGGTCAGGGGATGATAATTTATTCACGTCTACCTTGGATTTGAAATGTATGTCAACCGACTGATTGATAGACTGTTATTAGCGTTATTTAACTATTTGATGCTTATACAGTTGTAAATTATACTTCGGATGTTAATTGAATGGTAATAATTGTTTATCACTATTTTTGGAATACATGTTATGTATGGAATCCATATAAATAAAATTATATGGTAATTGATTGAGTCTGATTCCAATTCAGAAATAACGAATATTTTAAAAATAATATTCAATGAAGAATAAAAATATGATTTTGATGTCCGATTTTGGATGGACATAAAAATATAGAAATATTCATAAGTGAAATGAATATATGAAGTCAAGTTATCGCCATTTTTTGCTCGAACGGAATTTTCTGTCGATTTTATTTATTTTATAAAGAATATCGAAAAGATGTGATTTCAAAATCTGATATTTTGAAAATATTATCATTTTAATATTATAATGATACTAAATATTCAATTTTGATTTAAAATTGGAATGGAAGTTGGAATCGTTTTTAAAACAAATTTATAAAATACGTTTTAAAAGGAAATCGACGAAATATATTATATATAATTTAATGGTTTGAATCGAACATGATGCACAGCGACCGTTCGCGAATTTCAACCGTTTACTTCAAATTGATGTAGTGGGAGATCCAACCGGCGGATTCCCCTAAAACAGGAACCATTGGGTTCGTATCGAAAAGATCTTTCCAATGAATATAGGAGATTTATATTTGAACGGTTGGATTTCAAATTATGACCAAATTAATTTCTGAAAAGGTTGCTATTGATGCAGTTCGGAGGCCGTTATTGGAAACCGACTGTAAGGGCCTTAATAAAATTATTAAAAATATGGAAAAATTATAACTAATGATTTGGAAAGATTTTGGATGAAAATTTCAGAGTTTGAAAGGATAAAAGATATTTTTATCTAACCGAACTAGTTAACAACTAGAATAGAAATCCAATGATTTTCAGAAATAATAAATTGGATTTGCGAACGGGTTTTTACATAACCAGGAATTCCATATAATGGGAATGGATTTGAATGGAAATAATCTTCAGAATATTACGATATTGGATTCCGTGATTATATGGATATTGTTGAGGAATTTGGAAGATATAGGTATCGTTATTCCCAATACGATATCCGTTATTTTCAGAATTTGATATTGAATATAAGCCGATATTATTTTTATTCAGAGCCTTATATTTAATATCAAATTGGATTTTGGGTTTTTCTTAAATGGCCTCTTCAATAACACTGCCATGGTTTTAAGTCTCGGATATTGGTCGCGTTTCGTCTCGGAGATTTTATAGACTCTGTCTCGTATCGGGGGAGATCTCGGATGAGATGAGTCTAATTCGGGAGTTCGTCTCGGATTTTCATCTCGGGTCTAAAAGTTCATATCGGAACAATCTCGGGGTACATGATATGTTAAAAATGATATTTTAACAAAATGATTTTTATGAATGCTATTAAAAACATAGTAACTTAAACTTAAAATGCAAAATAACTTTATTACTCTTTATTTTGTGAAAGATCATTCATACTCTAAATTGTAATATGCTTAAAACATAAATATTGTTAGACAGGAAACATTATAAGGATCCAAAACATTAAAAAAAACTCAGCATAAATAGACCATAAAATACATAATCTCAAAAGTAACATATATGTAAAAAGACGAATATGAAAATCATAAGCATTGTAAAACATATACGAACATACAATATAGTCATTTAACATGCAAAATGTAAAATAACAAAAGATTGCTGTGGCTAGATTTGAGTTTTTTAATTATAGTTCTAGTTCAGGCACAAATTTAAATTTAATCGGATGATATTCCAGTATTTCATCTCGGTCAATATATCGTTCGATATTGCAATATCTCGGGTGATATATTTGAAAGGAGATTTAGATTGATTTTTGCCGTTTCGTTTCAGAAGGAGCCTAAAATGAGATCTCGAAGGAGATCTCAGGCGATATTTGCGAGATTTGAAATAGTGAAACACTGCCCTTAAACCCCGTAGAGAAAAGAATAAATCTTTTAATTAAGATTAATGAAGTTTTCCAATTAATAAATATAACTGGAATTAAATGGAAGGAGATTTTGGGTTCATTATGAACGATGTTTAAAATAACATTTGTTCTTAAAACCCAATTAACAGTGAAGGTATGATTTGGAATTTATAAATCTTTTTATTAAGATTTAATGTAATTTTTCCAAAGTAAAGTTTTCCAATTTAATATATTAAATTGGAATTGAATGGAATTCAATTTGATAATCGAGATGAGCTTCTGTAAAGGAAGACCATTACTATATATGGAATTTAAAAGGCCTGGTCGTTATTCCATTTATATTATTAGTCTAATACAGAAAGTTATATTGCTTATATACTATTATGTTTTTTGTGGAGATTCCATAGTTAATGGAAACTGATTTGGGTTTATTGTGAACTGTGTTTTTAATAACATTGATTCTTTAACCTAGTTAAAGATAAAGATTAATTTCTTAAAGTGGAATAATCATTAAGCAATGATATTTGAGACTAAAACCAAGTTGGAGTTTTTAATAAATATTTAATTAGATTGGAATGTGAATGAGGCAATTAAATTTACCGAATTCAAGAAATGTTCGAGAATGGAGTACTGCCAGTTTTACTCCATGCGATAGTTAAATCTTTAATTAGATTTGAAACGAGAAATGGTAATTAATTTTACCAATAACACAATGGGTGTTAGATATGGAGTACCACCAGTTTTTCTTCATGGGATTGATAGGTTGGGATTGTGTTAATAAAATAAATAGTTACTTCTGTAAGGCTCGATAATCTTGGCTAGTTAATACAACTCAATTGGGTTTAAGTTGTGAAAAGGTAAAATAAAATCTTTTGAAATTGATATCCAAAGGAAGATTAAAGATTAATTTTAAAAGATTTTATCTTTGATAAAATTAACGGGAACCCCCCCTAAGATGTGAATATTTGAATAAAAGAATATTCTGAATTGGAATGAGGCGTATAATGTGTTTTTATAGCACTTGATTATTGATTATAAAATACGCGAGTTATTCGGAAAGATCGGGTTTCACCCATTCTGAATAACTGTTACGGCGACTAAAAGTCGACGATGAAGACGGTGGTTGAAGACTAGAGATCATCACATCGTTTGGATGATTACTGATGTCTTGATGGGCTGTACACCCATGCCAATGTAATAATTGGTGATCATCCAAACGTACTTGGAGATTGGTCGGATATGCAAGGACCTCTCTCCTGTATTGGACATATGAGACGAGGAATAAGGTGCCTCTCGTTTCGTTCAGAACTAGAACTGACTTGTAAATGGATGTGTGTCTGACATTGGATTTCGTTCTGTGTTGATTGATTTCTATTAAATATATATCTATTTGGTGGCGGAGGATTTATTTTCTTGCTTAACACCCTTCTCTGAGACGTACGAGCTTAGAGATTATATATTGATAGACATAAATTGTATGGCAAGAATTGAATGTGGCATGCTAAGATGCAAAATGATCAAGGCTTTTCTTAAAAGAAGATTTTTGTGGATGATGATCGAAGCATGGCTTTAAGTAGCATAGCTTTGTGTATAGCGTTAATTCACGAGCCTCACACCCCGGTATGAGTCAAAAACGGGATAGTGACTGCAGGGAGTGCACAATGTTTCTTTCTAGCTAGAAGTGGTGTCATGGTATGGAGCCCATACATTTTTACTTATGCGGATGATGGAATGAGGCGCCTCGGATATTGAGTGTCTAATGACTCAGAGATAGTTCCGTTGGGACCGAGAAACGTGTGTTCAGGAATAACTAATTCAGTAAAGTAAGTGTGGACCGGCCCAGGAGATCCAAGGGTTGCCCAGAGTGTGTAATCATGAGGCATTTGCTAGAGTGTCTCGAATCAATGAGGATGATCCCTTTCCTCGACTCAATATGGAAATCCAATTTCCAAAATGCGACTTTTCGGTTTTAGTTGTAAACCTATATGGCGACATGGTAGGTTGGGGTACTATGTCGCCTCTGAATTATACATTTATATTTCAAGTTATTTTCGCACTATGCACTTATAGTAATATCAAAATAATTTGTTTTAAAGCGTATCAAGCATGTTTGGCTGTTATAAGGTAAAAATCTATCCTCTGGCTTGTGTTGCATTATGTGATGGGACCTAAGTCTTATAATAGCTTCATTTTCCGAAAAGCATTGAATTGTCTATAAATTGTTTTATTTCAGGTTATTCATGGGAATGAACCCGTTTCGTGTTATACGGCGTGTCCCTTGATTTACCAAACTTTAAAATAAAGTTATTGTAACAACCCGGAAAATCTAAACCAATTTAAAAATTTTATTTTTGCAATTTTAATGAATTTCTAATATTTAAAATGATTTATTTTAAATAATAACGACTAGAAATTTATTTTGAATAGAATTAGAACATCTAAATTTATTTAAATCGAAGTTAGAATATAAATATTTATTTTAATTATAAAAGGAATTAGAAATGGCGCAGTAGTTTGAAATTTCGATTTCAAATTTCAAATGAATGCACAGGATTCAAAATAAACCGGATTTTAGTAAAAGCAGAAATATTTGAATCTGTTTGAAAATATCTTTCCAATGAATGTGCAAAATCCAAATTTCATAGCTGGAATAAAAAGTTATGTCCAGTTGAAAATTCAGGATAGTCACTATGGAATTTTATGTAATATATAGCCCTTAAAAGTGGAGATTTTACAAACGACCTCCGTTTTCGACGAGACCACTTTTGTTGGACCCGGAATGTCAAATTATTTATTGGTTCCAATTTTCATAATTTTTGGAATCAATATGTGAGCGTGGTGAATTTAAACGTGTTTGGTCAATTCAATTTTAATTTAATCGACTGGAAAATGACCGTTTTTCAAACGGTCTCCGAATTTGACGAAATTAGTTTTGTTAGGGCTGTATCGTCAAAACATAACTAGAATTATTTTTCTGAAATTTTTGGAGTCAGTTGGCCCTGGTAAATTAAAATGTACGTTAAAATCAATTTTGAACATTATATTCTTTTATATTTTAATTTTGATGAAAACTGATCGTAACAATCGAATTGGCTTACCGAACATATCCCATTGTATTCGAAATGAGTGTAATTAGCTAGGGGCGATAGTCTTTGGGTTCGAATTGGAGTTGAAATGAAAATTTACTTTTCGAAATTCAAATTAAATTAAATATATAAATAATTATAAAGCCCCCCTTTAATTTATCTCTCCCCTTTGGTCAACCCCCTCCCTTCTTCCAAATTGAAAGAACAGAAAATAAAAAAAACCCGCCGACTTCTGCTCGATGCTCCCCCACTGCCTCCCCTCCGACGACCGCGATGCCACCGCTAGGCCGCATCCCCTCAGGCGAGCCACCGCCTCGCGAAACCCCCCCTCCTCAATAAAAAATCCGCCTGAACCCCTTCAACCCTAAAAGCCCTCGCCTCCGACCAATGGAGCACCGCCGCCAGCCACTCCTGTTGCGCACCCACCCTCCGCTCCACCCCCATCACCTCCCCCTCCCTTCGATCCCACTTTCCCTGTTCGAAATTCCACAGCCCCAAATTTTAACTGTAAGTCTTTTATTTATTTTTGTTTATTTAAAGTAATTGATTTTATAAGATAAAAATCGGTTTTTTTATTATGTAATAGAAATAAATTAAAGAGATTTGATTTCTAATTTAAAAAGATTTGATTTTTAATTTGAAAAGCTTTGATTTTAAAAATAGAAAAGCTTTGATTTTTTAAAAATAGGAAAACTTTGATTTTAAAAATAGAAAAGCTTTGATTTTTAAAAATAGAAAAGCATGATTTTTATTAGTAGAAAAATATGATTTTTATTAGTAGAAAAATATGACTTTTATTAGTAGAAAAATATGATTTTTATTTATAAAATCGAATAAATATAAAAATTTGATTTTTATATACGGAGTAGCGAATATAAAAATATGATTTTTATACATGTTATAGCGAAATAAAAATTCAATTTTTATGAATATGACAGCGATGTAAAAATAGAATTTTTAGCGATATAAAAATTGTAATAACCCGGAAATCCGAGCCAATTTAAAAATTTTATTTTGATGAATTTTAAATATTTAAAATGATTTATTTTAAATAAAAACTATGATAAATTTATTTTGAATAGAATTAGAATGTATATATTTATTTGAATCGTCGTTAGAATATAAATATTTATTTTTAAATATAAAAGGAATTGAAAATGGCGCAGTAGTTCGAAAATTCGATTTCAAATTTCAAATGAATGTACAGGATTCAAAATAAACCGGATTTTAGCGAAACCAAAAATATTAGAATCTATTTGAGAATATCTTTCCAACGAATCCAAAAAATTGAAATTTCATAGCGGGGATAAAAAGTTATGACCGGTTGAAAATTCAGAATAATCGTTATGGAATATTGGCCCTTAAAAAGGGAAATTTTGCAAACGACCACGGTTTTCGACGAAACCACTTTTGTTGGATCCATGATGTCAAGTTATTGCTAGATTTCAAAATTCATAACTTTCTGAATCAGTATGTGAGCATGGCAAAGGAAAACGCGTTTGACCAGCTTCAGTCAATTTCGATCGACCAGAAAATGGCCATTTTTCAAACGGTCTCAGAATTTGACGAAATTAGTTTTGTTAGGATTGTATCGTCAATGTGAGGCTAGAAATAATTTTTTTGGAATTTTTAGAGTTCGTATGTGGCCCCGGTAAATTGAAATGTGCGTTCAAATTGAATATATACTGATTTATATTTTAAATTTAACAAAACTGATCATAATGGTCAAATTGGCTTACGAAACATATCTCATTGTGTTCAGAATAGGGGTAATTAGCTAGGGATGACAGGCGGTGGGTCTCGTTTTGAGATCGAAATTATAAGCTACTTTTTGGGAGAATAAAATAATAATTAATTAAATTATATAAACCAAGGCTCCTCTCTCTTTTCCCAAAGTCAAACCCTCAGACCCGAAATCAAATAAAGAAAAAAAAACACGAGATCGAGATCGCACCTCTTTCCCCTGAACCTCGTCGGCCGTGCCTCCATCGCGGGTTCCCCCTCCACCCTCCGCCGCACCCCCTCTTCCACCGCCGATCCCCTCCACCTCCGTTCCTCACCATCACCCCCCCCTCGTCGTGGAAAAAGGCACCCCCTAAACCCTTTCCACCCAAAAGAAGACCGCCGCCATTATAGAATGGACCGCCTCCCCTAGTTCCAGCGCCACCTGATGCGCCTCCCCTACCACCCAAACCCGACGGTGAACCCCCAACCCTTTCTGAAAATGCAAAAGTGAGTTTTTTATTATTTATTTAATTTTCTTTTTAGTTTTTACATAGATTAAAATTCGATTTTATGTACATAGATTTAAAATAAAGGTAAGGTTTTTGTTTAGCTAAAGATGAGATTTTTGATTAGCGAAAGACGAGATTTTTATTTAGGTGAAGGCGAGGGTTTTTCCTATATAAAGATAGGATTTTATATTTGTTTGAAAAGCGAAATAAAAAATATGATTTTTATATTAGTGGAGTAATAAAAATATGATTTTTATATTAGTGGAGTATTAAAAATATAATTCTTATTTATATAGTGAGGTAAAAATATAATTTTTATGTATGTAGAAAAGTAAAAATATAATTTTATTATATTACTAGCAATATAAAAATATAATTTTTATCATGGAAGTAGTGGTGTAAAGAAGTGATTTTTACATATGTAGTAGAAATATAAAAAATTTGATTTTTATAAATATGAAGTGAAAATAAAGATTCGATCTTTGTATATTTGTAGAGAACATAAAAATATGATTTTTATGTATGGAAAGCGTTATTAAAAATGTGATTTTTATTGTGAACAGCGTGGAAAAGTTTGAGTTAGAATGTCAAGCGAATTCGAACCGTTCAGAAATGAAATGGCGGAGTGGAACCCCAAGGTGAGAACTCCTCACCTTTAATTTATTTCTAGTTTGAAATATATACTAGGATGCAGACGGTGCTTAGCAGCACCCGACACCCGTCGTCCACAGACCACGGATGGCTTGTTTGTTTGATTAATATGTTGTGAAAATTGATTGTGTGATGTGGATTGAATAAATATTTTATAATTAAAAATATAATTTTTAACGTGTATATAAAATAAATATTTATAAACAAATCAGATGATTTGTTTATATACACTGATTTGACTGATATTGATTGGGACGATAAATTTTACACATTGCCCAACTGTACAAATAAAATATGTGTTTGTTGATTTGAAACCCCACACGGGTATTGGGATGATATTTGACGTACACTAATCCTGATTGTTTAGTTGTATGTCAATCGATGGGTTGACAGACTGTGTAAGCGTTAATTATTTATAATTAATGCTTATGCAGTTGTGTGGTGCACTCTGGATGATGGTTGATGATTTATCATTGCTATTATATACATGTGTTGTAGGGAATCCATATAATTAACGTTATATGGTAATTGATTGGGCCTCATTCCAATTTGGAAAATAAGGAATATTATAAAAGAAAAATTCATGTATTGAATAGAATAAAAATTCATGTGTTGAATAGAATAAATATTCATGTGTTGAATAGAATAAAAATTCATGTGTTGAATAGAATAAAAATTCATGTGTTGAATAAAAATATAAATTCATGTGTTGAATAGAAATATAAATTCATGTGTTGAATATAATAAAAATTCATGTGTTGAATAGAATAAAAATTCATGTGTTGAATAAAAATATATATTCATGTATTGAAGAAAATATTCATTTGTTGAAAAGAATAACGAAGTTATTGAAATACATAAAGCAGTGTTGATTAGATATGCGCCATTTTGACGTGAACGATATTTATACCGATTTTATTCATTTTTATAATGATTATAGAAAAGGAAGCGATTTCAAAATATAACGTTTTGAAAATATTATCATTTGTATATCGATGATGTGGAATATTCAATTTTGATTCGAAATTGAATATGAAGTTGAAATCGTTTCGAAAACGAATTTAAAACGATTTATAAAATACGTTTTAAAAAGGAAATCGACAAAATATATATATTATATATATAATGGCCTGAATAGAACGCGCCGCGCCGCGGCAGTTCGCGAATTTCGACCATTGACTTCGAATGGATATTACGGGAGATCCGACCGTCGGATTCTCCTAAAACCAGAACTGTTGGGTTCGTATCGAAAAGAGCTTTCTAATGAATATTAGAGATTTGAAATCTAACGGTTGGATTTGGAATTATGTCCAAATCAAATTTGGAAAAGGTCGTTGTAAGTGCAGTTCGATGGCCATTGATGGAAATCGGCCATACGGGCCTTGATAAAATTATTAAAAATAGTAATAATTTGTGTAAAATCATAAGAAATGATTTGTGAAGAATTGGGATGAAAAATTCCATATTTGAAAAGATAGAAATAGATTTTTATCGAAATGAACTAGTTTTGAACTAGAATTATAATCTCATTTATTTTTAAAATAAATAAAGTGGATTTGAAATGGTTTTGAAAGTAACCAGAATTCAATAATTGAATTGGAATGGATTTGAATCGAAATTGTCTTTGAAATATTTCGATGTTGGATTTCGTGATTATACAGGTATTGTTCTGGAAATTTGAAAGATATATTTATATCGTTATTTCCAATACGATATTTGTTGGTCGTAGAATTTGATATTGAATATAAGACGATATATTTTCTATTCAGAGCCTTGTGTTTAATATCAAATGGGATTTGGGTTTATCGTGAACCGTGTTTTAAATGACATTGGTTCTTTAACCCAGTTAAAGACAAGATATGCTTTTTCCAAGTTGAATAATCATTGATAATGATTTTTGGGAAGATTAAAACTAAGTGGAGTTTTATTGAATCTTTAATTAGATTGAAATGATCGAGAATGGAGTATCACCAGTTTGGCTCCAGGCAATAGTTAAATCTTTAATTAGATTTGAACGTGAAATGGTAATTGAATTTACCGATAACATCGTGGTGTTAGATATGGAGTATTACCAGTTTTGCTCCATGGGATGAATAGGTTGGGATTGGGAATTAAAAACAAATGATTACTTCGGTAAGGTTCGTTAATCCCGACTAGTTTGGATAAACCATAATTTGGTTTGAATGGATATTCAAAGGAAGATTAAAGAATAAATTTAAAGAATTTATCTTTGATAAAATTAATGGGAACCTTTCCCAAAGTATAAGAATATTTGAATAAAAGAATATTCTGAATTGGAATGAGGCGTATGTTGTGTTTGTGTAACACTTGTTTATTATATATGCGAGTTATTCAGAAAGACCGGGTTTATCCCATTCTGAATAACTGATTCGATGAGGTATCGAGGATGAAGACGGTGGTTGAAGACTGGAGGTCTTCACATCGTTTGGATAATTACTGATGATCTTGATTGGGCTGTACACCCAAGAGGAGGGAAT
Organism: Allium sativum; assembly: GCA_030737875.1. Lineage (NCBI taxonomy): Eukaryota > Viridiplantae > Streptophyta > Magnoliopsida > Asparagales > Amaryllidaceae > Allium > Allium sativum. The sequence continues at coordinate 1,039,297,346 of CM060913.1, read as the reverse complement.
CAGTTGGTGATCGTCCAGACATACTTGGAGATCGATGGATATGCGAGGTACAAGGTGCCTCTGGTTTCGTTCAGACCCAGAACGAACTTGTAAATGGACTGTGTATCTGACATTGGATTTTATTCTGTGTGATTGATTTCTATTAAATATATATCTGTTTGGCGGCCGAGAATTTATTCTCTTGCTTAACGCCCTTCTCTGAGACGTACGAGCTCAGGGGTTATATATTGATGGATATCAATCGCATGGAGTGAATTGTCTGTGTGGCATGCCTAAGTGGAAAATGATCAAGGCTTAGAGAATGTCATCACTCAAAACTGACTATACACCCCGGTGGTAACAAGATGTATCGAGACATGAGACAGACTTACTACTGGGAAGGGATGAAAAGAGACGTTGGGAAGTTTATATCCAAATGCATGAATTGCCAGCTAGTTAAAGCCGAGCAAAAGAAGCCTAGTGGGTTGTTGCAACCATTAGAAATTCCCGAATGGAAATGGGAGCAAGTCTCGATGGATTTCATCGATGGTTTACCAAGGACTAGATCGGGATATGATAGCATTTGGGTAATTGTGGATCGACTGACCAAGAGTGCAAGATTTATACCTGTTAAGTCAAACAGAACTGCAGCTAAGTTAGCAGAATTGTATATGAAGTGGGTAGTGAGATTTCATGGAGTACCTAAAAGCATTGTAAGTGACCGAGACCCGTTGTTCACTAGTGGGTTTTGGAAGAGCTTACAAGAGGCTCTAGGGTCGGAATTACATCTCAGTACCGCGTATCATCCTCAAACCGATGGTCAGACGGAGAGGGTGAATCGTATATTGGAAGATCTCTTAAGAGCCTGTATATTGGATTTTGGTGGATCATGGGAAGACTATTTGCATCTAGTAGAGTTTGCATATAATAATAGTTACCAATCCAGTATCGGTATGGCTCCAGTTGAAGCTTTGTACGGAAGACCGTGCAACTCACCATCATGTTGGATAGAGACCGGTGAGAAGTTTGTGCTTGGACCAGATGTGATAAGAGAAACTTCAGATAAGATTAAGATCATTCAACATCGAATGAAGGCTGCTCAAGATAGGCAGAAGAGTTATGCTGATAAGAGAAGAAGAGACTTAAAATTCTCCGTTGGTGACGTGGTGTTTGTCAAGATTTCTCCGTTGAAAAACGTGATACGATTTGGCAGGAGAGGCAAGTTAGCACCAAGAATTGTTGGCCCATTCCCAGTTCTTGAACTAGTTGGGAATTTGGCGTATAGAGTTGACTTACCAGAGAAAATGGCGGGAGTTCATAACGTATTTCATGTTTCCCAACTAAGGAAGATTGTGCACGACCCCGATATGACTATTTCACCTGGTCAGTTGGACGATGTCGAAGTAGGACCCGAGGCGGTGGGGAACCGCAAGCCGATGCGTATTGTCGAGTACCATACGAAGCTACTTCGAAGGAAAGCGGTGAAACTAATAAAGCTTCAGTGGGGCGAGCATGAGAATGACTGTACTTGGGAAACAGAGGAGAGTACTAGGAAGACGTATCTAGAACTCTTTGCCTGGTAAGATTTACCTTGCGATTTAGTTATTCCGCATGCTAGGATAGACTTGTTTTACTTTTTTGCATGTTTGATTGTTGTTTTATGGCTGATAGGCATGCGGGACCCTTTGTGTGTTTTGGTTAGGGAATTTCGGAGGCGAAATTTCTTAAGGGGGGGGGGGGGGGGGGAGAATGCAACAACCTGCATTCTACGCACCGGAGGATCGTAGAATATTTATTTCTTTTCCATATGAATTCGTATGGTCATGTAACTTTGGGAAATAACTATTAGAGTCATTTCCCATGTTCATGATTTTTGCCAATTTTTAAATGACCGTTTTGCCCCTAGCTGATATTGTTTCGGCCATAACTTTTGATTGGAAAGGAATTTTGACCTGAAACCACTTCCATTAGATTCGTTTGATGGTTTACCTTTCCGTAGAGTGGTCACATGTGAGAAACAGACTTACCGTTTGGGAGATATGGCTGAAATAAGGTTTGGAAGGTGAAAAACTGTTTAACCGGGCCAAATAGGGTGATTAGTGAATAGGCCCATAACCCATTTCGGGATTAGGGTTATGGGGAGGCTGAAATGAGTTAGGGTTTCATTTCATTTCAGTTTTCTAGCCTCCACTTACCTCTTAGAAACCCTAAAAATGGTCTCCAACCTCTAAATCACCTCCAAATCAATTTCTACTTGAAGATTGGGCTTAGCAACATCAAATCAAGGCGAATCAACACCAAATCAACATTAGAGCTGCTATTTAGCATTGGGATTCGCACCAAATCAGAGATTTAAACCAGATCTAAGTTTTAATTGTGGCTAAGGTGAGTGATTTGCATAGTTCCTCACTAATTATGGTTAATTAGGAGTGATTAGTGATAATTAGCGAATTTATACATTAATAAATTCTGGAAAAATACTTATAAATTCTTAAATAACGTTTTAGACCTCTGATATGAATTTGGGTTAATTTGGTTAAGTTTTGCTAATCATATCATTAGTTTCACCTAAACATGCTTAAGGGAAAATATAGGGTTTTGGCTATGTTTGATCCATTTTAACCTATCATATTGATGTTTTGGTGTTTGAGGCCACTTCTGTTTGTTGCTATGACTGTATGGTATGTTTTGTGATTGTTTAGAATAGTTAGAATGGTCGAAAACGCCGTCGAGAGGCGTATAAACTATCGCTGGAAGTTGCAGGAAAATGTAGGAAACCGGACCGGATCGTGAAGTCCGACCCGACCCGATCGTGGGTAGTCCATCCGAACCGATCAGTTCATAGATAGTGAGCACGAACCGTTGCACTTGGCCTGAAGGAGCGTCCTCTCCGATCCGACCCGCCAGCAGCTCCGACTCGATCCGCCCAGGGAGGATGAGCACGATTCGTTTGTCCTTGACTTGGGGGAGTATTCTTTCCGACCCGAACCGCTAGAAGGACCCCGACTCGAACCGGTGATGGCGACTGGTCTTAGAGACCCGACCCGACCCGTTGGGGTGATGACGATCCAAACTGTGTTGACGAAGGAAAGCTGGACACCGAACCGAACCGAACCGCTATGACATGAAGGCGACGATCCGAACCGATCCGGTGATGACCAATAACCCGAGATGCAAAGGTAGTCCAAAGGGAAGTTAGAGCTCAGGGTCCATTTGAGGATCAATGAGTTCACTTCATGGTTGGGCTTTGTTGCGGGAAGTGTGCTAATGAGTTATCGACGTTCATAACTTCGATTCACCATGAATGATAAGGACTACGTTATCAGTGCAGTAGAGTCACTATGACTTGAGGGGCAAAGTGATCGTAATAAGACTATGAGTCAGTGCAGTAGAGTCGTCATGACTCGAGGGGCAAAGTGGACATAGTAAAGGATTAGTAAGACTATGAGCCAACGCAGATGGGGTGAACAACCCCATGGGGCAAAGTGGACATAGTAAAGGATTGGTAAGGCTATGAACCAGCGCAGATGGGGTGAATAACTTCATGGGGGCAAGTGGACATAGCGAAGGATTAGTGGCTATGTATCAGTTCAGTGAAGTCATTTATGACTTCATGAGGCAAAGTGATCATAGCAAAGTATTGAGGTGATCGAAGTGGTGAATATCGTATGCTTTACGCACTGAGTGAGAGATGTGAGGATGGTTGTTATGCTTGATTGTTTGCCATCACTAGGACATGCACATCCCCACCCCCGTTATCTTTACACCATTTGAAATGTCACCTTAGAGTGTTGTACAGTATGTAGTGCTAACTCTTTGGTTGCAGGTCCAGGTTCGGGTATGGTTTAGTCTACCTGTTATTGTTCTGTTTAGATGCTTACCGCTCATACCAGACTTTTTGTCTGACCCAGAGTTTTATGTCTCTTCTTATTACTCTGGGTGCTCACACGAGCAGACTAGAGACAGGTTAGCTGGTGATGCGCGAGTAGCTGATTCGGAGGCGAGCAGGAGGCTTCCACGTATGATATATAGATATTCTCCCTGTGTCGTTGGTGGTCACTACTTGGGCATTAGTAGTGTACCTTCTTTATCTTGCTTTTGCTTTAGAGACAGTATTTTAAAAGTTGTAATAAGCTGTATTTTGGATTTCCGCTGCTATGATGTTTAGTTCTAGTTTTCAGCTTATGCACTGTCTCACCTGTTTTATGTCAAGTATGTTGTTATTATATTTTGTTCTATGCGCTGTGAGACATTCTACAGGTTCTTTGTTGATTCTTCGTCTTCTTTCTTTCCTTCTGACGACCGTCCCGTGCTAGTTGGACATGTGTACAACGCACCTTTGAAGTAAATGTCGGTTGGTGCGGGGCGGACCGTCACACAAGCCTTTTCAGACTCAGATTGGGCAAGTTGCGCTGATTCCAGAAAGTCCATAACTGGATATGTATTACTTCTTGGTCAATCACCTATTGTGTGGAAGTCAAAGAAACAGAGTACTGTTTCTAAATCATCTTCTGAAGCTGAATACAGGGCAATGGCTGCGGCAACATATGAAGTTACATGGATCGTAAGATTGCTAGAATAGTTAGGAGTTCAAAGTCTTAAACCGGTAGTTCTGCATTGTGACAATCAGTCTGCCTTGCACATTGCCCGCAATCCTATTTTTCATGAACGAACGAAACACATTGACATTGATTGTCATTTCACAAGAGAGAAGGTCCTTGAAGGACTGATACAACTGACCTATTGTTCTACTCAATCTCAACTTGCAGATGTGTTCACAAAGATACTACCTTCATCTCAGCATAAGGAATTGTTGTCCAAGTTAGTCATGACATTCTAACTTGAGGGGGGCTATTGTAGATATGGTGACCGCAATCACAAGCTGCACAATGCCAACTAGATGAATGGCTGGCACATTTTTCTTCTTTCGGTTTTCTTGTATATAAATAAGATGTAATACTGGATACACTTATTTTTTCTTTTCGTTTCGTATTTCTTTCTTTTCTTGTTCTCAGAGAATAAAATTAGGTTTAACTACAGCTTGTATTCGGCTTCTCAGAATCCCAATCAATAAAGATGTAGTTGATTTCCAGATTGATCAGCAACAGCTGAAGAGAAGAAGATAGATATTCTGGCATGCAAAAAGGACTAGGTTCGAACATTGCAGACTATAAATGGAGGATACTGATGGCAATGGTCCCATATGAAATGGAGGTATCAGGAAAACAAAAAACACTAATCGAAGGTTTCAAATATCAAAGAACTGGAATTGAGATGCTGCAGGAAGTTGCTGCACTAGAGCCTGAAGGAGTAGATACAAAACTTTCCCAACATTGGATGATTTAATGAACATAATAGCCACGAACAGACAGTGTTTGAGGCATTGCTTCAGTATCAATACCGGAAGGTACAAATGAAAAGGAAACAGAATATATTCATCATACAATTTGCTATGTAATTTTAAATACTCATGATCCTAAACTCTTCATATGATTTTTTGAGTTATAACACGAATCAAGTCCTCTTTCATCTAAACCATGTATTATGAATTCATAAACCATTTATCCGTCTTACACCCTACTAATTTTTATTTTATTTTAATGTACTATGATTTAATGAGGGTGTTTGTTAGCTCACAACTGAGTTAATTTTTCAATAGTTCGAAATTTTGATTGTAATTTTTTGCTACTTTTTTTTTCTTTTTTCGTAGAGATTTATACAAAGTCGAAGATAATCAGTCTAGAAACGAAACACACAAGCTCGACTTGGGTAACAGGTCGGATGATCTGAGTATGACGACCGTGAAGAAGTTCATGAGAGGAGCTTGGAATGGGAGAGGGTTAGGCAATTTGATACTGAATTTAAGCTTATTGGGTAGTCCAAAAGAAGGGGTTGGTTGTGAAGTCGGTGTTTCAGATCATGGAAACTGGTGGCTTTGAGATTTACAAGAAAAGCAATGGTGCATCTCATAACCTTATATTTCCATATAATAACTCATACAGTTTAACATTATAGAAAAGTGAAACAAGAATACCCACTTCAAACTTAATGTAGGCCGGAGACAACTCCTGTTTGGCAAAGACTACTACAGTCTACATCAACTGAAATTGAGATATACAGAAACTAGCAGCAATGAGGCATGAAAAAGAGTTTCAAAACTTGCTTTACTTGCATTGATGGATGAGTAATGAATAAGACAGCTGAACAGGTAGTGTTTAGAGGCGTTGCCTCATCCATATGTCGTGGAAGGTGCAAATGAAGAGGAAGCAAAATTGATATATAGTTTACCATTTGCTAAGGTAAATTTTCATACTCATATTCTAAGTGTAACCTTTTGCAACCTGCTTCCATAATTAAAATACAATTCCATTACAAATATTTCAGTTTGTGCAGATTATGTTACTAAAAACACACATAATATTAACCAACTGTCTCCATAAAGGCAGTGTTTTCTAGAAGAACTCTCATTGTAGCAGTAGCCAAAAATATATTTAAATCAATGCTACCTTCCGCCTTCCCCGGGTACACAGCTATCCTCCCTTCTGCTTTATTCCAACCACCCCTCCTAATCGCTAATGGCGATCCCCACCCAAAGTCGTTTCCATACACATCAAACCTCTGACCACCCGTTGTGACCACAAAAAACCCGTTATCGTTACCGATACATGGAAAGCTAGGCTCCTTAACCCACGAGCGCACTTGGTTTACAACTACATCATCCTCCATTTTGGATATCGCTTCCTTTAGCTTTGATGCTACCCACCCTATTCCATTCTCTGTTATTTCTCTTGCTTTATTTATCGCTGTTGCTATGCCTACTGCATTGCCTAAGTACGTTTGGGGTATAGGTCTACATTTTGGATACCTTGAACGGTAACCTACTACCACCACGTTAGCTATCACCTGCTATCACAATGGTTCATCTGTTCAAAGAATTGATGGTATATTTCACATGCTATTGTATTGATGGAATAAAAAGTGGGAGCATGTCATGTAGCACCCTTGAGTGGACACATCAAGATACAAAAAGTTGTTTTAGTAAATATACAGCAAATTATTTATGAAATTATTGACTGAAAATAAGTATATATTATGTTGCATATTATAGATTATTCTCCTTGCAAATATATTTTTGCTTTAGTAAAAGGAAAACAAGTTACCTGCTCAGGTGGGAGGCGTCTAGCTTGAGAAATGGCTATCCAGACATGAGCGGAAAGTGCCTGCAGTGATGAAATCTTTCCTTGCTTATATCCCATTTCATCATTAGCTTTTGCTTTAAGCTTTTTAACCGTTTCAGCTGAAAAGTGCAAGAAGCATTCTGCCCTATTGGAACGGTCTACTTTCGGTCTTTGGACGAACTCTTGTGCATTTCTGTAGGGTATGCGGATTGGTGGAGGGTATGATTCTAAAAAGTATCGGTCTACGATTAAGGGCATGTCCATTACATTATGGTTATTGCATGATATTTTCGACCATGTTTGAATAAAATGCCATAGTGATGCTCCATCCGAAGCTACATGATTGAGGGAACATGCTATGAATATTCCATCCTTCAGCTCTGTGATCTGACATCAGCTTGACCATAAAAAACTATGATTACTATATTTTCAAAATTTTAGCCAAATTATCTTGACTTTATGAGATTTTTTCTTAGATTTTAAAAATGATAATATCAGGGATCGAACCTGCACAGCAAGCAGTGGCAAAGTATGACCATCATGGCCAACAACATCTTTAATCGGGAAGAAAGTATGCACCATGTCAGGAAGGTAATGATCATCAGTGAGTACATCAGGTACAGCTACATCTAAAGCAGAAGCACGAACGAACTCTGCACCTTGGTCGTTACATGCAATACAAATAGAAAGTGCATCGTCATCATAAGTAGTAGTTGATAATCTACCAGCAAAAGGGTAGAAATGATCCAGAGTTCTCGAAAGGGAGAGTCTGAGATCGGAGATGGTTTTGTCAAATATAAATTGATGTGGTTTGGAGAATAACAGGCCTATTTGAATATAATCGAAACAGAGGTATGGAAGATCCCATGTAGAGAGATGAATGATCTCCTTTCTTTCTGTTTCAAATGTTAATGTTGAAGGCTGAACTAATTGCCTTGAGTGGATTGAGATTTCTGCCATTTGCTCCTTTTTCTGCTTGTTTTCTCGATATATACCAGTTAAGTCAGATGAGGCAAAATAGTTGCATTGTTATTGTTGTTTAACTCTAGGAACTAGGAAGCATTGTCCAAAAAATCAATCCATTGCATATTAATATTATTTTCAGCCACCTAATACTTTTATATAATATTATTTTCAACTACCTAATACTTTTATGTTTTTTAGTTTTGAAAGTAAGAAATAAACATATTCAACTCAGTTGAGAATTTGAAATATACGTTTTAACTATATATGCGAATGATTATGTCCAAGGAATAGGATTAACTTCATCAGGAAAGAAAGGCAATGACATTGCCGAGTAACCATAGCCAGTGAAAATTCTCTATCATTTCTTTTCTATTTTATAGTTGATGTAATTAAATGAAAAGTTGCTGGAATATCGGCAAATAGTTGTATTATTTGCAACAATTTACTGAAGATTAAATATTTTTTATTTGTATGTAATTTCTTTTTATATTTCTGTTGATTTTCCTGCAATACTTGAATGTCTTAAAAAATATTGATTTTGTGTTTGAATTTTTCACGCAAATCAGCAAAAGTTGATGAAATTCCACAACTTTTTTTTTTTGATATAATTGCTTCAATGTTAGTAATTAGACGGAAAATTGTTGAAATTTTTTGTAGTGTACAGTTTTTTTTTTTTTTTTTTTAGTTTTAATGCTTGAATAAGATAGACAGTTTTTTTATATTTTGAAACTTAACAAGTACTTGAGCCAAACTGTCTCTATACAGTAAGGATTTCAGGTGCAATTTTGTACTTTTCATTTTATTTATAGCTGTCAAACAGCGTTCTCATGTAACATTGTAAATACACAACTGCATCGTTTGTAATTGTATCAATTAGGATAATAAAATCTTCACGTTTACGAACTTATCATGATATCAAAGCATCAAGTGTCAAACGGCATATTAGATCCTGTGAATCCAATGATCTAAACTTTGTGGACAAGTTCTATTCTCCCTCCACATTTTTTTCCATTCCACCGTTTTTTTTTTTTTTTTTCATTTACGGGTTGAGAACGGAAAAAAGTGGAGTGAAAACGGAAAATGTGAATCTATGGGATGTGCCAGGGAGAAAGCAGGATGACAATAGAAATAGTCAACTTTGTGTTGAGTATTATCTCTTCTCAACTATTTGATCCTGTAGAGTAAAATCTTCACCCTACTCTGAATCAAGTTGCAGTCTTGATCAAAAGATCAAGATTTCTGTTCTTTACACCGTGTCATCTTTGGATCAATCTTTTGATTGAACGCAGTTGCTAACAGTGCTGATGATCAGACTCTTAACTCCTCAGTTGATCGTTCCTTTTCCCACAATGACGGGAGATAACTCTACAACCTCCTCTCAGATGTCATCATCAGCAAATGACGATGCGTCTGAATGCTCAGACAATCTTCAGAATCTGGAAGTGAACAAAATTGTTATTCCAAAATGTCGATCATCACAATGCAACTTGATGAAGAAACTATTTACCATGGAAAGTTCAAATAACTACTTCCCTGACTGGATACGGCTTTGAAGAATACATCAACGGCACCCTAGCCATTCCATCCAGACTCCATTCCCGACATTGATGGAAATAATAAAGAATTCACTCAAAATACGAAGTCAAAAAGGAATGAGCTTCCTAAACTTACATGGTGACTACGTTTACCGCCGCCTCTTTCAACTTCTTTAGATCTCTTTCTGCTCTCCCATTTTCCTCATCGCATCCCTTATTTACATCTCCCACTTCCGCCATCCTCAAATCCCTATCTTTCGCCATCGACGCGTAGGAGCGCTACCGCCAAATTCGCTCAATCGGTTCACCTAATCTTCTTCCCTTAGCACGTCGTAACCTTCAGATCCTCCCTCCCCTTATCTCTTCCTTATCGGTCGCCTCCTTACTAGTCTTCCCCTTTAGTCTAACCTTAGACTTCGCGTCCCTTGTTCCCACTTTGACTATATTTTCCCTCAAATCTCTCTTTTCTGACAACACTTTCGATACTCACCATTCTATCTCATCCCCTTACCCCAGATATGATTTCCTGACGATTCCTCCTCCTTTTATCTTCTCCGACTCCTGTCCTAATGGCCTTCCTATTTACAGCTAGTTTCTTCTTTGGTTGACTTTATTGTCGCTAGTGTTGTTTCGGTAGCAGATTGTCTTCTCCTAACGATTTGGATGTAAGCGTGCTGAATACGGTAAGGCATTGTATTTTGTTTTGGTCCGAGGAGGAGTTTGAGTTTGTTGACGTCACTTTATGTCGTGGTGGCGTGTCAGCATGACTTCGGTCCCTTATCGGTGGAAATCAGAGAAACCCATATATGTTTTCATGATTTTCAGCAATAAGGTGGTGGAGTCATGTTGACACCAAGTAAAGTGGTGCCAATAAACTCCTACCGAGTTTGAGTCTATTGGAATGTTGGTCTTTGGTTGCCTATGAGTGTTCGTAACCTTTCGTGCGTGTCTTCTTAGAATTTCTGGGTGGTTGATGTTATTGGTGTTGAGACTGTTGGTTGATTCAAGTCTTTGGTTTCTTTGTGGGTGTTCTTGTCTGGTGGTGTATGCCATCTTGTGGGTGATACTGCATGGTGGTGTGGGTTTATTTTGTTTGGCAAATTCTATTCGAAACTCCGAAAGTGTTGAGTTGCCCCTCCTCCAAATTAAAAAAAAAAAAAAAAAAAAAAATCAAAGAACCTGATGTTTTTCTGAGTTGTCCCCCATTTTTTAACAAATGACAAAAGTATTCTCCCTCGTAGTGTCACTGCGAGGTTCTTTCATGTACCACGCAGCAGCACTGTGTCGTATTCTAGGTAACCACGCACAGCGATTGCGTGGTTACCTAGAATACCACACAGTGCCACTGCGTGGTACGTGTAAGAACCTCGCAGTGGCACTGCGAGGTAAACTGAAGATATGAAAAAAAAAAAAAAAAAAAAAGAAGAAGAAGAAGAATGACAGTTTTGTCATCAAAAATTTTTGTTGAAAAGGGGGCCAACTTAGCATTTTGGACGGTTTGAATAGAATTTGCCATTTTGTTTTATCGTACTTTGGATGTCTTGTTTTTGTGATTGTTGCTGATTCTGGCAAGTTGGCTGAAAGTCCTTTGCCAAGTTGCTGTTTAGGTTGCTTGCAGATGGCTATTATCCAAGTACTTCAATACTTTGCCTCTTTCAACCATCTGCATCTTGGTTCCTTGTGCTCTGTTGGGCTTCCTGCTATAGCTATTTTTGTGTCTGCTGGCTTGGTTTCTTTGACCTAATCCAATTAAGCTAGTCTAGTGAATGCTAGAGAGCCGCTGTGTTGAGAATTACATGCTTAGTTACCGCTAAAATCAATCTGTGCTTCGACGCAAATGAAGTGAGTTATTTGATCTGCATCTAGTTCATGTGTAAGTTGCGAAGCTCGGAAGATTCAATACTCTGCTACTTCAACAATCTGCATCCCTACTTCAGGCTGTTGTCATTTGATTGCTAGATTAGAGTGTGTGCATTGTTTGAGCTTGTAATTTGTTTTAGATTCATAGGTCTACTACAATGGACTGCTGTGCAGCCCTAAAACAAAAGTTGTATATCTGTGTTGTTTCATTGTGTATTTATGTTTTTCCTTCTAGCCATTTACATTAACTAATCTCACTCTGTGTGGTGTTAGATTATAGTTTAGAGGTAGTTGAGGCAACATGTCTGTAGCGGATAGACGAACAGCCTATCTCCCGTTAAACTACGTGCTCCATAACTTGTTATAATGAAAAAGTAGTACGGTCCTTTATAAAAACTGGATGACTTTGCCAAAAAAATAAATAAAGAATTCACTCACTACAAAAGACAAGACAGTATCTTGTGTTCTTGGTTGTTCTCATCAATCAGTGGCAACGCTATTGCCTCAACTCATATGATGTAAGAGTGCTCAAGAAATATGTGACACCATGGAGGAAATTTTTAACACTTTGTCATCAGCCAGAACCATGCACTACAAACGTCAACTCAATACGATAAGAAAGGAGTTCTTGACAATGCATGAGTATCTAACAAAAAATTAAGACTATGCGACTGACTTGATATGGCTGGACACAAGGTGACTGAAGCAGATCAGATTTTGACAATTATAAGTGGTTTAGATAACGAATATGAATCAACAAACACATTGTTATCCTCTCAAGAAAGTACACCACTGGTTCAACATGTTCACTCAACCTTAATAGCTCATAAAGGCAGATTTGATGCCAGGAAAGCAATGCGTGGTGAATATACTATCATCTACGCCTCCACGAGCAAAAACATAGGTCAAGAAAGAGCACAAGGTAACAAGATCGAACAATGCTGTCAAATAAGTGGTCAAAGCAATAGAGGCATAGGACGGGGAGGATTCTACAACTCAAATTGTATTAGATACCAAATTTGTGCAAAGTTCGACATACTGCCAATAAATGCTATTTCAGATTCTACTAGAAAATTTCACTAAATCAGCAAAACATTAGCAACGGTCAAAGATCAAATCATCTAAATACGAATGTTGCACAAGTGAGTTTAGAAAACAAATTTCAGGCTGAAGGTTCAAGAAATCAAAATGATCCGGAAGCACTTACAAGAAGCGATGACATTCAATAAGAAAACTGGTTTCCTGATTTCAGAGCATCAAATCACATCACAAGCAATCTAAACAATCTAAATCTGGGAAATAGATAATATAAAAGTACGTAATCAATTTATATGGGCAATGACACAAGTACTAAAATCACACATAGGAACTACTATAGTGAAAAGTATAAGAGAATAATATTTAAATAATCTACTTGGAGTGCACGAAATTGAGAAGAACCTAATGAGTGTTTCACCAATTTCCAAAGACAATCAAATTTATTTTGAATTCTTTCCAGATCAATGTCTGTTAAGAGACATACTCAATAAAGAAATTTTATTGCAGCGCAACATGCATCATGGACTGTACACTTTCAACCTCATGAAGTATATTAGAAATGCCGATAGAGGACCCTGGTGCAACTTTACCAAGACTGGAAAACTGATAATACACTATTAGACTTATGGCACTATAAATTGGGATATCCAAGCATAAATGTTGTAAGACATATACTGAGAAATAATAATATCAAATTTGATGATATATCTATTCCATATATATGTACCTCTTGTCAAATGGGCAAGTATCATAAACTACCATTTCTATATTCTCAAACTAAATACAACAATCCTAAATGGTAGTTGTTGACCTATGAGGTTCAACACTAATTAATTCATATTACGGATTCAGTTATTATGTTTCTTTTATTGACTCATATTCAAAGATTTATTGGATCTATTTTCTTAAGTCAAAAGTAGAAACAGTCAATGCAGTCATTAAGTTTGCAAATCAAGAAGAAAGATAGACCAACAATCAAGATAGAATAATTCAAACAGATAGTGGAAAAGTGTTCAAACCACTAAAAAGATTTTTTTATAGACAAAGGGATACTCACAGAATGACCTACCTTCATACTTCAGAGCAGAATGGATTTGTCGAGAGAAAGTACAAGCATATTGTTGAGACTGGTCTAACTCTCTTAGCTCAAGCCTCTCTGCCCACCAAGTTCTGAGCTAATGCATTTGAGATAAGTGAATTCTCATAACAGGATACCAACTAGGATCCTGCAATACATAAGTCCACTTGAGAAGTTATTCAACATTAAAATATTTTATCAATTTTAGAAAATTTAGATACTTATGTTTCCTATATCTGAGGCCATTTAACACCCATAAACTAAGCTTCAAATCTAAACCCTGCACTATTCTTGGATATTCTCCAAATCAGAAAGGATACAAGTGTCTTACTAACAAATGGAAAGTAGTTATTTCTAGACATGTTACCTTTAATGGCACATCTTTCCCTTTTCCATAGCTGAAATGAGAACGGCACAAAAGGTCCACAGCACAAAAGCCTCAATCCCATCACTTCTAATTTATCAAGGCACCCAAAGCAGAAACATATATACAAACCAAGAAGAATCATCATCCCAACAGATATTACCCAACAGTGATTCAGGCCAAGATGAAAACTCACAACACACTTTACCCATGTTGAGCCTAGTTAGAATGATAATAATTCAGGAAGTCAATCTAGCATCCAAAGCAAGTAAAATGGTTAGAACGCATCTGATCACATCAGAGAACATTCGACTACCACTAATCAAGACAACAATGCCAACAAGAACGAAGAAGAAGTTCAAGTTCGAAAAGGTTATCACATGATCAAAAGAGATAAGAGTGAAATATTTAAACCCAAAACCTTTTGTGTATCAACAAATACTGGTGAACCAATAAGTTATGATGAAGCGGTCAAAGATAAAAAGTTGAAAATGACAATGATGCAGAATATGTAGCACTAAAGAAAAATAATACTTGGAGCTTAGTAACAAGATCGAACAACAAAACATTGTTGGTCGTTAGTGGACCTACAAAATAAAAAAGAACCCTGATGGATCTATATTTAAACACAAAGCAAGACTAGTTGCCAAGGGCTACACTGAACAATATGGCTTAGACTTCAGAGAGACCTCCTCTCCAGTAGTCAAGCCCATTACAACCAGAGTAGTTTTGACCATTGCACTTCATCACAACTGGCCAATAAAGAAACTAGATGTGAACAATATAATCTAAATGGTGAATTACAAGAAGATCTGTACATGTATCAATTATAGGGGCATATACAAGGGTGACAACATTAAAATGGTTTGCAAGTTACATAAGGCTGTCTATGTGTTAAAATAAGCACCGGAGTTTGGTATGAAAACTAAAGAAAACACTCATCAATCATGGTAATCAAAATCAAAACTAAACAACTCACTGTATATAAAGACTCAAGGGAAGCATACAACGTATTTGTTAGTATATGTTGATAATCTTACATTAACATGCCACAACATTAAATAAATTCAGGAAAGGACACAATACCTAAAAAACACTTATCAATGAAGGATTTTGGGGAGCCGGGTTACTTCCTAGGAATTGAAGTAAACAGAAATCCCAGTTCCAATCTAAACATATGTCAAAAAATAAGACACCTCTGAGAGCTAAGGTAGATAAAGCCAAACCACTACCAACTCCAATGATCAGTAAACATCAACTATCAAAGAACAAAGATGAATCACTCCCAAATCCTGAATCATACAAGCATAGTTGGGGCATTACAATATGCAACTTTCACAAGACCAGACATAGCCTATAGCGTAAAGAAAGTTTCCCAGTTCATGCACAATCCAATAAAAGATCATTGGTAAAATGTCACGCATATACTATGTTATCTAAAAGGAACTTCAAATCATGGATTATACCTAAAGGCCTGCAAAGATCTAGAAATAAGAGGTTACAATGATGTTGACTTGTCCTCTAACCTTGATGACAGGAGATAAAAAACAGGATAAATCACTATATTGGTGAAAATACAGATTCTTGGTGCTCAGAAAGGCAACTTATTATCTCGTTCAAGTACAAATGTGGAGTATTGTTATGACCCACCTTCCCAACCAACAAAAGTTGACACTAAATACGACCAATGTACTTTGATGTCGAACATCCAATCGTCGAGAATGTATAGTGCAAAAAGAAAAAGGAAAGAACAGAAGAAACACAGAATCTCACAGCGGAGACAACATATAATAATAATAATGATAGATGAACTATCTCTCGAAGATACTAAGTACATCTAGGGTTGAGCGTTCGGTCGGTTCAGTTGGTTTGGTGGTAAAAAAAAAACTCAAACCAAATTAAATCTGAAAATTTTCCAAACCGAACCGAACTGAAGCGAATTAATTTCGGTTAATTCGGTCGATAACCGATTTAACCGAAATTGAAGGATGTATTATTATTCAAATGATGGATTCACTCAAAGGTAAACACAAATTCATGATTGAAAAAAAATTATATAGTAAACTTTATGTTTTGGGTTATTTTGATCTATTTGCAACAAATGCCTTTGTATTATATAACTAAACTAATTATTTAAAAATACTACAGTACCGTAAAATTAGATAACAAATTAAAAGTTCGGTTAATTCGGTTAAACTGATAACCAAAAATATATATTTTATAAATCGAATTCAAACCGATTTAGTTCTAAAACAGAATCGAACCGACCGAAATGAATCACCTTGGTCAGTTAATTCGGTTTGAACCAAATATTGCTCGCCCCTTAGTACATCAGAGTTAAAAACAAATCCTACCGGCTGGACAGTTATAAAATTCTGAATTTACAATGCTGATAGGTAAAATAAAATACTACGACAAGTAAACTTCCAACTCTATTCCATGAGCTCCACATCCAACAGAAGACAACCTAGAAACAAGCTCGGTCTGACCCGAGCAATATAATAAAATAATACACGGATCAGTCTGGAATACCAACACGAGAAAACTCATGTAAAAGGAAACATACAATAATTTTATGAGATCGCGTCGCTGGTCGCAGAACAGTTTTTACTTCATAAGAATAACATAAGTGAATATTCATCCACAAAATGGAAATAATTAAACAACACATGGAGAAGAGGATATAGCACTTCTCGATATAAACAAAGAAACTGATTCAAGAATTTGGATCTAACAAGGGAAAAGTAAAATTTTCCAAAGAAATGGGACTATACCGTTTACCACGGACTAGGTCAATCACAACAACCTCCAATGTCAACAAGGATACAAATAATTAAACATCGCAGAGGTTTTATTCTCCCAATGAAATTAAAATAGGAAAACTCATAAATTTGGAATTGAAGGTATACTAATGAGAATTTTTCCAACAAAAAATGACTAGGAGAGTGCACTCCCATAACCGAAAGTATACCTCTAGAATATACTGAGAACTCCGATGGCTTTCAGAAATTTTCAAGCCGCACCCCATACAAAATCTGAGAATCTGAGTATTTCACATTTACGCACGAACATAATCGAATCCAATCCAGAGTAGATGTGATAATACCCTAATGGGAGAAACCCCACATAGCTCGACTTCCACTCGCTCTATTGGTTCAGCCATTTCAACAAAGGATAACCGTGCTTAGAGAGCAGTAAATCATTTTGATTTGACTATACAACTCAAGAAAGCAGAACCAATAGTTAAATAAACTATTAGGAATATTCAAAAATGATTGTTTATGGAAACTAAATCATATTCCTTATCACTATTTATCGATCCCAAATTTATACTATCTCTTAGTTAAAAATAAATTCGGACAAGTTGAGGTAGTGTTACCCCTAGGCATCATCGGAACAATGTTTTCAAACTTCGGGATATGGGAAGTTTTTATACTTCGACAACTAGTGATAAGAGTATAACTAAATACTTTCCATATAAGCGATATTGTTTAGGGATATTTCTTTCCATATATGTATCGAAAACCTTTAAACTTCAAAATTCGACTTATGCTTGGTTTTCACATTTCAGATATTTGAATGAAAACATTATTAACAGTATTGTTTAAAATATTAGTTTTAAAGAAGTATTATAATTCTAAGTGTATTTTAAAAGGAAAGTCGAAACCAATGTTAAATCAAAACATCGATTTCGATAAAACCCAACATAATTTACACATAGATTAAATTTCAAACAATTTCTATTTAAATGGACATTCTCATTTATAACTATTGTATATAAGAACTAAACGCGATATTATTTATCAAAAAGGATAGTTTATTAGATTTAATTACTTTAATATATTTAAATATTGGTCACCAAGAAGGACAATTTATAAAATTCGTTTTTTATAACTTAAGAAACCTCTTTTAATATTTTAAAGGGAAATAAACAAACTAAAAAATTTGATTATAAGTTCAAAACAATATTAATTATCCTAAAAGGCTAGCTAATCATTCTCATGATCTTTATAATCAATAAACTGATTACACACAGATAGTTATTAACTTAATTAAATTAAGGTTTACACCCTTTTTATAAATTAGTTCATTTATTCTTGAATCCTATTTACTCAAACCATTAATTTAGATTTCTTATTTCATTAAATTAGTTAAATTTCACTTTTAAAAGCAACTTAGAAAAATTAGAACAATCAAACCAAACGCGATATTAGTTAAAGTAACTTATTCGAACTCAAGCATCATTTATTAAATGTTTATTAAGTTTCAATTAATCATTAACTAAAATAATCAATAAAAATAAAGTTTCAAAACTATAATAATTAATTCAATTCTAATATCATTGATTAGAATGAATAATCAATTCTCAGTTTTCTACTTATGTGTAAACTAGGTTCAATTATCCTTTGTTGAAATAGGTATTTGAATCTCATTATTATTAACTCGAATAATAAGTAAACAAAAAAAAAATATTTAGTTAAAATGATAATTGTATTCAAATATCGATTCTATGAAAACCCTAAGCTTAAATTGAATAGAATGTTTAATGTAATTTAATCATTGATAATATAATCAATTTGGGAACACATATAAGTAATTTTGGGCGATAAACAAACATAATAAACAAATGCAAGAAAATATAAAAACAGACGAGTGGATGAATGAGAATAAATATGAATAACCAAGGGAATTTAATCTCGAAACATCCACACATAGATGTGTAGATTTTGGAGTGTTCTAATGCGACCTAATTCTCTATGTACACTTTGCTTTCACTTTTATAGTCCCCCGCAACAAAAAGATTATTTGTGTGCATATAGAACAAATAATATAGTTCATTTAAGATGAATCTTTTACTTAAAATAAGGTAATGTCAAAGGTCATCTATTCATAAATGGGAATATATGTAACAACCCGTATTTTCATTAAACTGTTATAACATAAATCGAGGCAGAATTTAATTCAAAAATCTGAATCAGGGGAAACGGGCTATGCCATTGCGTTCGTCTCGGAAAAATACGCGAAATAGAGTCCGAGTTTTCGAAAATCGGAGTCCGTATGACCCGGTTAAGGCCCATTGAAGTTTTCAGAAATTTCTATGCTAAAAACAGATTTAAATTTCGAATTAAAAACAGGGATTAGGGCTAATCTGGGTTAGGCGGGAAAATTCCCGCCAGGGGGACCCATGTCGACAGGCATGTCGACAGGGCACCCAGGGAGTCGACAGCCCTGTCGACAGCCCTGTCGATAGGGGGTGCCCAGGCAGCTCAGCCTGGTGCACCATTTCTGATTTGGGTTGAGTCATATGGCTTGGTTCTGGAAAATTCTGAGATCTGACGGGCCAAACCTAATCTAGGGTTAATCCTAGGGCTAAAAACACTCTAATCTTCTATAAATATACCCCTAATCCTACCCTAAAGCCTCATTAATCAATCTAGCAACTAAACTATGCCAATTTGAAACCTCAAATGGCCTCCACCTAAAATCCCTAGCCTCCACCTTCCTCAAAGTTTAATCCTATGAAGATATGATGATCATACAACCTTTTCTATGTTGTATGAGTGCTTAATAACTTGCATACTTCATTAAGTAGCAAGTTTGATTTGCTAAAGTTTGTGTTTTGGGATTTTGCAAAAAGGGTTTTCTTATTTGAGGCTTTGTTTTGAGTTTTTAAAAGGGCTTCTTCATCTTATTTGGTGGATTTGTGGCTTGTTTATATTTGTAAGCCCTCTTACCTTCACTTTACAAACTCTAAAGTTAATGTTTGGTGAAAGTTGAGATTTATGTGAGTATAGTTGATTATGCATGTTTATGCGAACTCACTATGTCATGTTTTATATGATTCATAAGTTATGCATGCTTATGCGAACTCACTATACCATGTTTCACATGTTTCACAAGTTATGCATGCATATGCGAGATTTCTATGCCATGTTTTACATGTTTCACAAGTTATGCATGCTTATGCGAGCTTATTATGTCATGTTCTACATGTTTCATGGGTTATGCATGTTTATGCAAGATCACTTTACCATGTTATGCAAGTTTAATGGATTATGCATGCTTATGCAAGATCATCTTACCATGTTATGCAAGTTAAAATGGATTATGCATGTTCACCTTACCATGTTATGCATATTTAATAAGCTATGCATGTTTATGCGAGTTCACTATGACATGATTTGCAAGTTTAACATGTATGCGTATTTATTGCGATATGTGAAGTTCACCATGTATGTTATGCTAAGTTACCTTTTATACCCTTATGCGTTATGACGAATATGTAAGCGAGATAATGACGTTGGGAGGGTTTGGGTAAACTTAAAAATACATGAAACTAAAAGATTGGGAATTTACCTATTAAGTTAGGTCTACCCCTTGGGAATTTACCTATTAAGTTAGGTCTACCCAAGTATATGTTAACTTGTAAATGTGTTTAAGAGTGGACATGACATTAGATAACATGATATGGCCAACTCGAGGTTAGACCTAGTTGTGGTGTAAATCTTCCCAGGTAACCACAACGTGGGGTCTAATGTGGGTAGTTGGTCATGTTGCACCATAAGACCCGAGGTTAGACCTAGACGTGGTGTAAATCTTCCCAGGTAACCACGGATGTCTAATGTGAGAGGTTGGGTGCGTTAAGTAACTAATGCCTCATGATTAGGGTTAAGTCATGGCCCACTAATACTTAACCAATAATGGGGATGCGAGGATTAGATGGGGTTAAGTGGTTACACTTAACTAATTTAATCCAGGATTAGTGAGGGGTTAAAACCACACTTAACCCTCTTAGAAACCCTAGCAACGTGGTCTGTTCCAGCAGTAATCCCAGTTTGGTATCATTCATAACCCTAGAGGCTAGGCTAGGGCGGGGCACGATTACTGGACTGATATAAGCGACCAAAGCGACGGCTGAGTGGTACAGCGGTGCGGGTCCGGCGGGCTACGGACGTGCACGTAGTCCGATGTTGGACAAACTCGAGGCACGGGTACCAGTAGGCTTAGACTGTGCATTTTTGCTTAGGTGTCTGGGGTTGACACCCGAGGGCTTGATACACCCGAAGGTGGACCCAGCACAGTCTGACTACATCCATGTGGGCCGTATGGACACCAACACTTGACGTGTTAGGTTTATAGGGAGCCGATCGACTAGACCGTTGGGCTGGACCTTATACTAAGGTCACTTCAAGTTATTGGGCCAAAGAGTGGGCTAAGGGATCAAGATCTGTTTTAGGGGTTGCTAGTACACTGTGGTGCAAAGTTTAATCTCATCTATGTGATGTCACCTTTATCTATTACCAGTATGTTCATCTCAGTTTCCATCATACTGTTAACTTTATTAGTTTATAGATTGATCGTAGTAGGGCTTACCAGTCTTTTTGACTGACCTGTTTTCCTTTCGCTTCTTTTCTTCCGTTTCCCCCCCCCCCCCACAGGTTCTCAGGGAGGGACTACATCTGCTTAGTGGATCTTTGACTTGCTTGTTGGATAGCTCATGTATGGATCTGAGCTAGCCATGGCTTATCTTTTATTTCTG
Source organism: Allium sativum (assembly GCA_030737875.1). Classification (NCBI taxonomy): domain Eukaryota; kingdom Viridiplantae; phylum Streptophyta; class Magnoliopsida; order Asparagales; family Amaryllidaceae; genus Allium; species Allium sativum. Next base: position 1,039,275,808 of record CM060913.1, on the reverse strand, counting down.
GGGATTAGTACTGATGTTTTACCATGTATTTTGTTATCACGTATCTAGACTTATGTTGTATTTTGGATTATGACATTTTGATAGTATGTACTTGACTATGTTGGTTTTCTGAGATGATGATGATGGGTTTTATCTGCTACCGCTGCTTTACTTATACTTATTTATATATATTCTGTCTTGCGATATCTCTGTGCATGTTTACCTTCACAATAACGCCCCTCCAAAGCTAGTACATTCTAAGGAGTGATCCTAGGGGAGGTGGGGCGTTACATTTGGTATCAGAGCACGAGGTTAACAAGATTGAACAAAACTTTTGAAAAAAAAACCCTTTTGAAAAGCTATTTTCAAAAACCTACTAAGTATTTTCCAAAATAAAGTCTAGATTATTTTAAGGCTAATCCCCAAAAAGCCATCAGCATTATCATTCGTTCCCTTGACCTGATCTTATCTTATCTTTTGTTTCAGTATGGCTGAGAATCTTGACATCCCAGATGGAGTGAACGTACCACTCTGGTATAGGAGACTCCAAGAAGCTAGGGCGGCAGCCGGTCCCGCCAACCCTACTCCCACTCCTCCTCCCGTAGTTGAGAATCCTATCCCTAATATCCCTCCTCCGGTGGTTCCTGCTCCCCCTCCTCCAGCAGCTAATATTCCCCCTCCCGTTGCTAATGTTCCTCCCCCTCCCGTTGCTGAGGCTCCTCTTCCCCCTCCTCCCCCTCAGCATCCTCAGATTGAGTTTACAAAGGTTTGTAAAGACTTCAAGGCAATGGGAGGCAAGAATTTCCTAGGCACGGAATCTTTCGTTGAAGCCAGGAATTGGCTGAAGGACACGGAGGACTTGTTTGCCATCTTTGGGATAGATGACGAGAGAAAGATCTTATTGACCGTATGGCTTTTGAAGGATGAGGCGGCCTATTGGTGGGAGGTCACCAACGGGACGAGGCCCGTTGAGACTTGGGCCGACTTGAGGGCTAGATTTGTGACCAAGTTTCTATCTTCAGCCGAGGCGAATTTACAAATGGAGAAGTTCATTTCATTAAAGCAAGGAGATATGTCGATCAAGGAGTATGTGAACAAGTTTAATCAGCTGGCCCGCTTTGGTTTGGATATAGTGAACACCCCGGAGAAGAAGGCTCTTCGATTTGCCAGAGGATTGAATGAGCCGCTACAAGGCTTGGCGATGTCACATATTCCGCATGGAGCCACTTTCGAGAGTTTGGTCAATATGGCTCTGCTTCAGGGAGAGGGAAAGAAGGAAGTCAAGTCGGGCGATACTCAAGCAAAGAAGGTTGATTCTCAAGGCAAAGGCAACCAAGGTCAAAGCAGTCAAGGAAATCAGAATAAGAACAAGAAGGGCAACAACAAAGGCAAGGGGAAGTGCAATTACTGTGGCATAGCTGGGCACTTTGCTAAGGATTGCAGGAAGAAGAAAAGGAAGCTTAGTGGTGGATGCTTTTCTTGTGGAGAGACTGGGCACTTCAGCAAAGAATGCCCGAAGAAGAAAGGACAGGCTGGATCTTCAGGAGGGCAAGTTCATGCTCTCAATGCCGCTTCAGTTCCCGAGAGAGGTAGTGTTTCTGTTGAGAACCTTGTTTATATCTCTGATCTTCCAGTACGTACCTTGTTTGATTCTGGTGCATCACATAGCTTTATTTCATCTGATCTTGTCAATGGCTTGCACCTCAACACTAGCTTAGTGGATGATCCCGTTTGTGTTTCGAATCCCATTGGGGGTTCTGCTCATCTATCTATGATATGTGAGGATCTAAGGATCTCTATACTCAACGTTGAATTCTTGTGTAGTGCGTATGTTCTAGGTTTCAGGGGATACGGATTGATCTTGGGCATGGATTGGCTGTCTAGATATGGAGCCATTCTGGATTGTGAGCATAGGGTTGTAAGGCTTGTGACTCGCCTGGGCAACACCTTAGAGATTTCATGCAATCCGAAGAATCCCGTCATGTTATGTTATCTAGAATCTCTCGACTCATCAGAAGGGGCCCTTCAGTCTGTAAGGGTGGTCCGGGATTATCCAGATGTGTTTGAAGAAGTTAAGGGGTTGCCCCCTAAACGAGAGATTGACTTTCGCATCTATCTTGTAGATAATGCTAAACCTGTTTCTTTGCCCGTTCGGCATATGGCTCCGCGTGAGAGACGGGAGCTGAGCAAGCAAGTGAAAGAATTGCTTGAAAAGGGCTTCATCAGAAGGAGTATATCCGAATGGGGAGCGCCTGTGGTGTTTGCGACTAAGGCAGATGGCTCTCTTCGACTCTGTGTGGATTATAGAGAATTGAATAAGCTGACTAAGAAGAACAGACACCCGTTACCGAGGATCGACGATCTCTTTGATCAACTTGTTGGTTCTTCTGTTTTCTCTCAGCTTGATCTTGCTACGGGTTTTCATCAGCTCAGAGTGGCGGAGGACAGCATAGACAAAACTGCATTCAGAACTCCAGACGGATTCTTTGAATGGCTTGTTATGCCGTTCGGTTTGACGAATGCACCCGCGTATTTTGTGGATTTGATGAGTAGGGTGTTTCGGGAGTTCTTGAATAAGTTTGTCGTGGTCTTTGTTGATGATATTCTAGTCTTCTCCAAGGATGAGGAAGAGCATGCGAGGCACCTAGTAGAGGTGATGGACACACTCAGAGCACACCAGTTAAAAGACAAGTTCTCCAAGTGCCACTTTTGGAGAAGGGAAGTCAGATTTCTTGGGCATATCGTATCCAAGCAAGGCTTGGCAGTCGATCCCGCTAAGGTGGTTGCTGTTCAGGATTGGAAGACTCCAAAGAATGCAACCGAGGTGAGAAGCTTTCTGGGTCTTGCGGGTTTTTATCGGAAGTTCATCAAGGACTTCGCGAAGATATCCGCTCCTCTTACTAAGTTGACGAAGAAGAACTTAGTCTTTGCTTGGGATATGGATTGTGAGCTTGCTTTTCAGAGGCTCAAGAGAGCCCTTACCTCCGCACCAGTTCTAGCCTTACCCGATGGTGGTAAGATATTTACCGTGTACACTGATGCTTGTGGCACGGGATTGGGTGCCGTTCTGATGCAAGAGGGCAGAGTTATATGTTTTGGTGGGAGGCAACTTAAGGTGCATGAGAGGAATTATCCCACTCATGATCTAGAGCTGGCAGCGATTGTATATGCGCTCAAAGCATGGCGTCATTATCTTCTGGGAGAGAGATTTGAGCTATATACTGATCATAAGTCTTTGAAGTATCTCTTTTCGCAGAAAGATCTGAACTTAAGACAGCAGAGATGGATGGAATTTTTGGCTTCCTATGATTTTGAGATATCCTATACCCCTGGCAAGGGGAATGTTGTAGCGGATGCGTTGAGTAGGAAAAGGTTGACGCTAAGTCCTCTATTCGTTGAGATGAAGAATTTAGAGTTCTTGGCGACCTTTGATTTCTCTTTGGCAATGGAGTCGGAGACCGGTTCCTTGGCATCTTTAGAACTCAGGCCTACCCTTCTAGATCAAGTCGGGGCTTCACAGAAGGAAGACCCTCAGATAATTGAGATCATGGACAAGCTGGTTCGAGGGGAGACATCTAGTCACCTTGCTCGATATTCTATAGACGATAAGGGTTGGCTGAGGAGAGATGGAAGGCTTTGTGTTCCGATGGTAGAAGACTTGGTAAGGAAAGTTCTTGAGGAAGCACACCGCTCCAAGATGACCATACATCCAGGTGGTGATAAGATGTATAAGGACATGAAGCGCGTTTTCTTCTGGCCTGGAATGAAGAAGGATGTAGCGGAGTTTGTCTCGAGATGTGTTATTTATCAGAGAGTAAAAGCTGAGTCAAAGAAGCCCGGTGGGCTATTACATCCGCTAGAGGTCCCGCTATGGAAGTGGGAGAGCATTTCTATGGACTTTATTGATGGGCTTCCAAGGTCCAGGAAGGGGAACACGAGCATATGGGTCATTGTGGATAGGCTCACGAAGAGTGCTCATTTTATCCCTGTAAAGAGCAAAAGAACTGCATCTGGACTAGCATCAGTATATCTTCGTGAGATAGTGCGGCTACATGGAGTCCCTTCCAGCATAGTCAGTGACCGAGACCCCATCTTTACTAGTCAGTTCTGGAACAGTTTACAGGAAGCTATGGGCACGAAATTGAACCTGAGTACAGCCTATCACCCACAAACAGACGGCCAAACAGAAAGGGTGAATAGGGTACTTGAGGACTTGTTGAGGCTTTGCATTCTGGATTTTGGTGGTGCATGGGAAGACCATCTTCCTCTTGTCGAGTTTGCATACAACAACAGTTATCAGGCGAGCATAGGGATGGCACCCTTTGAGGCTTTATATGGGAGGCCGTGCAAGTCACCTACATGTTGGTGGGAATCCACGGATAAGCTTATACTTGGACCCGACATGATTAGGGATACATCCGAGAAGGTTGAGTTGATTAGAAGACGGATGAAAGCGGCCCAAGACCGGCAGAAATCCTATGCTGACAGGCGAAGGTCCGAATTGGAGTTTGAGGTTGGGGACAAGGTTTTCGTGAAGGTTTCTCCTTTGCGGAATGTGGTCCGATTTGGAGCAGTGGGGAAGCTAGCACCGAGGTTTGTTGGACCCTTCCCCATCATTGAGAGAATTGGGAAGATGGCTTATAAAGTGCAATTGCCCGAGAAGTTGTCCGGAGTACATAATGTCTTTCATGTCTCGCATCTCCGAAAGTGCCTGCATGAGTCCGCTGAGGTGGTTGAACCTAGCATGCTTGAAGACGTGGAAGTAGAGAAAGAAGCAACTTTAAGAAGAGCTCCGATTCGTATCTTGGGGACAGAGACCAAGAAGCTAAGGAATCGTGAGGTCAGATTGGTGAAAGTTCAATGGGGTGAAGCCGAAGAAGACGCAACTTGGGAAACCGAAGAGAAGATGCGTGGGCTTTATCCATTTCTTTTTGAGGGTACACTCTCAATCTCTTTCCTTTATTTAGCGTAACCCTCTCTTTGCCATCCATGTTTATCTAAGTTGTCGTGCTAAGCTTGTCATGAGAACCGTAGGTAGAAACCCTTTGGATGAAACATGTGCTTGAGACATGTTATGTTTGATGGTTGCAAGTGGTTGCAAGTGTTTGCAAGTGGTTACTCGTGGATGCATGATACACATTAGACACTAGATCGGCTCACACACTCCTCATATTGCATGTGCATGAGTGTTTATGCTTATTCTTGGATGAACTTTGTATGCAATCACATGGATGTTGCATATGGGTGTATGGTTGAGCACGCATATAGATATTATACATTATGATAGGTATTTGCATACATATGGATACATTTCACTAACATATTTTGCATTGATCATTGCATTAGATAGGTACATATACACACACTTTTGCATATGTTCATACAGCATTTAGAATCCTTTAAGGACAATGGTTGCTCGTGGATGATGTTTTGAGTAGATGGATGTTGGATGGTAGGATATGTTCTTCCTAACTTGAAGATTTCGGGGACGAAATCCTTTAAGGAGGGGAGAATGTAACAACCCGTATTTTCATTAAACTGTTATAACATAAATCGAGGCAGAATTTAATTCAAAAATCTGAATCAGGGGAAACGGGCTATGCCATTGCGTTCGTCTCGGAAAAATACGCGAAATAGAGTCCGAGTTTTCGAAAATCGGAGTCCGTATGACCCGGTTAAGGCCCATTGAAGTTTTCAGAAATTTCTATGCTAAAAACAGATTTAAATTTCGAATTAAAAACAGGGATTAGGGCTAATCTGGGTTAGGCGGGAAAATTCCCGCCAGGGGGACCCATGTCGACAGGCATGTCGACAGGGCACCCAGGGAGTCGACAGCCCTGTCGACAGCCCTGTCGATAGGGGGTGCCCAGGCAGCTCAGCCTGGTGCACCATTTCTGATTTGGGTTGAGTCATATGGCTTGGTTCTGGAAAATTCTGAGATCTGACGGGCCAAACCTAATCTAGGGTTAATCCTAGGGCTAAAAACACTCTAATCTTCTATAAATATACCCCTAATCCTACCCTAAAGCCTCATTAATCAATCTAGCAACTAAACTATGCCAATTTGAAACCTCAAATGGCCTCCACCTAAAATCCCTAGCCTCCACCTTCCTCAAAGTTTAATCCTATGAAGATATGATGATCATACAACCTTTTCTATGTTGTATGAGTGCTTAATAACTTGCATACTTCATTAAGTAGCAAGTTTGATTTGCTAAAGTTTGTGTTTTGGGATTTTGCAAAAAGGGTTTTCTTATTTGAGGCTTTGTTTTGAGTTTTTAAAAGGGCTTCTTCATCTTATTTGGTGGATTTGTGGCTTGTTTATATTTGTAAGCCCTCTTACCTTCACTTTACAAACTCTAAAGTTAATGTTTGGTGAAAGTTGAGATTTATGTGAGTATAGTTGATTATGCATGTTTATGCGAACTCACTATGTCATGTTTTATATGATTCATAAGTTATGCATGCTTATGCGAACTCACTATACCATGTTTCACATGTTTCACAAGTTATGCATGCATATGCGAGATTTCTATGCCATGTTTTACATGTTTCACAAGTTATGCATGCTTATGCGAGATTATTATGTCATGTTCTACATGTTTCATGGGTTATGCATGTTTATGCAAGATCACTTTACCATGTTATGCAAGTTTAATGGATTATGCATGCTTATGCAAGATCATCTTACCATGTTATGCAAGTTAAAATGGATTATGCATGTTCACCTTACCATGTTATGCATATTTAATAAGCTATGCATGTTTATGCGAGTTCACTATGACATGATTTGCAAGTTTAACATGTATGCGTATTTATTGCGATATGTGAAGTTCACCATGTATGTTATGCTAAGTTACCTTTTATACCCTTATGCGTTATGACGAATATGTAAGCGAGATAATGACGTTGGGAGGGTTTGGGTAAACTTAAAAATACATGAAACTAAAAGATTGGGAATTTACCTATTAAGTTAGGTCTACCCCTTGGGAATTTACCTATTAAGTTAGGTCTACCCAAGTATATGTTAACTTGTAAATGTGTTTAAGAGTGGACATGACATTAGATAACATGATATGGCCAACTCGAGGTTAGACCTAGTTGTGGTGTAAATCTTCCCAGGTAACCACAACGTGGGGTCTAATGTGGGTAGTTGGTCATGTTGCACCATAAGACCCGAGGTTAGACCTAGACGTGGTGTAAATCTTCCCAGGTAACCACGGATGTCTAATGTGAGAGGTTGGGTGCGTTAAGTAACTAATGCCTCATGATTAGGGTTAAGTCATGGCCCACTAATACTTAACCAATAATGGGGATGCGAGGATTAGATGGGGTTAAGTGGTTACACTTAACTAATTTAATCCAGGATTAGTGAGGGGTTAAAAACACACTTAACCCTCTTAGAAACCCTAGCAACGTGGTCTGTTCCAGCAGTAATCCCAGTTTGGTATCATTCATAACCCTAGAGGCTAGGCTAGGGCGGGGCACGATTACTGGACTGATATAAGCGACCAAAGCGACGGCTGAGTGGTACAGCGGTGCGGGTCCGGCGGGCTACGGACGTGCACGTAGTCCGATGTTGGACACACTCGAGGCACGGGTACCAGTAGGCTTAGACTGTGCATTTTTGCTTAGGTGTCTGGGGTTGACACCCGAGGGCTTGATACACCCGAAGGTGGACCCAACACAGTCTGACTACATCCATGTGGGCCGTATGGACACCAACACTTGACGTGTTAGGTTTATAGGGAGCCGATCGACTAGACCGTTGGGCTGGACCTTATACTAAGGTCACTTCAAGTTATTGGGCCAAAGTGTGGGCTAAGGGATCAAGATCTGTTTTAGGGGTTGCTAGTACACTGTGGTGCAAAGTTTAATCTCATCTATGTGATGTCACCTTTATCTATTACCAGTATGTTCATCTCAGTTTCCATCATACTGTTAACTTTATTAGTTTATAGATTGATCGTAGTAGGGCTTACCAGTCTTTTTGACTGACCTGTTTTCCTTTCGCTTCTTTTCTTCCGTTTCCCCCCCCCCCCACAGGTTCTCAGGGAGGGACTACATCTGCTTAGTGGATCTTTGACTTGCTTGTTGGATAGCTCATGTATGGATCTGAGCTAGCCATGGCTTATCTTTTATTTCTGGGGATTAGTACTGATGTTTTACCATGTATTTTGTTATCACGTATCTAGACTTATGTTGTATTTTGGATTATGACATTTTGATAGTATGTACTTGACTATGTTGGTTTTCTGAGATGATGATGATGGGTTTTATCTGCTACCGCTGCTTTACTTATACTTATTTATATATATTCTGTCTTGCGATATCTCTGTGCATGTTTACCTTCACAATAACGCCCCTCCAAAGCTAGTACATTCTAAGGAGTGATCCTAGGGGAGGTGGGGCGTTACAATATATACCAACGTCTACCAACAAAGCAATAAATCAACCAACCAATCAAACATATTACACAAATAAATATCAATTCAACAATAGATATTTATACTTTATGATATGAAATAATAGTACCCCAGAAAGTGTGAGAGTTAACTCACCATCCATTCTAATTCGACGATTTTGTGTCGATTTATATAATTTCAAGTAGGCATTTGAAATTACATAAAAAGCCAAATAACTCCAATCTAACTCGTACACGTAGTGTTCGGGAATATGAACCCAATGCAATTCGTTTCCCAAGAATATAACCTCATATGAAAGAGATATAGTGATTACAGTTTATACAAGAATTTAAAATAAATTATTTAATTAACTAATTATCATTTAGCTCTTAGTTACCGTAATTAATTTAAACTAATCTTGGAAAAATCACGATTTAAAACAGCAATACCCAGGCATCATCTTCATGAAGAAAACCAGACTTACACAAATGACCACCGCGCCTCCAAGCCACATCCGGCCACCATCACCAGTAATTCACCATGTCGGCCACCTCAGGCCCATTTGCGCCACGAACCCCGATGACCCAAGCCTCTGCAGTTCACCAGAAAACGTACAAAAGAAAATTCCGATCAACTACTATATTCTGTGCCTCTGGTCAACGAACTGACCTCCGACCATCTCAGATGAAAAGAGCACTTCCATGCGCCCCATTCTTGTTTAGATACCTCGTCTTTAAAGTCTGTAATGCTCACGAAAAAGAGAAAACACGCTAGTGCTGTTGTCTCTGTTTTGTGGGATTTTTGGGCACCCATGAGCCTCGATTGTCGAGCGCCCAACATGTAAAACTCTAAACGTTGATGCGAACAACTTTCCAGTTGGGAGTTTTTTCTAATTTTGGATGGACTGAGAGATTAAATTAAGACTATTACATGAAAGAAAAAGAGAGTGGAGGCTAGGGTTTAACAAATGAAGAAGGGTTGAGATGCTTATATAGCCTCTCCAAATCACTATTCACCAAGTCTGAAAATTTCCGAACTCGAAACGAGACGTTATAACTGACGTTCATAGCTAATATTCCACATTTCGAAAACAATGGAATTTGTTTTGAAGCTAATTTAATCATATTTAATAGTTATTATTAGAATCAGATTATAATTTCAAATCGATTATCGATACGCGTTTATATCGTGCATGACCACTTAACAACTTTGATTGACATCAAAATTGAAGTCTTATAATAATTTATTATTTCAGATTCGATGAAACTGGTTTCATCGAATTCTGAGATTGTTTGAAAATTAGCTATTTGCTATATTAAAATATCATTTTAAAATACAATCTAAATATCTATTTAAATCCCAACTATATATTACTATAAATGAACTTACAAAATGGATTTAAAATCGATATCAATTAACTAAATGATGATAAATGAAGTTATCAAATTCATATTAGTCAATACTTGATCAAGAATTCTAGTATTAAAATTTTCAAACATTCCAACTTATTAATAATAATTATTTATTATTGTTCATATCCAAATAGAATTGTTTATGGCTTCAAAATAACTTAAGTTGATTTTAAAATCAAAAGTTTCAAATTTAAGTTGAATCGACATTCCAAATCTCAATTAAAATATAATCCAAATTGGTAAATCTTAAAATTAATTGTTTTAGATATTCAAACAATTAAATATTCCCATTTTAAATAATCTGGGTTGTTACATTCACCCCCTTGAAAGAATTTCGTCGGAATTCCTTAAAGAAAGGAATTACAACAAACCATAAGTTTAAAAAAATCGATTAATATTACTTCAAAAACCTTTATTACTAAAGTTGTGTTAATTTTTTTTAACACCTGAAATTTTCAAAAAATTCCGGCAGTATCTCCTTTGTACGGCTTGATCCAAAAAAATTAACGACAAAAAATATATGAAACTATACATCTCATCTCAATGTTAAGTCATGCCATACCATGGGGAAACAATATATAAGACCCATGTACGGTATGTAATCCTAAATATATAGCATTTTGTTGGGAAAACATATCTTTACCATGAAACGAAAAGCTATAAGAAAGCAAGCAAATTTTTTCTTTCATATACCTGTATATACTTACAACCCGAAAAAGAGTTAAGCAAATAACAAGTAATAGCAACAACTAACATATGCATAAATGACACAACAATCATAGCGGCGACCAAGACATAATGCAACTGGTAATAATGGTGCAATAAATAACAAACAAGCATATGCAACCAAATAACATAGTGTTCTCTTATAACAAACCAATATGCATCTAATTTCCTAAAAGAAAATGTTAGAACTACATCCCGGGTTTAATATTCAAATTATACATTCAAATCTCTTTGAATTCTAACAAAGCCAAATCAAAATTAATTATGATAAGGAGTGGGCTCTTCCTACCGAAGCATGATATAACTCTAAAACAAACAACATGTAGCGTCCAGTGTTCTGGTTCCTCCTAAAAACAACAATTAGAGTAATTAAATATACCTGACAAGTCTTCCTATAGGAAAACTTCCAAAATCCCATTTTAGTCATAACTAAATATTTAGAAATCATTTTTTTTAATTTACCGGGATTTAAATTCAAATCAAGCAACAATTTTTTATAAACCCTAGTTTATAAAAGCACACCATCTACCGACTGTTAACTCCAAAAATGGCAATAACACCTATCTATTGAGAAAGCACCACCCCTTAATGGGGAAACAGAACAATACTATAGAAATAAATTTTAACAGGAAAGAAATAGAAAATAGGGAAAGAAGAAGACAATTTTACAGCGGTTCAGCTTGGGCTCAAGCCTACATCCAATTTTAACAATATTATTATAATCCTTTCCATGCCAGATACAATATGTTTATATGATTACAAAGGTCTCCGAAGTAGAAGATAACAAATTATCACTAGTACTAATGGTTATTGGAGAATCACAATAACCAACCTAAGTAACTTGAAATAGTTATCACTGGAGGAGGAGATTTGTTGTTGGAGGAGATTAATGGTTGCTGGAGGTGAAGAAATATCTTTATAGAGCTGTGGCAGGGCAAGGAAGGAGACCCCCCTTTAATATTGGAGCTAGGAGGGTGTTTATTGAAGTTCTGGGAGAGTTGGGCCAAGCCCACTTGCATAGAACACTAAAACCACCCGCCGATCCATCATGGAAAGACTCATGCCAAAATACCCTAAGGGCGAGGGTCGGTGCCGACCAACTGCCTTAGTGTGTTTTTGGAAGTGGGTCTTTTGGTTCTGATGTTCATTCCTAGTTTAGTTCATGGGTGCACTTTGGTGTGAATTGGACTAGGTCTGGGATGTTATCGAGTCTTCCTTAGTATCGCTTTAGTGTGCTGCTACATTCCATGAAATGGCATAACTGAGTTGATTAGAATGACTCGAATTTGAGTGAGTAGCCTACCAGAGTGTTGTATGGAAGATAGATTGGGCCACGTTGGCCATGAATCAAAGCTCATGGGTCGGTGCCGACCCATGATGGGTCGGTGCCGACCCATGATGGGTCGGTGCCGACCCATTGATTTAGTCTCTTTGGCTATTGAAACCTCTTAGGTGGTCTTGTCTTGGTGCTTCTAGAAAAGTTTCACTCGATTCTGAATTTACGTGATTCTGATCTCTTTATCAATCTTGCTCGAGTATCTTATTGAGGGTTATATACTGGTTAACATTTCCCCCCCCCAGAGTATGTTCGTGTTGAAAACATGACATGCTCTGGATTGCTAATTGTGCACTCCTGGTGAAGAAATCACCTAGAATTAAACAACTAACCTTTTTGAAAACTTGGTATTTATCTGGGGTTCACTTGTATAGTACTACCATGTTGGTGTTTGCATTAAGATAACACGCTCTAGCCTGATACTTTCTTTGTGGAACCAGGAGCATATAGGTATGCATGTTGGAAAAGCAGATTCAAGCTTTGACGAAGCAAAATGGGACGGTACAGACCCATGGCCTTGGTCGTTACCGACTTTCAGACTTAGATTATTTTTTTCATTTCTTTCTGCTTCTCTCTTCTATCGCATTTGTTCTACCCCTTCTCCTCATTTCTTGTTTGGTCTATAAAAACTAGGGTTCCAATCCCCCTTTCCTCTTGCTTCCAATCTGATCTTTAGGCCCCACCATTGTTCGCCTGCACCGCTGCTGCCTTCAAAGACCACCTATGCCTGCCGGCGACTCTGTGACTATCTCCGTTTAGCCCTATCTCCATCGATTTTGGCTCTTCGGTCCGAATCCAACTGGCTTAGCCTCATACCCTAGTTGTAGTCGAGCTTTTGAACGCAATGGCACCCGAACCCAACTGTTTTTAGCTCCATCTAGTTTCTAGGTTGCGATTCTTTCTGATTCTGAAGAAAAAAAATTGATTTTATCATGTTCTTTTGGACATTGAGGCACCGATTTGGGGTGCCTTGGCTTATAGAACCTGAATTAGATTAATTCGAACACTTAATCGGACCATCAAATTACATTTTCAAATTGGAACAACGTGCCTATAGTCCTTTTTGAAATGAAAACTTAAAATGACATTGTTTTAGGCTAATAATCGTACAAATTCTCATCCAACATGAACCATATGACGTTTTTTACGTGGCACTTGAACGTTTTTTGTGTGGATATTTTAGCTTAATTTTGAATAATTATATTGGCCATGGAAACAAATTTTTACTTGATGTTGACACATGTATGAACTTCCTTGGAAATTGATGACGAAGGAGCTTGGGGCGTCGATTCGTATGGTACGTTTGCTATTGGTATCTTGATTTAGTCATGAACTAAACTGCTTAAGCGAAGAGGAAACGTTTCACGCTCTTTTGACGTTCACATGACCCATGTTTGTGTCGTCTCTTTGGGAAGTTTATATGCTGCGGGTCACATTTTTATAGGGATGTATCTTTGAACTTATGCACGGATGGCGATTGGATTTTGTTCATTGACACTCACCGGTTAATAAATTCAAGTGCCATTTTTACCCAGAACTAACACATTTATAGGTTGCGCACACTCAACCATTCTGAATGCGAAGTTCACTTTGTAGAATGGTATCTCACCCCTCAGAGCATCTTAATCCCGCGAAGGCGATTCTTCCCAAGTTTAGATTCAGTTTACCTATGGTGTACGCTCGTCGTCTATACAGACAGAAGCGTCCTCTCTCATACTGAGATGGCGATAATTGCGATGGGACCCGTGATTGATCGAACTCCTCCTGTTCTTAGGCTCATTGTTAATTCGCCAGAGAGATGCCCCTCTTTGGAGACTCAATAGATGCTATATCGTATCTGTATACAATTTGGAATTCTCGAGGAAGACATTTGATTACCTGAGAAGGGTGAAACAGCTGATTGTTCCTGTGTTGGGTTTACTGCCTATCATTGTTACATGTGTACACATGGTGTAGTCCTGCCATTCAACCTCTTCTTACAATCAATTCTCGAGGAGTTAGGAGTTGCACCATACCAGCTTCATCTGAATGGCTATATGGTGCTCACTGGCCTGTATGTCCTTTTTATGCAGTTTATGCAACACGCCCCAACTTTCAATGAGAACTGCTACATGTGCGTTTTTAGGAGAAGAAAAGATCGTCCATCTTTGATTTTCATTGAAGCGACTAGGTATCATAAGTTGATCCTTGTCTTGCAAGACAAAGTTCCTTATTTTATGAATTTATTCTTCTACGTTAAATTCTCGACGGGTTTCAATAGATTCTTGACAAGCGGGGGTTAGTGTCGCTTTGATGTTTGCACTCGTTTGCCTTAGAGACATCTTATCTTGACATTCCTTTAATCTCTTTACAGTCTTTCCAACTTAAGTAAAAGATCCTAAGCACTTATCTACCTATGAGTCTATGGTGGCAGTCGATAAGAGAGAGAGGGAAGTGGACTTCCTATTGCAAGAAAAATTCCAACACCAGTTTGGTTTATTAGAGCCTTCATGATTTGTTATTCCCCATGAGGTCTCGACCCCTACACTAGTTGTAACAGATGACTTTGCTGCAAACCAAGCGAAAGAAGGATTGATCCCCAAGAAGGATTCTGTTGTTAGGAGTTCTAGTTAATGGATTGTTGAGGATTGTGTATTTCCATGAGGCATGTCTCGAATTCATGAAGGCGATGAGAGGAAGTTTGTGCAACGGGAAGGGAAGCAAATCACGGACTCAGTTTTCGAGAAAGAAGAGGGAGAACTTTTGATTAATAATGATACAAGTGTAGGGACAAGTGATTCGTGGCCTTAACATTGAGGATTCCTCTGACTGGTCATTAGCTACTAATGGGTCTAAAACTGACTCCGAAGATCTAAACATCGACGATCCCATTCGGCTCTGAATTCCCACGATCAGGGATTAGGTAAAAATGGTCAAGATAACCTTGGTGATCTGAGCGACATATACATTACTCCTTTTGAATTGCTCGGAGATGACCCTGCAATGGTTACTCCACCTACAACCACTTCCGGAGCTGCTATGACTACTTCGGCGACTACCAGTTCTGTAATTCCTTTGACCACTAGCTCAGAAACTCTCGCGACCTCTGATTTTGGGACTCTCGCGGATACAAGCTCAGGAACCCCTGCGACTCTGCCACTCACTTCATATGTTTCTAAGCTTCTTCTAACTCCTTCCAAGGCCTCAACGATTCTCACCGCATTGAGTGGTCTATATGGGAATCGAAATTTAGATAACACCACACACATTTAGCACCATATACTTTCGATACAAGCGTAAATGTATCATTGGTATTCTTGGTCTTAATACCATTGCTAAGTTAAGACCTTTCTTTGTAGATCCAGCCATGAGCCGTCAATATGATCATTATGATGACTTCTGACATCGACTCTCCAGAGGCTTCGAGGATAAGGGCCTCTTTTACCCAAGGAGAAATTATGAGACATATAAGCAGAGGAGAGACAAGAAAGCTCATGAGGCTCAAGAAGAACATAATCCCAAGGAACGCGAGGATCGTAATAAGAGAGATCATGATGAACATGCTAGAAAGGATCGTGACCGTGATCACAACTATGAAGAAGACACGCATAGGAAGCATGGTAGGGATGATAAGGGTAAAGAAGTAGATACTGGAGATGAATCTAAATGCTCTAAGATGAACAACTCTTGCTTCCTCTTGCTACCACCTCTGCAACTACTGCCCCTATCGATCTAACAATTATAGATTTTGCTGCAACCGCTCCCACTAAGGATGATATCAAACTATCATGAAGAGGCCTCCATACAAACTTCCTAATGCTCCCAGTC
The DNA here is from genome assembly GCA_030737875.1 of Allium sativum. Lineage (NCBI taxonomy): Eukaryota > Viridiplantae > Streptophyta > Magnoliopsida > Asparagales > Amaryllidaceae > Allium > Allium sativum. Next base: position 1,039,260,143 of record CM060913.1, on the reverse strand, counting down.
AGCTTTCGCAAAGGTTCCCGGATTGGTTTCTAAAGGGAGCACATTTTGATTTGGATGTAACTCCGATTGACAGGGAGGAAATGTTGAGAAATGTAGAGATCTATAAACCCGATGTGGAGAGGCTTTCCAATTGGCATAATATGGTCTTTGAACTCCAGAGGGTCAATAGATTGAATTATGAGGCCCAGCTTACTTTCGAAGATGATCGTACTAGATGGGAGTTGGTCCTTAAAGTGTGTGATGGGGAGATTGACAAAATGGCAACCTCTTATAAGGCGATGGAGTTAGCTAAGAAGAAGGCTGACAATGATCTTGTGTCTGCACTTGAATCTCATTGACAAAAGGAAGCCTTTACAAGTGCTCGATTATGCGATGTAGATTTTGCTCAGAAAAAGGCTGAGGACTTGCTGGAAGTAGAGAAAAGGATCACCGAGTCCTATCGCAAATAAGTAGTGGATCTGACCGCTTCCCTGAATAATGAATCTCTTGAAGTTACAAGACTAAAGACATAGTTGGTTAAGGTTCAACAAGAGCACGACCAAGCGATGAAGGAGAAAGCCGCTGTGTAGGACAAGCATGCGGAAACTATGAGCACTCTCAATACCAATATGTTTGATTTTTATATTCTTTATGTAATGAGAAAAGGGAGTTTGGAATTCCTGGAAGAGAGGTACCCCGCACTTTGGCTGAAGTGTGGGACGAAATTGTGAAGCGTACCGGCATTGGCAGCAATAGTGAGGAGGAACTTCTGGATTTTTACTTGGATGACAAATCGAGAATCGCTTTGGCTAAAGAGAAGGAGGAACTAAGGCTAGAGAGATGAATTGTCACTACTGAAGAGGCTGGGCCTTCAAACACCCCATCTCTCAATGTTTAAACTACTAAAGACGCTTCTGTCCCCCCTGGCGAGTTATCTTATATAGAAGCTGCCCCTACCAAGGGCACCACTAGTGCTACTGCTACACCTGCCGACATTACTCTTACCATTGTGGCCTCTAATGAGATTGTTACTAGAGCGACTACCCCTCGGATCATAGCTACCGACAAGGTTAATGCTGGGACGAATTTGTCATGTGATAAGGGTAATGGCCAGGATGCTCAGGAGTTCGACATTGCGGCATCGGTGTCCTTAGAAGTAGGTAATGATGATATTATTTGTGATTCAGGGAACACCTCTCTTTTCACATACGAGTTTGATGATTTACTTGAACGGTATATGATTGATGTAGGATTGGAATTTCCTAGCGCTCTTCCATCCGTTGGCAACTCGTCAGGGACTATAGCTATTTTTAATCCATCAGTAACTGTTACTACTAAGGACGCACTAGGGACCATTGCTCACCAGGCCCATTATACATTCTTTGAGCTCCACTCATGCCTCTCGTGTAGGGTCGCAAGCTGAACAAATTGCCGCCCTGCAGGACTTGGATGAGCTAGCAATTTCTTTGGGAGGTAGGGAAGAACGTCTTGATGAGAAAGAGACCTTGGATGGAGGATTGGGAGCAAAAAGTAAACCAAAAAGAGGCATGGAAGGAAGCAAAGTGTGCATAAAAAGTCAAAGGTTTCCTCTACCACTGGTGATGAAGCAGTCTTGGGTTGTCTATCTTCTACCACTACAGCGTTGACTAGGCCCACCAAGCTTACCATGAGATCGAGTGAGACCTCTAATGGAGGGAAGAAGAAGGATTGATGGCCCTACACACCTACCTTTTGTTCTTTTAGCCGTGATTATGCGAGTGTCGGTCCTCGCTTTTGATATTTTTACTTTGTTGTTCGCGTAAACTTTGTAAATGGTTGTTATTGGTCAACACATGGCTTTCCTTTGTGCTATAACTCTATATTGACTCGGTTTGCAACATTTGTGGTACATTTTTGCCTTCATATTCTATCTTAATCGCAATTACTTATTGTTACTTTCCTTCGTAAATATTTAGTCTGTTTTGGTACCGGGGATGACCTATGATATGTCTTATCTTATAGATGGGAGAAGTTGTAGTATTACCCCCATGTCATGGGGTTGTCACAGGTAATACAAATATCTTTCTCAGATTTCTATGATATGATGGTTAGCAAGTCTTATTACTTGATTGATGCTTGTCGATCAATCATCGCGAGCTTCTAGTAATAATTAAACTGTATCAGCCGCATTCTTCTGAAATTGGATGTTCCTGCAATGTATAACGAGTTTCCCTCATGACAACGAGGTCTCTTTGCTCTTGATTTACATCGATGGTCGTGTGGCCTGGCCAGGATTGCATGTCCCAGGGACTGACTCAGCGTGCAGTATCGAGAGTGCCTCGTAAAAATGAGTTCTTTTCCCTTGGTCTTCATTGGTGGTTGTGTGGCCTGGCCGGGATCCGTCCCCGGTGCCTAACTCAACGCGTAGTACTAAGGGTGCTTTATAAACACGAAGTCTTTTGTCCTTGATTTGTATCAGTGGTCGTGTGCCTGGTCAGGATCGCATTTCCTAGGGCCTGACTTGCCGTGATGTACAACGAGGGTGCCTTGTAATGACATGTCTTCTATTGGGTTACGACTGTGTTATTATAAGTTATTCCTTTCTGTAATGATTATGTTCTTTAGGCTTGTTACCTGCAAATCTTTTGAATTGAATTTTAGTGCACTGCAATATCGAAGTAGGAGAATGACATTTTTTATCTAAAAGACAAGAGTTTACATATCATATAGTCGCAATTAAAAACAAACTTTATTGATAACTTTTGAATATCATAAATCCCGATACAATGCCCCGGCATGCGTGGTGGCTTATTCCAAATAGTTGAAAAGAAAAACAAACAAAACAACTTCCAAACATTTTCGAAAATAAGGACGTAGATGGTCGCTGTTCCAAGCTTGTGGAATTGGTATTCCATCTATTGTGGTTAACTTGAATGAGATGCCGGAGAGCTTTTATGCTATCACAAACGATCCATCCTAGCTTGGCCCAAACACGCCGGTATTGATCATTATCTTTTTCAATATAGGATCGCCCACCTCAAAAGTGTGGTGCCAAACTCTAGAATTGAAGTGCTTTGCAACTTTGCTATGATGCGCTACCAGTCATAGTTCTGCTTCCTCCCATTTCTCATATAACTGATCAAAAGCTTCTAACATTAATTGATCATTTTCAATTTGATTGAAATGAATCTTCCGATTATTCGGGACTTCTGTTTCAACTGGAATCATTGCTTCGACGCCAAATGTTAAGGAGAACGGTGACTGACCAGTCGCGGATTTGTGAGTTGTTCGATAGGCCTAAAGAGCAAGTGGTAACTCGTTGACCCATCCATATTTGGCCCTCATCAGCCTCTTCTTGATTGTGGACTTGATAATTTTATTATCTGCCTCCACTTGTCCGTTCGCTTGTGGATGAGCTACAACTATGAAATATTTCTGAATATGGTAACGCTTGCAGAAATCCTGAAATTCTCTTCTCTTGAACTGTTTTCCATTGTCAGTAATGATCTTCTATGGCATCCCAAACCTACAAATGATGTTTTTAGTGACGAAGTTAATAACTTTCTTAGTGGTAATTGTGACCAGCGGCTCCGCTTCAGCCCACTTCGTAAAATAATCCATGGCGACTACGGAATATTTAGCGCTTGCTTTAGCTATAGGGAATACTCCAATCAAGTCGATTCCCCATATTGCAAATGGTCGTGGGCTGACAATTTGGGTAAGTTTGGATGACAGAACCCTTGGGATTTTGGCAAGCCTTTGGCATCTATCGCATTTTCTAGCGTAGTCTGCAGATTCTCTATTTACTTACGGCCTAAAATAACCATATCAGAGTATCTTTTTTGCTAGAGTCTGACTGTTGGTATGATCTCCACACTCTCCCTCATGCACTTTAAATAGGATTCTTTTGGCTTCTTCACAGGTCACACACCGTAGCAGAGGCATATAAAACCTTCTTCTATATAATTTTCTGTCTTGCATCACAAACTTAAGGGCCTTTTTGAGTAGCTTTTTCCATTCAACTTGACTTTTAGGAAGCGTTCCATCGGTGAGTTACTCCATTATCGGGGTCATCCATGACTTTTTCTCCCTAGATGCATCCATAATGTATTCGATTTCCATTTCGTTGATGCTTGGATTACTGAGGATCTCTACTGGTACTAGCCCCAAAAGTTGGGCATCTCTCGAACTAGCTTACTTTGCAAGCGAATCAGCCTTCATGTTTTCCTCCCTTGGTATGTGTGAAATAGTATGATGTTAAAAGTGATCAAGAAGTTCCCACGCTTTTGATAAGTAAGGAGCCAAATTCCCTCCTTTTGCTTGACATTCTTTACGAACTTGATACACCACTAGTTAGGAATCACTGAATATTTGGAGAGTCTTAAGATGTAACTCTTTTTCTATCCTTAATCTAGCTATCAGAGCTTCGTATTCTGCCTCATTATTGGTAGTCAGGATTCCAACTGTAATGCATAACAAACAGATCACCTCCAAGGGTTCCAAAGACCACTCTCGCTCCCAAACAATACTCGTTCATAGCTCCGTCCACATACAGTTTCCATCAAGCCTTCTACCGTCTCTTCTTCATCGTTGCCTTCCTGTAAATTGAACTCTGCAATAAAATCGCTAGTGCTTGGTCATTGATTGCTCTTCGAGGATAGCAGGTTATTTCATATTGAATTAATTCAATGTTCCACTTTTGAAGCTGAGGTTTCCGGTCTAAACAAAACTTGTTTCAATGGTTGATCCTTTAGTACCTTAATTGGATGAGCTTGGAAATAAGGCCGTAGCTTTCTCGATGCAAGCACTACGCAAGTATCTCCAGCCTTGTATATTTCTTTTATTCCCCAGTGAAGCGTTTACTAATGTAGTACATTAGCCATTGGATTCATGATTCTTTTCGTACCAAAGATGCGCTCAGTGCGTGAGAAGATACTGCTAAATAAATAAAGAAAATTTCCCTGTCATTAGGCTTAGAGAGCATTGGTAGGGACTCCATGCGTCGTATATGTTCTTCGAAGGCAACTTAACATTCTGATGTCCATTCAAAGTTCTTCTTTAAAGCATCGAAGAAAGGTATGCATCTGTCGGTCGCCTTTGAAATGAACCTACTTAATGCTGCAATTTTCTCATGGAGACTCTGAAGTTATTTTTTATTTTGAGGAGCTATGACTTCTCTCAAAGTCGTCACTTGCGTGGGATTGGCTTCAATGCCTCTCGTGCTCACCACGAACCTTAGGAATTTCCCGAAAGACATGCCGAATGAACATTTTAATGGGTTTAACTTCATCACATACTTTCTCAATATTGTGAAAATTTCTGCCAAGTTGTCCATGTGGCTACTTGCTTTCTTCGACTTAACTAGCATATCATCGGCGCATACCTTCATGGTCTTACCAATTTGGGATTTAAACATCATAGTAACAAGACGCTGGTATGTTTTCTAGACATTCTTCAAATCGCAGGGCTTCACTTTGTAGCAGTATAACCTCAAATCCATAATAAAACTGGTGTTTTCCTGATTAGGCTCATGAATCATTATTTGATTGTACCCCGAGTATTCATCTATAGAAGATAGTAGCTCATGACCCATCATACCTTCTACGAGCTGGTCGATTCAGGGTAACATGAAACTATCTTTGTGACATTCCTTATTAAGATCTGAGACGTCTATGCACACTCGCCATTTATTGTTCACCTTCTTGACTAAAACGGATTAGATACGCAATCCAGGTATGTCAATTTTTCGATGAATCAGTTATCCATGAGGCTGTCGACTTACTCTTTCAGGGAATGTGATCTTTCAGGACCTTGAGTTCTTCTCTTCTGTTTTACTGGAGTACATCGAGGGTATATATTAAAAGCATGATTTGCCACCTTTTGAGAAATCCCACACATATTTGCGTGACTCTAAGCGAACACATCTAAATTGGTTTTAAGTAAACTGATCAACTCTTTCTATACTCTCATACCAAGCTACGATCCGATATTCAACATTCGGTTCGGATCCTTTGGGTCTATCGAGATGGCTACCATCATTTCTGTGGGTGCCACTCTGTTATTCCCTACACCGTCTTTTCGAGGATCCAAAGTCTTCTGAGAGAGGCTGTGCTCTCCAGTGCAAGGGTTGCTCTTTAGTTTCTATAAGATGGGTTCTTGGATGCGGAGAGTCTTCTCCACATCCTTCTTCTTTTCTTTCCTCTTGGCTTCTCGTAATTCCGCTATATAGCATTCTCAGGCGGCAATCTGATCTCCCCTAACGACTCCAATACCATTCTCGGTCGGGAACTTCATCATGAGGCACCATAGGGCCTTGACGGTTTTAAAATCCATCAACGTAGGTCGGCCGAGAAATGCATTGTATGCTGACACTTCATCGACAACCACAAAAGTATGAATTAACACCACTTTCCTCTCGCCTTCTTTAAGCTAAACTAGCAAGTCAGTCATTCCAATAGGTTGCTGTGGCTCTCCGGACCTTGGTTTGACAAGATGACATGTCAGCCATTGACAACTTCATTTGGTTGAACGTCTTTCTAAAGAGAATATTCAGGGATGCTCCACAGTCAACGAGCATTTTTCTTACTATAGCTGGGCCTATGCCGATTGTTACCACCATTGGATCGAGCATAGGAGCTTCAATCCCTTCGGTGTTTCTAGCCCTAAAAACTATATCATCGTCGGATTTCCTTTGCTGCTTTGTTGGGGTTGTAACTTCCAAAATAAGACAAGTTCCATTCTCGGAAAGTATTTCAGGGCACTTGAGTATCTTTCCATTTCTCCCTAACTCGTTTTGCAGTATGTAGGCCACCTAAAATAGTGTGGATTAAAAGTTTCCCGTCATTATAACCTCTATTGCATTTGTTGGGTCCTAGTTGATTTGCAGGGATAACCTTCCCCTAAGTAGTTGGAGGTGGCTAGATTCCCTGAGGCTTCTTGACATACTGTTGTAACTTAGTCTCCCTTATAAGCTCTTCTATCAAACTTTTCAAGTGCCCTCACTCATTAGCGTTATGTCCTGGATGATTGTGAAATCGACAGAATCTGCCATAATTTCTCTGACCCTCAGTCATCCTTAGAGGAAGCTGCTTCAGGTATCGTTCCTTCTTGTTAGTGGCCAAGAAAATGTTTTCAAGCATGTCATTCATAGGTGTGAAGTCTTCAGGCTTGAAGTAACGAATCTGTTTTCCATCCTTCTTACCCTTGCATTTTTCGTTTTCTAACATCCCCCATTTTTTTCTTTTTCCTGGGCGGGCCCACCTTCTTTGTGGCTGTTGCCAGGACGGTTCTGCATGGGACTCACAATATCCATAGCTATCAGATTCGCATCTTCCCACCCGAGGAATTCATCGACTATCTTGTTGAATTTCTCTAAAGTATTAGGTTCTTTCATCTCAACCCATTTTCCAAATTCAGTCTCCTTATCAATAGCAAGGACTAGAGCCATTAGCACCATCTTAGTTCTGAGTTAACGACTTCCATTACCGCAGTATTGAATTGGTTTAAGAAGGTTTTTAAGGGTTTCTTTGTCACTTGAACCATTCTTGATAAAGGCATGATATCCTTTGCTTTCGAGGCGTACAACCTGAAATGTTGCTTGAGCTTTTGAGCAAAGTCTTCAAATTTGTCAACTGAGTTTGGGGCGAGCTTTGTAACCCACAATGATACTACCCCCTCCAAGTACACCGAGAAATATCGGCACTTTAATTCATCAGTAGCCCGAGCACCGTTCATATGACAGTCGTACATAAATAGGAACCAGTTGGGGTACGGGGTTCCATTATATGCTAGTATCATTGAGGGAACGAATTTCTTAGGATAATCAGCTTTCAATATCTTGCTAGTGAAAGGATTATTGCTGGGTGCAAAATACTAGTCCTCCTCTTCCTCCTTCTAGCATAACTTTCTTCCATAATTTGTTTAATCATCTATGAGATGTATTCTTCATTATCATTTCGCTACAAGGGGCGGACACCAATTGCCTTCACGGGTGTTTGAACAAGCAGATGACCTCAGTTAGCAGCCGGGATCCCGATCCTCCGACTCGTGGGGGTTCCCCTCCTGTGGTGCTTATGATTTTTTGAGAAGATGGTTTCATAGGAATTTTCCTTTTATTTTTTTCAACATCAACCTTTTCATTATCAATATTGGCGTTGTTATCCGGATTATCATTAGAGATTGATATCCTATCAGGATTATCGCCATCGTCAGCTTGTCGTTCAAGATTACCTCCCATACTTATGTTTCTGGGAATAACACCAGCACTTCTTCCCGCATTGGCACAGACCATATTAGCATCGTGCAACCTGGAGACATTCTTAGAGTCTCCCTTTCTATGGTTTGAAGATGAAGAATGTGCTTGTTTTTTCTAAATCGATCTTGACTCTACCAGTTCTTGGGTTTAGCCTAACATTCATAAGGGCATCCAAATTTTTCATCAACATCCGGTTTTCGACTTCCAACCGTATGTTTATTCCTTCTACCACACTATCAAGCTCTCTTTGGATAATAGTCACTCCGGGAGTTTGAGTTGCTCCAGGTTTGTCAGCTACGGGGGGAAGCTGGGTGTCACTAATACCTGTCCAAAAGCTCTAGCTTCTCTGGATTTACTTTTACTTGTGTTCTTTCTAGGATGAGCCATGATATCTACCAAACTTTGGGTCCTTAATGCAAAGTTCTCCATGGATCTGCCTTGTAGACTTTGATGATCTATAGTATAAGCGCAGATCTAGGCCTTAAATTCTGTTTTCAGTGAAAGCACCAAACGTTAGCTCCAAAAATGGCAGTAATACCTGATCTATTGCAAAAGCACCACCTCTTAATCGGGAAACAGAACAATGCTGTATAAATAAATTTAAATTGGAAATAAATAGTAAGCAGAGAAAGAAGAAGACAATTTTATAGTGGTTCAACTTGGGATCAAGCCTACATCCACTTTGAACAATATTAGCATACTCCTTTCCATGCCAGATACAATATGTTTATATTATTACAAAGGTCTCCAAAGTAGAAGATAACAAACTATCACTAGTACCAATGGCTATTGGAGAATCATGTTAACCAGCCTAGGTGACTTGAAATATCTATCTCTGGAGAAGGAGCTTTGTTATTGGAGGAGATTAATGGCTGCTGGAGGTGAAGAAATATCTTTGCACAGCTTTGGTAGGGCTAGGAAGGAGACCCCCTTTAATGTTAGAGCTAGGAGGGTATTTATAGGAGTTCTGGGGAGAGTTAGGCTAAGCCCACTTGTAGAGAACACTAAAACCACATGTCGACCCATTATGGAAAGACTCATACCAAAATACCATAAGGGTGAGGGTCGGTGCTGAACCATCATGGGTCATTGTCGACCCTTTGACTTAGTGTATTTTTGGCGGTGGTCTTTTGGTTGTGATGTTCATTTCTTGTTTAGCACATAGGTGCATTTTGATGTGAATTGGACTAGGTTTGGGATGGTATCGAGTCTTGCTTCATATTGCTTTAGTCCTCTGCTATGATCCATAGAACATCGTACATGAGTTGATTATAATGGCTCAAATTTTAGTTAGCCTCCTGGGGTGTTGTGAGGAAGATGGAGTGGGTCATATAGGCCATGGATCAAAGCCCATGGGTCGGTGCCGAACCATTGAGTTAGCCTATTTGGCTGTTGAAACCTCTTAGATGGTCTTGTCTTGGTGCTTCTAGAAAAGTTTCACTAGATTATGACTTTCCCTGATTCTGATCTCTTTATCTCTCTTGCTCGAGTATCTGTTGAGGGTTATATCCGGGTTAATACCAACCAAAACCAATCAAATTCCAAGGAATATACCAACATAACAATCAAACAGATTCCATAAAGGAGAATCTGACATTTGGCATTATTTAAAATGTCAAATAAATATCACCCAGATTTGTGGATGAGTCACAACAACTCATACCATTATATACAAATTCATATGATAGACATATATCATTCTCATGCTGAATTTAACAAGCTTGACTACATAAACATCACCTCAGAATCAGTACCACTCACTCGACCTTCCTAGTGTGGACTCCGATTGGGTTTCTCGATTAGAACATTCATCTTCCTTACATAGCCTTTGAATATGACGAAAAACTTCAGTATCATACCAAGAATCCAAATCAAGTGTTCGCTATCAGAATCAAGTGAGAAATACCATTTTTGATTGGTATAAATTACTATGAAGTTACATATCCAAGTTCTAGACCATACACCTTGCGTACAAACCAACCTACGTATATCCTACTTACTCATTATTGACTGGTTTATTAATTATACCAATCATTACTAACTCTCTTTCACTATTTAATTAAATTATTAATTTTAATTTACAAACTACCAAACTGCATTTTTTTCTAAAAAACTGATTTTGGCATAACTCAAAATCTACAAGATGAAATCTTGATTTTTCACGTTCATTAGGAAACTATAATCCAATGGATCTGAAGATTCTTGATTCAAAGAATTCCGACTTATATTGCATCCTACACATTTACTTGAACTTCAAATTTAAAATTTACAAATTACCGCTACGCGTGAGCTCAATTTAATTTATTTTAATTTATACATTCAAACTTCGTTAAATTAATAAATTATAACCATTTCCTCATCAGTTTTCTAATAAATTGAGCTATGTTTTCATATTCAACTTGAAAAATCTTAACTATCCAAAATCATTAATTTTCCATTTCATTTACAATTAACATATGAAATATCATATCAAGTGAAAAACAAAGTCAAACAACTCAAATTCAACTTACTTATCGATTTATTTATTTTAATCCAAAATTCATATAGATACTAAACCAAATAAGCTTTTTTCCAACTGAGTCAACCCTTCGACACATTTTCCTTAAGGTGTCTAAAGACAAGTTGTATATGGACAATCTCAAATAACATTAATCAGTTTATAAAACTTAGATTTTTATACCTAGATAGGGTTTTAATGAACTGAGCTTATTAAAACCATCCTACCCACTTAACTCATTTGAAGCCGAGCTAATAATATTTCTTTACCCAACTATTAATTTTTTTTTTAATTTTGAGCTTATTATACAAAATGGATTTCAATTCAAAACAATTTCTTATGAGCAAACTTAAATTTTTTGGAATATCTAAACTTCGAGACATTTTTAAGTAAAATTTCTATTTCATTTCTAATAAATCCTTTTGAACTCATTTTAAACAATATTGGAATTATTTTAATCAAAAGCATTTTCATAATATATTGCACTATCAAACTTACATAATTTCCAATACACAAATAATCAACTTCCATTAATATAAAATTTCTCAAAAATTTCTTTTCTAAATGATCAATTAGCCATTTAGTTATATTAACCAATTTTTTAATTAAATTATGATTTAATTTTATATTTATATCGTACACATTATAATCAATATGTAAAACTTAATTCACTAGGTATTCGATTCCAATACACTTAAAACTATTAATAAATGTCCAAAAGTTAATAGAACATATATCAATAAATAACAAACAATAATCAACGCTCCTAAACTATTTGAGAATGACCAATCGGACAATAATGATAATAATTTAATATTATCATTATCAAACAATAATATATATAATTATATAGTTTAGAACAAACATTTCTTTACATACAAAATATATCTTAGGTAAAATATTTCATTTACCAAAATTTCAAAAATCAATATCGTGTCTAATTTTCTGTTCAAGTGTTTAGAAATCCCTATCGATATCATGGCGTCCTACATCTCGACTAAAATTCATAAACAACTCAACAAACTAATTAACACAATATGTTTTTATAGCACTAACAAATATGCTCTAGTATTTAAATATATTCTCTCAAACTTATCTCAAGGTCTCGCTTACCCAATCTTGATGAATTAACCCACCAGAGCCTAGGTTCCTGCCTAACCTTCAGCTCTGATACCAAAAGTAATGTCCTACCTACCCGACCATCGAAAGTCGACACTAAATATGACAATTGTACTTTGATGTCAAACATCTAATCGTCAAAAATGTAAATTGCTTGGGTAAAAAGAAAAAGAAAAGAATAGAAAAAACACAAAATCTCATAGTGAAATGACAATGTATAACAAGAATAATAAGGACAAATGAAATGTCACTCCAAGATACTAAGTACATCAGAGCTAAAAACAAATCTTATCAATTAGACAGTTATAAAATTATGACCTTACAATAATGATAGGTAAAATAAAATACACTAGAAACCAAATACTACAACAAGAAAACTACCAACTCTACTCCATGAGCTCCACATAATACAGAAGATAACCTGGACCCAAGCATTATAATAAAATAATACACGGATCAGTCAGGAATACCAACACGAGAAAACTCATGTAAAAGGAAGCATACAATAATTCTGTGAGAGCACGCCTTTTTTCGCGAAACGAGTTTTTACATCACAAGAATAACATAAATGAATAAGCATCCACAAAATGGGAATAATGAAACAACAACAAATGGAGAAGAGCATATAGCACTTCTCGATGGAAACAAAGAAACTGATCCAAGAATTTGGATCCAACAAGGGAAAAGTAATATTTTCCATGGTATTGCACCGTTAACCACAGACTAAGTCAATCATAACAACCTTTAATCTCAACAAGGATACAAATAATTAAACATCGTAGTGGTTTTATTCTCCCGATGCAATTAAAATAGGAAAACTCATAAATTTGGTATCGAAGGAATATCAATGAAAAATTTTCCAACAAAAAATGACTAGGAGATTGTGCTCCCTTATCTGAAAGTATACCTCTAGAATATACTGAGAAATCTGATGGCTCTCAGAAATGTTCAGGCTAAACCGCGTACAAAATCCGAGAATTTGAGTATTTGACATCTACGCGCGAAAATAACTGAATCCAATCCAGAGTATATGTGATAATACCCTAATGGGAACAACACCACATAGCTTGACTTCCACTCGCTCTTTTGGTTCAGCCATTTCAACAAAGGATAACTATGCTCAGAGAGCAACAAATCGTTTTGATTTGACGATACAACTCAAGAAAATTAAACCAATAGTTGTTAAATCTACTATCTTGAATATTCAAAAATGATTGTATATGGAAACTAAATCACATTCCCTTATCACTATTTTTTAATCCTGAACTTGTACCATCTCCTAGTTAAAATTAAAGTCAGATAAGTTGAGGTAGTGTTACCCGTAGGCTTCGTCCGAACAATATTTGAAAGGGGAAATTTTTTTATACTTTGACAACTGGTGACAAGAGTATAACTAAATACTTTCCATATAAGCGATATCATTTATGGAAATGTTTTTCCATATTCGTATCAACCTTTAAACTTCAAAACTTGAACTTATGCTTGATTTTCACATTTTAGATATTTGAACGAAAACATTATTAAAAATGTTGTTTAAACTATTAGTTTTAAAGAGGTATAATAATTCTAAGTGTATTTTAAAAGAAAGGTCAAAACCAATGTTAAATCAAAACATCGATTTCAATAAAACCCAACACAATTTACACTACGATTAAATTTCATACTATTTTTATTTAAATGGACATTCTCATTTAAAATTATCATTTACAAAAACTAAACGATATTATTTATCAAAAAGGATAATTTATTTGGTTTAATTACTTTAATACACTTGATGTAAATATTGATCATCAAGAAGGACAATATAACTTAAGAACCCTCTTTTAATATTCTTAAAGGGAAATAAATCAATTACAAAATTTGATTATAAATTCAAAACAACATTAATTATCCTAAAAGGATAGCTAATCACTCTTATAATCTTTATAATTAGAAAACTGATTACACACAGATAGTTATTAACTTAGTTAAATTAAGGTTTACACCCTTTTTTATAAATCAGTTCATTTATCTTGAATCCTTTTTATTCAAACCATTAACCTAGATTTCTTATTTCATTAAATCAATTAAATTTAACTTTTAAAAGCAACTTAGAAAAATTAGAACAATCAAATCAAAAGCTATATTAGTTAAAGTAAGTTATTGGAACGTAACTCAAGCATCATTTAATAAAATGATTATTAAGTTTCAATTAATCATTTACTAAAATAATCAATAAAAATAAAGTTTCAAAACTATTATAATTAATTCAATTCTAATATCATTGATTAGAACGAATAATCAATTCTTAGTTTGCTACTTATGTGCAAATCTGTTTCAATTATCCTTTGTTGAAATGGATAGTTAAATCTCATTATTATTAACTCGAATAATAAGTAAATTTATAAATCGTTAGTTAAAATGATATTTTTATTCAAATATTTATTTTATGAAAAACCCAAGCTTAAATTAAACAAAACGTTTAATTTGCTTCAATCAACAAAAATATTATTAATTTTGGAACACACATAAGTAATTTGGGTGATAAACGAACATAATGAACAAATGCAAGAAAATATAAATACAAACGAATGGATGAATAGCAATAAATATGAATAATCTATGAAATTTATTAATCTCGAAATAACCACACATAGATGTGTAGATTTCAGAGTGTTCCGTCGCGACCTAATTCGCTACGTACACTTCGCTTTCAATTTTATAGTTCCCTACAAAAATTATTTATGTGCATATAGAACATATAATATAATATAATTCATTTAAGACGAATCTTCCGCTTATAAGAAGGTAATGTCAAAGGTCAGCCGATCATGGATAGAAATATGTATCAACATCCACAAACAAAGCAATCAAACATATCACCCAAATAAATATCGATTAAATAATAGACATTTATATTATATGATATGAAATAATAGTACTCCAAAAAGTGTGAGAGTTAGCTCACCATCCATTCCAATTCGACAATTTTGTGTTGATTTATATAATTTCAAATAGGCATTGGAAATTACATAAAATCCAAACAACTCCCAAGCACTCCAATCCAACACGTACGCACAGTGTTTGCAAATATGAACCCAACGCAATTCGTTTCCCGAGAATCTGACCTCATATGAAAGAGATATGGCGATAAAATTTTATATAAGAATTTAAAATAACTTATTTAATTAACTAATTAGCATTTAGCTCATAAATACCATAATTAATTTACACTGGTCTAGGCCAATTCACGTTTTAAAAACGCTATACCCAGGCATCATTTCCACAAAGAAAGCCTAACCTACACAAATGACCATCGCACCTCCAAGCCACATCCGGCCACCACCAACGTCAATCCACTGCACCGGCCACCTCAAGGCGCACCTGCGCTAAGAACTCCGACCACCCAAGCCTCCGCAGTTCACCAGAAAGTATACAAAAGCAAATTCCGATCAACTACCATTTTCTCTGCCTCTGGTCAACCTATCGATCTCCAACCACGTCTGATGGAAAGAGCACCTCCATGTGTCCTATTCTTCTTTAGATACCTCGGCTAAAAGTCTGAGATGCTCACACAAAACGAGAAAACACACAGATATTGTCTCCGTTTTGAAGAATTTCTTGTCACCAACGACCCACGATCGTCGAGCGCCCGACATTGATCGACTCTAAACGTCGATGCAAACAACTTTTCAGTTGGGAGTTTTAACTAATTAAGGGTGTATTGAGAGACTAAATAAGGACCACTAGATGGAATAAAAAGAAAGTGGAGGCTAGAGTTCAACAAATGAGGAAGGGTTGAGATGCTTATATAGCCTCTCCAAAATACTATTCATCAAGTCCAAAAATTTCTGAACTCAAAACGTCACGTTCTAACTGATGTTCATAGCTAACAACCCACATTTCGAACACAATGGAATTTTTTTCTAAAAGCTAAATCGATCATATTTAACAGTTACTATTAAAATCAAATTATAATTTTAAATTGATTATCGGTACACGTTTATATTGCACATGACTACTTAACAACCCTGATTGACATCAAAATTGAAATCTTATAATAATTTATTATTCCTGATCCGATGAAACTGGTTTCGTCGAATTCCGAGATCGTATGAGAATTGGCTATTTTCCATATTAAAGTATCATTTCAAAATACGATCTAAATATCGATTTAGATCCAGACTATTTATTATTATCAATGAATTTACAAATGGATTTATAATAAATATCAATTAACCAAATGATGATAAATGAAGTTATCGAATTCATACTAGGTAATACTCAACCATGAATTCCAATATTAAAATTTTCATACATTCCAATTTATTGATAATAATTTCTTAGCACCGTTCATATCCAAATAGGATTGTCCAGGTTTCAAAATAATTTAAGTTGATTTTAAAATCAAAAGTTTCAAATTTAAGTTAAATCGATATTCCAAATCTCAAATAAAATATAACTTAAATCGATAAATCTTAAAATTAATCATTTTGAATATTTAAAAAATTAAATATTCCCATTATAAATTAGTCGGGTTATTACATGTACCAAATCATAGCCAGCTCCACTACCAAAACAGTTTGGCTTGAATCCCTTCTTCATTAAATCAGAGTGAATCATTAGAAAAATCCAAAAATCTAGTGCAGAAATCTCAGCTAATTCTCTCTCACCACCAACCCAATTTTACGCTCTTACACAAGACACATAAAATTGATTTGTATTTTGTGCATAAGAGGGTTATTAGTGGAAAATTTCATGTCAGTCATCTTCCATCTGCATATCAAAGAGTGGACATGCCGATGAAGGCTCGATTGGATAAAATTTTCAAGATTCAAGGGAGATCTGAGGATTTGGAAAATCAAAGAAGAAAAGAAAGGAAAAGAAACCCTAGCTCAATTTGATGGGGAGAAATAAGCAACTTTCTCGATCATTTCTGCAATATATACAATAAGTTTAGGGGCAGTCTTACATATTCCTATTTTATTTACAACTGTCAATTATTGTTCTCATGTAATATTATAAATACACAACTGCATCGTTTGTAATTGTATCAAGTATGATAATAAAATATTCCCTTTTACAAACATATCACAACGAATTTTGAATCAACATGTTAATAATCGGGGAAGAAATCCCATTTTAGTTTTGCATTAGGGAAATGATATCATGTATTCCTATATGTGCATACTTATATACATATGCACACATACACATATAGATCAATATTAAAAGATTGGTCACTCTCAATGGCTATACATGTACCATTATTAGGCATTAATAATGGAGGCTTTCTATGTTTGCTTCACAATCATCCTGTTATCACGCTTTTTGGCAAAGCAGTCACACGTTAAGTTTATCGTTAGCAACCTTCTTGAGATTAAATTACACTCGTATTAAAACACGATGAGATTTGGACGAAGTAGAGAAGTGCTCGGTAAAGTTTGGAAGTATCATCGATTCCCGGATTGGTAAAGTTGTACATGTCTTCGAATACGAAATTTTATATAATACTTGGTAAAATCTTATCTGGTGTAATCAATCAAAAACAGGTGATCGTGTCAAGTGGATGACCAAAAAAGAATGATTGCATCAGCCCTAGTAAAAACTCTGGAATTTAATCACTCAAAAAATGGCTATGTTTTCAAGAAACAAATTTCAGGATACAAAATTCAAGATGCAAAAAAAATGGCTAAGTTTTCGGGATACAAATTTCAGGATACGAAATCTGGGATCCAAGGAATGGTCAAGTTTCCAGGATATGAAATTTAGGACTCAAAAAATGGTTAAGTTTTTGAGAAACGAAATTCGAGATGTAAAAAAAATGGTTAACTTTTTGGGATGCGAATTTTGGGATATGAAATTTAGGATGAAAAAATTGTTGTTTTTGGGATATGAAATTTGAGATGCAAAAATGGTTAAGTTTCCAGGATATTTTGAGATACAAAATTCGAGATGCATAAAATGGCTAAGTTTTCGGGATACGAATTTCAAGAATGAAATTTGGAATTCGGTTTTTATAGAAAAGTTGGACATTTTTGGGTAGTCACACAACTCCTCGCCTATAAATACCTCCTTTCTTGGCTTGAATATGGATTGGCACTTTTGGACTTTGGCTATCATTTGGGCTGATGGATTGCTCTCTTTGGAGCTCATTAATGCTTCCGTGGTGATTCCCATGGCCTTGGACTTCATCTCTGACTTGTAAACTTAACATAGAAGTTTTCGTACAACTTTTTGGCATTCACTCGGACTTTTGCACATCTCTTGGACATCCATGGATAATCTTGGACATTGAAGCTTCTCTTTGGACATTGTTGTTCATACCGACACACCTTGGCTCAACGAAGAAGGACATTTTGGTTAAAGTTATGAATTAACAAGATATTTTTATATTCCATTGTACAACTTTGTTCATTCAAAGTATCCAAGTTGGTGTAAATATTGTAATCAACAAAACTATGATGAATGATTACTATAAAGTGGATCTAGGCATTAGTGTCGAACCGCTGTAAAAGTTCTGAGCCCATTTACATTTCTCGTACGTTGGATATTTGGATTGTGGATAACTATTAAACTTATGTTTTGAGGCTATAATGTGAAAGTTTCCACTTTTCCACGTCAACAACTTGGCGTGCTAGGAAGGGACACAACCATTTCGACTTTGGATTTATTTTTGGAAATCGACTTTAGTTTAATATTTTGACTTTGGCTTTGTCTCAGAACCAGATTTCGCTCGCTTTTCATCATTGTTAAGCACAAGAAGCTCGATGCTATCATTGAGGCTTAAGGAACTAGTAATGAAGGAAGTCAAGAACTCTCATCGACCGAAAATCCCTCAAAATTTGTTACTCGAGAGGACGTTGATGAAATCATTGGTATTAGCTATGGATTTGAATGCTCGACTTGAGCAACATGAGGAAGCGATGAATATTTTTCTCATGCGGATAGAGGCAATATTTCAAGGCTTTGGAAGGCTAGCAGACAAGGCAGATATCATCCGTACAAGGGCTAGTGATCCTCAGAATGTGGCTCGGGACTTGGGGGCAATCCCTCAAAGAATGCTCGGGGGAAGCACACCCAACCCTGAGGCAAATACAGCTCAAGACATTTTTGTTGGTCATGTATTAGGCTCTAGAATCAGAAATACTACCCAGGCACAGGTGCACGAAGGAATGAATGTAAGTTCTCTCATGGTTACAGGAGCTAGGATTGCTCCCTAATGGCACAACAAGTTATGATTGGACAAGAAGTTCCAATCGAAAGGAAATCAGTGGCTAATTGGAATTTTCATAATGTAGAAAGGCACTGAACTATGGTGGAGGGGGTTGATGGAGTACAACCTGAACTCTACATTCCCGATTTTCTCTCGAGTCACGGGGAACATGCTTCTCAACTTACTTTCAACAGCGACCAGTTAGCAGAACTTGTAAGGCGCGTAACCCAAGTTGGAAGCATACGAGGATATAAATCAGAGCCCCTGCACTCTTAACATCTCAAATACGAGGGTACACTCGGATTTCGAACTTCCTGCTTTGGTGGCATACGATGGGAGATCGGATCCTACCACACATTTAACACGCTATATCCGGCACATGGATGTGCTAGGGGCCTCTCCCGATCTTGTGGCAAAATGCTTATCATTATTTTTATTGGATTTAGCCATGCTTTGGTTTTGATAGCTCAACAATGGATCGATTAGCTCTTGGACCAAACTTGTGGATCAATTCATGGGACAGTTCAGAGCATATATAGCTTGTCCAAGGAATGTGATGCCATTAACAACTATCAAGCAATGGTCTGGAGAGACATTGCAGAAGTACTTGGAGAGGTTCAATAAAACGGTGGCATCAGTAGACAAGCCGCAACCTTCTATGATTTTAATAGCGGTCGTAGCTGGAGTGGCTGACAAATTTGAATTCAAAGCTAGCTTGCAAAGGGATTCCCCAAGGTATCTCGATGAATTTTATTTTGAGGCTGACAGGTACTTGCACCAAGAGGATCCGCAAGCACAAAGAAAGGTTGAAGTGAACACTTTGAATGATTGTGTGGCACCTGAGGCTGGATTCAAGCGTGGCGATGGGAAGAATATAGTGGAAGACAAGCAGGATAGCTCGAATAAAAATAGGAATGGCCAGAGGTACCCTTACTACGCTAAGATGAATGCACCTCTGGAGAGGATCTACTTAGATACGCGTGAGCATCTCCCATATCGGAAGCCGACTCCCCGAGAGCCCAGTGAGAAGGAGAGGAGGTCCAGGAGACACCATTTATTCCATGACCTGGATGGTCATGACACTAATGATTGCAGACATCTCCAAGTCTTGGTCGAGGAGCATGTAAGGAAGGGAAATATCCTTGGCTATGCTGACATCGAACGGGCAGCGCCCGATCTCGGGTAGCCGTCTGCAAATCAAGGCTGAGGAGGACCTCAGTGCCAAACACAAATCCTCATCTTATGACAGAGGTAGCAATAGCAAGACAAAGCCCGAAGAGGCTTTGTCTCATCTGTTTTCTCTTTGTTTGTGTCTTGCATCTATCTTTGCTTAGATTCGCACGGTATGGCAAATGAAACTAATGATGTCTTTGGTTCACCCGGGGTGATGATGTTAAAGACCTAAAACACTAGCTCCTTTCACTAAGATGCGATTGGATGGGCTCATGTAATTTCCTGTCAATCCCGGTCGCCAAGCGACGAATGAATTTGTTTATAGGAACAGACCCTGAATACCTTTCAGCAGCTGTGAATGGATGAATTCATACGAATGAAATACGAAATTCATCGTTGGAGAGTGATATGAGGGTTCATACAGATAAGTTCCATCATTAGAGCGTGATAGGATGAGCTTATGAACTACGGGTCCCGTCGCCGAAAAGCGATAAGATGGGCTCATATCGATGAACTATGTGTGTCGTCATCGGAGAGCAATATAATGAACACATATCGGTGAACTATGGGTCCTATCGCCGAAGAGCGATAAGATGGGCTCATATTGATGAGCTATGGGTTCTGTCTCTAGAGAGCAATATGATGAACTCATATCGGTAAACTATGGGTCCCTTCACCGGAGAGCGATAGGATGAGCAATTATTGATGAACTATAGGTTCCATGTCCAGAGAACGATAGGATGAACTCATATCGATGAGCAATGGTTTCTGTCATTGGAATCAATTGGATAAACTCATATCGACAAACCATGATCCCTATCATTAAATAGCTATGGGTTGGACTCGTAAAGACGAGCTGCAGGGTCCTCTAACGAGATACGATGGAGGCGAATCTGTATCGAATCACAACTTAAGTAAGGACTTACTCATCTGGTTTATCCTTGGTCCCCTCGTCATGGCCTGACAAGGGCGCCGGGGACTCATCTAATTACTTTGGTATTAGGTTGTTTCATAATATGCTGTAGCTCGGTTCTTATTAGGGAAAACAACAAAATGTAACTTCCAATTTATTATGTTAGAAGAAGGTTAAAGGATGCATAAGTTTGATATCCCATAATAGAAAAGTTAGCCTACTATTTGATACTTATAGCTCTAAAACTTAGAGGTTACTTTCAAGCACATCTAGTTAACGTTCTAACCAACTTTCCTCTTAAACAGGTTTTTAGTAAACCAGAAACATCAGGAAGATTAGTCAAATGGGGAATCGAGCTTAGTCAATATGAAATTGAGTTTCAACCGCGAGCAACAATCAAAGGACAAGCCTTAGCAAACTTTGTTAATGAGTGTACAAGCTTTGTCAAAGAACGGTCGACAAAGGAAAATGATCTTAAGTCCAAATGGCAATTGTTTGTAGACAGATCATCAAACGAGCAAGGATCAGGTGCACAATATGTGATATTTACCCCTGAATGGCAATGTCTACTACACTATGCAATGAAACTTGGGTTTGTCGCAACAAATTAACAACAAGGGTGAATATGAATCAAAGATAGTAGGGTTGAACCTAGCCTTACAATTTTAAATATCCCAAATTGAAATCTTTAGTGATTCGCAGCTAATGGTAAATCAGATAAAGCAGACTTATCAAACCAAGGATGCCTGGTTAGCACTATACTTGAAGAAAATGTTGAAAATGCTTACTCAATTTGAAGACTTTATGTACATCAAATTCCAAGAGGGATAAATTCTCAAGATGATTCTTTAGCAAAGTTGGCTAGCTCTAGAGGGGCTCCCAAAACTCGCATTATAGTAGTAGGATATAAAGGATAACCCAACATCGAATAAGAGACATCCGAACCTGGAAAAGAGATGCTAGTTTTAACTAGATACCAACCTTTGGCAAGAGAGACCGAAAAGAAAAAGATACATATGAAATCTATATTAAAGAACCCATGCAATCCGAAAAGGGCTATCGTTATGAAAACAATTGGGTGACACCTATTGTGGATTACCTCATAAATGAAACGTTGCCTACTAATAAACAAGAGGCAAGGAGGATTAAGCATCAAGCCCCAACATTTGTTATTATGGAGAAAATACTCTATAAGAAAAGGAATTTGCTCCACTACCTGAGAGGTGTAAGCCTTGAGGATGGGAACCAATTATTAAAGGAAACACACGAAGGGCTCTGTGAAGACCATTCTAATGGAATTAAGTTAGCAAAAAAGGATTATGCGACAAGGCTTCTATTGGCAATGAAATGGAATATGTCAAGAGATGTGAAAATTGCCAAAGATATTCTAGAATATCCCGATTACCTCCAAGTAACTTAACCACAATCTCAAGCCCATGACCTTTTGATATATAGGGAATAGATTTAATTAGACCCCTACCAATATATAAAGGAAGATCTAAATATGCAATGGTATCGATCAAACACTTAGCTACATGGGTAGAAGTGGAACCACTTCCGAACATCACATATAAAAAGGTGCTCAAATTTGTGATAAAAAAGATCGTCACTCGATGCGAAGTCCCCCACAAAGTCATATCTGATAATGGAACACAATTTGAATATGAAGAGTTCACACGCTTTCGCAACAAAATGGAATCATAAAGAGTTTCTCTTCTGTGGCACATCCAAGAGAAAATGGAGCCGTCGAGGCTGAAAATAAAAACATAAAGACAATCCTGAAGAAACGACTAAATCAAGCTAAGCGAAATTGGGCAGATGAGTTGCTATTGGTACTTTGGGCATATAGAACTTTCGCTAAAACAGCAATGGGACACAACCCTTATTCTCTAACATATAGATGTTAGTCTATGCTTCCAATTGAAGTTGAACTTCCTTTACATTAAAGAATAGCTTATGCATTCGATCTGAACCAAGAGTTGAAAAAAGAGTCTTTAGACCTAATCCAAGGGTTATGAGATGAAGCTACTATTTAAACAACCGAATATAAAAGAAGAATCACTAATTACTACAACTCGAGAGTAAGAACAAGAACATTACGAAAGAGAGACTAGTCTTATGAAGGGTAATGGAAAATACTAAGAATATGGCAGATGGACCCCTTGGTCCAAACTGGGAAGGAGGCTTTCTCATTCATCAAGAACTCATGCCCAGAACAAATCGACTCTGTAAACCAAACGGTGATCTATATCTAGAACATGTAATTTGAAACACTTGAGACCATAATTTTCAATAGTAAATGAATAAAAGAAGATCTTCTTAAGAATGTCCACATTGTCGAGAGTACGAAAACTCCTTAAAATTTTGGAACTACCTGAAATGGGTAAAGCTACCTACTATGGTAGAAAACCATGTCTATAGTAGGTAGAAAACCATGTCTACACCAAGATGGCCAGGGTGAGGCATCTCATTGAGGTAGGTGGTATGTAAGCCTTTAGACGCACCAAAACCACGAAAGGCCAAGTTAAAGTATCAAAAGAGTAAGCCTCCATCCATGCAGTAATGGCTAGGATGGAGCATTTAAGCCCCTAACCGCATCAACGGTGGCCAGGTTAAGGCGGCTCCTAGAGGGAGGTTGGTGTAAGCCTTTATACGGATCCAAATCAGAAAGGGCCAGGTTAAAGTATCACTGACCTTTATGCACGACTACGATGGCCAGGGTAGGGCACCCCTTGGGAGGGATGGGTGTAAGCCTCTATCTGCACCTAAAATGGCTAGGGTAGAGCATAAAAAGTAAGCCTTTATATGAAATATTTTCTGGAATATAGAGAATAAATAGTTTATAATGAATGGAAAATTTTCCAAGAATCATGAGAGGCTAAACGAGTTGGAGAAATATTTGGGTAATGATATTGAAGAGAAATTGTGAAATGAATAATTTAATAATAAACTAATTTAAAGAGGCTAAATGTTGTTTAATGATTGACCGGTAGAATTTCCATCTGGAAATGGGATCGTTGGTTGTATGGATATTTTCCTTTGATAGTTAAATAACCAACTACCAAAGTTTTTGACCAATTTTCGTTGTCAATACAGAGAGACCGAGATCAGATTTACTACCTGAAAACCACTTTGTATGGGGGATAAGCCTTGCGAACCAAATTATTCTTAAGAAAATTGAAGAAGGAGCTATGCAAGGGTTGTTCTTGCAATCATAGGTAGAAATTCCCTAATATGGATTGAAGAAATGGTGCCTCGGTTTATCCAGTCCCAGGACAACTTGTATGGATGAATGTCTGACAGAGTATGCCTAACAGATCATATACATTAATCTCTTCAAACATATTACATCTGGTGGAGGAATACGTTTATCTTAGCTTTATACCCATGATATTTTTGAGGAAATCAATAAATGATTTTGGTGGGTTTGACGATGTGGCATTCAAAGTGATTGAAGATGTGTAATGTCAAAAGATAAGCGCAGTCTCAAGCCTCACAATCGAAAAATGGTATAAAATCGGGTAGGTCGCATGGCTAAGTAGGTATGTAAAACCCTGTAAAATTCATAAGTATTAACTAATAAATTAAATAATCAAAACAAGCAATTAAATGATATGGCTGGAAAATAGAATTTTTGCAGCTTTTGGAATTTAGCTACAAAACTCTTTGTTTTGTATTCGTGGTGAAATTCTACATCGCTTTCATATATAATATGCCGAAAATAGTTAGCGTATGAGGAAGTTATGAATAGTTGAATTCGGACAGTGTACGAAGAAATTATGTGCATATTATTTATATTGTCTAAATAATAATTTAAAATAAATAAATAAGAAGAGGGAAATTTAAAATTTGAAATTGGAGATAAGATAATATTAAGGGGACATAGAATATTGGATATACGGAAAGATGTAATTAGAATTAATTGTGTTATTATATGTGTTTGAATTGGTAATATCTAAGGGATGAACCACATGTTTGGACAACAATAACTTTCCCTTAGGTGGATTTGAAATCCAAATAAATAGATAAAGACAAGGGGACAGAGGATGTGTTACATAAGGAAAAGGATTGGTAATAAAAGGCAAGCAATTAAGCAAATAAAGAACGTAATTAATAAAAATGAACAGCCCAATAAGGCTATGAAATTAGATTTTTCTAAAGAGGTTACGTTTATATGAATGGTTCAGATTTTTTTTTAAATAAATCCGACGGCTCCTGCTCACATGAGAAAGTGTAAATAATCCCTCAAACAACACACTAGAAACCCTAATTATTCTAAACCCCTACCTCCATGTTGTTGAATTCCATAGAAAAATAAAGAGAAAAGGGTGAAGGTTCTTCTACTTCTCTACCTCCATACCTATATCTCTCTATTTCAATTTATATAAGTTTAGGAAGTTGGAATTTAGCACAAACACTATATATAAGAATATAATTATATGTTTCTTATATTTATATTGGAGATCAATCAGAGCCCGCTTCAACGCTGAGAACCGTCGCAAATCTAGAGATTTCTATCACACCTCCACTTTATTTGTGAGTGGAATTTAGTTTTTCTTAAAGGCATATTCTTATTTTTTATAGTTTGCTATATGGATTGACATGCCTATGAAGATTTGGTTATGCGATAATATAACATGAAAAATCCCCAAATTTTCTACTTTGTAATCACGTAGGAAATTGTCATGTTGTATTGGTTTTGTGGATTTGTGGTTTTGTATTGAATTAAAGGTAAACATGAGTATTGTATTATTATCTATATTTTATGCAATTCACCGTTATTATCATTTGATTTAAGCCTAAAAAGGTTGGGATTTGAATTTTTTCATAGTTGAATTGGGTTTGGGTCCTAATTCGGATGTAAACACATTCATAAGTTGGAATAAGTCAAATGAGAACATTTTTGGGTGTATAACAACACAAAAAGGGTGAATTGGGTGAATACAGATTGTAAACATATATGTGTGAACGTATGAAATACTCTACTTTTAATTTAATATTGAACCCTTTTCTACATGCTTAGGATACAAGTTGTAATTGTTATGAATTTGTATGTTTTCCATTACTGCTATTTGCTATATGTTCATTATGCCATCAGGTTATGTTGTAGCGGTAAAATATGGAAAGACCCAAACTTGTATGCCTCAATTTGGACAAATGACAATTACCATTCCGATTAGAATGTTTCCCTGTTTACACGAAAATTAACATTAATTAGTTGATATTATTATATTACTTATTTAAACATAATTAACGTTATATCAGCATAATAAATGCAATTAGATTATAGTTTGAATTTGAAACGTCCCTTTAACAAATACATACATATATATATATATATGTTTGTTTGCTTATGTGTGTGTATATAGAATGGCTTATATATATATACACATAAATGACACATAGACACGGGGTTAGTTGCCATTTGTGGTAGAAGCCTTCCCGGAATCGACTAACATATCTAGTAACCACAAGTGGGTCCAACTAATGTGAGATGTCTTGGAGCTATGGGCCATTCATAAACTTAACACACTAGACACAAGGTTAAAACGACTTGTAGTAGAAGCCTGCCCGGAACCGACCGACATATCCACCATTTACAATACATGGATTAATGTGAGAGGTCTAGTGTGTATATATAACTATATATAAATATATATATAAGTTGATGTGTGAAAACAAATAGGCTTATTATGCCTTAAGAAGGTCTTAAGTGGCTGACTCACCTTTTATCTAATTTGGGTCTTAAGTGGTTAGAACTAGGATCCGTCCGAAGGTTTATTCCTTGGAGGGGAACCCAAGTCATGGGACCTACCCTTATTAGTTTTAAGGTAAGTCTTTAGGTCCTCCCTCTTTAAAAGTGGTTAGGCATAAAACGATTAATGGAGTAGGGTAGTTCATAGGAGATGTACACTTCCTCTAGAAGCTTGTAAGGGCTTAACTAGGGACAAATTGGTAATTAAAGGATTTGCGGCCATCGCATGCTCACCAACCGTCAAAGGGAAGTCTTAAGTGACATAGGTGTACTACCCGGTAATATCAGTTAAGTAGCAACCTTCGCAATACTACTTCTCATATTACAAATGAGATATTAGACTTCAGAACATTAACGTACAAGGACGAGTTCTTAAAGGGCTAGGGGTCTGCCTTAGGGTTATAAGAGATTATAAAAATCCACCTTTATTAGGGCTATAAGTGACCGAGAATGCCACCTCGTTGGGTCTTTACCCTAAAGACACTAATGGTTGATTGACTTGGATATCCACCCCATTGATTAGATATTTATGTTTGTGTGAAATCTTGTGTTCCACGTAGACATAAATTGACATATGTAACCTGCTAAAAATATAGGGTATGAATATTAAGTAACACTATATTCCAGTCACACAGAATTTTATGTTCTGATCCCCTCTCCTTATCATCCAACAGGTCAGTAGATGGGGTAAAACCATGGATGAAGTCATGATTGAAGACGACGAAGAAGAAGTTATTATGATATTATTAGCTGTTCTTGCTCTGCTTCTTTTGGAATTTTACGAAGATGAACAATTTGATGTACCTTTTTGAATAAATGTAACCGTGACTATGTACTTATGTGATTTTGAAATAAATGGTACATCTTATTTCTGGTATTATATTTCCTCTTTCCGTTGCGCGAGAATTCCATTTGAAGTATATGCTATTGTTACCTATGCAAATGTAATCCTTGAAGGAACTAACGACCCATTTAGAATGGCTCTAAGTTTCGATGGGTCTTTTCTGGGTCAAAATTTAGGCCCAATCCGGGCGGGTTGTTACATTTCGTATCAGAGCATAGGTTACGGATTATAAGGGAAATATATGTATGTAAAAACCCAGAATTTCCGAACCAATTTAAAATTTTAATTTAAGCTATTTTAATGGGTTTTGAATATTTAAAATGATTTATTTTAAATAATAACGACTAAAAAATTTATTTTAGATGAAGCTTGAATATACAATTTAATTAAAACGAACTCAAAATGGAGCGGTAGTTTGAAAATTTTGTTTAAAATTTTTAAATAAATGTACAAAATTCAAAATAAATCGGATTTCAATAAAAAAGTAACGTTAGAATCTATTTAATAATATCTTTCTAAAGAATGTGAAAAATATAAATTTTATTTTATAAATGGTAAGTTATGTCCAGATTAAAATTGAAAATAGTCGCTATGGAAATTATTTAAAATTTTAAGTTATATATAGCCCTTAAAAATAGCCATTTTGCAAACAACCTCCATTTTTGACGAAACCACTTTTGTTGAATCCAGAACGTCAAATTATAGTCAGATTTAAAATTTCATAATTTTTTTGAATTAATATGTAGGCATGTAAATTTAAACGCGTTTTCAATTTCAGTTTGAAATTAATAAACCAGTTAAAAGGCTATTTTTCAAACTGTCTCCAAATTTGATGAAATTAATTTTGTTAGGACCGTATCGTCAAAACATAGCTAGATTTCAATTTTTTTATTTTTTGAAGTCAGTATGTCGCCCGGGTAAATTAAAATGTACATTAGAATTTAATATTGAACGTTATATTGAATTTATATTTTAATTTTGATAAAAACCGATCAGAACAGTCGAATAGGCCTAGAAACATATTCCATTGTGTTCAGAATGAGGGTATCTGGTTAGGAACGACAGTCGTTGGGTTTGTTTTGGAGTTCGAAGGAAAAACTTTACTTTAAAAAAATTTAAGGAATTAAAATATTAATATATATATACACATTATAAAACTGGAAACCCTAATCCCTCCATTCATTTCTACGTGCCGCTATCTGCCTCAACCGACGATCGAAACTTCCCAATGCCTTCCCCGAATTT
Source organism: Allium sativum (assembly GCA_030737875.1). Taxonomy (NCBI): domain Eukaryota; kingdom Viridiplantae; phylum Streptophyta; class Magnoliopsida; order Asparagales; family Amaryllidaceae; genus Allium; species Allium sativum. Next base: position 1,039,231,190 of record CM060913.1, on the reverse strand, counting down.
TCGTTCCACTCTCTCATCAAATTCAAAAACTGATAACTGCAAAATTGTTTGGTGATGTGAGATCTATAATCCTACTGGTTGAGATCGTATTTCATGTAGAAGATCGACTGTATTTTGCCCTCAAACTCGCTGCACTCGTATGGGTTTTCGAGCTGGGTGGTCTTTATGGCAGTGGAAGGTAATGAGAAGGTGGAGAGCATGGGAGGTTCGGATGTGGGTCTGGTCACTCGTAGAGGCGGTGCAAATTGGGTTAAGGGAGGGAGTTTGTTTCGCATTTTGTCTGTAGGGTGGAAACGAGGACGATGGACTAGTGAAAACTAATTATAGGTTAATTAAACGTGTTAATTGTATTTAATTAATTATTTATATAATCAAATGTTTAAATGCTTATATCTCGGTTATACGAATATAAAATTATACAAAAATGAGTTCGTTGGAATCGTCTTGCCGAGCACTACAACATGGAACTGACCAGAACGGAAACGGAAGCTGTTGCAATTTTTGATAAAATTAAACGCTTGTTTAATTTTATTAAAACAATCCTCAAATAAAGGCTGACGTAATGGAAACCAAAGTGAGAACTCTCTCACTAAAATATTTGTACATTTATTTATTTTATAACTGAAAATATATAGATCGGCAGTGTTGATCTTTATTTGTGTAATTATCACAAAAATGTTGTACGGTGCCTATTAGTTCACATTCACTATTGTTTGAAAACCATGGATGATTTAATTGACTGTATTGTGTTGTGATTATGATGTTAAACATATTAAAAATAATGTTAACATTAATGTGGTAATGGATATTAAATTATAAATATCCGTTTATAATTTACATAGTGAAAATTGGTTAATTATAAAAATAATTCGAATCAAATTAGAATTGGTTAAATTTATTAACGAGTGATCAATTTGAATTCATTGTTGTTGGTTGAAAACCCTATATGGGTCAGGGGATGATAATTTATTCACGTCTACCTTGGATTTGAAATGTATGTCAACCGACTGATTGATAGACTGTTATTAGCGTTATTTAACTATTTGATGCTTATACAGTTGTAAATTATACTTCGGATGTTAATTGAATGGTAATAATTGTTTATCACTATTTTTGGAATACATGTTATGTATGGAATCCATATAAATAAAATTATATGGTAATTGATTGAGTCTGATTCCAATTCAGAAATAACGAATATTTTAAAAATAATATTCAATGAAGAATAAAAATATGATTTTGATGTCCGATTTTGGATGGACATAAAAATATAGAAATATTCATAAGTGAAATGAATATATGAAGTCAAGTTATCGCCATTTTTTGCTCGAACGGAATTTTCTGTCGATTTTATTTATTTTATAAAGAATATCGAAAAGATGTGATTTCAAAATCTGATATTTTGAAAATATTATCATTTTAATATTATAATGATACTGAATATTCAATTTTGATTTAAAATTGGAATGGAAGTTGGAATCGTTTTTAAAACAAATTTATAAAATACGTTTTAAAAGGAAATCGACGAAATATATTATATATAATTTAATGGTTTGAATCGAACATGATGCACAGCGACCGTTCGCGAATTTCAACCGTTTACTTCAAATTGATGTAGTGGGAGATCCAACCGGCGGATTCCCCTAAAACAGGAACCATTGGGTTCGTATCGAAAAGATCTTTCCAATGAATATAGGAGATTTATATTTGAACGGTTGGATTTCAAATTATGACCAAATTAATTTCTGAAAAGGTTGCTATTGATGCAGTTCGGAGGCCGTTATTGGAAACCGACTGTAAGGGCCTTAATAAAATTATTAAAAATATGGAAAAATTATAACTAATGATTTGGAAAGATTTTGGATGAAAATTTCAGAGTTTGAAAGGATAAAAGATATTTTTATCTAACCGAACTAGTTAACAACTAGAATAGAAATCCAATGATTTTCAGAAATAATAAATTGGATTTGCGAACGGGTTTTTACATAACCAGGAATTCCATATAATGGGAATGGATTTGAATGGAAATAATCTTCAGAATATTTCGATATTGGATTCCGTGATTATATGGATATTGTTGAGGAATTTGGAAGATATAGGTATCGTTATTCCCAATACGATATCCGTTATTTTCAGAATTTGATATTGAATATAAGCCGATATTATTTTTATTCAGAGCCTTGTATTTAATATCAAATTGGATTTTGGGTTTTTCTTAAATGGCCTCTTCAATAACACTGCCATGGTTTTAAGTCTCGGATATTGGTCGCGTTTCGTCTCGGAGATTTTATAGACTCTGTCTCGTATCGGGGGAGATCTCGGATGAGATGAGTCTAATTCGGGAGTTCGTCTCGGATTTTCATCTCGGGTCTAAAAGTTCATATCGGAACAATCTCGGGGTACATGATATGTTAAAAATGATATTTTAACAAAATGATTTTTATGAATGCTATTAAAAACATAGTAACTTAAACTTAAAATGCAAAATAACTTTATTACTCTTTATTTTGTGAAAGATCATTCATACTCTAAATTGTAATATGCTTAAAACATAAATATTGTTAGACAGGAAACATTATAAGGATCCAAAACATTAAAAAAAACTCAGCATAAATAGACCATAAAATACATAATCTCAAAAGTAACATATATGTAAAAAGACGAATATGAAAATCATAAGCATTGTAAAACATATACGAACATACAATATAGTCATTTAACATGCAAAATGTAAAATAACAAAAGATTGCTGTGGCTAGATTTGAGTTTTTTAATTATAGTTCTAGTTCAGGCACAAATTTAAATTTAATCGGATGATATTCCAGTATTTCATCTCGGTCAATATATCGTTCGATATTGCAATATCTCGGGTGATATATTTGAAAGGAGATTTAGATTGATTTTTGCCGTTTCGTTTCAGAAGGAGCCTAAAATGAGATCTCGGAGGAGATCTCAGGCGATATTTGCGAGATTTGAAATAGTGAAACACTGCCCTTAAACCCCGTAGAGAAAAGAATAAATCTTTTAATTAAGATTAATGAAGTTTTCCAATTAATAAATATAACTGGAATTAAATGGAAGGAGATTTTGGGTTCATTATGAACGATGTTTAAAATAACATTTGTTCTTAAAACCCAATTAACAGTGAAGGTATGATTTGGAATTTATAAATCTTTTTATTAAGATTTAATGTAATTTTTCCAAAGTAAAGTTTTCCAATTTAATATATTAAATTGGAATTGAATGGAATTCAATTTGATAATCGAGATGAGCTTCTGTAAAGGAAGACCATTACTATATATGGAATTTAAAAGGCCTGGTCGTTATTCCATTTATATTATTAGTCTAATACAGAAAGTTATATTGCTTATATACTATTATGTTTTTTGTGAAGATTCCATAGTTAATGGAAACTGATTTGGGTTTATTGTGAACTGTGTTTTTAATAACATTGATTCTTTAACCTAGTTAAAGATAAAGATTAATTTCTTAAAGTGGAATAATCATTAAGCAATGATATTTGAGACTAAAACCAAGTTGGAGTTTTTAATAAATATTTAATTAGATTGGAATGTGAATGAGGCAATTAAATTTACCGAATTCAAGAAATGTTCGAGAATGGAGTACTGCCAGTTTTACTCCATGCGATAGTTAAATCTTTAATTAGATTTGAAACGAGAAATGGTAATTAATTTTACCAATAACACAATGGGTGTTAGATATGGAGTACCACCAGTTTTTCTTCATGGGATTGATAGGTTGGGATTGTGTTAATAAAATAAATAGTTACTTCTGTAAGGCTCGATAATCTTGGCTAGTTAATACAACTCAATTGGGTTTAAGTTGTGAAAAGGTAAAATAAAATCTTTTGAAATTGATATCCAAAGGAAGATTAAAGATTAATTTTAAAAGATTTTATCTTTGATAAAATTAACGGGAACCCCCCCTAAGATGTGAATATTTGAATAAAAGAATATTCTGAATTGGAATGAGGCGTATAATGTGTTTTTATAGCACTTGATTATTGATTATAAAATACGCGAGTTATTCGGAAAGATCGGGTTTCACCCATTCTGAATAACTGTTACGGCGACTAAAAGTCGACGATGAAGACGGTGGTTGAAGACTAGAGATCATCACATCGTTTGGATGATTACTGATGTCTTGATGGGCTGTACACCCATGCCAATGTAATAATTGGTGATCATCCAAACGTACTTGGAGATTGGTCGGATATGCAAGGACCTCTCTCCTGTATTGGACATATGAGACGAGGAATAAGGTGCCTCTCGTTTCGTTCAGAACTAGAACTGACTTGTAAATGGATGTGTGTCTAACATTGGATTTCGTTCTGTGTTGATTGATTTCTATTAAATATATATCTATTTGGTGGCGGAGGATTTATTTTCTTGCTTAACACCCTTCTCTGAGACGTACGAGCTTAGAGATTATATATTGATAGACATAAGTTGTATGGCAAGAATTGAATGTGGCATGCTAAGATGCAAAATGATCAAGGCTTTTCTTAAAAGAAGATTTTTGTGGATGATGATCGAAGCATGGCTTTAAGTAGCATAGCTTTGTGTATAGCGTTAATTCACGAGCCTCACACCCCGGTATGAGTCAAAAACGGGATAGTGACTGCAGGGAGTGCACAATGTTTCTTTCTAGCTAGAAGTGGTGTCATGGTATGGAGCCCATACATTTTTACTTATGCGGATGATGGAATGAGGCGCCTCGGATATTGAGTGTCTAATGACTCAGAGATAGTTCCGTTGGGACCGAGAAACGTGTGTTCAGGAATAACTAATTCAGTAAAGTAAGTGTGGACCGGCCCAGGAGATCCAAGGGTTGCCCAGAGTGTGTAATCATGAGGCATTTGCTAGAGTGTCTCGAATCAATGAGGATGATCCCTTTCCTCGACTCAATATGGAAATCCAATTTCCAAAATGCGACTTTTCGGTTTTAGTTGTAAACCTATATGGCGACATGGTAGGTTGGGGTACTATGTCGCCTCTGAATTATACATTTATATTTCAAGTTATTTTCGCACTATGCACTTATAGTAATATCAAAATAATTTGTTTTAAAGCGTATCAAGCATGTTTGGCTGTTATAAGGTAAAAATCTATCCTCTGGCTTGTGTTGCATTATGTGATGGGACCTAAGTCTTATAATAGCTTCATTTTCCGAAAAGCATTGAATTGTCTATAAATTGTTTTATTTCAGGTTATTCATGGGAATGAACCCGTTTCGTGTTATACGGCGTGTCCCTTGATTTACCAAACTTTAAAATAAAGTTATTGTAACAACCCGGAAAATCTAAACCAATTTAAAAATTTTATTTTTGCAATTTTAATGAATTTCTAATATTTAAAATGATTTATTTTAAATAATAACGACTAGAAATTTATTTTGAATAGAATTAGAACATCTAAATTTATTTAAATCGAAGTTAGAATATAAATATTTATTTTAATTATAAAAGGAATTAGAAATGGCGCAGTAGTTTGAAATTTCGATTTCAAATTTCAAATGAATGCACAGGATTCAAAATAAACCGGATTTTAGTAAAACCAGAAATATTTGAATCTGTTTGAAAATATCTTTCCAATGAATGTGCAAAATCCAAATTTCATAGCTGGAATAAAAAGTTATGTCCAGTTGAAAATTCAGGATAGTCACTATGGAATTTTATGTAATATATAGCCCTTAAAAGTGGAGATTTTACAAACGACCTCCGTTTTCGACGAGACCACTTTTGTTGGACCCGGAATGTCAAATTATTTCTTGGTTCCAATTTTCATAATTTTTGGAATCAATATGTGAGCGTGGTGAATTTAAACGTGTTTGGTCAATTCAATTTTAATTTAATCGACTGGAAAATGACCGTTTTTCAAACGGTCTCCGAATTTGACGAAATTAGTTTTGTTAGGGCTGTATCGTCAAAACATAACTAGAATTATTTTTCTGAAATTTTTGGAGTCAGTTGGCCCTGGTAAATTAAAATGTACGTTAAAATCAATTTTGAACATTATATTCTTTTATATTTTAATTTTGATGAAAACTGATCGTAACAATCGAATTGGCTTACCGAACATATCCCATTGTATTCGAAATGAGTGTAATTAGCTAGGGGCGATAGTCTTTGGGTTCGAATTGGAGTTGAAATGAAAATTTACTTTTCGAAATTCAAATTAAATTAAATATATAAATAATTATAAAGCCCCCCTTTAATTTATCTCTCCCCTTTGGTCAACCCCCTCCCTTCTTCCAAATTGAAAGAACAGAAAATAAAAAAAACCCGCCGACTTCTGCTCGATGCTCCCCCACTGCCTCCCCTCCGACGACCGCGATGCCACCGCTAGGCCGCATCCCCTCAGGCGAGCCACCGCCTCGCGAAACCCCCCCTCCTCAATAAAAAATCCGCCTGAACCCCTTCAACCCTAAAAGCCCTCGCCTCCGACCAATGGAGCACCGCCGCCAGCCACTCCTGTTGCGCACCCACCCTCCGCTCCACCCCCATCACCTCCCCCTCCCTTCGATCCCACTTTCCCTGTTCGAAATTCCACAGCCCCAAATTTTAACTGTAAGTATTTTATTTATTTTTGTTTATTTAAAGTAATTGATTTTATAAGATAAAAATCGGTTTTTTTATTATGTAATAGAAATAAATTAAAGAGATTTGATTTCTAATTTAAAAAGATTTGATTTTTAATTTGAAAAGCTTTGATTTTAAAAATAGAAAAGCTTTGATTTTTTAAAAATAGGAAAACTTTGATTTTAAAAATAGAAAAGCTTTGATTTTTAAAAATAGAAAAGCATGATTTTTATTAGTAGAAAAATATGATTTTTATTAGTAGAAAAATATGACTTTTATTAGTAGAAAAATATGATTTTTATTTATAAAATCGAATAAATATAAAAATTTGATTTTTATATACGGAGTAGCGAATATAAAAATATGATTTTTATACATGTTATAGCGAAATAAAAATTCAATTTTTATGAATATGACAGCGATGTAAAAATAGAATTTTTAGCGATATAAAAATTGTAATAACCCGGAAATCCGAGCCAATCTAAAAATTTTATTTTGATGAATTTTAAATATTTAAAATGATTTATTTTAAATAAAAACTATGATAAATTTATTTTGAATAGAATTAGAATGTATATATTTATTTGAATCGTCGTTAGAATATAAATATTTATTTTTAAATACAAAAGGAATTGAAAATGGCGCAGTAGTTCGAAAATTCGATTTCAAATTTCAAATGAATGTACAGGATTCAAAATAAACCGGATTTTAGCGAAACCAAAAATATTAGAATCTATTTGAGAATATCTTTCCAACGAATCCAAAAAATTGAAATTTCATAGCGGGGATAAAAAGTTATGCCCGGTTGAAAATTCAGAATAATCGTTATGGAATATTGGCCCTTAAAAAGGGAAATTTTGCAAACGACCACGGTTTTCGATGAAACCACTTTTGTTGGATCCATGATGTCAAGTTATTGCTAGATTTCAAAATTCATAACTTTCTGAATCAGTATGTGAGCATGGCAAAGGAAAACGCGTTTGACCAGCTTCAGTCAATTTCGATCGACCAGAAAATGGCCATTTTTCAAACGGTCTCAGAATTTGACGAAATTAGTTTTGTTAGGATTGTATCGTCAATGTGAGGCTAGAAATAATTTTTTTGGAATTTTTAGAGTTCGTATGTGGCCCCGGTAAATTGAAATGTGCGTTCAAATTGAATATATACTGATTTATATTTTAAATTTAACAAAACTGATCATAATGGTCAAATTGGCTTACGAAACATATCTCATTGTGTTCAGAATAGGGGTAATTAGCTAGGGATGACAGGCGGTGGGTCTCGTTTTGAGATCGAAATTATAAGCTACTTTTTGGGAGAATAAAATAATAATTAATTAAATTATATAAACCAAGGCCCCTCTCTCTTTTCCCAAAGTCAAACCCTCAGACCCGAAATCAAATAAAGAAAAAAAACACGAGATCGAGATCGCACCTCTTTCCCCTGAACCTCGTCGGCCGTGCCTCCATCGCGGGTTCCCCCTCCACCCTCCGCCGCACCCCCTCTTCCACCGCCGATCCCCTCCACCTCCGTTCCTCACCATCAACCCCCCCTCGTCGTGGAAAAAGGCACCCCCTAAACCCTTTCCACCCAAAAGAAGACCGCCGCCATTATAGAATGGACCGCCTCCCCTAGTTCCAGCGCCACCTGATGCGCCTCCCCTACCACCCAAACCCGACGGTGAACCCCCAACCCTTTCTGAAAATGCAAAAGTGAGTTTTTTATTATTTATTTAATTTTCTTTTTAGTTTTTACATAGATTAAAATTCGATTTTATGTACATAGATTTAAAATAAAGGTAAGGTTTTTGTTTAGCAAAAGATGAGATTTTTGATTAGCGAAAGACGAGATTTTTATTTAGGTGAAGGCGAGGGTTTTTCCTATATAAAGATAGGATTTTATATTTGTTTGAAAAGCGAAATAAAAAATATGATTTTTATATTAGTGGAGTAATAAAAATATGATTTTTATATTAGTGGAGTATTAAAAATATAATTCTTATTTATATAGTGAGGTAAAAATATAATTTTTATGTATGTAGAAAAGTAAAAATATAATTTTATTATATTACTAGCAATATAAAAATATAATTTTTATCATGGAAGTAGTGGTGTAAAGAAGTGATTTTTACATATGTAGTAGAAATATAAAAAATTTGATTTTTATAAATATGAAGTGAAAATAAAGATTCGATCTTTGTATATTTGTAGAGAACATAAAAATATGATTTTTATGTATGGAAAGCGTTATTAAAAATGTGATTTTTATTGTGAACAGCGTGGAAAAGTTTGAGTTAGAATGTCAAGCGAATTCGAACCGTTCAGAAATGAAATGGCGGAGTGGAACCCCAAGGTGAGAACTCCTCACCTTTAATTTATTTCTAGTTTGAAATATATACTAGGATGCAGACGGTGCTTAGCAGCACCCGACACCCGTCGTCCACAGACCACGGATGGCTTGTTTGTTTGATTAATATGTTGTGAAAATTGATTGTGTGATGTGGATTGAATAAATATTTTATAATTAAAAATATAATTTTTAACGTGTATATAAAATAAATATTTATAAACAAATCAGATGATTTGTTTATATACACTGATTTGACTGATATTGATTGGGACGATAAATTTTACACATTGCCCAACTGTACAAATAAAATATGTGTTTGTTGATTTGAAACCCCACACGGGTATTGGGATGATATTTGACGTACACTAATCCTGATTGTTTAGTTGTATGTCAATCGATGGGTTGACAGACTGTGTAAGCGTTAATTATTTATAATTAATGCTTATGCAGTTGTGTGGTGCACTCTGGATGATGGTTGATGATTTATCATTGCTATTATATACATGTGTTGTAGGGAATCCATATAATTAACGTTATATGGTAATTGATTGGGCCTCATTCCAATTTGGAAAATAAGGAATATTATAAAAGAAAAATTCATGTATTGAATAGAATAAAAATTCATGTGTTGAATAGAATAAATATTCATGTGTTGAATAGAATAAAAATTCATGTGTTGAATAGAATAAAAATTCATGTGTTGAATAAAAATATAAATTCATGTGTTGAATAGAAATATAAATTCATGTGTTGAATATAATAAAAATTCATGTGTTGAATAGAATAAAAATTCATGTGTTGAATAAAAATATATATTCATGTATTGAAGAAAATATTCATTTGTTGAAAAGAATAACGAAGTTATTGAAATACATAAAGCAGTGTTGATTAGATATGCGCCATTTTGACGTGAACGATATTTATACCGATTTTATTCATTTTTATAATGATTATAGAAAAGGAAGCGATTTCAAAATATAACGTTTTGAAAATATTATCATTTGTATATCGATGATGTGGAATATTCAATTTTGATTCGAAATTGAATATGAAGTTGAAATCGTTTCGAAAACGAATTTAAAACGATTTATAAAATACGTTTTAAAAAGGAAATCGACAAAATATATATATTATATATATAATGGCCTGAATAGAACGCGCCGCGCCGCGGCAGTTCGCGAATTTCGACCATTGACTTCGAATGGATATTACGGGAGATCCGACCGTCGGATTCTCCTAAAACCAGAACTGTTGGGTTCGTATCGAAAAGAGCTTTCTAATGAATATTAGAGATTTGAAATCTAACGGTTGGATTTGGAATTATGTCCAAATCAAATTTGGAAAAGGTCGCTGTAAGTGCAGTTCGATGGCCATTGATGGAAATCGACCGTACGGGCCTTGATAAAATTATTAAAAATAGTAATAATTTGTGTAAAATCATAAGAAATGATTTGTGAAGAATTGGGATGAAAAATTCCATATTTGAAAAGATAGAAATAGATTTTTATCGAAATGAACTAGTTTTGAACTAGAATTATAATCTCATTTATTTTTAAAATAAATAAAGTGGATTTGAAATGGTTTTGAAAGTAACCAGAATTCAATAATTGAATTGGAATGGATTTGAATCGAAATTGTCTTTGAAATATTTCGACGTTGGATTTCGTGATTATACAGGTATTGTTCTGGAAATTTGAAAGATATATTTATATCGTTATTTCCAATACGATATTTGTTGGTCGTAGAATTTGATATTGAATATAAGACGATATATTTTCTATTCAGAGCCTTGTGTTTAATATCAAATGGGATTTGGGTTTATCGTGAACCGTGTTTTAAATGACATTGGTTCTTTAACCCAGTTAAAGACAAGATATGCTTTTTCCAAGTTGAATAATCATTGATAATGATTTTTGGGAAGATTAAAACTAAGTGGAGTTTTATTGAATCTTTAATTAGATTGAAATGATCGAGAATGGAGTATCACCAGTTTGGCTCCAGGCAATAGTTAAATCTTTAATTAGATTTGAACGTGAAATGGTAATTGAATTTACCGATAACATCGTGGTGTTAGATATGGAGTATTACCAGTTTTGCTCCATGGGATGAATAGGTTGGGATTGGGAATTAAAAACAAATGATTACTTCGGTAAGGTTCGTTAATCCCGACTAGTTTGGATAAACCATAATTTGGTTTGAATTGATATTCAAAGGAAGATTAAAGAATAAATTTAAAGAATTTATCTTTGATAAAATTAATGGGAACCTTTCCCAAAGTATAAGAATATTTGAATAAAAGAATATTCTGAATTGGAATGAGGCGTATGTTGTGTTTGTGTAACACTTGTTTATTATATATGCGAGTTATTCAGAAAGACCGGGTTTATCCCATTCTGAATAACTGATTCGATGAGGTATCGAGGATGAAGACGGTGGTTGAAGACTGGAGGTCTTCACATCATTTGGATAATTACTGATGATCTTGATTGGGCTGTACACCCAAGAGGAGGGAATCAGTTGGTGATCGTCCAGACATACTTGGAGATCAATGGATATGCGAGGTACAAGGTGCCTCTGGTTTCGTTCAGACCCAGAACGAACTTGTAAATGGACTGTGTATCTGACATTGGATTTTATTCTGTGTGATTGATTTCTATTAAATATATATCTGTTTGGCGGTCGAGAATTTATTCTCTTGCTTAACGCCCTTCTCTGAGACGTACGAGCTCAGGGGTTATATATTGATGGATATCAATCACATGGAGTGAATTGTCTGTGTGGCATGCCTAAGTGGAAAATGATCAAGGCTTTTGTTGAAAAGCAAAGTCTTGTGGTTGATGATCAAAGCACTACCTGTGTGGTATAGCTTTTTGTAACGTTGATTCGCGAGCCTCACACCCCGGTATGAACCAGAAACGGGAGAGGATCCAGGGAGAACATGCGTCTCTTTCTAGCTAGGGTGGTGTCAGTGACCTACCATCCCTGACATTTATATTATTTTCACCTGTGTGGTTGTTGGATTGCGAGGAGCCTCGGATATATCGGTGACTGTGTGGAGCCGATGGAGTCATTTGGCTCATTTACGCCCCAAAGGGCGGGGAAACGCAGTGTTCAGGGTTTTATTTAATCCACATCGAGTGGACCGGCCCTGTGGCTCCTAGGTGCAGTTGTGGCTATAGCCTGAGGCTCGGGCTAGACAGTCTCGAATTCGGTAGAGGACGATCCCTTGCCTCGGTTCATAGATGGAAACCCAACTTCCAATACGTGACATTTGCAGTTTTGATTGTAGAGCCTAGTATTGGCAACATGATATATGGTACCCATGCCGTCTATGATTGATACTTATGATTTGAAATTGTTTTGACACTATGCATTTATTATAGTATCAAATGATTTATTTTTAACGTACCAAGCATGTTTGGCTATCATAAGGGAAAACCCTATCCCCCGACTTGCGTTGCATTGTGTGATAGGACCTGGGTCATACAATAGCTTCATTTTTCCAAAAACATTGCGTGTTGTGCTATATGCACCGATATTCTTGGGAGGAAACCCGTTCCGTGTTATACGACGTGGTCCCTTGATATATCTGATTTAAAGTAAAGCTTTAAATAACTGTTTTAGTTCTCACACCAGTCACATGACTGACCTGGAGTTTATTGTTTTAACCTAAACTCTGGGTGCCCTTATTTTCGACACGGGCAGCTAGTAGTTTTTGTTTTGCATATTTATATTCACAGGATCCTGATTTATAGCTGAAGCGGTATTCGGAAAGCTCTGTATCCGCGTATCAGTTCTCAGTTGTGCTTTGTCTTGTTTTCCGCTGCGATGTATTTAAATGTAATTTAAATCTCTGATATTTTCTGTGTAATATTTATTCATACTCTGTATATTCTGGTATTCTGATGGAATTGTTGAAATATACAATGAAACGTTCTTCTATTTGCGTTCCGGTTTGTCGTGTTCTCAAAACAATTAGGGGTTTCGAACGATCTTGTTCGGTTTAGTGATCGATTCGGATCGAGCGAAATTCCTTTTCGTTACATTTGGTATTGGAGCGCTGGTTTACAGAGCTCGGAGAACAAGACACGTTAGAACCAAACGAAAGAGTTCATCAGAAATTGGATTAGTAATATCCAATGGGAATGACTCGTTAGAGATTGGATCAGTAGTATCCTAGAACGAGTGTGAAGAGTATATTTTTAAAATGAAAACAATTTTTGTTTTGAAAATTTAATTCAGTTATTCGTATTTGAATATTTATTTGTATTGATTTGAACAATCAAGTATATAAATATTTTGCGTATGCGTCTAATCCGCGAGTATTTGAAGTTCTAATATACTGGATAGATATAGAATCACACTCTAGTCGCCCGGAGACGATTTTGATGATAGTCTAGACATCATCAGCATTAGTGTTCGAGTTTCGAAAGTGGGATTTCTATACGATTCCAATTGGCTAGTGTGAGAATCAAAACAATTAGGGGTTTCGAACGGTCTTGGTCGGTTTAGCGATCGATTCGGATCGAGCGAAATTCCTTTTCGTTACATTTAGAATTTTTTGCGATATAAAAATAGAATTTTCAGCGATATAAAAATAAAAATTTTAGCGATATAAAAATAGAATTTTTAGCGATATAAAAATAGAAAATTTAGCGATATAAAAATAGAAATTTTAGCAATATAAAAATAGAAATTTTAGCGATATAAAAATAGAATTTTTGCGATATAAAAATAGAATTTTTAGCGATATAAAAAATGCGATTTTTAAATATACAAACATCATATTAAAAATGTGATTTTTACCGTGAACAGCATGAAAAAGATTGCGTTGGAAATTCGGGCAAATCTGAACCGTTCAGAAATAAAGAATGGAGGAGTGGATCCCAAAGGTGAGAACATCTCACTTTAATTTATTTTATAGTTAGAAATATATACTATGATCCAGACAGTGCTTAGTAGCACCTGGCACCTTTGTTTGAAAACCATGTTTGTTCGGTTGATTGGATTTTTTGTTTGAGTTTGGTTTGGAAAATGAAATGAATTGATTAGAATTGGTATGTACATGGAGCGAGCCATTATTAGGCGAGGGATAAGGCTAGACCTTATTCCGATTCTAGTATCGCATTGTTATGCTGCCGAAATTTTCTAAAAATAATAGAACAATAAAAATATCATTTTTATAGTATAAATGAAATGAATAAAATATTCATGTGTTAAAATAAATATTTTATAGTTAAAAATGTAATTTTTAAAGTTTATATGAATAAAATAGATATTCATTTACAAATCAGACGATTTGTTTATGTACACACATTTTACTGATATTGATTGGGATGATATATTATACACATCGGCCAACTGCACAAATAATAATTAGTATGTTTTGTTTGAAAACCTCACACGGGTATTGGGATGATATTGAACATCCACTAATCCCAATATCTAGTTGTATGTCAATCGTTTGGTTGAAAGGCTGTTATAACCGTTGATTATTCATATTTAACGATTATGCAGTTGTGTAATGCACTCTAGATGATGGTTGATTGTGTTTGATTACTGTTGTGTACATGTGTGTATGAAATCCATATAAATAAAATTATATGGTATTTGACTGTGTATGATTCCAATTTGGAAAGAACGAATATTTAAATTAAGGAATATTTTGAAATAATGAGTAATTAATATTTTAAAATATCTAATATTTTAAAATAATATTGAGTAATAGATCAAAATATGATTTTGATGTCCGATTTGGGACAGACACAAAAATATTTAAATATATAAAGCCGTGTTGATTTAATTGATGTCATTTTGTCGTGAACGATATTTATATTGATTTTATTTATTTTTATAATGAATATCGAAAAGGAAGTGATTTCAAAATCTGTTGTTTTGAAAATATTTTCATTTACATACTAATGATATGGAATATTCAATTTTGATTTAAAATTGAATATGAAGTTGAAATTGTTTTGAAAATGAATTTAAAATGATTTATAAAATATGTTTTAAAAAGAAATCGACAAAATATATATAATATATATTATTTATATTTAATCGCCTGAATAGAACGCGCCGCGCCGCGGTAGTTTGCGAATTTCGGCCATTGACTTCGAATTGACATTACGGGAGATCCGACCATCGGATTCTCCTAAAACCAGAAACGTTGGGTTCGTATTGAAAAGAGGTTTCCAAGAATATAAGGAATTTGAAATCTAACGGTTGGATTTGGAATTATGTCCAAATCAAATTTGGAAAAGGTCGCTGCAAGTGCAGTTCGATGACCGTTTATGGAAATCGACTGTACGGGCCTTGATGAAATTATTAAAAATATCAATAATCTGTCTAAAATCATAATAAATGATTTGGAAAGAATTGGGATGAAAATTCCATATTTGAAAAGATTAAAATATATTTTTGTCGAAATGAACTAGTTATGAACTAGAATTATAATCCAATATTTTTAAATAAATAAATTGGATTTGAAATGGTTTTAAAAATAACCAGAATTTCTAATGTATGAATTGGAATGGATTTTAATCGAAAATATCTTTGGAATATTTCGATATTGGATTCCGTGATTATACGGATATTGTGGAGGAATTTAGAAGATATATATATCGTTATACCCAATACGATATTTGTTAATTTCAGAATTTGGTACTGAATATTAGCCGATATAATTTCTTCTCAGAGCATTGTATTTAATATTGAATTGGATTTTGGGTTTGTCATGAACTGTGTTTTAAATGACACTGTTCTTAAACTCAGTTGAGAAAAGATTAAATCTTTTAAATAAGATCTAGAAGAGATTACCAATTAATTAATATTTAATTAGAATTGAATTGAATTGGATTATAGGTTTGTCATGAATGGTGTCTTTATTAACACCGTTCTTAAACCCAGTGTGAAAAGAATAAATATTTTAATTAAGATTTAAAGAAGAATTACCAATTAAGTAACATTTAATTGGAATTGAAAATGGAATGTGAATTGGGTTTATTGTGAACTGTGTTTTTAACGACATTCGTTCTTTAACCCGATTTACATTGAAATGTGATTTGGAATTTACAAATCTTTTTATTAAGATTTAACGGGAATTTTCCAAAGTTTAGTTTTCCAATTTAATATATTAAATTGGAATTGAATGGAATTCGATTTGATAATAATCGAAATGAGCTTCTGTGGAGGAAGACTGTTAATATATATGGAATTTAAATGGCTTTGTCGTTATTCCATTTATATTATTAGTCTGATACGGAAATTGATATCGATTATATATTGATCTGTTTTCCGTGAAGATTCCATTTTTATGGAAGAGGATTTGGGTTTATTGTGAATCGTGTTTTAAATGACATTGGTTCTTTAACCCAGTTAAAGACAGGATTGCATGTCTAACATTGGATTTCGAACTGCATGGTAGATCTCTGCTAAATATATATCTGTTTGGTGGCGGAGAATTTATTCTCTTCCTTAACACCCTTCTCTAAGATGTACGAGCTTAGAGGTTATATATCGGCAGAAATCAATAGTACGGTGTAGATTGTCGATGCGGCATGTTTGTATTTCCAAAGTTAAATAATCATTAATATTGATTTTTGGGAAGATTAAAACTAAGTGGAGTTTTAATGAATCTTAAATTTGATTGAAAGGGAAATTTATAATTTAAATTATCAAATTTGGGAAATGATCGAGAATGGAGTATCACCAGTTTTGCTCCTAGCGATAGTTAAATCTTTAATTAGATTTGAACATGAAAAGGTAATTAAATTTACCGATAACACCGTTGTGTTAGATATAGAGTACGATCAGTTTTGCTCCATGGGATGAATAAGTTGGGATTGGGAAATAAAATAAATGATTACCTTCGGTAAGGATCACTAATCCCGATTAGTTTGGAAAACCTTAATATGGTTTGAATGATATCCAAAGGAAGATTAAAGAATAAATTTTAAAGAATTTATCTTTTATAAAATTAATGGAGACCTTTCCCAAAGGATATGAATATTTAAATAAAAGAATATTCAGAATTGGAATGAGGTGTATGTTGTGTTTTTATAACACTTGTTTATTATATATGCGAGTTATTCGGAAAGGCCGGGTTTATACCCATTCTGAATAACTGATTCGACGATAAGTCGACGATAAAGACGGTGGTTTAAGACCGGAGGTCTTCACATCATTTGGATGACAACTGATGTCTTGATTGGGTTGTACACCCAAGACAAGGTAATAAGTGGTGATCGTCCAGACGTACTTGGAGATCGACCGAATATGCGAGGACCTCTCTCCTTTATTGGACACGGGACGAGGAATAAGGTGCCTCTAGTTTCGTTTAGACCCAGAACGAACTTGTAAATGGATGTGTGTCTGACATTGGATTTTATTCTATGTTGATTGATTTCTATTAAATATATATCTGTTTGGCGGCGGAGACTTTATTCTCTTGCTTAACGCCATTCTCTGAGACGTACGAACTCAGAGGTTATATATCGATAGACATCAGTCGCATGGCGTGAATTAGTTGTATGGCATGCTGAGATACAAATGATCAAGGGTTCTGTTGAAAAGCAGAGTCTTGTGGTTGATGATCAAAGCACGACTTTAATATAACATAACTTTGTGTATAGAATTAACTCGTGAGCCTCACACCTCGGTATGAGTTAAAAACGGGATAAGGGACCCAAGGAGGACATGACGTTTCTTTCTAGCTATGGGTGGTGTCAGGGTTTTGCAAGCCCAGACATTTTTATATTTCTACCTATGTGGTTGTTGGAATGCTAGGCACCTCGGATATATCGGTCTCTACGGAGCCGATGGATATTGAGTCATCTGGCTCATAGACGCCCTATAGGGTGGGAAAACGTGTGTTCAGGAATACTAATCCTCAAACATAAGGGAGGACCGACCTTGGAGGATCTAAGGGTCTATTGTGGGAGATCCTGAGGCATTTGCTAGAGTGTCTCGAAGCCGGCAAGGAGTACATTTCTTGTCCAATTTCCAATACGTGACATTTCGGTTTTGACTGTAGAGCCTAGTATTGGCAACATGATATATGGTACCCATGTCATCTATGATTGATACATTTATATTTTAAGTTGTTTTATACACTATGCACTTATAATAGTATCAAATGATTTGTTTTAAACGTATCAAGCATGTTTGGCTATTATAAGGGAAAACCCTATCCTTCGGCTTGCGTTGCATTGTGTAATGGGACCTGGGTCTTGTAATAGCTTCATATTTCCAAAAAGCATTGCGCTCTTTGTTTTATGCACTAGTATTCTTGGGAGGAAACCCGTTCCATGTTACATGGCGTGGTCCCTTGATTTACCTTATTTTTAAAGTAAAGATTTAATAATTGTTTTAGTTCTCACACCAGTCACATGACTGACCTGGAGTTTATTGTTTTAACCTAAACTCTGAGTGCCCCTATTTTCCACGTGGGCAGCTAGTAGTTTCAGTTTTGAAGATATTATATTCACAGGATCGTGGTTTACAGCTGGAATGATATTCGGAAGGCTCTGTATCTGTTTATCTCTTTCAGTTTTGTTATGTATTATTTTCCGCTGCTATGTAATGTATTTTAATCTCTGATATTTATCAAATGTATATTATTTGTTCATACTCTGTATATTCTTGTACTCTGATGTAAATTGTTGTAATAAGCAATGAAATGTTCTTCTGTTTGTGTTCTGATTTGTCGTGTTCTGGGACAATCCGTTCTTTCTCTTCTCTTCGGAGACCAGGGAAGTTCGGGTTGTTACATTTGGTATCAGAGCTTTGGTTTACAAAGCTCGAGAATAAGAAACATTAGAACCAAACAAAAAAATTCATCAAAGATTGGATTAGTAATATCCAATGAGAATAACTCATTAGAGATAGGATCAGTAGTATCCCAGAATGAGTCTGAAGAGTGTTGTTTCAAAATAAAAATGAAAACAAATACTGTTTTGAAAATTTAAACCATATTCAACGTATTTGAATATTTATTTTAAATTTATTTGGATAATCTAGTATATGAAGATTTTGCATATACACCTTGCAAACGTGTATACGAAGCCTCAGATGTACTGGGTAGATATAGAATCACACTCTAGTCGCTCGGGGATAATTCTGGTGATGTCCGGACACCATCAATATTTGTGTTCGAGTTACGAAAGTGGGATTTCTATATATTTCCAATTGACTGGTGTGAGAACCAAAACTAGATATGATTTATTGTTGTGATTTGACACACAATATGTTTTTTATGTATATATAGAAAATTATATGCTTGAAAAACTAATCAACTAATTGATTGCTAATTGTTGATTGTGTTATGTGATTATTCATTTAAACCAACATGTGAAGGAAAGTAAATTTAGTCAAATATTTAACTGAATTGAAAATTTGTTGGAATTGCATACATGTACATGCATATATATTGGACAAGTCATAGCAAGGAGGCTAGAGAAGAGGAATAAAATTGTATGCCCGACAAATAGGTAAATGTTTACTAATTTATTGGGTTTGGATGATTTTATGAGTCGATTGGCTAGCAGCTTGGCTTTTTCTTTTTCTTTTTGGATGATGATGGCCCTGCGTGGCTAGTTGCGGTTTTAAATGTCTCCGCATACAAAGGAGGTTATGGCGAAATTTTTCAAAAATTTAGGGTGTTAGCAAAATTTTTGAAGAATTTAAAAATTCTTAGAAACTGAAAAGTTGAAGAATGAAAGTTGAGTTGATTAGTTAAACAACTTTCAGCTCCGTTCCTTTTCGAGGACAAATAGATTTTAAGTGGGGGAGGTTGTAACAACCCGGAAAATTAGAACCAATTTAAAATTTTTATTTTGGCAATTTTAATGAATTTTGAATATTTAAAATGATTTATGTCATGCGATCTATAACTATCAATATATAACCTCTGAGCTTGTGCATCTCAGAGAAGGGTGTTAAGCAATAGAATAAATTCTCCGCCACCAAACAAATATATATATTAAATAGAAATCAATCAGCACAGAATAAAATCCAATGTCAGACATACATCCATTTACAAGTCCGTTCTGGGCCTGAAGGAAACCGGAGACACCTTATTCTTTGTTCCATATGTCCAATACGGAAGAGAGGCTCTCGCATATCCATACAATCAACAAGTACGTCCGGACAACTACCACTGTAACCCTCTCAAGGAAGCAACTCAAATCAAAGGCATTAGTAGTCATCCATTCGATGTGAAGATCGATGGTCTTCAATCACCGTCTTCAAATCTTCGACTTACAATCGTCGTATAATTAATTTAAAATGAGAATTAACTCGGTCTTTTCAAATAATTTGCGAATATATATATATATTAAATCATTTCTTTTCATTCCATATTGTTTATAATATTTTATAACGATTTATCGCTATTTTTATTTATATAAAAATAGCCATTTTTAATTTAACGACGCTTCAGGTCATTACATGGTCCTGGCATTGTTTTCATCAAAATTTGATTTACACATTTCTCAAAATCTAATCGTTGGATCTTAGCAAATTTTATATCGTTGGAAAGATCTTTCCAAAGCGAATCCAATGGTTCAAGTTTTGGGAAAATCAGACGGTCAGATCTCTCGGTATAATGTCTGAAGTTACGATTTCAAATCGCGAACTACAGCTACACCATTTGTTTTACTTTAATTTTTATATATATTTATATATATAAATTAATTAATTCGTTCGACGATTTCAAACCATTTTCATTTCAACATTGATTTCATTTATATATGAAATCATACATTACATTAAAAATGTAATTTTTAATGTCATAAACAATTTCACTTCAATACCGGTTTCTTTTATACATGCGATCAGACATTGCATTAAAAATATAATTTTTAATGTCATAAACAATTTCATTTAAAATTGATTTTTTTTTACATGAAATCATACTAACATTAAAAATGTAATTTTAATGTTAATACATTTTATTCAAATTTGAATGTCTCAATGTTTCACTCTTACATAAAAATGTGATTTTTATGTCACCACCATTTTATTCAAAACTTGAATAACTTAATGATTCTATCTTACATTAAAAAGAATATGTAATCTTTTTAATCATTCATCTATTACATTAAAAATGTAATCATTTGTATTTAATCTTTTATTACATGGAAAATGCAATCTTTTTTATTTAATCTTTTATTACATGGAAAATGTAATCTTTTTATTTATTCTTGTATTACATGAAAAATGTAATCTTTTTCTTCATGTTCTCATTTACCTTAAAAATGTAAATTTCAAAGAAAACACATTTTTATATAATAATGGTCATTTTTAATGTTTCATTTACAATAAAAATTTAAATTTCAAAGTGAATACATTTTTATATAACAACGGTCATTTTTAATGTTTCATTACATTAAAAAAGAATATTTCAAAGTAAATACATGTTTATATAACTATGGTCGTTTTTAATGTTTCACTTACAATAAAAATGTAAATTTCAAAGTGAATACATTTTTATATAACAAAGGTCATTTTTAATGTTTCATTTGCATTAGAAATGATATTTTCAATGTAAACATTTTTATTATTACATTGGCTATTTTTAAAAGGTTCATTTACATAAAAATGTAAAACATTTTTATTATAACAATATTTATTTTTAATGTTTCATATACATTAATAATGTAAAATCCAATGTGAGTACATTTTTATTTAACAAGGTTATTTTTTTATGTTTCATTACATCAGAAATGTATATTTCAATATATTTTTTTTATAACAATGTCTATTTTTAATGTTGCACTATATTAAAAATGTATAGTTCAATATAAACACATTTTTTTGTAATAATGTCTATTTTTAATGTTGCATTACATTAAAAATGTATATTTCAATATAAACACATTTTTTTTTATAACAATGTCTATTTTTAATGTACTTTAAAAATGTATATTTCAATATAAACACATTTTTTTTGTAACAATGTCTATTTTTAATGTTTCATTACAATAAAAATGTATATTTCAATATAAACACATTTTTTTATAACAATGTCTATTTTTAATGTTGCATTACATTAAAAATGTATATTTCAATATAAACACATTTTTTTTATAACAATGTCTATTTTCAATGTTTCATTACATTAAAAATGTATATTTCAATATAAACACTTTTTTTTATAACAATGTCTATTTTTAATGTTTCATTACATTAAAAATGTATTTTCAATATAAACACATTTTTTTATAATAATGTCTATTTTTAATGTTTCATTACATTAAAAATGTATATTTCAATATAAACACATTTTTTATATAACGATGTTTATATTTAATTTTATATACAATAAAATTCTAATTTTTATTGTTCAAACAATTTTATATCATAACATGAATATTTCACAACACACAAATATTTCAAAAAAATTCAACAGCATAACGACAAGGTAATTAAAACCGGCACTGTCCCTAGTATGGATCCTCGTGGCAATACAAGGGTATTATTTTCCTAATACAATTTTTTTCTATACAATGAATTTTCCACAAACACGAACAATTTCGTTTCAATCCACAATCAATCAACCACAAACACAATCCATTTCACACCACGATACAATCAAGTCATCTATGGTCTGTGGACGACTGGTGTCGGGAGTTTCTAAACTCCGTCTGCAACCTAATATAATTTTATTTATTTAATTTGGATTCAGAAGTATCACATCGCTTTTTATTTCCTCTAAAATTGTAGAACGCTCCAAAAATTCTGCGGTCTCTTCTGAATTGTAGTTCTCCAATTTACGGTCCCGATGTTTTCTATTTCATCAGATTTCGACATCGTATTAAAAAGTTGTGTATTTTCAAAAGTTCACGATAATTTTAAAGTTAATCAATATAATTGTTAGATCCAAAAATGGCTCTAACACCCAAATCGAAAATAATACTATGGAAATGAAATCATAAACAAATAAGAAACACACGGTTTATGGTGGTTCGGCGTTAAATAGCCTACATCCCCTTTATACTCTTTGAATTGATGATTTGAAAACAAATACAACAATGATTTTCACTCAATTTCACTCATACAATGTATGAATTCACTCAATCTCCTCTGAAATATGCTTTAAATGATGATTGTAATATGAAAATGATGATGAAATTCGGATAACTAAGGAATATGAGTTCTGAAAATGCCAAAAGATCCTTTGAAATGAGCTTTGGAGGTGTATTTATAGGTGAAAAATTATCTTGGAATAGATCCGGTTCGGATGTACGTGGCACACATCCCATGAAAGTCGGGTTCAGAAAGAACTAGATGGCGACAGCGCATCAGGATAGTGGGAGAACGTTGGGAGAGTGGACATATAACTGCTCCATATTTCTAGGGACCATGCACTGCAACTGTTGTTGCTTTCCTTCGGATCAGACGTGTGCTGGAGGGGAGGTGCGGATAGGTGCATCCAATCTGATCCAGATCTGTCTGAATGCGTTTACTTTCTGCTCTTCACAGTTTTGGATTAGCCAGATATATCCGATCCGGACTTCAAGTGCATGTTTTTTCTAGTCAACACCCTTCATAATTTTGGCGTTCTAATTTTGTGTAGCCTAGTTCACAGAATAGGCTAACATTTTCCCCCTTGAAGTTCACTTCTATTAAAGATGGAGTATGCTTCAAAATTGTCCATCCATTGGTTTCTGAATTAAAATCACTGAATAGTTGCTTCCATTCGCCCGTAAAGACACGTTGCTTCATCAAGTCACATCTCTTGTCGTTTATATATATATATATATATATATATATATATACACACACACACACACGGTGTAATGCAAAAAGTGCTTTAGTTGTGCTTAAAATAATTTTGAGAACTTTGCTCAATGTCCACTTAACTTCTCCAGGTAAACTTTTATGTGTTCTCCTCTAAATTTATTTCATATGTCGAATTAACATTATCGGATCTGCTTCGGATCGGATCATACATATCCTTCCTGGCCCGTGCTCCAACTGTCGATGGGCTAAAAAGGCTTTAAGCTTAATGTTAGACCGAAATTTGGGCCTAACACCCAAACTCTATGTGAAATCCTCACAAATCACAGATTACAGATAAAAAGCAGTAAAATTAGGGAACACACGATATTTTTATAGTGGTTCGGCTCAATCCAAGCCTACGTCCACTTTATAGTTTCTCATATCCTGAGGAATTACAATTACAATGGTGTCTCACAATCCGTGAGATTCGATTATACACAATAGCCTTGTGTTGTAATGAAGAAGAGGAGAAAAGAGATTGAATTTATGCACGATAGCCTCGTGTTTGATTGAGTTGAGGAGTACCCAAAGTCCTTGAATACTTGGTAATGGAGGTCGGGAGGTATTAGTGCCGGAGAAGTCCCATGAAATGACCATATGATGGTGTATTTATAGGCGTAGAGAAGCTGGTAGGAGTCCCGAATCGGATCGGATCGGAGGGGCACGTGGCATATGGAGAGGCCATCTCGGAGATAGTGGAGAAATGGTCTTCAGATCGTGCTAGGACAGGTGTAAGCCGATTCGGATTAATAGGAGGTAGTTACTCCTTGAGAACAGGTCAAAGTTGAGGTGTAGCAGCAGGTCGAAGCGGTTCGGTTCGGGTCCTCTTCCTTCCGAACCGATCCGGAGCATTCCAACCGAAGGCGAGACGTGTTGCTATACATCTGGTGCAAGGCGGGTCGGTTCGGACTTCCGATCCGAACCGAGTTGGTGTTTTCAATCCGAAGAGTGGAAGCACTTCAGTGCAGTGTGTAAGGCGGGTCGGTTCAGTTGTCCGATCCGAACCGAGTTGGTGTCTTCAACCCGAAGACTTTGTGTTCTTGTGAGGATCCGATGCGAAGCGGGTCAGATTGCTCCATTCCACCCGATCCGAACCGAGTCAGAGCTCTGCCAAAACCATCCAATGCTATGCTTCTTCGAAGAGAGGAGTCGGAGCGGGTCCGATCCGATCCGGGAGGTCAAGCCAGTTTCCAAATTCCAAGTTTCCGGTTCTGCATGCGTTCACGGAAACGGGCATAACTTTCAAACTGTAAGTCCGATTGAGCTGAACCAAAGGTCAAACTGAAGCTGATTCAGAGAGCTACAAGAGTTACGGAGCTTAGCTCCGTAATCGCTGTTTTCGGGCCCAAAAAAGGTCATCTAATAGGAGTTCCGGGCCATTCTTTGTTTGTGATGCGATTTCGACCAAATCACTTCATGTCTTCTGACGATATTCCCAACGCTTGAGTGTATTGTTGAGAAGAGATTCCATGTGTGACTGCTTTGACTAAAAAGCGGGTCAACATTTTGCCCCCCAGAACATATCTTGCTGGTTGAAGGAAGATGTGTTTTGGATAATCCAAGGCCACGCCGGGCCTGCCAGCTGCAAGTATAATCCATACCTGCGAAGAAGAGAAAGCAAACAGCTATGTCAAAACCTAACAAAACCCATTACTTTTTCGAGCATAAACAATGCTTGGGCGTTTGTTTGAGCATAAACCATACTCAAGGGACGATCGAATCATCCTGCCAAAACCTGATGAGGGACCTAACCTTCCGGGTATAAGCCATACCAGGAAGTTCAAACTGAGCATAAGCCATACTCGAGTTTTATTGAGTTCCTTTGCCAAATCCTGGCAAGACAATAAGCCATTCCAGAGAATAATCCATACTTAAAAATGTAGTGGAGTACAATCCATACTCGTATCGAGATGGAGCTATACTTGCCAAAGCCCGACAAGATAGTCCGTCCCTAGGCACAACCCATACCAAGGGTTTGGAGATAAGTATAAGCCATACTTTAGTTAAGATTGAGAATCCTGCCACAACCTGACAAGACACTTAAATTTTCCAAACATAATCCATGCTCGGGAAGTCCTCACTTATTCAATTCAAAGTACAAAACCAAAGCAAATCCTTATTGGTTTGTCATCGAGTCCAGAGCACGTTTTGGAGCTAAATCCTAACCCCGAACGTGTGCACTCCGATTTAGCCAATCCGAAAACCTAAAGAAAGCAAAGAAACATATCTTAAATCCTAAGAAACGCTGAAAATGTAGAGTGATCCAATCCAGATCAGTTGATAACGAGTCGATGGGAGCTCGTTCCAGGGTCATTCCCTCTCCGGGGAGCAGGTGACGGTAATGCAGGTGTAGGCGCTGTTGGTTGTTTCACATACTCGGGTAGCTCTCCACGTCTAACCCGTTCCTCAATCAGATCTCGCAAGTGTCTTGTAACACCCCGTATGTTGAATAACTTGCTATAGTATAAAACAGGGCAGAATTAAATATAAAATTATGAATCAGGGGAAACGGGCTATGCCATTGCGTTCGTCTCGGAAAAATACGCGAAATAGATTCCGAGTTTTCGAAAATCGGAGTCCGTATGACCCAGATAAGGCCCAAAGAAGTTTTCAGAAATTTAAATTCAGATTTAAAAGCAAAATTTTCAATTTTCAGAAGTGGCGGGAAAAATCCCGCCAGACCCAGGGGGTTGACTGGGGAGTCGACCTCCCCCCCAGGTCGACTGGGGAGTCGACCCTAGGGTCGACCTCCCTGGTCGAGCCCAGGTCACCTGGGTGCACCAGCTTGTCTTTTGGGCTGTGTTTTTGTGGCTAGGACGTGATCTGACGGCTCTAATCTAATTTAGGGTTAATCTAATGGCCTAAAACACCTAACTACTCTATAAATACACCCTAATACTACCCTAATTCATACTAAAAATAGATACAATGCCATCATGCCGTCAAAATGCAACTTGAAGGAGCCTCCATCAATTTGTAGAAGAAGATAGCATCTCAAATCAACCTCTAATCAACTCTAGCAACTTAATCTTCTTCTTAGGAGTGCTAATCAACAAGTTGTGAGTTTTCTATAGCCTTAACGACCAATTATTGAAATGATTATGATAGGATATAATGAG
Organism: Allium sativum; assembly: GCA_030737875.1. Classification (NCBI taxonomy): domain Eukaryota; kingdom Viridiplantae; phylum Streptophyta; class Magnoliopsida; order Asparagales; family Amaryllidaceae; genus Allium; species Allium sativum. The sequence goes on along the minus strand of CM060913.1, from coordinate 1,039,204,337 downwards.
GTTATGGCTATGAATGTGGATCAATGCATGTTATGCAAGTTATATGCTATGTATTAATGATGTTATGCATGTTATGCAAGTTATATGCTATGTGTTAATGATGTTATGCATGTTATGCAAGTTATATGCTATGTGTTAATGATGCTATCCAAGTTATGCAAGTCATATGCTACATGTTCATGATGTTATGCAAGTTATGCAAGTCATATGCTACATGTTCACGATGTTATGCAAGTTATGCAAGTCATATGCTACATGTTCATGATGTTATGCAAGTTATGCAAGTCATATGCTATGTGTTTGTGATGTTATGCAAGTTATGCAAGTCATATGAGAAACATTGATCCATTATGACACCATGATATGCAAGTTTGGTGTATGATTATATGCAAGTTCATATATGATATGTTATGCAAGTTTGGTGTATGATTATATGCAAGTTCACATATGACATGTTATGCAAGTTTGGTGTTTGATGATATGCAAGTAACATGTGCAAGTTTACACCTTAGAATGATATGCATACATATGCAAGTTAACCCCTTTGTATGTCATACATACATATGCAAGTTTACCCCTTTGTATGACATAAATAACTTATGCAAGTTAAACTCCTTATGACATATGTGATTCATGCAAGTTTGGGTTGATTATTTATGCTAGTTGGGTTGATGCTATATGCATGTTGACACCTTTAAACCCATGTTGATGCTAATGCTATGCAAGTTGAACCCATTATATTAATGATGAATCTTCCCTTTTATGTCATGTTAGCGAATTACGTGGGGAACGATGGGGTTAATATACATGTTAATGAAATGGTGTGAAGTTGGTATGATTATGCATACCATAAAGTGATGGACATAATTGAGTCAATTATGTACATCGTTAAAATTGGAATTAATTAGGGAAAATTAATTCGGGGGTGATTAATTAGGTGTAATTAATCGACTAAGACACGAAGTTGGACCCTTTTGTAGCATAAGACTGCCCGGAACCGACCGGCAAATCCAGCGGCTACAAATGATTGGCCCAATGTGAGAGGTCTTAGGCATAAACTATATACGTGACAAGTGTAAAGACTCGAGGTTAGACTCGGTTATGGCGTAAGGCTGCCCGGACCCAACCGACAAATCCAGCTGCCATAAAAGATAGTCTAATGTGAGAGGTCTTTACAACGGTTACGTTCTTAATCAATTAAGAAACACTTAACCAGATAAGCATGTAGGGGCATGAGGGGTTAAGTGGGTGCCTTGGGTGGCATGTGGAAATCAAGTTAGTGCCTTGGGTGGCATGAGGAAATCTAGTGGGTTGCCTTGGGTGGCAATAGAAAATACGATTAGATGACTTAACCAAGTGGAAACATGTAATTAAAGGGTTAAGTGGGATGCACTAGATAAATTGACAAGCTTAGGTGGTAGCTTGTGGGGGCCCATTTCAACCAGTAACCCATATTTATCTTATTGGGCTCGACCCATGTCGAGGACGGGACACGCGTACTGGGCTTGATTATAAGAGGCCAAAACGGGGTAGCGGTGGCAACGCGAGTCCAACGGGTTTCATATGCGTGTGTGGACCCGGGCTGGTAGGTAAGACGTTGTTGCATCGTGTAGATATAAGCCGTGCACCATTTGTTGTATCGGGTTGCCACTTTGGGGAGTGATATATCCCATTGTGGGGCCAGCACGGGTATCTACGGTAGGGAGCCGATCGCTTGGGAGTAGTGGGTACACCTAGTGGAGATAGGGGCAGACGGCACCTATGTAGTCAGCTAGGGGTACACGAAACTACTGGGTAAACTTTCTAAGTCCTTTGGTGGGATCAACCTTTAAGTAGGAATGACTGGTGTGGTGCAGTTAGTAATTATCCTTGGGTGGGTAGATGCGTCTTTACCGTTATCTTAGTTATCCTATGTCTAGTTGGCTACTTAGTGTAGTCATTTATCCCCAGTCATCCCGTACCAAGTTTATATCATACCCTAATTACTTTAATGATTGTGTGGTTAAAGTTATAGGGCTCACTCAGACTTATGTATGACCCCGTTGTTTTTATCTTTTTCCCCCTCAGGTCCTCAGGTTGGGCCTAGCACTAGCGGGCTTTGATCAGACTTCTTTATCTTTCTTCTGGAGCTTGGACCGTGACGTAAAGCCCAGCTTATCTTTTCCTTGATGGCTATTGTTTATGTAGTGGGATTATGTACTTATGTTTTATCAGGATGGATATTTAGTACTTGACTCTTTATGGTGTTGTAACTAAACATGTTTACCTTCTGCTGCTATGAAATGATGTTTTAGATTTTCAAGTATTTATATCTGTCTTGTTGTAATTTTTCTGTTCTATACTCACTTAAAATGCTCCACCGAAGTTAAGGCATTCCCTTTGTGAGTGACCTTAGCGGGTGTGGGGTGTTACACGTGGTATCAGAGCGAAGGTTACCGGAACAGATAAAATTTTTAGAAAACTATTTTTCTAAAAACTTTTTTGGAGGAAATATTTTCAAAAACATGTCTTTAAAGAGAAAAGTTTTTGAAAGAAAAGCATAATCCCCAATAGCCATATCTTTATCTTTCGAATTCTCCGTTTTGAATCTTTCCTTTTTCGTTTCAGCATGGCTGAAGATCTTAACTTTCCGGAGGGTGTGACGATACCAGTATGGTATAGGAGATTGATGGAGGCTAGGGCCGCCACTGCGGGTCCAGCAAATGTCCCTCCACCAACCGTAGCACCCGATCTTCCTCCTCCCCCTCCTCCTCCTCGTATGGATACTTTTGCTAAGACTTGCAAGGAATTTAAAGCTATGGGAGGGAAACCTTTTCAAGGATCAGAAACTTTTGTGGAGGCTAGAGATTGGCTTAAGGAGGTGGAAGAGTTGATTGATATCTTTGAGATGGAAGAAGGAAAGAAAGTCAAGTTAGCTGCTTGGTTAATGAAGGGAGAGGCCTCATTCTGGTGGGAGGTCACTAATGGAGAACGCCCCGTTGACTCTTGGGCGGATTTCAGGCAAAGATTTGTGGCAAAGTTTCTCTCAAGGGCGGAGGAAAACTTGTATATGGAAAGGTTCTTGACTCTAAGGCAAGGAAATCTCTCGGTGAAGGAATATGTCAACAAGTTTAATCAATTGGCAAGGTTTGGCATAGACATGGTGAATACAGCAGAGAAGAAGGCTTTGAGGTTCGTTAAAGGCTTGAATGAACCAATGCATGGATTGGCTATGACTCACATCCCTATGGGGGCCACCTTTGAGAAGCTAGCTGACATGGCACTCATGCATGAGGAAGAGAAGGGTCCCAATGTTAATAAGGCACCCGAGAAGAAAGGAGATCAAAAGAGACCTCAACAGCAACAGCAAAACAAAGGTGGGAAAGGCAACGGTGGCAAGGGGAAGAAGAAGTGCTTCAATTGCGGGATACCAGGCCACATAAGCAAAGATTGTCGGAAGAAGAAGAAGAATGGCTGCTACCATTGTGGTGAAGTAGGGCATCTAGTGAAGGACCGCCCTAAGAAGGGGCAAAGGACGTGATCTACCTCAGGAGGACAGGTACAAGCTCTTATGGCACCGGGTCAGGCTAGGGGCAAGTTCAGGCTCTCGCGGTTCCACCAGCTCAGGAAAGAGGTAGAACTATTTCCGTTGAAAGTCTGGTTTTTCTATTTGATCATCCTGTCCGTACATTGTTTGATTCTGGCGCATCGCATTCGTTTATCTCATCATCATTAGTTGAGTCGCTGCACTTAGACACCAGTCTAGTAGATGACCCTTGGCTATTTCAAACCCAATTGGGGGCTCCACTTATTTGTCCATGATATGTTTGGGTTTGAAGATTTCTATACTTAGCATTGAGTTTAGATGTGATGCTTTTGTTTTGGGCTTCACGGGCTATGGGTTGATTTTGGGCATGGACTGGTTATCCAGTAATGGTGCCGTTCTTGATTGCGAAAGGAGAGTTGTTAGGCTTATGACCCGTTTGGGGAACACTCTCGAGATCTCTTGTAATCCCATGGAATCTGTTATGCTAAGTTATCTTGAATCGCTTGATGCTTCGGTCGAGAGTTTGCGATCTGTTAGAGTGGTCCGGGAATACTCGGATGTGTTTGAGGAGGTGAAGGGCTTACCTCCGAAGCGGGAGATAGACTTCCGAATATATCTAGTGGATAATGCTAAACCTGTATCTTTACCAGTGTGCCACATGGCTCCTCGTGAGAGGAGGGAACTCCATAAGCAAGTAGGGGAGTTGCTTGAGAAGGGGTTCATAAGACGAAGTATATCGGAGTGGGGTGCTACAGTAGTTTTTGCTACGAAGGCGGATGGGTCCCTCAAACTTTGTGTAGACTATAGAGAACTCAACAAGCTCACAGAGAAGAATAGACACCCATTACCGAGGATTGATGATCTTTTTGATCAGTTGGTTGGCGCTTCAGTATTTTCGCAATTGGACTTGGCCACGGGGTTTCATCAGTTGAGAGTGGCCGAGGATAGCATAGACAAGACTGCCTTTAGGACTCCGGATGGTTTCTATGAGTGGCTGGTGATGCCATTTGGGTTGACGAATGCCCCTGCATATTTTGTTGATTTGATGAGTAGGGTGTTCAGGGAGTTCCTTAATAAGTTCGTGGTGGTCTTTGTGGATGACATCTTAGTCTTTTTTAAGAGTGAAGAAGAGCATGCCCTACATCTTAGGGAAGTGTTGGAGACTCTTCGAGCGCATAGCCTTAAGGCTAAATTTTCTAAATGTCACTTCTGGAGGAAGGAAGTGCGGTTTTTGGGGCACGTGGTCTCCAAGGAGGGGATAGCTGTGGATCCCGCGAAGGTAGTATCTATTCAAGATTGGAAGGTTCCAAAGAATGCTACCGAGGTGAGGAGTTTCTTGGGGTTGGCTGGCTACTATAGCAAGTTTATCAAGGACTTCGCGAAGATATCAGCTCCATTAACTCGCTCGACGAAGAAGAATCTAGTCTTCGTGTGGGACGTAGATTGTGATGATGCGTTCCGACGGTTAAAGAGAGCTTTAACCACAACTCCAGTCTTAGTGTTGCTAGATGGGAGTAAGCCATTTATTGTCTATACAGATGCTTGTGGGACTGGACTGGGCGCAGTCTTAATGCAAGAGGGAAGGGTAATAGCCTATGGTGGAAGGCAGTTGAGAAAGCATGAGAAAAATTACCCTACCCATGATTTAGAGTTGGCCGCTATTGTTTTTGCGCTTAAGATTTGGCGCCATTATCTCCTGGGAGAGAGATTCGAATTGTTCACTGACCACAAATCGTTGAAATACTTGTTTTCTCAGAAGGATTTGAACTTGAGACAGCAAAGGTGGATGGAGTTCTTAGCATCCTATAATTTCGAGATAGCATATACCCCTGGCAAGGGTAACGTGGTGGCGGACGCCTTGAGTAGAAAAAGGTTGCCCTTGAGTCCATTGTTCGTGGAACGACGAAGCTCGGAATTTATCTCGATGTTTGATTTCAGACCTTCTGTTGACTATATACCCGGTTTGCTAGCATCCTTGGAGGTCAGACCTACTCTTTTGGGACGGATTGGCGAGGCACAGCGGGACGACCCGCAGTTGGTTGAGTTAGTAGAGAGGCTCATAAGGGAGGAGTCATCCAGCCATTTGAGTAGGTACACCCTAGACGATAGGGGGTGCTTGCGTAGAGAAGGTAGACTTTGTGTACCGCAAGACGAGGGTTTGAGGAAGGCTATTCTTGATGATGCACACCGTTCTAGGATGACCATTCATCCCGGTGGGGATAAGATGTACCAAGACATGAAGCGAGTTTTCTTTTGGGCCGGTATGAAGAAAGATGTGGCCGAGTATGTCGCTAGATGCTTGGTGTGCCAACAGGTGAAAGCGGAGCAAAAGAAACCAGGTGGGTTGCTTCACCCATTGGAAGTTCCGCAATGGAAGTGGGATAGCGTCTCGATGGATTTTATTGACGGGTTACCCAGATCGAGATAGGGTAATACGGGAATTTGGGTTGTGGTAGACAGACTTACTAAAAGCGCTCATTTCATACCTGTGAAGAGCAAGAGGACTGCTCCATGGCTAGCTTCAGTATATCTTCGAGAGATAGTTCGATTGCATGGGGTACCCTCTAGCATAGTGAGTGATCGAGATCCTATCTTCACTAGCGAGTTCTGGAAGAGTTTGCAAGAAGAAGTGGGGACTCAATTGTGTCTGAGCACCGCATATCACCCTCAGACGGACGGCCAGACCGAGAGGGTGAATCGTGTACTGGAAGACCTTTTGAGGCTTTGTATCTTAGATTTTGGAGGTACATGGGAAGAGCATCTTCCATTGGTGGAGTTCGCGTATAACAACAGCTTTCAGTCCAGTATTGGTATGGCTCCTTTTGAAGCTCTTTATGGAAGGCCTTGTCGATCACCTACATGTTGGTGGGAATCTACGGATAAGATCTTGCTTGGGCCTGATATGGTTGGGGAGACTTCAGAGAAGATTGACTTGATTCGAAGAAGGATGAAAGCAGCGCAGGATAGGCAAAAATCTTATGCGGACAAGAGGAGGACGGATCTGGAGTTTAAGTTTGGGGACATGGTCTTTGTCAAAGTATCTCCATTACGGAATGTAGTTCGCTTTGGGTCCGTTGGGAAGTTAGCTCCAAGATTTTTTGGGCCGTTTCCTATTAAGGAAAGGATTGGACGGATGGCATATAGAGTGGATTTACCCGAGAGACTTAGTGGTGTACATGACGTATTCCATGTGTCACATTTGAGGAAGTGCCTACATGAGACCGCTGAGGTGGTAGAGCCGAGCTTACTTAAAGAAGTGGTGGTAGAGCATGATGCAACTATTCGACGAGCTCCTACCCGCATCCTTGGGTCAGAGATTAGGAAGTTGAGGAACAGAGAGGTGCGGCTAGTCAAAGTGCAATGGGGAGAAGATGAGAGCAGTGCTACTTGGGAGACGGAAGCGAAGATGCGTTCATTATACCCATTCCTTTTTGAGGGTATGTCTTTTAACTTCTCCTTTATCGTTTGTCCAGTACTTATCTTATCTTTAGTATGTCCTCTCATTAGTACCTTTGACCTTTAGACAGGGTAAAACCTATGGTTGAAACATGTGTTTGAAACATGTTATGTTTGATGGATGCGAGTGGATGCAAGTGGTTGCTAGTGGTTGCTCGTGGATGCATATACACACACTCTAGGCACTAGATCGGCTCAATCACTTCATATTGCATATTGCATAAAATTGTGTGTAGGTAGCTATATTAATGGATGTATAATGGTTGTGCTATCATATGGAAGATGCATTTTGGTGAATGATTGTGCACTCATGTAGAAATAGTATGTGTCGATAAGGTTCTTTCGCATACATATTGGATGCATGGCACTATCATGGTTTGCATTAAGGAGGTCAACTGAATCAGTAGACCACCTGATTTTGCATTAGACAGGGAACATATACACACACTCCTTGCATATGTTCATACAGCATTAGAAACTCTAAGGACAATGGATGCCAGTGTTTGATGGTTTGGGTAGATGGTTGCTTGGTTGGTAGGATACGTTCTATTTGACTTAGAGATTTCGGGGACGAAATCCTTTAAGTAGGGGAGAATGTAACACCCTGTATGTTGAATAACTTGCTATAGTATAAAACAGGGCAGAATTAAATATAAAAATATGAATCAGGGGAAACGGGCTATGCCATTGCGTTTGTCTCGGAAAAATACGCGAAATAGAGTCCGAGTTTTCGAAAATCGGAGTCCGTATGACCCAGATAAGGCCCAAAGAAGTTTTCAGAAATTTAAATTCAGATTTAAAAGCAAAATTTTCAATTTTCAGAAGTGGCGGGAAAAATCCCGCCAGACCCAGGGGGTCGACTGGGGAGTCGACCTCCCCCCCCCCAGGTCGACTGGGGAGTCGACCCTAGGGTCGACCTGGGAGTCGACCTCCCTGGTCGAGCCCAGGTCACCTGGGTGCACCAGCTTGTCTTTTGGGCTGTGTTTTTGTGGCTAGGACGTGATCTGACGGCTCTAATCTAATTTAGGGTTAATCTAATGGCCTAAAACACCTAACTACTCTATAAATACACCCTAAGACTACCCTAATTCATACTAAAAATAGATACAATGCCGTCATGCCGTCAAAATGCAACTTGAAGGAGCCTCCATCAATTTGTAGAAGAAGATAGCATCTCAAATCAACCTCTAATCAACTTTAGCAACTTAATCTTCTTCTTAGGAGTGCTAATCAACAAGTTGTGAGTTTTCTATAGCCTTAATGACCAATTATTGAAATGATTATGATAGGATATAATGAGGTTATGGCTATGAATGTGGATCAATGCATGCAATGCAAGTTATATGCTATGTATTAATGATGTTATGCATGTTATGCAAGTTATATGCTATGTGTTAATGATGTTATGCATGTTATGCAAGTTATATGCTATGTGTTAATGATGCTATGCAAGTTATGCAAGTCATATGCTACATGTTCATGATGTTATGCAAGTTATGTAAGTCATATGCTACATGTTCATGATGTTATGCAAGTTATGCAAGTCATATGCTACATGTTCATGATGTTATGCAAGTTATGCAAGTCATATGCTATGTGTTTGTGATGTTATGCAAGTTATGCAAGTCATATGAGAAACATTGATCAATTATGACACCATGATATGCAAGTTTGGTGTATGATTATATGCAAGTTCATATATGATATGTTATGCAAGTTTGGTGTATGATTATATGCAAGTTCACATATGACATGTTATGCAAGTTTGGTGTTTGATGATATGCAAGTAACATGTGCAAGTTTACACCTTAGAATGATATGCATACATATGCAAGTTAACCCCTTTGTATGTCATACATACATATGCAAGTTTACCCCTTTGTATGACATAAATAACTTATGCAAGTTAACCTCCTTATGACATATGTGATTCATGCAAGTTTGGGTTGATTATTTATGCTAGTTGGGTTGATGCTATATGCATGTTGACACCTTTAAACCCATGTTGATGCTAATGCTATGCAAGTTGAACCCATTATAGTTATGATGAATCTTCCCTTTTATGTCATATTAGCGAATTACGTGGGGAACGATGGGGTTAATATACATGTTAATGAAATGGTGTGAAGTTGGTATGATTATGCATACCATAAAGTGATGGACATAATTGAGTCAATTATGTACATCGTTAAAATTGGAATTAATTAGGGAAAATTAATTCGGGGGTGATTAATTAGGTGTAATTAATCGACTAAGACACGAGGTTGGACCCTTTTGTAGCATAAGACTGCCCGGAACCGACCGGCAAATCCAGCGGCTACAAATGATTGGCCCAATGTGAGAGGTCTTAGGCACAAACTATATACGTGACAAGTGTAAAGACACGAGGTTAGACTCGGTTATGGCGTAAGGATGCCCGGACCCAACCGGCAAATCCAGCTGCCATAAAAGATAGTCTAATGTGAGAGGTCTTTACAACGGTTACGTTCTTAATCAATTAAGAAACACTTAACCAGATAAGCATGTAGTGGGCATGAGGGGTTAAGTGGGTGCCTTGGGTGGCATGTGGAAATCAAGTTAGTGCCGTGGGTGGCATGAGGAAATCTAGTGGGTTGCCTTGGGTGGTAATAGAAAATACGATTAGATGACTTAACCAAGTGGAAACATGTAATTAAAGGGTAAATTGGGATGCACTAGATAAATTGACAAGCTTAGGTGGTAGCTTGTGGGGGCCCATTTCAACCAGTAACCCATATGTATCTTATTGGGCTCGACCCATGTCGAGGACGGGACACGCGTACTGGGCTTGATTATAAGAGGCCAAAACGGGGTAGCGGTGGCAACGCGAGTCCAACGGGTTTCATATGCGTGTGTGGACCCGGGCTGGTAGGTAAGACGTTGTTGCATCGTGTAGATATAAGCTGTGCACCATTTGTTGTATCGGGTTGCCACTTTGGGGAGTGATACACCCCATTGTGGGGCCAGCACGGGTATCTACGGTAGGGAGCCGATCGCTTGGGAGTAGTGGGTACACCTAGTGGAGATAGGGGCAGACGGCACCTATGTAGTCAGCTAGGGGTACACGAAACTACTGGGTAAACTTTCTAAGTCCTTGGGTGGGATCAACCTTTAAGTAGGAATGACTGGTGTGGTGCAGTTAGTAATTATCCTTGGGTGGGTAGATGCGTATTTACCGTTATCTTAGTTATCCTATGTCTAGTTGGCTACTTAGTGTAGTCATTTATCCCCAGTCATCCCGTACCAAGTTTATATCATACCCTAATTACTTTAATGATTGTGTGGTTAAAGTTATAGGGCTCACTCAGACTTATGTCTGACCCCGTTGTTTTTATCTTTTTCCCCCTCAGGTCCTCAGGTTGGGCCTAGCACTAGTGGGCTTTGATCAGACTTCTTTATCTATCTTCTGGAGCTTGGACCGTGATGTAAAGCCCAGCTTATCTTTTCTTTGATGGCTATTATTTATGTAGTGGGATTATGTACTTATGTTTTTATCAGGATGGATATTTAGTACTTGACTCTTTATGGTGTTGTAACTAAACATGTTTACCTTCTGCTGCTATGAAATGATGTTTTAGATTTTCAAGTATTTATATCTGTCTTGTTGTAATTTTTCTGTTCTATACTCACTTAAAATGCTCCACCGAAGTTAAGGCATTCCCTTTGTGAGTGACCTTAGCGGGTGTGGGGTGTCACATGTCTACAGTCATTTGTGTCATGACCGTCCATATCGTGAAATATGCAATATTTCCTAGAATCGCGTTCTCTTTGTGATGGCTCCCTCCTGGGAGGCTTTGGATAGGAGACGTCACCATTTGTGTTCACGTAGATGTCGGTTAGTGACGAATTAAGTTCTGTGTACTTTTCATATTTGGGCCCTCTCCGGGGCTGAGCGTTGCGGTCATTCTTGACGGCAGCTTTTCCTTTGCCTTTACCAGAATCAGGCGGTTCTCCGTCTTTGAGCATGTTAACATCGAGAATTTTCTTTTCCGACGTTGCGTCTTCTTCACGCAAAAACCTATCTGATTCAAGATAGAATTCGCTGAGATTCCTTGGTGGGTCTCGGTACAAGGATTTTTTGAACTCCGAGTTGTCTAGAACGCCGGATACTGCCGCCATCAATACCATAGATGGCTCAGGTCGATCAACTGATGCTGCTGCAACATTGAACCTATCCAGAAATGACCGCAGAGTTTCTTTAGGCCTCTGCTTGATTGTAGTTAGTGACATTACATTCTTGGGTCGAGCGATATGGACCCGAAATTGTTCAATAAAGCGAGCGACCAACATGTTCCAGCTGTTGATCGATTCAGATTCCAGCTGCCGAAACCACATAGCAGCAATATCAGTCAAAAAGAGGGGAAAGCATTTAGCCATGACGTTTTCCGACGCCGATTGAACTTCCATATGCCGTTTATAGCGCATTAGGTGCACGGTAGGATCTTCCCTGCCGTTGTAGGGTTCCAGTTGTGGAAGTTTGAAATCTGGAGGATTACGGGAATACTTGATTTCCTGTGTGAATGGATTGTGATTGACATCATCCATGTCATTCTGATAAATGTGGCCTCTCGAAAGGCGTTCAATAAGGCTGGCGAGCCGATCGCCTTCAAAGAGCTGTTGCAAGTTGACAAGTCCAGAGCTGGTGCCCCCAGCGTTAAGTTCAGAAGTGTGTGGAAGAGTATAAGGAGCTTGGCAGGTCATCGGTTCGGTTCGGAGGTGCCCCCTTACCGCGGCTCGGAGAAGCGAGGGAGGTTATGGAGAGGTGCACGGTTCGGATCGAAGGTGCCGATCCGAACAGTTTCGCCTGTTCCGAACCGGGGAGCTTGATGCTGAATTTGTGTGGTATTTCCGACCCGAACCGGTGCGGATGTAGGTCGAACAGAAGCGAAGCCTTGATTTCCAGAGGGGAGGCTGCTGCCTCCAGGCTTATGCAGGGTTGCTATTCGGATCGGGTCTGAACCGATCCGGTAGGGAATGTCCCCCATTTCCATCTGCGTTGGATTCAGATTTTGGCCCTCGGTTCGGATCCGATCCGAACCGATCCGGTTTGTTATTCCTACTGGAGCCATTTCAGTACCATTTCCAGTGAGTTGTGCATTGCCACTCGGCCTTCCTTCCATCCGAGCGAAGAATTGGTCGATCATCTCCTGTTGTTTGCGGAGGAGATCATCTTGCCTTGCCATTTGAGTTCTCAATTCAGCGAGAACGCCATCCATTTCATCTCTGGTTAAGTATGCTGATGGATTTTCATGAGAGGAAGCCTCCTGGCTTTCCTCGTTCCTTGTGCCTTCAGTGCCAACATCCTCAGCACGAGAGAAGGTTCCGTCTTTCTTTCGCTTGACCATTGATCCAATAGCCAAATAATCCGCTTCCGTTCAAGCTAGTAGAAGAAGTTGTATCGTGTGCCCCCCTACCTGGCGCGCCAAAATGTTTGACCGAAATTTGGGCCTAACACCCAAAATCTATGTGAAATCCTCACAAATCACAGATTACAGATAAAAAACAGTAAAAACAGGGAACACACGAGATTTTTATAGTGGTTCGGCTCAATCCAAGCCTACGTCCACTTTATAGTTTCTCATATCCTGAGGAATTACAATTACAATGGTTTCTCACAATCCATGAGATTCGATTATACACAATAGCCTTGTGTTGTAATGAAGAAGAGGAGAAAAGAGATTGAATTTATGCACGATAGCCTCGTGTTTGATTGATTTGAGGAGTACCCAAAGTCCTTGAATACTTGGTAATGGAGGTCGGGAGGTATTAGTGCCGGAGAAGTCCCCTGAAATGATCATATGATGGTGTATTTATAGGCGTAGAGAAGCTGGTAGGAGTCCCGAATCGGATCGGATCGGAGGGGCACGTGGCATGTGGAGAGGCCATCTCGGAGATAGTGGAGAAGTGGTCTTCAGATCGTGCTAGGACAGGTGTAAGCCGATCCGGATTAATAGGAGGTAGTTACTCCTTGAGAACAGGTCAAAGTTGAGGTGTAGCAGCAGGTCGAAGCGGTTCGGTTCGGGTCCTCTTCCTTCCGAACAGATCCGGAGAATTCCAACCGAAGGCGAGACGTGTTGCTATACATCTGGTGCAAGGCAGGTCGGTTCGGACTTCCGATCCGAACCGAGTTGGTGTTTTCGATCCGAAGAGTGGAAGCACTTCAGTGCAGTGTGTAAGGCGGGTCGGTTCGGTTGTCCGATCCGAACCGAGTTGGTGTCTTCAACCCGAAGACTTTATGTTCTTGTGAGGATCCGATGCGAAGCGGGTCAGATTGCTCCATTCCACCCGATCCGAACCGAGTCAGAGCTCTGCCAAAACCATCCAATGCTATGCTTCTTCGAAGAGAGAAGTCGGAGCGGGTCCGATCCGATCCGGGAGGTCAAGCCAATTTCCAAATTCCAAGTTTCCGGTTCTGCATGCGTTCACGGAGACGGGCATAACTTTCAAACTGTAAGTCCGATTGAGCTGAACCAAAGCTCAAACTGAAGCTGATTCAGAGAGCTACAGGAGTTACCGAGCTCAGCTCTGTAATCGCTGTTTTCGGGCCCAAAAAAGGTCATCTAATAGGAGTTCCGGGCCATTCTTTGTTTGTGATGCGATTTCGACCAAATCACTTCATGTCTTCTGACGATATTCCCAATGCTTGAGTGTATTGTTGAGAAGAGATTCCATGTGTGACTGCTTTGACTAAAAAGCGGGTCAACACTTAAGGTGCCATGCACTGATCGGACCGAACTTCAAAGTCTTGTCCACGGAACACGAAGGGACTACTATCCCTTTCACGCACGTATGTATATGTTTTCACACTCTTCTTCTACACTTTATTTCCTGCCGCCACCTTCTTCATTCTCAAAACATCCCAGCCCTAACTCGTGAATCAGGAAGAAAAACTCATCAATATCTCGAAATAAATCCATAGGTAGAACTCTGATTTGCAACTAATTCTTCTTTAACTGATTCTAATTCGGAATTTAAGAGTGATTCGAAAATTTATGCCCATCATTGTGTCAATCTCGACACGGTGCTGGGTGCCTTCTCGCCATCGACGTTGATGGTCTCGTCGCCACCTTGAGATGGTTGCGGAGGAGGTTGTAGCTAGCGCTAGACGTATAGATCCATGTGTATTTCATTGTGATGGAGTCCATGAAAAGTGGATGAGCTTTTGAGAGGAGGCGGGTTCGGTGTTGATGGAGAAGTAAAGGAGAAAAAGAGAGAAAGGAATGGGGTCGGTTCGGAGTGGGAGGCACAAGAGGGAGGAGAAATGGATTCATCTAACTGGGTTGGGTCGGTGGAACTGATGGCAATCACAGAGGAAAGTTGAATTGGGGGGAGAGGCTTGAAGGCATAAGGGAGGTTCGGTTCGGAGTTAACCGAACCGGTCGTAATCACCTTCTCTGGAACTCCTCCGATCCGACTGGTTGCAGTAAGATATTCTAACCTGTCTGTTGATGATCTGGGCGCGCGATCCGATCGCACAACACCCAGGACTTCCGTCTTGGTCTGATTTAAACGCAGCAAAAGGGGACGTGATCCGACTCGATCACAGCATGTACACTTGAACAGATCCAAAGTTCTTTCCATTTAACTTCTGAACTGATCCAAGAGGACTTTTTAGAAATAATTCAGTTAACTTAACCAATGTTGTTTGTATTCGATGACTTTATGGATAGTTAGGATAGAGCCTCTCTGACTTGACTTTTGGACTGCTTATAAATATCCCACTGCATTGTTCATCTTTGTACTGCACTTCTTTATTTAACTAACTCATGTTATTGCATAGATGCTTGTACACTTTAGCTCACACACATGCATAGGGGAATACGAGCAACTTTACTCTAACTCCCACTATTGCTTCCTCAATAGCTTAACAACCATGGAAGAAAGATGCTCATCTAGCCTAGCAGAAAGGAAAGACGCCGTCAGATCATTTGAGAATCCACCTATCGAGGATGTATCTTCCACCTCAGACTCAGGATGGAATAATGAAGGCCCAGACTACGAGATGGAAGTTCATAATAGTGAAGCATCTTCTGGAGGTGATGTCTCTCTTGGTGAGGACGAAGAAGGAGGGGTAGGAGATAACCGTGCTCCCGACGAATTCAGGGATGCAGTTATCTTGGAATCGCCTAAAGACTCGGTTGAATTGATAATCGATGATGACAGACTTGCCAGGATATGTTTAAAACACGGGATTCTCCGAAGAGATACTGAGGTGCCATCCAAAATAGATCGTCCTCATAATCCACCAGAGGGGTACATGGCCATTACCAGATTAATGTGTCTAGTCGGAGCAATTCCTCCCTTTCCACCATTCATCGTAAACTTTTTGAGACAACTATAGATTGCTCCTATGCAACTTCATCCTAACTCTTATGCTTATTTGTATACCCTGTACATAGTATACCAAGAAATTCTGGGTGAGGAACTCACCTTCGAAGATGTTCATTTCTTTTACAATTTCAAGCATCGGATCAATGAGACTCCATCTTTTGTGTATTTCGAATCGGTGCCAAAAAGGAAAATTATCCCGGTTCTATTTAGCAACAAAGCTGGAGATTCGAAGCCTGAATGGTTTTACATTAGACAACAGCCGGGGTGCGCCAGAAGGTGGCTCAAGTCGAGTAAGGACATCAATGTTTTAAGTTCCAGATCTCGAAAACATACTAACATCATTTGTTTTTACTTGCAGTTCCTAACCCACAGCAAGAAAAACATTCAATGCAATTTGATCGCTTGAACCGGCTACTCAACGGTGATAAAAATTTCTTGACCATCAAAGAGAGTTTGGTGGATGAATATCTTCATAGGTATCGTCTTGTTGCTATAACTCGTAGCATAGGGCATGGAGAAGGCCCTTACGTGTACATACCCCTAGTTGATATTATTCCTGAGGTATGAGATAGCTCGAAAATCCAATGGTACCCCATAGGGACTCTCCTTCTCATTCTTCGACTCAGGATGACGAACATAGCAGAAAAGGCCAAAGATAAATATTTTACTCCTGAAGACGTAGCTACGCCTGAAAGCTAATCTCTCTAAAGGAGTTACCATTAGTCATTCCCTTAGGAGATAAGACTACAGTTGATGACCCTATGTATCGAGATTTAGGAAATCTTCCCTTGCCCGAAACCTTTTATACTGCAGATGACTTTGCAGCCAATCCTCTTGCTTTCACTTCCGAAGAAGAAGTTACTCCAGTAAAGTCCAAGGAGACTACTCATACCGGCCTCAGTCCGGGCTTCTAGTTTGTCTAGTGGGAAATCACCACTTTAGGAAACACACTGCAATCTAGTACCGCACGGCACAACACTCGAATTTTATGTCAACGTTGACTCTAATATTCCTTCATTTCTTCTTATAGGTCAAATGGGGAGGCAGCGATATCATATGCGAGATGTTCGTTCGAGTATGCCCCCAATAGATCCCGACGAGAGGCATGATCGACATAAAAGTAGGGGTAGAGACGACAGGAGGGATCGACTTTCAAAGCCTTACCGACCTTCCCGTTCACGATCCCCACACCGCATAGGTTCAGACAAACACAAGAGCCTTCCTTCACATCATGAGGAAGATAAGTACAACACTAAGCCTCCTGCTCCATCTAAAGGCAAGATTCCTCAAGATGATACCTCAAGACAAGTTCTTGATCCAAAAGGGAAGCAACCAGAATCGGGGAAGGATTCAGGAATGAAACGACCCACTATGAAGTTATCTCTTCGCACTGTTGACATAACTACCACAATGTCGGTTATTTTCAATGACGGGAACTAGGCTAGACTGGAAGTTCTTAGGCAGCAATTTCCTGAACACCATTTTGGGCACATGCACTTTGTCCCAAAACTCCAACCGATAAAATTTGATTGGGCCAACGATGTCAAGGCTACTATAGATTTCGTGGATGAACAATATAAAGAGATGAAGAAGTATGCAAAGACTCTCTCTAAAATTATTAGTGATCTTATGGAAGACATAAAAACCATGGTTGACGCTGTTGAGTATGATGCGAGGGCCATCGAAAACTCTGAGAAAGATCGGGAGGATGCCCAAGCTAAGCTTGCTCTTGTACAACGCGACGCAGATAACTGTAAGAAGCAGCTCGAGGAATTACAAATGCGCTATCATTCCGAGCTTGAATCTCATAGTCAGGAGCGGTTAGATTTAAAGAAGCACGCCGAGGATGCCAAATCTGAGAATACTCGTCTTGCTTAAGAGAAAGAAGATTTAATCAAAAAGAACGCAGAGCTTAAGACTATGTTATTGGAAGCTGAGATGAGGGCGGTTCTTGCTGAAGGAAATGTAAATACGTCTTTGCAGCAAGTTGAGGAAGTCAACGAACAACTAAAAGATACTCAAAGGGACATTAACGAGAGTTGTGAAACCATGGTTGGATTCTTTGCTCAAGTGATCCGTCACCGAGACCTTGCTTGGCTTAAGGACTATCCTACTCCCCTTGTGTATGCATGGGACCAACTAGTCGAATGGGAGAAAGCAGAATTCGGAGTGGATTTGATTGACGAAAATAAGCTTATGGAGACATTTCTTAGGGGAGAGGAACCAGTGCGCTTGGCCGAAGGGCAAAGACTTATTACTACTGCCATGGAGGAAGAGAAGCGTCATGCCAAAGTAAAAAATACCATCGAAGTTGGCTCCTCTTCTGCTACAGCTGAGGTCATTGGAGTAGAGGGATATGACCCGGGAAGGCCTGGAATTCCTGAGGATTCTCTTTTGTCTCCTATAACCGAGTCTACCTCCGACGTTACGGCCGCTCAAGTCGAGAAGTATGCTGAAGGTATTTCTACCTTTTCACCTTAATTTATCAAAGCTATTTCAACCTTTAGTCATATTATCGGACAGACTATTAAAGACCCCATGTTTTCTCCTGAATTAATAACTGTTGCTTCTCGCTCTGTAAGTACTAAGCTAGTTGAAAGGGCAGACGATTCGCAAAAGACATCTCCGGGTAAAAAGTCTACTGAAGAGACCGAGGAGAAACAGGATAAAGTCGCTGCTATAGAACCTAAGAAGGATGACGAAGGCGATAGAAAGGAGGTTGTCGATAAGGCTCCCGTACCACCTAACACCGAAACTCCTCATGTTGATGAAATAATCGCTGCTTTGAAAGATGACGGTGGTAATGACGGGCATGATGAAGACACCGATGTTACTATAACTGGGGATGCAGGGATTGTCGATGATCTGACTTTGGCGGAGATGAAGGCCAAGCAAGATAAGCGTGTGCAGTTGAAAGTTGAGGAGATAGATCTTGAAAATATTAAACCACTTGTGAGAATACATCCTGGGTCAAGGTTAGTCGTTAAACTTTCAACTAGATCGATCACTAAGGAACTTGCTAAAAAATCTTCTATTGATCCCAGTGTCACTATCCCAGGGAAGAAGAAACCGAATCATATTTTCACTGAGACTGAGAAAGAAGAGAAGGAAAAGCTCAAGGATGCCAAGAAGGAAAAATCTATTCCGAATTCCAAGTGAAAACGCGTTTTATCTTTTGTTTTGATATTCCACTAGTCCGTTATTGTTGTAGCCAGCGCAGCCCTCACACTTTTTGCTTAGTCTTTCTGTATAAACTCACGTATTTGTGAATAAAGTAATTTGTTCCCTGCAATGTCAAATATTTGTGAATCTATTATTTAAGTAAAAATGCAGATAAACAACATGTCATATCATAGTTATACAACAAAGTCATGATAAAGGGAACATGTGTATGTATATGCCCCCAATCAATCTTGAATAGACTGATTAACTAATGCTTATGCGAGATTGATTAAATTCAACATCCAGTTTTAAATTCAACATCCAATTGCCCCCGACTCTCTAGCGGGCCTAAAATTCTTTTGTCATTGATGCTTATTCTTTTAGCACCTTTGTACTCTCCTGTCTCATAATCAGGTTAGAGTACTATTGAGGCGGTCTCTTATCGAGGTGCAACTTCACACCTCATGGGACGTCGTCTTCCCGTCCTTTATACTCTATCTCGATTCATGAGAGTTAGGAATGTCATCTTCTCATTCCTTCTATCTTATTATGCAAACGGTCATTTCGTTCGCTCCTGCACACGAATTGTCTCCAATTTTCAAAATTTAATGTTTTGTGTTTCATAGTCATGATAGAATAATCATTGAAGATAGAAATAATGCAGGAAAGTAAATGTCACGCGATATTTTTATAGTGGTTCAGCTAAGTCATAGCCTACATCCACTTCATAATCCTTTATTCATGTAAATAGACTTTTTAAGGCAATTCGTGCCTTTTCACATAGTCTATAAAAACAAAAGGAAAACATTGCACATTTAGCCCAGATATCGCCGCAAGTGCTGAGCATTCCAAGCTCTGGGAATCTCCTTGCCATCCACGGTCGTTAGCTTGAAGGCTCCTGTATCAAGCTTTCGATGGATGGCATATGGTCCTTCCCACTTTGGACCCAATTGGGTTGAAGGCGGGAATATTCATTTTAATACTAAATCCCCTGGTTCGAAAGTTCTAAAGCGAACTTTTCGGTCATAATAACGTGCTACTTGGTGTCGATGTCTTGAGGCACGCAGGTCAGCTTCGTCTCTTATTTCTTCAAACATGTCAAGAGACTCAAGGAGGAGTGCTTTATTCGTCATTAGGTCATAGTATGTCACCCTATGAAAGGGGACTTCGAGCTCCACCGGGATCACTGCCTCCGATCCGAAGGAGAGTGAGAAGGGAGTACGGCCAGTTGCCGTCTTAAAGGTTGTCCTGCAGGCCCACAAAGCTAACGGTAACTCATCCACCCACTTGGCTTTGGCTTGTTCTAACCGCTTCTTAAGAATGAATTTAATAACTTTGTTTATTGCCTCAACTTGCCCATTTGTCTATGCGTGAGCTACAACGGTATACCTTTTATCGATCTTGTATTTCTAACAAAAGTTTCTGAATTCGGCGCTGTCGAACTGTGTCCCATTATCAGTTATAATGTTCTTTGGTATCCCTAATCGGCAGATAATATTTCTGACCACAAAACTTATCACCTTCCTTGTCGTGATCGTGGTTAAGGGTTCGGCTTCCGCCCATTTCGTGAAATAATTCACGGCGATGATCACCTACTTTTCTCCTCCTTTGGCGATGGGTAACACTCCAATAATATCAATTCCCCACATGGCAAACGGCCATGGGCTTACCATTGACTTAAGCTGGGTCGGAGGTGCTTTGGGAACTTTGGTGAATCTTTGACATTTATCGCAGCGTTGTGAATAATCAGCCGCGTCTTTATTCATGGTACGCCAAAAATATCCATACCGCAATACTTTCTTTGCTAGGGTCTGGCCCCCGGTGCGATCTCCACACTCACCTTCATGTACTTCCTGCAGTATACGTCTGATGTCGTCGTGTGCGATACATCGTAGTAGGGGCATGGAAAACCCTTGGCGATAAAGGACATCATCCTGCAAAGCGTATGTTGCAGCCTTACTTGTTACAACTCGTCTTTAGCTTTTCTTTAATGGGAGAATTCCGCTCTTGAGGAAGTTCTTGATTGGTGTCATCCGCGATTCCCTCACTGGCTCAGTTTCTAAGGCTAGTTCCACCTCCATTAGGTCGAAACTCGGTGACTCCAATATCTCTATTGGTACTATTTCAGTTTCTTCAGGGTTGTCAGAACTTGCTAGTTTTGCCAACCGGTCTGCTTTCTGATTCTCTGCTCTTGGGATGTGTTTTATGCTATAACGCTCCAAATTGTCCAATAACTCCTTTACTTTTCTAAGATAAGTAACAAGCCGAGGTCCTTTGGTAACAAGCTCCTCCCGTTCCTGGCAGACAACTATCTTGGAGTCACAGCATATATCCAGTGTCTTTACTCCTAATTCCTTGGCGAGCTTTAGCCCGACAATCAGGGCTTCATACTCGGAATCGTTATTGGTAGTAGGAAATTCTAATCGTAGGGCGTAGTAAATAGATCGTCCTTCAGGAGTGATTAAAACAACTCTGGCGCCGAATCTTTGATCATTCTTGGCCCCGTCCGTATATAACTTCCACGAATTAAGCTCTAACTCTTGTACTGAAGCAACAACCTTGTTGTCCATTGTTTCCTCTTCGGGAATCGTGAATTCTGCCATGAAGTCGGCTAAGGCCTGCCCCCTTATTGATCTCCGTGGTTGAAAATTCAAATCGAATTGACTCAACTCGATATTCCATTTAAGTAACAGCCCCGATGCTTCGGGTTTTTGCAACACTTGCCTTAGAGGTTGATCGGTGTATACAACTATTGGGTGATATCGGGTGAGCATGAAAGTAATGACGAAGTTTGCGGGAAGCAATCAGGAGGCTATAAGAAAGCTTTTCTATTCTTGGATAATTACGCTCTGCAGCGGCTAGCTTCTTACTTACGTAGTATACAGGCCTCTGAACCTTGTCTTCTTCACACACCAATGTTGTGCTGACAGCATGAGACGACACCGCCAGGTAGACGAACAAATCCTTATGATCCATGGGTTTTGACAATATTGGGGGATTCTCTAATAAGTCTAATAGATTATGGAAAGCCCCCACACAATCGAAAGTCCATTCGAAGTTACGTTTCCCCCGTTTTATCAAATCGAAAAAAGGAACACACTTATCTGTGGCCTTAGAGATAAACCTGCTTAATGCAACAACTTTTCCTGCCAAGATTTGAACGTCCTTAATCTTTCGTGGTTCTTCAATATTCCGTATTGCTGATATCTGACTAGGATTTATCTCAAACCCTCGAGAACTCACGATGAACCCGAAGAATTTCCCAGATGCGACCCCAAACGAACATTTTAGAGGGTTCAATTTCATCCCATATCTTTGCAGAATGCCAAACATCTCTGCTAAGTCTTTTGTATGATCGAAAGACTGTCTAGACTTCACAAGTATGTCGTCCACATAGACTTCCATGGTTTTCCCAATTTGATTATAGAACATGCAGTTGACCAAACGCTGATATGTGGCTCCTGCATTCTTTCATCCAAATGGCATTACCGCATAGCAATATAAACCCAAGTCTTTGATGAAACTTGTATGCTCCTGATCTGGTATGTGCACAGGAATTTGGTTGTATCCCGAATAGGCATCCATAAAAGATAAGAGCTCGTGTCCGGCCATCGAGTCCACTAGTTGATCAATCCTAGGAAGAGGAAAACTATCTTTCAGACCAGCCTTGTTCAAATCAGAGAAGTCAATGCACGTACGCCAATTCCGTTAGAATTTTTGACCAGGACAGGATTAGATATGCAGTCGGGATATTTCGAGTCCTTAATGAATCAAATATCCTTCAATTTCTCTACCTCTTCCTTTAAAGCTGCTGACCGTTCTGGGCCTAACATCCATCTCTTTTGTTTGACCGACGGGTGTTTTGGATTGATGCTCAAAGAGTGGCTCATAATAGCAGGCGATATCCCACACATGTCAGCGTGAGTCCAGGCAAATACATCCAGATTTGCCTTCAAAAAGTTAGCTAACTCTTTTTCTCGAATTGGATCTAGCTGTGATCTGATCTTCAATACTTTTGTCGGATCTGCATCGTCAATGGAGATGTCGTTTCATTGGGAGCCGCCTTTCTGTCCTCGGGTTCCTTGTCCTCTCTGGGATCTATATTGTAATGACCCGCACTTTCAGCGGTATAATAATTAATTTATTTAATTATTTAAAAGGTGATTAAAAGGATTTCATGGTCGTTGAATTAAATAATGGTGAATATTTAATTAAATAATAAATTAAATAATATATTTAATTATGAAATAATCAGAATTGGCTGAAATGGTGATATGGTTTGAACTGGATCATCTGTGATATTTAATTCAGTTTAGAATTTAATTAGAATAACGAATATATTATTTGAACGAAGTTTGAACGTATAATTATATTATAATTAAAATCGAGCTTGAAATGGCGTTGCAGTTTGTAATTTGGCGATTTGAACTTCAACTGAATGTACAGGATTCGTTTTAAGCCGGATTTCTGTGAAACAAGAAATGTTAGGAGCTGGTGAAGTATATTTTTCTAGTGGAAGAGAAAAATCGGGATTTCGTCGTGTAGATTTTGATTTATGTCCAAATCAAATTTTAGAAAAGTCGCTGTGGAATTCCTTTATAATTTATAAAGGAATTATTTATATTTTTAAAAGGATTTCATTATAAATCGAATATCGATTTAACCGGGATTGGAAATATCGAGTAAGAAATTCATATAGGAATATTATAGAGCCGTAGGATATTCTGTTGTGAATATATACGATAATTTTAATTTATAAATATTTAATTTAATTGTTTTTAAATATATTTATATATTTAAAAGGGGTTATTTAGAGCTTTAAAAGTAGCCAGTTTTGCAAACGACCTCAGAATTCGACGAAACTAATTTTTTTGGATCCGCAATATTAAATTATTGCTAGATTTCAATTTCCGTGATTTTTGGGGTCACTGTGTGGCCGTATGGATTTTTAGAGTGAAAAACAATCGGTATTTTGATGGTTAAAAATATGTTGTGTGAGCAAATGGAGTCAGAATTCGACGAAACCAGTTTCGTTGGGACCGTAATGTCGAACTGAAGGTGCATGTCCATTTTGGTGATTTTGGATATCGTATGTGGTTGCAGGGATTTTTAAGGACCGGAGACAAACAGAAAATCGAGAAAATAAAATATAAAAATCAAAATAAAGATATCCTAAGATTTTCTGTGGACCACATGAAGGCCACGCGACCACCTTCCACAGCCACAAACCCTACCTACCAACACAGGCCTATATAAACCGTATAAACCCATAATCAGAAAAGTTAGAAAAATGAATACAAATCAAAGCATGACCTATAAATTCTATAATTTATATTTTCGTGCTCAGTGTAAGAAGAGCTTCGATCTGAGGTAGGAATCGTATAACTTGATGCCTTTTTCCTGAAAGTCGAAATTGGGACAGTCGCTAGGGTTCGATGAGGCATGAAATCAAGGTAGCTATTCGAAATTTGGATGCTGGATTTGGGTTTGGGGGATGAAACTGCTCGGGTAGGAGGAAACTTAGGATGAACGAGGTCACTTGGTGTCGCACCTGGAGCTGAGCAGCGCGGTCGACGCAACTGGAAGGGGGCGATCGAGAGTATCGTGAAGGAGATGGTTGGAGAGTGCAGGCGAGGAGAAGGAGATTGGTGCTTTCAGTTGTGGGTTCGGTGTTGAAATGGTGGAGATATGGAGGTGTAAACCGGCGGTAATGACTTTGTTGGATTTACTGGAATGATCGTGTATTTGGGGGAGATGAACACATAAGGGTGCGGGTCTGTTTGGTTAATGGGCCGTGAAAACAAAAGGGATTGACGAACCGTAAGTTGCGTTGGGACCGTATGGGCGAGATCTTCACAATGAAACTGACTGGAAGTCCATTGGAGCTCGTTTGAATTTATGGCGAAATAAATTGTTTGATTCAAATCAAACAAACAGTTTATCGTTCTTTAACTATGAACTGCCAATGTGAGTAAATCTCACTAACTCTGAACAGTTTATATTTTCATGTTGTATTTCTAGAACTGTTAAAAATTGGCTGATTGACTATGTGTTGACTGATTGATTGAACTGCTAGACAGTTAGTGGAAATTATATATATATATATATACATATACCGTTAACTACTTATATATTGATACTGTTAATAGAATATTTCATAAACTGAAAGTGATGTTGATTATACTGTGTAACGTCTGTGGATGCAGGAAAACAGGTTGGAGGAATCCGACTGGATTCCTCAACCGTTATTTTATTGTTTTTCATATATTAAAATATATGATGTGATATACAACCTGTTGTCGATTATATGTGTTTGGACGATATTGGACATCGTGATTTGATGTGTTAAGTACCATAAAATACCGGAATATGAAAAGGGGATTTTCAAAATGAATATTGAAATTAGATTATTTATAAAATCAATGGGGTTTTATAAAAGAGATAATATTTATAAAATCAAAGAAGATTTTATAAAGGAAATTATTTATAAATGGAATACTTATAAATATAAATTTATTTATAAAAGGAATATTTATAAATGGGAAATATGTTTAAGTGGAATTTTATATGAAGGGAAATCTTTATAAATGGAATATTTATAAAGTGAATTATTTATTTAGAATAAATAAATTAGATATTTAATGGATTATTTATTTGTTAAATAAATAGGATAAGATAAAGAGATATTGACTTAGAAAATAAATAAGTTATTAAAAGGACATTCAGTAGGAAATAAATAAGTTATAAAAAGGGATTATTTATTTAGAGAATGAATAAAGAAATATTTGTAAACCATTTACAAATAAAATAGAAAGAGAAATATATGTAAAACCATTTACAAATGGGTTATAAAGGATATTAGTTTGTTAAATAAATAGGATAAGAAAAGGATATTTATTTGTTAAATGAATAGAATAAGATAAAAGGAATATATGTTTAGAAAACAAATAAGATTTTATATAGGAAATATTTGCAACACATTTGCAAATAGAGTTGAAAATGAATGTTCATAAACCATTTGCAAATAGAATAGAGAAGGGAATATTTGCAAACCATTTACAAATATAATTTAAAAGGGTAATATTTGTAAACCATTTACAAATAGATTATAAAGGAAATATTTATCTTTGGATAAATAGATATATATATAAGTCTGAACTTATATATGAAGGAGTAAACAGATAAAAGGAGCAGATTGATATATAAATGATATTTATAAATTAAGTTAAATATTTATCATTTGGATAAATAGAATATATAAGTCAGGACTTATATAAAGAAGTAAGAATCGATTTAAACATCAATGTTTGAAACTGAATAAGGACAAAGAATTAATCAGTTAGGGTTAACCAGTTAGAGTTAAACCAGTTAGGTTAAACCGTAGAGTTAAACCGTAGAGTTAATCAGTTAGAGTTAATCGATAGAGTTAAATCGAACTAGAATTATTGAATAAATCGAACTAGAGTTATTCAGATGGAGTTAATCGAATTTAGTTTATTTGAATAGAGTTGAAATGAGTTAATCGAATTTAATTATTCGAAGAAGTAAATCGAATCAGAAATATTAGAAGTGAGATAATCGAATCAGAAATATTCGATGTGAGCTGATCGAATCTAGTTATTCGACAGGAGCTAAATCGAATAAGATTTATTCGAAGAAGAGATTATCGAATATAAGTATTCGAAAGTAAGCAAATCGAATATAAGTTATTCAAATAAGTTGTTCGAATAAGAGTTAATCCAGTAAGAGTTATTAGGTTGGAGTTATTCAAATAAGAGTTATAGATTAGAGTTAACCAAATAGGTGTAAATAAATTAGTTGTCGTTATATTATTCGAGTTAGGAAATAAAAGTCATATTAAAGATAATATATTTCGGATGCAGGAGATTATAACACCATTGTTATAATCACGTAAAACTTGTAAAAGAAGAGGGTTCGTAAGGAAGTGTTAAAGGGTTAAAAGATGAACTTACCCTATTTCGAGATTTGAAATGTTGTTCAGTTAAGGTCTGAGAGGTAGTTATACCCCAACTTGATTGACTGCGTTTTTGATTTAGAAATGGTTAAGGTTCGAGAGTGAAAGCGGTTAAGTGAATTTAGTAAATAAGTATAGTGGTTTGAGTTGTCGTCGCAATGTTGATTTAAACATCTGTTTAAATCCAAGTAAAGAAGATTTGGAAATGTTTTCCAAATAGAATCAGAAACGTAATCAAATATTGAAATTGGAAATATGAATTAGAAAAGGAAATGTTCATGTATAAGGAGTTAAGAAATGGAGTTAAGCTAAATCAGAAATTGACTGGAGACTTGTTAAGTTGAATGGTTTCCTAAGTGTCTATCTGATGTTGGTTTCGACCTTCGGGATTGGTACTTAGGGAATTGTTCTTATACTAGTTTACAATCAGAGACTGATAGTTGTAGAAGAATAGTGATACGTAAATAAGTTATGGAAATGTTTTCCAGCGTTAACGTATATTTTCTAACCATAGAAAATAAGGAAAATATGAATATATATATTTAGATATATATGTTTGATGATTGATTGATAGAATTTCCATCTGGAAATAATATCGTTGTTTGCACACCTGTTTTTCTTTGATGGTTAAATCACAGACTATCGAAGTTTTGACCATTTTAACGTTGTTAATATGGAGAGACCGGTTGGATTATTATCCAAAGAACCACTCCATATTGGCATAAGCGTTGCGAATCATATATGCCAAAGATAATTGAAGACGGAGTAAAGTGCAAGGGCTATTGTATAAGTCTTAGACAACAGTGCCTAAGATGGATGTATTGAATAGTGCCTTCGGTTCATCCTGTTCCTGGATGACTTGTATGGATGGATGTCTGACAGAGTATTTCCAGAAAGGTCACGTACATTTATTTCTTCAACCGTACCAAGAGTGGAAGCGGACAAGGAAACTTCTTTAGCTAACACGTAATGTACTGTTGTAGACGTCAATTAGTGATTTTCGATGGATCTGACAATGTGGCATTCGAAGTGAATCTGATGTGATGATAAGGCGTAACCTTAAGCCTCATCAACCGGTAAATGACAGAAATCGGGCAGGTAGCATGGTTATGTAGGTCGCACCTATTAGGGTGTATAATCACCTGATCTAGAATTTCATTTACTTCAAAAAAAAAAATTGTTGATGCTGTCCCATTCGGGAAAAGGTTGCTGATCCCAACCGTTGGTGATATACATCCGATACACTCAAGCGAAATGAGTGGTCGGTCATGTGTGGCCGGGTTGCAAGATGTTCTTGTTGAACTCAGTGTATTACTTTCTAGAGGTACACTAGCGAAAGGTGGTTCCATACCTTGTCATAGTTGGAAATCCATTACCCAATACGTGCTTGCGGTTTTGATTGTATACTATATATGTAGAATGTGAGATAAAAGCGTTTCTGCTAGATGATTATTATATTGTGGTTGATAGACATTATTATAATATCAAAGGGTTTTGATATAAAGATATTTTGGACTCTCATAAGGGAAAAACCCGTTCCGTTATACGGTGTGGTCTTATGAGATATCGTTTAATGATTCAATCTGTTTTAAACTGTTTTACTCATACCAGTCCCATGACTGACCCGGAGTTTATTTTGTTTTTGTTTCCCTAAACTCTTGGCTGCCCAATTTTGTACGGGCAGTAAAGTAGTCGGGATTTACAGATACTTGAAGAGCTGGAGCAGGAGGCTTTAGAATCATATAGCTATTGTTTATTTCCGCTGTGTTGTAAGTGTTGTACCTTGAAATGATTTGTATATTCAAGAACAGATTTATATTTTAAATTTATGTTATATATTATATGTTAATCGTTCCGCTGTGAGATTCGTGTTACTCTGATGTTGTGTTCTTCTTCTTCTTCTATTCTAAGATTCTATCTTATCTATTCTCACCCTCTAATTTATTTCATTAACTTTCTGGTATTTTTCGATGTTTGGTTAGTCATCATTGAGTTTATGGCGATAACCAAAGTCGACAAAAATCCGGGTCGTTACATATATCCTCGAGCACATCTCTGGTCGACTCTCTTGGGGCTGGACCCCTTAATTGTTATGCTGAGTTTTCCTTCGAAGGGGGAAAACGTCCTTGGGTTCTATATTCAACCCCTTCATTAGCATCTTCAACTCTGTCATGTAGCAAGCTCATTCCGTAGCTTGGTCACCTCTCATCACCCCTACTCCTGTGTCAATCGGGAATTTAAGCATTAAGCACCAAGGTGCAATACATGCCCTAAACTCTGCGAGGGCCGGTCGGCCCAGGAAGGCATTGTAGGGTGACTCAACATCCAAAACTACAAATGGCAGGATTCTCACTCTCTGGCGATCTCCTTGTCCTAACGTCACTAGTAATTCTACATAGCCCATCGGAGCCGTTGATGCCCAATTGAAGCCCCGTATCCATCCTTCGCAGGGCTTTAAGTCTTTTGCTTCAAGCCTCATTTATTCAAAGGCTTTCTTAAAGAGGATATTTACCGAGCTTCCGTTATCCACCAACACCTTATGGACTAAAGCGGGGCCGATGGCTGTGGTAATTACTAGCGGGTCTTCAGTAGGTGATTGAATTCCAGTATCATCTCTACCACGGAATATGACGTCGTCTGACATCATCCTTTGCTGTTTCACTGGAGTGATATCTTCGAGGTTACTGCATTCTCCCACATCAAAGTGCTTGGCGGCATTAACACACTGATCCATTGCTTTGAAACTATGGCTAGGTCGATGGGGCTCGCCTATACTGGTATTGATAACGATCCCTTTATCTTTCTGTTGGGCTGTGGGTTTGGAAGTAGGCTGGTTTTGGTTCAGGGCTTGCCTTCCTTGCCCCCTGTCCCGTGGGGCAACCTTGTACTCGTCTAACTTCCCTTCCCGCAGCAATTTCTCAACTACATCTCTCAAATTAAGGCATTCATTAGTAAAATGACCGTGGGTTCCATGGAACAAACAAAACTTTCCCGTAGCAATCTCTTTTTCGGTTGAGCCTCTAGGTGGTGGCTTTTTATATTGCAATATGTTGTATGTGTCCAGATAAATGTTTTCCAATGTGTCACTCAACGATGAATAGTTCTCAAAAATCCGGAATTGAGGTATTTTTCTTGAGTTGTTCCCTCGGTTCATATTCCTCTTATTGCCGTTTCCATTCCTGTTGTTATTACCTCCGTTCTGTTGGCCGACGTTCGCCTCAACCTTCCCAGATCTGTCACCGGATTGCTTCACAGCAACATTACTTTGGAAGCCTTCCCTCGAGGCCCCTTCAGACTTTCTCTTTCTATTTGCATGAGCTTCTTCTCGCCTTAAGCGAATATTGGCCTTTTCATAGAGCAATTCCCTAGTGGGGGTGGTTTTTCGGATAGATAATCCTCGAATTCTGTGTCCGGGTCAACTCCTTCTATTAAGGCCATCAGAATAGTGGGCTCATGAGGGTCATTGACTTCGGTGACAGCCAGGTTGAAGCGGTCTGAATACGATTTCAAAGATTCACCTAAAGCCTGCTTAATCCTTGACAATTCTATGATGCTTTTATATTTTCGAGCGTGAAGTCGAAACTGGTTCATTAAACATTCACTCAATTCTTTAAAAGTTGATATCGACCGTGGAGGTAGTCGGGTGAACCACATTAACACCACGTCTTCTAGATAAATCGAGAAGGCCTTGCATTTTACAGTGTCTGGAGCTTCTGCAGCATTAACCATGCATACCTCATCAGATGTTGTCCTGGGTCAGTTCTCCCTGAATACCGATCCATCTATGGCAAGTTAAATCGCCGAGGGAACTGGAAGTCCAATATATCATCTGTGAAGGGGGTGTGACTTTGCTCAATGCCCCAGTCCGCATTGGTGTAAAGTCGGCTTTCAGACATGATTTGGCGCACCATTGCCCGTACATCGGCATTAGCTAATGTTTGCTTAGGCTCTCTCGCCCTAATGTTTGGATTACCCCTACGCTCCTGATTAGGGGATATCCCCCTGTTTCTAGCGGCAGATTCTCTACTCTGTTCCCTCCACTCCTGGTCATTCACGGGAGGAAGGGGTTGGAGAAGTTGTTGTTGCGTCAGATTAGTAATATTAGGATCCCTGGGTAGAACATGGGATCCACGCATGGGAAGCAACATAGGTTCTTTCAGGCTCGGGTCATCAGGTCCTAACATACGAGCAACATCTTCACGGGATCCCAAGGATCCGAAGGTCAACTGATCAAGATTTTGAGGTCTCTCAAGTGGACTTCTTTCATGAGGATGTTCCTCATCCGAAGAAGATGAATAGTCTGCAGCAAGGCGGCGTGTTGGAGAAGGTGTCTTTTGCCTCCGAAGCTCACTGAGTTCTCTACTCATGGTAATCATGTTCTCTTGCATGTGAAGACTGTCACGTTTATGGGATTCCAAAGCATTTCTAGTACTCTCAATCATGTCAAGAAAACGCGAAAAATCTCCGTGTGATGTGTGCAGATGGAGCAGGTTGATCACCAGTCGTCGCGGCCGGCATCGGAGCATTGGTGGGTGCTCGAGTAGAGGTACCAGCTTCAGTCATATTCGGACTGGATCGAAGCAAGGAAGGGACTCGGTTCAGTTCAAAGGAGTGGTCTGGGTTGCTCTAGTGTCATCGACTCGGTTCGGATTCTCTTGGTCAGCTCGGCTCGGAACATCCGGTTCGGATCAGACTGTTCTGGAGCTTTGTCCCCATGACCTCGTCAATACGATGGCTTGTTGATCTTCTCTAGCATCGTTCTCCCTAGCGCCTTGCACTTCTTTTCCTTTTCCTTTGGCCATTATGTCCAATTCTTCAGTAATCGATCAGCAAATATTTGAAAGTATCGGAAATAGAGGAATAACTTCTTTGAACTTGAAGGTCCAAATAGTAGAACGATAACCCCAAAAACCTAAGAATTCAGAAATTCTCAGTGAAAGCACCAAAATGTTAGATCCAAAAATGGCTCTAACACCCAAATCAGAAATAATACTATGGAAATGAAATCAAAAACAAAGAAGAAACACACGGTTTATAGTGGTTCGGCGTTAAATAGCCTACATCCACTTTTTACTTTTTGGATTGATGATTTTCAAACAAATACAACAATGATTTTCACTCAATTTCACTCATACAACATATGAATTCACTCAATCTCCTAGGAAATATGCTTTAAATGATGATGATAATCTGAAAATGATGATGAAATTAGGATAACTAAGGAGTTTGAGTTTTGAAAATGCCAAAAGATCCTTTGAAATGAGCTTTGGAGGTGTATTTATAGGTAAAAAATTATCTTGGAATATATCCGGTTTGGATGTACGTGGCACACATCCTACGAAAGTCGGGTTAGGAGAGAACTAGATGGCGACAGTGCATCAGGATATTGGGAGAACGTGGGGAGAGTGGACATATAACCGCTCCATATTTCTAGGGACCATGCGCTGCAACTGTTGTTGCTTTCCTTCGGATCAGACGTGTGCTAGAGAGGAGGTGCGGATCAGTGCATCCGATCCGATCCGGATCTGTCTGAATGCATTTACTTTCTGCTCTTCACTGTTTTGGATTAGCCAGATATATCTGATCCGATCCGGACTTCAAGTGCATGCTTTTTCTAGTCAACATCCTTCATAATTTTGGCGTTCTAATTTTGTTCAGCCTATTTCACAAAATAGGCTAACAATAATAATCAAATAAAAAAGGTTAACCTTCTTCTTCAAAAACAAAGCCGACATTATTTTTACTTTGATCGAAACCTAGGTCTTGATTTCTTTCGAAATTTGCAGCACTTGAGGTCGATCGGGTTTCGCGATGTGGAGGGGCTAGGAAGGGTGCACCTGTGCGTGGTGGTGGGGCCCACTTTGATGGCCGGAGGTGATCTCGGCGGCGGTGGAAAGATGCGGACTTCGAGGACTCAGAACTTCGAGGATTTTGAACGATAAAACCCGAGGCCAGTATGGATGTGAAGAACACACTCCCCTCTCCAATATTCCATGAAGGATCGAATGATTTTGATGAGGGGATCGCGAGTTTTTAAGGGAGGAAGGTTGGAGCGGTGATGGCCATTAAATGATAAAGGTGACGGCTGGGAAATTAGAAATTAGGGTTTTGATGAATATTTAAATATATATATTATTTAATTATAATTTTAAATTTACAAGTCATTTGTTTATGGGTCCAGAATCCAAATGAGGTCTAACGACTGTCGCCCCTAGCTAATTACCCCTATTCCGGACACAATGGGCTAAGTCTCATCAGCCCATTCGACCGTTTTAGTCCAATTTTCTTTAAATTAAATAATAAATCATTTTATTATTTAATTTGATCGTACATTTTAATTTACCGGGGCCACAGACTGACTCCCAAAATTCCCAAAAAATAAATCTAGCTATGTTTTGATGATACGGTCCTAACAAAACTAATTTTGTTGAATTTGGAGATCGTTTGAAAAATGGTCATTTTCCGGTCGATCTAAATTGACTAAAATTTTCAAAACACATTTTCTTTTGCCACACTCACATATTAATTCCAAAAATTATGATAGCTGGAATCTTTCAATAATTTGACATTTCGGATCCAACCAAGGTGGTTTCGTCGAAAGTGGAGGTCGTTTGCAAAATGGCTATTTGTACGGGCTATATATTATATTAAATTCCATAACGACTATTCTGAATATTCAACTGACCATAACTTTTTATCCCCGCTATGAAATTTCAATTTTTCAGATTCGTTGGAAAGATATTATTAAACAGATTTAGATATTTTTTGTTTTACTAAAATCCAATTTATTTTGAATCCTATACATTCAGTCAAAGTTCAAATTCAAATTTTCAAATTACCGCGCTATTTTTAACTCCTTTAATAATTAAAATAAATTTATTCGTTCTAACTTGGATTTAATAAATTTTTAATCGTTATTATTTAAAATAAATTATTTTAACTATTCAGAATTCATTGAAATAGCGAAAATAAAAATTTTAAATTGGTTCTGATTTTCTGGGTTGTTACAATCTCCCCCACTTAAAAACTTTTCGTCCCCGAAAAGGAAACAACAGTAAAGTAGGAAACAAAACGGAAAATGAAAAATATTGTAAATGTACCTTTGCACTAGAGCTAATCAGAGATATCCACTCTGCACTTGGGATAAGCCTGTTTGATGCTATCCTCTGTATCCCATGTACAGTCTCTAGGATCACCGCTCCACTGCACTTTAACTAGATGAATTATTTTGTTCCTCAGAACTCGGGTTTCTTTGCCAATGATCTTTATCGACTCCCTTCTTATTGCTAAGATCGGGGTAATCTCCAAATCTTGCTGTGCAGCTTCCTCCACAATCAAGTCTGGATCATGTACATGCTTTCGAAGTTGAGACACGTGGAATACATCATGTACCTTTGGCAACAAGTCAGGCAACTGAACCCTATAAGCCAGAGTTTCAATCCTTTCGAGTATAGGGAATGGACCAATGAATCTAGGAGCCAACTTCCTGTCTTTCCGAAACGAACTACTCCTCTCAATGGGGAAACCCTCAAGTACACATAATCACCAACATCAAATTCTAGATCCCTTCTTCTTGAATCTACATAACTTTTCTGTCGGCTCTGAGCTGCTAGTAGTTGCTTCTTAATGAAATCAACTTTATCCGAAGCTTCTTGAATCACGTCGGGACCCAATACTAGTCTATTGCCTGGTTCAACCCAACATGCAAGAGATCTACAAGGCCTGCCATACAATGCTTCGAACGACGACATTTGCAAGCTTGTTTGGTAACTGTTATTATAAGAGAACTCGACCAAATGCAAGTGGTCTTCCCATGATGCACCGAAATCAAGAACACATGCTCGTAACAGATCTTTTAGTATACGGTTCGCCCTCTCAGTTAGGCCATCTGTTTGAGGATGATAAGCGGTACTTAGATTTAACTTTGTCCCTAGCTCCTCTTGGAATGCTTCCCAGAATTTACTAGCACTATAGGATCACGGTCACAAACAATGCTACTGGGAACACCATGTAGTCTGACAATTTCTTTGAAATAAATTTTTGCTAGACTTTGACCTAATCTAGTTGATCTGACAGGAATAAAACGGGCAGACTTCATGAAATGGCCTACGATCACCCAAATACTGTCATTACCTTTCCTGGTTCGGGGCAAGCCATTAATAAAATCCATGGAGATTTGATCCCACTTCCAACTTGGAACTTCTAGTGGTTGTAAAAATCCGGCAGGTTTCTGCTAGTCACTCTTGACTTGTTGGCAAGTGGAACACCTGCTAACATAAATGGAATTGTCTCTTTTCATAGATTTCCACCAGAACGTGCACTTGAGATCATGATACATCTTACTCACCCTTGGATGAATACAAATCTTGGATTTGTGACATTCATCTTCTGAGCTCAAGGATATCCAGGACACAAATTCTGCCTTTTAATCTCAGGACTCTTTTGTTATCAGTTTGGAAACTCGAGGGTTTGCCTTCCCGAACTCTTTTACTAATTCTCTGGATAAATTCATCATCTTTCTGAAGAGCAGAGTTCTTATCAATCAATGTAGGTGTAATGATGAGATTGGCGATGATAAGATTGGCGACGATCGCATTCTTCCTGCCGAGTGCATCGGCTACAACATTGTCTTTCCATGGAGTATACAAGATGTCCAGATCATAGGCCGCAAGAAATTCTAACCAATGTTGTTGCCTCAAATTCAAGTCCCTTTGGGTGAACAGATACTTCA
The DNA here is from genome assembly GCA_030737875.1 of Allium sativum. Taxonomy (NCBI): domain Eukaryota; kingdom Viridiplantae; phylum Streptophyta; class Magnoliopsida; order Asparagales; family Amaryllidaceae; genus Allium; species Allium sativum. The sequence continues at coordinate 1,039,169,138 of CM060913.1, read as the reverse complement.
AGGATTTATGATCTGTATATAATTCGAACTTCTCACCCAAAAGATAGTGCCTCCATATCTTTAAAGCAAACACAATGGCCATCAAATCAAGATCATGATTGGGATATTTCTTCTCATGTGACATCAACTGATGGCTAGCATAAGCAACTACTTTGCCTTTTTGCATTAACACCGCCCCAATACCTTCAATAGAAGCATATGTATATATGGTCAAATCTTGATTGCCATCAATAATAGTCAACACTGGAGTAGTAGTCAACCTTAATCTCAGCTCTTGGAAAGCTGCCTCACATTCAGGTGTCCAGTTAAACTTTGTATGCTTCTTTGTAAGCTTCGTTAACGGACAAGATAGTTTCAAAAAATCTTTGACGAATTTCCGATAATAGCCAGCTAATTCTAGGAAACTCCTGACTTCTGTAGGCATGCTAGGCTACTTCCAATCTTGAATGGCTGTGATTTTACTGGGATCCACTGAAATTCCTTCTTTTGATACTACATGACCAAGGAACTTCACTTCTTCTTGCCGAATATGCATTTAGAAAATTTGTCTTTAAATACATTCTTTCTCAGAATTTCCAAAGCTTGTTCCAAATGTTTGTCATGCTTGGTAGTTGACTTAGAGAAGATTAAGATGTTGTCAATGAAAACCATCACAAATTTATTTAGGACATCGCGAAATACTCTATTCATTAAATTGACAAAGTAAGCAGGAGCATTGCATAAACCGAACGGCATTACTAACCACTCACAAAATATGTCTAGACCTCTGAAAGCTGTCAAGTAACACATTCTTCGGCAATCCGGAGTTGATGAAAACCTATAGCTAGATCTATTCTTGAAAACACCTTCGCTCCATTCAGACGATCCAATAAATCATCTATACGGGGCAATGGATATTTATTTTTGAGCGTCTAATTGTTTAAATTTCGGTAGTCCACTCACAGTCTGAGACTACCGTTTGACTTTAGGACAAAAACTACTGCTGCACCCCAATTTAAAAAGCTAAGCCTGATCAGACCTTTCCGCAAAAGTTGTTTAGTTTGATTACCCAGTTCTTCTTTCTCTTTCCACGTCATTTTTTGAATAGGATGCAAAACTAGCCTTGTATTCGGTACTAGATCGATCCTGAAGTCAATTTCTCTACACAGAGGTAAGCTATCAACTTCTTCGAACACATCCGCATAATTCTTAATAACAGGAATATTTTCAATAGCAGTGGGAGAAATCTCAAGAGCAACCCAAAATTCTTTTTTGCCTGAATCTGAGCCTACATAGGGTATAACAATATTAGCAAGCTTAGTTTTAACTTTAACAACTCTTTCTGCACATCTAACCTTGGCTTTATGTTTAGTTAGCCAATCCAGCCCAAAAATGATATCAAATTCAGAAAAATCCATAACGATCAAGGTACAAGGAAACCGATGATGGGAAAAAGAGACGGGCACTTTACAACACGAACCAAGGACAAGAGAACCACCGATTGGATTATGAACTTTAATCGATTATATAAGATTCCTTAATTTTAGATTTAGGTTCTTGACTGTATTACTCGAGATGAAGCTTTGCGATGCGTCCGTATCAAACAATACTGTAACAGGAATATTGTTGACAGTGAGCATGCCTTCCAAAACATCTGGCCTTTGCTGACTAGCTGAGGGTGTTGGACTTTCTGCTACTTCATTTATATAAGCTACTTTGGTCCCTTTTAAAAGCTGGCAATCTTTGGCGAGATGACCAGTCTGATGGTAATTATTGCATCCCCTTCTCTCTTGAAACTTCTTGTTGGATTTAGGTCCATCCTTTCTTTGTTTCTTTAGAGATCTGTAATTTATCGCCAAATGTCCTTGCCTATTGTAGTTAGAGCATGTGGCAGTCGTTAATGGTTCATTCTTAGATCTGCCTTTTCTTATTGACTTTCGGCCTCTTATTGACCTCGGTCTTTGTACTTGCCTCAGGGCTATCAGTTTCAAACTTCCTTTTGCTGCTAGAGCTGCCTTCCTTTTCATCTTCCCAGCCATGTTGCTTATCAATATACTCATAGCAGTAAGCCATTTGTATCATCTCAGAAAAAGGAAGGTTCACATGAGCAAGTACTCTACCTTCGTATTTCTTTTGTAATCCTTTGATAAATCTCAGATTCTTCCTTATAGGATCTCGAACTAGTTCTGGGGTAAAGCGGGAAAGTTCATTTAATTTATTCTGATATTCCTGGACAGTCATATCTCCTTGTTTCAGATTGTAAAACTCATCATATAGTCGCTCAGTTGCTTATCGAGGAATAAATCTTTCTTTGAACATTTCTTTAAATCTATCCCAGATAATATTACCTTCTGGATTTTCCTTAGTAACAGTTTCCCCCCAGATTAAAGTTTCGTCTTTGAGTGCCCAAGATGCCAGTAATCTTTTCTGATCATCTCCCAGCTTTAAGCCTCCAAAAATTCTCTCAGCAAAACGCATCCACGCTTGTGTAACAATAACGGATTCTTTGCCCGAGAATTGTACTCCACCCAGATTTCGATACTTCATTTCTAGAGCTTCTAGATCTTGTTCTGGTTATGGAAGCACAATTGGCTCATTAGATTGGTGAACCATAGGATTACTTCTTCTGTTTCTGCCACTCATTTTCTACTATGTCTGCAAATAGCAGACAAAGAGTCAGGCCAATAGAAAAGATATTGTAAAGCATAGAGACTTATATTTAAATGCAAATGAATCTATGGGGGGTGTATTTTATTCTACTTTACTCATTCTAGGACATTATAGATCCTATCTATAATGAGTTATTCACCTTAGAATACTGCTGATTCTATTTCTGACGAGTTTGTTAATATGTTATATTCCGAGCTAAGTTTAACCAAAGCTCTGATACCAACTGTGATGACCCCATACTCCTGTAGTACGAAAGCAAGGATAATCCTTGGAATATAACACATAAACAATAACAGCAGAACAGAAATATAGAATTACAGCAGATAATGTACATCAAATTACACTAGAAATAATATATCATCAGAGTTCCACAACATAATAGGATCATACATAGTACATAATACAGTTTTAGCTTAATATAAAATGTCTGCAGCGGAATCAAACATAATATACTAAATGAAGTCTGAACATCATAATAGAAATGATAGGATCCGTCTTCAGCTCCATAGCTACCCAGAATGAGTCTGCTAAAACCTGAATACAAGGCTGCCGGTGTGGAAAGAGGGCACCCGAGTTTGCAAAGTGAAACAAACTACGAGTCAGTCATGGGACTGGTATGAGAAATATACTTAAGCTATTCAATAATAAGGCTAATCACAGGACCACGCCGCTAATGCAGAATGGGTTTACTCCATTGGATTGACAGTGCATAAATAAAGTAACTCGTTAAACAACGCAATACTTTTTAGAAAAATGAAACCATTACAAGATCAAGTCCCATCACAAAATGCAAAGCAAACCGGAGGATAGAGTTTTACCTTATAATGGTAAAAAATGCTTGATACGATAAAACGAATTTGATATTATTATTAGTGCATATATGTTTCAAAAACATTTCAATCATAATATATCAGTCATAGACGGCATAGCTACCGTATATTATGTCGCCAGATATAGGTTTACAATCAAAACCCTATGGGGTCGTATTGGAAGTTGGATTTTCATCATGAACCAAGGCAAGAGATCGTCTTTACCGAATTCGAGACACTCTAGCCCGTACCTCAGGAATAGAACGCATCGTCCCTTGGAGCCACAGGGCTGGTCCACAACTAATGTTAGTGGATTATATATAATTCCTGAACAATACGTCCCCCGCCCTATGGGGCGTAAATAAAGAGCCACTAAGGCTCCAATCTAAGGTACCTCTCTTTCCATCATCCACATAAGTAAAAATGTATGGGCTCCATACCATGACACCACTTCTAGCTAGAAAGAAACACAAGTTCTCCCTGGATCCTTCTCCCGTTTCTGGTTCATACTAGGGTTTGAGGCTCGTGAAGTAACGCAATACACAAAGCTATGCTAATAAAGTTGTTCTTTGATCATCAACCATAAGGCTATGCTTTTCAACAATAAGCCTAGATCATTTGCATCTTGGCATGCCACACTGACAATTCACGTCATGCGATCGATAACTATCAATATATAACCTCTGAGCTCGTGCGTCTCAGATAAGGGTGTTAAGAAAGAGAATAAATTCTCCACCACCAAACAGATATATATATATATTAAATAGAAATCAATCAGAACAAAATAAAATCCAATGTCAGGCATACATCCATTTACAAGTCCGTTCTGGGTCTGAACGAAACCAGAGACACCTTATTCCTCGTTCCATATGTCCAATACGGAAGAGAGGCTCTCGCATATCCGGACAATCAACAACTACGTCCGGACAACTACCACTATAACCCTCTAAAGGCAGCAACTCAAATCAAAGGCATCAGTAGTCAACCATTCGATGTGAAGATCACCGGTCTTCAGTCACCGTCTTCAAATCTTCGACTTACGATCATCGTATAATTATTTGAAATGAGAATTAACTCGGTCTTTTCAAATAATTCGCGAATATATATATTTTAAATCATTTCTTTTCATTCCATATCGTTTATAATATTTTATAATGATTTATTGCTATTTTTATTTATATAAAAATAGCCATTTTTAATTTAACGACGCTTCAGGCCATTACATGGCCCTGGCACTGTTTTCATCAAAATTTGATTTACACATTTGTCAAAATCTAACCATTAGATCTTATAAAATTTTATATCATTGGAAAGATCTTTCCAAAGCGAACCCAACGGTTCCAGTTTTGGGAAAATCCGACGGTCGGATCTCTCGGTATAATCGTTTGAAGTTATGATTTCAAATCGCGAACTGTAGTTGCGCGATTTGTTTTATTTTAATTTATATATATATTGATTCGTTCAACGATTTCAAACCATTTTCATTTCAACATTGATTTCTTTTATATATGAAATCATACATAACATTAAAAATGTAATTTTTAATGTCATAAACAATTTCATTTCAACATTGATTTCTTTTATACATGCGATCGTACATTACATTAAAAATGTAATTTTTTAATGTCAAAAACAATTTCAATCCAACATTGATTTTTTTTATATGAAATCACACTAACATTAAAAATGTAATTTTAATGTTAATACATTTTATTCAAACTTGAATGTCTCAATGTTTCACTTTTACATAAAAATTTGATTTTTATGTTAACACCATTTTATTCAAAACTTGAATAATTTAATGATTCTATCTTACATGAAAAAGAAAATGTAATCTTTTTAATCATTCATCTATTACATTAAAAATGTAATCTTTTTTATTTAATCTTTTATTACATGGAAAATGTAATCTTTTTTATTTAATCTTTTATTACATGGAAAATGTAATCTTTTTATTTATTCTTGTATTACATGAAAAATGTAATCTTTTTCTTCATGTTCTCATTTACCTTAAAAATGTAAATTTCAAAGCAAACACATTTTTATATAACAATGGTCATTTTTAATGTTTCATTTACAATAAAAATGTAAATTTCAAAGAGAATACATTTTTATATAACAATGGTCATTTTTAATGTTTCATTACATTAAAAATGAATATTTCAAAGTAAATACATGTTTATATAACAATGGTCATTTTTAATGTTTCATTTACAATAAAAATGTAAATTTCAAAGTGTGACGAGCAGGAATTTCGCTCGGTCCGAACCAGTCGCTAAACCGACCCAGACCGTTCGAAACGCCATATCGTTTGAGAACACGACAAAACAGAACGCATACAAAAGAACATTTCATTGTATATTACAACAATGCATCAGATTACAAGAATATATAGAGTATAAATGAATATTACACAGAAATATCAGAGATTTAAATTACATTTAAATACATCGCAGCGGAAAATAATACAATACACAACTAGAATGAGATATACGGATACAAAGCTTTCCGGATATCGTTCCAGCTGTAAACCAGGATCCTGTGAATATAAATCTGCAAAACCAAAACTACTAGCTCCCCGTGTCAAAATAAGGGCACCCAGAGTTTAGGTTAAAACAATAAACTCCAGGTCAGTCATGTGACTGGTGTGAGAACTAAAACAGTTATTAATCTTTATTTTAAAGTTAGGTAAATCAAGGGACCACGCCGTATAACACGGAACGGGTTTCCTCCCAAGAATACCGGTGCATAAAACAACTAGCGCAATGCTAAATAAAGAAAAATGAAGCTGTTATAAGACCCAGGTCCTATCACACAATGCAACGCAAGCCGGGGATAGGGTTTTCCCTTATAACAGCCAAAGAATGCTTGATACGTTTAAAACAAATCATTTGATACTATTATAAGTGCATAGTGTATAAAACAACTTCAAATCATAAGTATCAATCATAGGCGGCATGGGTACCATATATCATGTCGCCATACTAGATTTACAATTAAAACCACAAATGTCACGTATTTGGAAATTGGGTTTCCATCTATGAACCGAGGCAAAAGATAGTCCTCAACCGTTTCAGACAATCTAGCCCATGTCTAGGCAAGTACTCAGTCAAGCCTTGGAGCGACAGGGCCGGTCCACCGATGTGGATTAAAATTCCTGAACACTACGTTTCCCCACCCTATGGGGTGTAAGTCTGGTCCGTCTGCCGACCAGAATGCATCGGCCGAAACCGATATAACCGAGGCGCCTCGCAACAGCAACAACCACATAAGTCAAACTCGTCAGGGCGTGTAAAACCACTGACGCCACTTCTAGCTAGAAAGAAACGCAAGTCCTCCCTGAGGTCCGTCTCCCGTTTTTGGTTCACAACTGGTGTGCGAGGCTCGCGAATTCACGTTACACAAAGCTGTGCCACACAGGCTGCGCTTTGATCATCACCACAAGACTTTGCTTTTCAACAGAAGCCTCGATCAATTGCCACTTAGGCATGCCACACAGGCAATTCACTCCATGCGTTTGATATCCATCAATATATAACCCCTGAGCTCGTACGTCTCAGAGAAGGGCGTTAAGCAAGAGAATAAATTCTCCGCCGCCAAACAGATATATATTTAATAGAAATCAATCACACGGACTAAAATCCAATGTCAGACACACAGTCCATTTACAAGTCCGTTCTGGGTCTGAACGAAACCGGAGGCACCTAGTACCCCGCATATCCATCGATCTCCAAGTACGTCTGGACGATCACTAATTGTTTCCATCTTCTTGGGTGTACAGCCCAATCAAGATCATCAGTAATCACCCAAACGACGTGAAGACTTCTGGTCTTCGACCACCGTCTTCATCTTCGACACCACGTCGAATCAGTTATTCAGAATGGGATAAACCCGGTCTTTCTGAATAACTCGCGTATATATTATAAAAGCGTTACACAAACACAACATACGCCTCATTCCAATTCAGAATATTCTTTTATTCAAATATTCCTATACTTTGGGAAAAGTTCCCATTAATTTTATCCAAGATAAATTCTTTAAATTTATTCTTTAATCACCTTTGAATATCAATTCAAACTAGTCGGGATTAGCGAACCACACCGAAGTAATCATTTATTTTATTTCCCAATCCCAACCTATTCATCCCATGAAGTAAAACTGGTAATACTTCATATCTAACACCACAGTGTTATCGGTAAATTCAATTACCATTTCACGTTCAAATCTAATTAAAGATTTAACTATCGCCTGGAGCAAAACTGGTGCTACTCCATTTTCGATCATTTCAATCTAATTAAAGATTCATTAAAACTCCACTTAGTTTTAATCTTTAACTGGGTTAAAGAATCAGTGTCATTTAAAACACGGTTCACGATAAACCCAAAACCACCTTCATTAATTATCGGGTTAAAGAACAACTGTTATTTAAAACACTGTTCACGATAAACCCAAAAATCAATACCAATTCAATTCCAATTAAATATCATTTAATTGGTACACTTCATTAAATCTAAATAAAAAGATTTAATCTTTTCACAACTAGGTTCAAGAACAGTGTTAGTGAAGACACCATTCGCGACAAACCCAAATCACATTTGATATTCAATACAAGGCTCTGAATAGAAAATATATCGGCTTATATTCAATATCAAATTCTACGACTAACAAATGTCGTATTGGAAATAACGATATAAATATATATCTTTCAAATTTCCATAACAACATCTGTATAATCACGAATTCCAACATCGAAATATTCCGAAGACAATTTCGATTCAAATCCACTCCAATGCAATCATTGGAAATTTTGGTTATTTTCAAAACCCTTTTCAAATTCAATTTATTTATTTAAGAATAAATAGAATTATAATTCTAGTTCAAAACTAGTTCATTTCGATAAAAATCTATTTTTATCCTTTCCAATATGGAGTTTTTTCATCCCAATCCTTTCTAAATCATTTCTTATGATTTTACACAAATTATTACTATTTTTAATAATTTTATCAAGGCCCGTATAGTCGATTTCCATCAATGGCCATCGAACTGCACTTATAGCGACCTTTTTCAAATTTGATTTGGACATAATTCCAAATCCAACCGTTAGATTTCTAATTTCTAATATTCGTTAGAAAGCTCTTTTCGATACGAACCCAACGGTTCCGGTTTTAGGAGAATCCGATGGTCGGATCTCCCGTAATGTCCGTTTGAAATAAATGGTCGAAATTCACGAACTGCCGCGGCGCGGCGCATTCTATTCAGGCCATTATATTATATATATAATATATATAATATATACTTCGTCGATTTCTATTTGAAACGAATTATATAAATAGTTTTGAATTCGTTTCAAAAACATTTTCAACTTCCTTTTCAATTCAAATCACAATTGAATTCTTCTTTATAGATTCGTTTTAAAATTCATTTCTATTCAATTCAAATTTCAATTCAATTCGAATTCGTTTTCAATTCAATTCATTTCGAAATCGTTTTCAATTCACTTCATTTCGAAATCGTTTCAATTCACTTCATTTCGAAATCGTTTTCAATTCACTTCATTTCGAAATCGTTTTCAATTCACTTTGAAATCGTTTTCAATTCACTTTGAATTCGTTTTCAATTCACTTTGAATTCGTTTTCAATTCACTTTGAATTCGTTTTCAATTCAATTCATTTCGAAATCGTTTTCAATTCAATTCATTTCGAAATCGTTTTCAATTCAATTCATTTCGAAATCGTTTTCAATTCACTTCATTTTGAAATCGTTTTCAATTCACTTTGAATTCGTTTTCAATTCACTTTGAATTCGTTTTCAATTCACTTTGAATTCGTTTTCAATTCAATTCATTTCGAAATCGTTTTCAATTCAATTCATTTCGAAATCGTCGATTTTGAAATCACTTTTCAATATTCATTTTTAAAATGAATAAAATCGATACAAATATCGTTCACGTCAAAATGGCGTCAATCTAATCAACACGGCTTCATAAATTTCTATTTTCAAATTTTCTTTATTTTTCAAATTGGAATGAGGCCCAATCAATTACCATATAAAATTAATTATATGGATTTTCATACAACACATGTATATAATAACATTGAAAATAATCAACCATCAACCAAAGTGCACTACACTGTATAAGCATCAAATATAGATATCTAACGCTTATAACAGCCTGTCAATCAATCGATCGACATATTTAATCAATCAGGATGAGTGAACTTCAAATTTCATCCCAACACCCGTGTAGGGTTTCAAATAATTAAACTCATATTTTATTTGTGCTATTGGGCGATGTGTAAAATTTATCGTCCCAATCAATGTCATTCAAATAGGTGTACATAAACAAACCGTCTGGTTTGTAAATGAATATTCTATTTTATTCACTTCACATTAAAAATTATATTTTTAACGATAAAACATTTTATTTCAACCTATGAATTTCTATTCAATTCATTCTTTAAATAAAATGATATTTTTATTTTTCTAACTTATTTTAGAAAATTTCGGCGGCATAACGGCACGATACTAGAAACGGGACGAGGCCTAGCCTTATCCCCGGTCTAGTGAAGGCCCACGCCATTCACACATCAATCAAATTCACCAAACAACCAAATTCAAATCAAATCATATAACTAAGCTATGCAACCAAACAAACAAGTCCATGGTCTGTGGACGATTGTGTCGGGTGCTACTAAGCACCGTCTGCATCCTAGTATATATATATAAATAGAAATGAAATTGAAAGGTGAGAAATTCTCACTTATAGCTATCCCAGCTCCACGGCACTTCATTTGATAGAAATCTTCTTTGCTATCACATCTTCGTCATCTTTATTGCCCGTAGCCACTACATATATAAAAATCACATTTTTATATTTTGATGTCTTTAAAATAAAAATCACATTTTTATTTATTCACTTTCAATTTAAAAATCATATTTTTATCGCTAACTTCATATTGTGAAAATAGAATTTTCACTTCGTTATACTTTATATAAAAATTGAATCTTTACTATGTTATTCAATATATAAAAATCGAATTTTTACTCCATTATTGATTATTTCTATGTACGACCATTTTATAAATAACATACATACGATAAAAATGATATTTTTATCAAACCAAAAATTGTATTTTTCACATCAAAGAAAAAATCATAATTTTCGATCTTAGCAAATCTTATTTTCATTTCAAAGAAAAATATATTTTCACAATCACAGAACTTATTTTTCAAAAATCAAAAATCATATATGCAAAATTCATATTTTTATATTTCTACTAATCATATATATATATAAAAATAATCATATTTTTATATGATTAGAAACCATGCTATTCTTTTTTATTTTAAAACTAATGCTATATAATTTCAGATTTCCTAAACAATAAAGTATATATATAACTTATTAGTAAAGACCAAATTTTTAAACAAGGTATTTATTTTTAAAACTGAAATTAAAATTAATAGCATGAAAACTCACCGTATTTTCGGATTTTGGGGATCGAAGGAGAAATGTCGGGGTCTGCAGGGTCGAAGATGGAGCGGTGGGGTCCCTGATGCGTCGGCGGTGGACTGCTGGCGGAGGTGGTGGCCATGGCGGTCGAAGCTGTCGATTTGGGGTTCGGCTCGAGGGGTTTCGCGATTTCCAGAGAGGGGAGCAAGGACGGAGGAAGGAGGAGCGTCGGTCCTGGGAGGAGGCGGTTATGGGAGAAGAAGGGGGTCGCGCGGAGGAGGAGCAGGCGGAGGGGATGGTCGGGATCGCCGGTGGTGGGCGCGATGGGTCTGCTGCGTTTTTTTTCTTCTTTTTTTTTTCCTGAAATAATGATTTAGAACCGGGGGGGGGGGGTTCCAGAGGGAAATATAGGGTAGGAAAATATATTTTTATATATTTTTTTTATTATTTAATTATTAAAAGGTTGACTTTCACCTACGACCTCTAAACGAGGTCCACCGCCTGTCGCCCATAGCGTTTCACCCCCATTCCGAACACAATGGGATATGTACCGCAAGCTGAATCGACCGTTTCGATCAGTTTCCGTTGCATTTACATTTAAATCATTATATTGAATTTTAAACGTACATTTCAAATTACTGGGGCCGCATACGAACTTTAAAAATTCCAGAAAAATATTTTCTTGCTTCGTATTGACGATACGGTCCTAACAAAACTAGTTTCGTCGAATTCTGAGACCGTTAGAAAAATGGCCATTTTCCAGTCGATTAAAATCAATTGAAACTGATCAAACGCGTTTTCCTTCGCCACGCTCACATACTGATTCAGAAAATTATGAAATTTGGAATCTAGCAATAATTTAACATCACGGATCCAACAAAACTGGTTTCGTCGAAATCCGAGGTCGTTTGCAAAATGTCCATTTTTAAGGGCCTGAATTCCATAGCGACTATTCAGAATTTTCAACTGGACATATCTTATCATTTCTAAAATGAAATCTCAGTTTGTTAACTTCGTTACAAAGATATAGTTATACATATTCAAATATTTCTTGTTTCGTTCAATTCTGACTTATATTGAATTCTGTATATTCATTTGAAATTAGAAATCGAATTTTCGAACTACCGCGCCATTTTCAATTCCTTTTATAATTATATATAATTATTATATATTCTAACGACGACGTATATAATATATACGTTCAAATTATATTCAAAATAAATTTCTCGTCGATATTATTTAAAATAATCTATTTTAAATATTCAAAATTCGCTAAAATCGCCAAAATAAAAATTTTAAACTGGCCCAGATTTTCGGGTTATTACAATCTCCCCCACTTAAAACTTTTCGTCCCCGAAAAGGAACAAAGTCGAAAGTGGTTTGATTAATCAACTCTACGCTCGATCTGGTTTCCATTCTCCAACTTTTCAGTTTCTGAGAATTTTCTAAAATTTGGCTAACACCCTAAATTTTCGAAAAATTTCGCCATAACCTCCCCTGCACTGGGAGCATCGGGGAATTTCAAATAGCTTCCCCGGTCCTTCAGATCTCAAAAAGAAAAAGAAAAAGCCAAGCGGCTAGCCAATAGGCTCATAAAATCATCATCACCCAAACAAAACAGTAAATTATGTAGTAAACATGTACCTATTTGTCGGGCAAACAAATTTTATTCTCTGCTCTAGCCTCCTTGCTATGACCTGTTCAATGATATACATGTATATGCAAGCAGATGCGACCAATTTTCAATATCGTTCAATATTTGATACAATTAGGCTAAATGGTTCAAAATCATCAAACAAATAAACAAGCAACACAAACATCAATCAATTAGTGAATTTAACGTTTCAAATTGATAATTTTGATATATATAAAGAAAATCATGTTTTGATGCCAAATCACAACAATAGGCCCTATCTAATTTTGGTTCTCACACCAGTCTAATGGAAATATATAGATATTACATGTTCGTCACTCGAATATAAATTCTGATGATGATATATCAATCATCAGAATCACTCCCGGGCGACTAGAGCGTAATTCCATATCTATCCCGTATATTAAAATTTCGAATACACGCGGATCAGACGTATACGCAAAATCTATATATACTGAATTGTCCACATCAATATAAATAAATAACCAAATACGAATAGTTGATTTAGATTTTCAAAACAAAATTTGTTTTCATTTTAAAAATATACTCTTCACACTCGTTCTAGGATACCACTGATCCTATCTCTAACGAGTCATTCTAATTGGATATTACTAACCCAATATCTGATGAATTCTTTCATATGGTTCTAATGTGCCTTGTTCTCTACTTTGTAAACCAAAGCTCTGATACCAACTGTGACGATATGGCGTTTCGAACGGTCTGGGTCGGTTTAGCGACTGGTTCGGACCGAGCGAAATTCCTGCTCGTCACACAAAGTGAATACATTTTTATATAACAATGGTCATTTTTAATGTTTCATTTACATTAGAAATGATATTTTCAATGTAAACATTTTTATTATTGCAATGGCTATTTTTAAAAGGTTCATTTACATAAAAATGTAAATTTCAATATAAAACATTTTTATTATAACAATGTTTATTTTTAATGTTTCATATACATTAAAAATGTAAAATCCAATGTGAATACATTTTTATTTAACAAGGTTATTTTTTTATGTTTCATTACATTAAAAATGTATATTTCAATATAAACACATTTTTTTATAACAATCTCTATTTTTTAATGTTGCATTACATTAAAAATGTATATTTCAATTCAAACATATTTTTTTTATAACAATGTCTTTTTTTAATGTTTCATTACATTAAAAATGTATATTTCAATACAAACACATTTTTTTATAACAATGTCTATTTTTAATTTTTCATTACATTAAAAATGTATATTTCAATGTAAACACATTTTTTTATAACAATGTCTATTTTTAATGTTGCATTACATTAAAAATTTATATTTCAATATAAACACATTTTTTTATAACAATGTCTATTTTTAATGTTTCATTACATTAAAAATGTATATTTCAATGTAAACACATTTTTTATAACAATGTCTATTTTTAATGTTTCATTACATTAAAAATGTATATTTCAATATAAACACATTTTTTTTAATAATAATGTCTATTTTTAATGTTGCATTACATTAAAAATGTATATTTCAATATAAACACATTTTTTTATAACAATGTCTATTTTTATTGTTGCATTACATTAAAAATGTATATTCAATATAAACACATCTTTTTAATAACAATGACTATTTTTAATGTTTCATTACACTAAAAATGTATATTTCAATATAAACACATTTTTTTATAACCATGTCTATTTTTAAGTTTCATTACATTAAAAACGTATATTTCAATATAAACACATTTTTTTATAACAATGTCTATTTTTAATGTTTCGTTACATTAAAAATGTATATTTCAATATAAAAACATTTTTTATGTCACGATGTTTATTTTTAATTTTATATACAATAAATTTCTAATTTTTATTGTTTAAGCAATTTTATATCATAACATGAATATTTCACAACACATAAATATTTCAGAAAATTTCGGTAGCATAACGACACGGTAATTAAAACCGGTACCGTCCCTTATATGGCTCCTCGCACTAATAAGGTCTCGCGGCAATACAAGGGTTTTATTTTCCTAATACAATTTTTTTCTATACAATGAATTTTCCACAAACACGAACATTTTCGTTTCAATCCACAATCAATCAACCACAAACACAATCCATTTCACACCACAATACAATCAAGTCATCCATGGTCTGTGGACGACTGGTGTCGGGAGTTTCTAAACTCCATCTTCAACCTAATATAATTTTATTTATTTAATTTGGATTCAGAAATCTCACATCGCTTTTTATTTCCTCTAAAATTGTAAAATGCTCCAAAAATTCTATGGTCTCTTCTGAAATGTAGATCTCGAATTTACGGTCCCGATGCTTCCTGTTTCATCAGATTTCGACATCGTATCAAAAAGTTGTGTATTTTCAAATGTTCACGATAATTTTAAAGTTAATTAGTATAATAATTAAATAAAAAAGGTTAGCCTTCTTCTTCAAAAACAAAGCCGACAGTATTTTTACTTTGATCGAAACCTAGGTCTTGATTTCATTCGAAATTTGCAACACTTGAGGTCGATCGGGTTGCGCGACGCGGAGGGGCTATGAAGGACACACCTGCACGTGGTGGTGGGGCCCACTTCGATGGCCGGAGGTGATCTCGACGGCAGTGGAAAGATGCTGACTTAGAGGGCTCAGAACTTCGAGGATTTTGAACGATAAAACCCGAGGCCAGTATGGATGTGAAGAACATACTCCCCTCTCCAATATTCCCTGAAGGATCGAATGATTTTGACGAGGAGATCGAGAGTTTTTAAGGGAGAAGGCTGGAGCAGTGATGGCCATTAAACGATAAAGGTAGTGGCTGGGAAATTAGAAATTAGTGTTTTGATGAATATTTTAATATATATATATATATATATATATATTATTTAATTATAATTTCAAATTTACAAGTCATTAGTTTATGGGTCCAGAATCCAAACGAGGCACAACGACTGTCGCCCCTAGCTAATTACCCCGATTTCGGACACAATGGGCTAGGTCTCATCAGCCCATTCGACTGTTTCAGTCCATTTTTCTTTAAATTAAATAATATAACATTTTATTATTTAATTTGATCGTACATTTTAATTTATCGGGGCCACAGACTGACTCCAAAAATTCCCGAAAAATAAATCTAGCTATGTTTTGACGATATGGTCCTAACAAAATTAATTTCATCGAATTTGGAGACCGTTTGAAAAATGGCCATTTTCCGGTCGATCCAAATTGACTGAAATTGTCAAAACACATTTTCTTTTGCCATGCTCACATATTAATTCCAAATATTATGAAAATTGGAATCTTACAATAATTTGACATTTGGGATTCAACCAGGGTGGTTTCGTCGAAAATGGAGGTAGTTTGCACAATGGCTATTTATATGGCCTATATATTATATTAAATTCCATAGCGACTATTATGAATATTCAACTGACCATAACTTTTTATTCCCGCTATGAAATTTCAATTTTTCAGATTCGTTAGAAAGATATTATTAAACAAATTTAAATATTTTTGGTTTTACTAAAATCCGATTTATTTTGAATGCTGTACATTCAGTCAAAGTTCGAATTCAAATTTTCAAACTCCCACGTTATTTCTAACTCCTTTAATAATTAAAATAATTTTATTCATTCTAACTCTGATTTAAATAAATTTATAATCGTTATTATTTAAAATAAATTATATTTTCTATTCAAAATTCATTGAAATAGCCAAACTTAAAATTTTAAATTGGTTCTGATTTTCCGGGTTGTTACATAAGGATTAGCAAGGGACAAACATAGAATACCTTTGATTTTATAACAAATGTCGCCATATTTGCAATATCGAAATACCTTACTTTGACAAAATTTTATGAGTATGCAGAACAATATTTTTAAGTACTTCTTTTTATGATGATTGAGTATACTTAGGAAGTTACTTGTTACAAAAGCTTGGAGTTATAACCTATTTTTGCTATGAAGAAATCAAATCAAACATTCGATGGAAACCAAACCAAAAACATGAATTTTTGTCATCAGCAATAGTTTTGAAATTTGCAATGCTTTTAACCTGTTACTAAACCGAAAGCAAAAACTTGAAGTGGTTTATAATGTATTAGAACCTCCTGTAGTATTTTCTAAAATGCTTTCATTTTAATTTGAATGATTTAACGGGGTATAAATGACGTTTAACATACTAATTCCATTCAATCTTTGAAGATCTTTCCAAATATATATTAGATAGATATAAAGGATGTTTGAGACTGTTTATGAAAGTGTTTTTGCATATATAAGTTGATTATTATTTAAAATAGAAGATGTTTGTCTTTTGAAAAGATGTTTTATAAGAGGTAGATTGATATATTTCAAAATGAGTATTTACAAACTGTTTTACCCTTACATGATACAAAGAGTATTTTGGAAATAATTATTGACTTTAAATGTTCTGTGTAAAGAAGAACTACATTAGCTTGATCCTATATCTAATTTCTTACCCAATTAGATAAAGGTATGTAGGCAGTCATAAATGGTAGTGATGCAGCTGTTATATTTATAAAATATTTTTTTGTTACATCTTGTATTAGTGCATCTTTCATGTTTAAAATTTTAGCCATACTGACGTGTTTATCATGTGTGTAGGAACGAGTATCAATGTCCATCTCATCAGAATTCCACGATGGTAGATTTATGTTAATTGTGTTTAATTCGTATTTAAGCATACCTTTTGAATTAGACGAAAAAACTAATAAGTGGTGTTTATTAAAATTTTATTCAATGCATTTGGTGATGTTGTGTATTTATTCAAATAAAATGGTTGTTGTCATTATTTGTTTTGGACGAATGGGTATTTGATAATTTTGACTAGTTCTAAAATTCTGGGTCATTACAAGAGTGGTTATATTATGCTACCCAATCCATTATCCACGGCGATTGCTTGACTATGGTAGATTTTCTGCTGTATTGTGGTTTGAAGTGTCACTGTTTTCTCTTACCTTATTTCCCTTTGGTAATGGTCGTTTGTTAAGTTAGTTTATGTTGCAATGTTATGCTATGGTTTCAACTTGTTATAACATCGAAGGATGTTTGAGATCGTTTAGCATCGCCCTCATCGTGTCTCCCAGCGATAGACATGTCAACGCAAGAGTATGTCATACTTAGGTGCGGGTATTTGTTATGCTACTCAATTCAATACTTCTACTGTAATTTTAGTTGTATCCACCTGTCATATGATGCTTTTTGGTTCTCTTTATCATTTCAATTTTTTTTGGTTGAGGATCATTGCAAGTGAGTTGTTTGTGGATAATGTCTATGTCATGTTGCCGATTGCTAAGTTGACATGGTAGTGGAAAGATTATTTCTACACTCTGTTGCTTTTGTTTACATCATTGAGATACTAATATGTGACGCTGGGTTGTAGGTTGCTACTACTTGTTAGTTGCTTAGGCCTTTAATGATTTTGTCATATAATTTTCTCACCTTTTGCGGTGAAAGTTATTCTTATTTGTTTGCAATATGCATTTTGTTATGTTTTGCGGTATGTCTCTTGACAACCTATTATAATGTGTTGTTCCCTGCATGGAGCTTTGAGTATTTATAGTGGTCCGTCTACTCTAAAAACGATATGTAGCAATTAGGCAAGCTATTTAGCTCTTGTACATATCTGTGTTTATTATTCGTTATAATAAAAACTATTATGGATCACTATAAAAATCGGTAAGAATTGTCAAAAAATATAAATCATGTAAAATTTAAATTAAATACATAATGTTTTAATATAGTGATTAAAAATATCTGATAATTAAATTCAAACTTTTGCTGCTTAAATTAAAACAATTAAATTTAATATAAATAGTTTGAATAGTTAAATTTTTACATAAAATAAATTTTAAATTATATAATAGTTCAATTTAAAATAGTTATAAAACTATAAACTAATTCAAATTTTTTATAAAATAGTTTAATAAAAAAAATATCATTCGACCACGATGTTCGTATTTAATTTTAATTTTCTACCCTGTGGCCCAAATGATCAATAAACTTAAAATTTAAAATTAAGAGTATAAATATCATTTAACTTGTATTGGATGTCATAAGTATATATCATTCCAATTATTTCTCAAATCAAGTATTTGAAGTCCAAGAATGTAAATTATCAATTTACCCCATTTTAGTGACATATAAAGTGGTAAATGTACATCAAAATCAATAACCATAAAAAATAACATGCATTCAATCATGAAAGTCAAAAATAAACTTAACATGTAATCATTATCCAAAACAACCAACATATATGTATACACATACATTTGCATATATATATATATATATATATATATATATATATATATAATATAACAGTGTCAATTATGGAATGTAGATAGTTAGCTAGAAATTTAAATTCAATACTAAATAAATATCGATTCAACTAAATATTAATTCAATGATGATTCAAATTTAATGCATTTGAGCTAAATTTAAAGAGACATCAAATTTTCAAATAACAAATCAAATAATATTTTTCATACATATTAATTTAACATATGTCGGGTGTCAATTTACGGTTAAAATCAATTTCGATGTCAAATTAGATTTCTGAATGTTAGTTATAATAATTATGAGATATCATAAATTTAATTTTTATTGCATAGAAATTTTAGTACGCCTCGAGTGGGTTAAAGCATTACCTTTTGTAATGGCCCGTATTTTTGGTAGTCTAATATTTAATTTAATTTATTATTTTAAATATTATATTCTGAATATTAATGGATTTAATATTGAATTCGTTTATTAAAATGAAGATTTGAACGTTAAATGTATATTTAATTTAAAACGAGCTCGAAATGGCGCGGCGGCTCGTAATATTGAGTTTTCAACTTCAATTGATTATACAAGGCCTGATATAAGTCGGATTTCTTTGAAACAAGAAATGTTGGAATCTTGTTGATTATAATTTTCATATGGAAGAGAAAAATCCCGATTTCGTGTTACAGATGGTTAGTTATGTCCAAATCAAATTTTAAAATAGTCGCTATGGAAATCGTTATTAAGAAATAACGTTTATTAATAAATTAAAAAGGGTTTTTAATATAATTTGAATACCGTTTTAACTCAGAATGTTGATATTGAGTTGTATAATTTATATTTGAAGCTATATGTGTAACAACTCGGAATTTCAAAACCAATTAATTTTTTTAGCTATTTTAATGGATTTTGAATATTTAAAATGATTTATGTAAATAATAATGACAAAAAATTTAATTTTAATTGATGCTTGAACGTATAAATTTATTTTGATTATAAAACAAGCCTGAAATGGCGTGGTAGTTTGAAAATTCGATTTCCAATTTCAATTGAGTATATAGAATTCAATATAAATCCGAATTTGATGAAACCAAAAACATTTGAATCTGTTTAATTATATGGCCAATTTAAAATTTGAAATAGTCACTATGGAATTTATATATATTTTAATATTAAAAATAGCCATTTTGCAAATGACCTCCATTTTCGATGAAACCACTTTTGTTGGATCAAGAATATCAATTTATTGTTAGGTTTCAAATTTCATAATTTTTGGAACTAATATGCGAGCGTGGTAAATTTAAACGTGTTTTCTCAATTCAGTTTAAATTTAATCGACTAAAAATGGCCATTTTTTAGTCTGTCTCCAAATTCAATTAAAATAGTTTTGTTAGGACCGTATCGTCAAAACATAGCTAGATATATTTTTTCTGTAATTTTTGGAGTCGGTATATGGCCCTGGTAAATTAAAATGTACGTTTGAATTCAATATATATTGATTTATAATTTAATTTTGATGAAAACTGATCGAAATAGTCAAATTGGCTCACGGAACATATTCCATTGTATCCGAAATGGGGGTATTTAGCTAGGTTTGACAGCCGTTTGGATTCGTTTGCATCTCGTATCAATAAACAGACATTTTTGGAATTAAAAATAAAATAAAATAAAATATTAAATATATATGGGCCAATCAGGTTTTTTCTTAAAACCAAATTCACTTTTACGGATTTTAAAAACCCACCGCCGCTCTCTCTTTTTGGAAGGCGATAACTCTTCGAACCAAAATGCCCTCCGATCTGAAAAACCAAGAATCAATTCACAAAAATTTATGAGCGAAAGTGGTAGAGCTCACTATGATCTATAGATCCAACGGGAAAGATTGATTATAGCTTGGTGGTTTGTGAGATTCCATCGCTCAAAGTAGCGCCGTTTCAAGGAAAATTCCGTTGCCTACGTGGAATCGAGTTCGGCGAGGGTGGTGGCTGGGGGTGCGGCTCTTGGCGGCGCACGAGGTGGCAAACCTCTGATTATCGACATGGTGGCTATGGACATTGCGAATTTGAACCCTAAATTTGGAATTGGTTTTCGGTTGTTTCGAACGAGGACGAGGAAGAAGGGGGTTAAATTGGTAATTCATTTAATTGGTAATTAATTAAAGTTAATTAGCTATTTAACTAATTATTGTTTAAAATGCCATGGCTTTCTCATACGATATCGGATTGAAGAACCATCAGTTACGTTGGAATCAGGGAAGAGAACATTACATTATAGAACTGACTAGAAGGAATTTGGGGCTAGTTGGATTTTTGGTCAAATTAAATGTCCTGTTTAATTTGATTAAAATAATCGTTTTATCAATTTCTAAACCGATCAACGTGAGAACTCCTTCTCAATAAATTATATTTTATCATGTTATTGTATTCATGTATAAAAATATATAGAATTGCTAGTGTAGATTTTTATCAGTTTTAATCATTATAAATTGTATACGGTGCCTATTAGCTCACCTCCCTCATCCACAGACCATGGACGATTTAATTGACTGTACCGTGTGTTGATTGTGATGCTGAAATGTTCAAAATGTTAAAAATAATTTAATATTATTTTGTGGTAGTTGATATTAAATTATAAAAATCTGTTTATAATTTTAAACAGTGAAAATTGGCTAATTAGAAAAATAATTCAAACCGAATTAGAATTGGTTAAATTTATTAACCAATAATTTATTTAAATAAACTGCTATTATTTGACAACCCCACACGAGTATGGGGATGATAATTTATTCACATCTCCCCTGAATTTAATAATATGTCAATTGATGGATCGACAGACTGTGATAAGCATTATTTAATTATTTAATACTTATACAGTAGTAATTTTCACTCTGGATGTGAATTGGATGTTTAATAGTTGTTTATCACTATTTTTGAATACATGTGATGTATGAAATCCATACAAATAAAATTATATGGTAATTTATTGAGTCTGATTTCGATTTAGAAATAACGAATATTTTAAAATAACAAATATTTTAAAATAATATTCAGTGAATAATCAAAATGTGATTTTAATGCCCGATTTTGGATGGACATGAAAATATTGAAATGTGAAGCCGTGCTAAGTAGTTAAACACCATTTTAACCCGAATGGGATTTTCTGTCGACTTTATTCATTTTATAATGAATATCAAAAAGTGATTTCAAAATCTGATATTTTGAAAATATTATCATTATAATATTATAATGATATAGAATATTCAGTTTTGATTTAAATTGAAAAAGAACTGGGAATTATTTTAAAATGAATTTATAAATAGATTTTGAATGGAAATCGACGAGATAAACTATATATATATATATATATATATTAATGGCTTGAATAGAACGCGTCGCGCAATGACCGTTCGCGAATTTTGACCTTTAACTTCAAATTGATGTAGCGGGAGATTCGACCGTCAGATTCTCCTAAATCGGAATAGTTGGGTTTGTATCGAAAAGATCTTTCCAATGAATATAATAGATTTAAATTTGAATGGCTGGATTTTAAAATATGTCCAAATCAATTTCAAAAAAGGTCGCTATGGATGTAGTTCGGTGGTCGAAATTGAAAACCGACTGTAAGGGCCTTAATAAAATTATTAAAAATATGGAAAAATTGTGTAAAATCATAATAAATGATTTGGAAAGATTTTGGATGAAAAATTCTAGTTTTGAAAAGATAAAAATAAATTTTTATCGAAATGAACTAGTTAGTAACTAGAATAATAATCCAATTATTTTTAGAAATAAATAAATTGGATTTGGAAATGGTTTTAAAATAACTAGAATTTTCCAATGAATAAATTAGAATGGATTTGGAATGGAAATCATCTTCGGAATATTTTGATATTGGATTTCGTAATTATAAGGATATTGTTGAGGAATTCGGAAGGTATATATATCGTTATTCCCAATACGATACTTGTTGGTTTCAGAATTTGATATTGATATAAGCCGATATAATTTCTATTTAGAGCCTTATATTAATATCAAATTGGATTTTGGGTTTATCGGGAACAATTTTTTAAATAACACTATTCTTAAGCCTAGTTGAGAAAAGAATAAATCATTAAATTAAGATTTAGTGAAGTTTTCCAACTAATTAATATTTAATTGGAATTGAATAAAAGAATTGGATTTTTGTGTTTATCGTGAATGGTGTTTTAAATAACATTTGTTCTTTAACCCAATTAACAGTGGAGAATACGATTTGGAATTTATAATCTTTTAATTAAGATTAATGAAATTTTCCAAAGTAAAGATTTCCAATTTAATATATTAAATTGGAATTGAATGGAATTCGATTTGGTAATAATTGAGATGAGTTTCTGTAAAGGAAGATCGTTACTATATATGGAATTTAAAAGGCTTTGCCAATATTCCATTTATATTATTAGTCAAATATGGGAATTTATATCAATTATATACTATTATGATTTCCGTATAGATTCCATTTTGATGGAAGATGATTTTGGGTTTATCGTGAACGATGTTTTAAATGACATTGGTTCTTTAACCCAGTAAAGACAAGATTATTTCCTAAATATCAATAATCATTAAATAATGATTTTTGGTATTAAAACTAAGTGGAGTTTTAACGAATCTTTAATAAGATTGAAATGTTAATGTGGTAATTAAATTTGCCAAATTTGAGAAGTGTTCGAGAATGGAGTATCACCAGTTTTACTCCAGGCGATAGGTAAATCTTTAATTAGATTAAAATGTGAAATGGGAATTGAATTTACCAATAACACAGTGGTGTTAGATATGGTGTACTACCAGTTTTGCTTCATGGGATAAATAGGTCGGGATGGGATAATAAAATGAATGATTACTTCGGTAAGGCATTAATGCAACTGGTTTGATAAACCTTAATTTGGTTTAAACTGTGAAAAGTTACTATAAAATCTTTTGAAATGATTTCCAATGAAATGGATTAAATAGTGTGTTTAAAAGTGATAATTTTTGATAAGATTAACGAGAACCTTCCTAGAATAAAGAAATACGAATAAAAGAATATTCTGGATTGGAATGAGGCGTATGATGTGTTGTTATAGCACTTGATTATAAGATACACGAGTTATTCGGAAAGACCGGGTTTAACCCATTCTGAATAATTGTTACGATGACTAACAGTCGAAGAGATTGAAGATGGTGCAAGACCGACGATCTTCACATCGAGTGGATGGGTTGCTACTGATGCCCATATTGGAGTAGCTACCTTGAAGGGGCCACAGTGGTAGCCGTCCGGACGTATTTGTTGATTGTTCGGATATGCGAGGGCCTCTCTCCTGTATTGGACATATAAGACGAGGAATATGGTGCCTCCGGTTTCGTTCAGACCCAGAACGCACTTGAAAATGGATGGTGTGTCTGACATTGTATTCTGTTATGTTGTATTCGTTGATCTCTGCTAAATATATATCTGTTTGGTGGCGGAGAATTTATTCTCTTGCCTAACAACCTTCTCTGCGACGTATGAGCTTATATGTTATATATTGGTAGAGATCAATGATATGGTATGGATTGACAGTGTGACATGCTGAGTTGCAGTGATCCAAGCTTTGTTGAAAAGCAGAGCTTGGTGGATGATGATCAAACCATAGCTTTAATTAGCATAACTTTGTGTAGCGTTAATTTGCGAGCCTCACACACCAGTATGATGGTGAACTGATGGTCAGGTCAGTATGCTTTTGAGATGAGGATAGACACCCTTAGGTTTGTCACGGATTCGATTGACCGAGATAATACTGGGTGTGGTCGCCCCACAACAGTAGGGATAGGGGCACCCCCCCCCCGATTCCCATATGACATGGCGGATGTGCATTACGGTGTTTTCCAAAAGCCTTGGACGTAAGCCGTGAAGAATTGCACATGTGATAAACCTTTCAAATCAACAGCCATCATGATGGAAATCCAACTTTCCAATATGATCTTTGCGGTTTTTGTTGTATACCTATATAATGACAACATATTAGGATGGGTTATTATACCATCTAGGATTGATACGTTTACTTTCGAAACTGACTTATACACTATACATTTATAGTAATAAAGATAAAATTTCGCGTATCAAGCATATTTGGCTATTATAAGGTAAAACTCTATCATCCGTCTTGCGTTGCATTGTGTGATGGAATCTGAGTCTTATAATAGCTTCATTTTCTTTTATTTAGCATTGCATTGTTTGTTTTATGCACTAGTATTCTTGGGGGTAAACCCATTTCGGGTTATACGGCATGGTCCCTTGATTTACCTACCTTTAAAATCAAGTTAATAACTGTTTTAGTTCTCACACCGGTCTTATAACTGACTCAGAGTTTATTGTTTTAACCTAAACTCTGGGTTCCCGTATTTTCCACACGAGCAGCTAGTAGTTTTGGTTTTTGCTGATATTTCTTTTTTCAGGATCCTGGATTACAGCTGGAGCTATATTCGGAAAGCATTGTATCTGTGTATTCCCTTTAGTTGTGTTGTAAATGTATTTTCCGCTATACATTGTATTCATACATTTAAATTTCCGCTGCTTTGTATTTTAAATATATGATATTTTTCTGTTGTATAATTATTCATACTCTGATATCTTGTACTCTGATGGAAATTGTTGTAATAGCAATGAAATGTACTATTGTTTGTGTCTGATGCATCGTGTTCTCAATTCAATCCAGGCTTTCCCATAAGGGGAAGCTTGAGTCATCTCAATACGATAATTTTATTTGGATATTCACGATAATAATAATTTGTTATTATTTTATTCGATCATTTTGGATTTTTTTAATATTTTAATCGATATAATATATAGGCCTTTAAAATAGCAGTTTTGCTAACGGCCTCGGTTTTCGATGAAATTAGTTTTATTGGAACCGTAAGGTTAAATTATTTTACGGTATTAAATTTCATGGCAAACCGACGTCGTATGTGACAACGGTAGCTGTAAATGCCTAGTCATTTTCTATAGCGTGTAATTAAATTAATTTAATTTCATAAAGGAATATTTGTGTATAACTTGAGTAGATGGTCGAATTAAGCCACGAAACCAATTCCGTTGAGTTCGTATCGCCATTTAGAGTCAGAATAGATAGGTAGTTTGTTATTTTTGGACATAGGTATTCTGGTGTCCAAAATAGCGTTGCTTGGCGTATAAAAATAGCGTACCGGGAAACAGTCTCAGAATGCGACAAAATTTGTGCCGTTGGATTCGTATTAATTAATTATTATAAGATCTCAATTTTCATGTCAATCGGACTTACCATTTGATCATGGCAACGATAAACGCCTTAATCAATTATATTACTTTGACCATTTGACAGGGATAACTTTAAAGGAATAAAAGACTGGCCAAACGAACTCCGATTTTAATGAAATAAATTACATTAGATCCTTATGGAAAAGCCTAGTAGAATTGTAAGGTTTCAAGTTGATTGGATTTATTTTGTGATCATAGGAATTTTAAACGCGTGATTTTTAGCTTACGGTTTATAAAGGACTTTTTACAAATGACCTTGGAATTTGACGAAACCTGTCCCATCCTGTCCAGAATATTTTTTCTGTGCTAGGATTACATTATTTTGTCAAAAATAGAGATCATATGTGCTTGTTTTGAAAGGATACTTCACCGTAAAGATTTAGAAATAATAAAATATTATAATATTTTGCCATCCTATATATATACATATATTCCGTCATAACCCTATTTCTCGTCAAACCGATCATTTTGTGGTCAACTCTCCTGGCCGCCGCTTAGATACATTAAACGGCTGAAAATCCTCATTTTCTTTTTCCCCTTTAATCACAAAATCCAGTGATGATTTTAAAAAATATTCAACTAAAAAAGTGTTTAACTCCTTAAGGCCATTAATCTGTGCGGCTGTGATCTTCTCCCGTTCATCGAGATGACTGGGGTGAAGAGCAGTCTGTTCGTGATGGTGTACTACAGGAGGGAGGCATCGAGTTGCAAGATATTTGCGGTGATGTATGGTGATAGTAGGGCGGTCAGACTGACGAAGACAGATTGTCTGTCGATGGGAAAAATGGCGGCTCACTGGTGGGTCTTGATGTCGCGCATGGGTGTCTTCTTAGTAGAGAATGATGCAACAGTTCGAACAAGGAAATGAAGAAATAAAAGGGATCGCCCTCATAAGAACTTACAGTGTAACTAGTTTAAAATAAAATGTCAATAAGAAGTGGATTTATTAACTTAAACTAATATATTTAAATATGGCGTGCTTGTAGGGGATGACATACTGGGTGATAGGGGATGACATACTAGGTGGTAGGGAAAGCTTAGAATGAAGACGCACGTAGGGGAAAAGGATTCGACACTTTGAAAGTTGGGCGTGGGAGAAAAATTTGAACCAACGTAAATTTTGGTTATAATATAAAAAATTGATCCGATAGTTATGTTTTATATAATAATAATAATATAATCCTAATATCATTCATGAATAGTGTACAGACATTTTGAGCAATATTAGGTTATTTAGAACGAGGCAGATAGAGAATTTCGGTCTGAGATCTGAGATATCCAATGTAATTAACTATAATTATATTATAATTAAGGGATAATTACTTTTGGTTAAACCATAAATTTATAGTAATTATGATTCATGCCTATCTTATTAGAATTGGTTCAAACAAAAGACATTCGGACCGTACTGTCGAACACTACTATTGGCTAGCTTTTGGAATAAGCCACCAAGAGTTTAATCACTTATGCATAATAAGGACAGTTAATGCTCTTGCGAATCTAAGTTATGGTTCTCCACTAAGTATCGTTCAGACTCATGAAAGACCCCTCACCACTGGTTCGTGACTCATCATCATGACTCGTTCGTGATGAACAACCACGACCCGCTCGTGGTTGGATCCCACGACCCACTCGTGGGGCAGCCTCACGACCCAGCTCGCCACCTACATCACGAACCGGTCTCACCTTCAGGCAAGAGGAGCCCAGAATTGGCCACCCACCACCCGAGAGTTCAGGATCTGATGACACCTATTTATAACTGCCATATTGACCAATTCTCCATCAAGCCATGAACGACTCTGAGATTCTTGGGATTGCTGCCATGTGTCCTCACGAACCACCTGATGAAAACACCTATAAATATTCCAATACTTGGCATTTTTGAGGATCTTTTAGCAGTTAAGAGCTCTGATTCCACCATTATCAAAACTCTATCATTTCTAATCAGAAGTATCTTGAATTTGCTGAGTGAAACATCATTGTAAAAGTGAGATTGAGAGAATATTATGATTGTACTTGCATTTAAACGTATAATCAAAGTCATATAAAGTGGACGTAGGATCTTTAACGCCGAACCACTATAAATTTGGTGTGTTGGTTCCATTTTGTTTCATTTTTAGATTTAACTCTCTACAAATTAAGATAATTTGGGTGTTAGAACCATTTTTCAGTCTAAAATTTTGGGTCTTTCACCGAGAACCAAATTCTTAGCCTATCGTATTATTACTCTACTATTTGGATCTTTAAGTCCGAAGAAAATAATCCGCATTACCACTGCTTTATTTTTTTGAAGATTTCAGCAAAGTCAAGACATCATGGCCGCAAAGAAATCCAAGGATTCACGAGCCTCTCGAGCAAACGAAGCTAACGAGGAGAACGTTCAGGAACAAGACGAGGTGGTCTCCTCGGCACACGGCTCTCTAGGGGCGATCCCACCCCAGGAGGTGAACGACCCGATCCCAGGAGGGGATCACAAACCGCCTCTAAGGGGGGACCACGAGCCGCATGCCAGAAGGCACCACGAGTTGTATACCAAAGGAGGTCACGAATCACCCTTAGCGAGGGACCACCACTCGACCCGGAAAGGAGATTATGACCCACTCCACTCATGATGATGTTTCTGCTCGACCTGGCTCAAGTGCTCCACGTTCAGCCGTGAATGTTAGTGACTGATTACCTGCCTTAACCCCTGCAACAGAAGGAGTTATACTCTGTGTACTAGACATGTTGGAAAAATCAAACGATGCTTTGGAGGATCAAAGACGTAAGAGCTCCTTGATGAGGGAAAATATGACTGCAATGAGAAGACAGATAGATGAGCTGCGGAGGCAGAGAACACCTTCACCAACATATCATTTTACTCTTGAATACTCATCTTCATCAGGAGAGCCTCCGAGACCCCGGTGATGTCCATTAGAAAGGCCTGAGAACATGGAATAACTTCAATTTGGATCCGTTCCTTCCCGAGAAGAAATGACACTCAACCTGGGACCTGACAATTGCAACTTAAATAATCCCACTCTTTTACCTGCATGGGGACCCGTAGTACTACCTAAGGGTGGGGGCGTTGATGACCCTATTCAGAATCAACCATTACAACCCCCTCGCCACATGATTGACCATGGCCATAGGGGGCAAGGAAGCCCTGCTCAAGCCTTGGACTTGGCGGCGGTACATCTAAGAGATATTGAGGGACCCTGTAGGGCAAGGAGTGCTGATCCTGAATCCACCTTGACCAATGCTGATGTTGAGGCAATGGTGAGGCAGATCATGGCAGACAGCTGTGGACAAAGAAACAAGGATTGGGGTTTGGACCGCATTCATACGCCCTTCACTAATGGCATACTAGACGTTTGATTCCCGAGGCGATTCAACATGCGACTATGAACCGTTATGCAGGTAGGACAGACCCGGTTCAGCACTTAATGAGTATTCATGGTATATGAATGTTGTTGTCGCTCTCGACGTAGTGAAATGCAAAGCATTCCTGATCTTTTAAGAGGATGTGGTACTAATGTGGCTTACACACTTACCTACATGATCAATCTCCAGCTTCAAAGAATTGAGTGAAAGTTTTATAAACCAATTCTGACTTCATGCTCAAAGGTCCAAAAATGTCGTTGAGCTATCACTTATCAAGCAGCGCCCTGATGAAACTCTGAGGTCGTACTTAGACGGCTTTAATTTATCAGTCATGGAGGTTAGAGACCCTCACGAGCAATCTTTCATGATGGCCTTAATTGACGGAGTAGATAAAGATACGGACTTCGGCAAATAGTTAGCTGAAAACCGCCGCTGACCAGGGAGATATTCTATGAGAAAGCCAATATCCGCCTGCGCCAAGCGGAATTATACGCTAATCGAAAAAGGAAGGCCGCCGATAAAGAAGATTTACAGAGCAATGTATCCATTAAGTAATCTGGCGATAACTATGGGAAGGTAGAAGTTAATGTTGGAAATAAGAACCAGGGAGATGGTCGCCAAACTGTAAATGATAACAAGAAAAGGAACTGAAGGAATGACTCACAGAAGAGACCTCGATAGAGGACATTTGAAGACCTCACACCTTTGAACGACACGTTAGAGAATTACTACCTGGATACCTACAATGTTCTTCAATATAAGAAGCCTCCTCCAAGGGACTCGACGGAGAAGGAGCATGAAACAGGGAACTTCTGCCTCTTCCACGAGACTTATGGGCACTCAAAAAATGATTGTCGTCATTTAAGTGACTTGATAGAAAAACTTCTCAGAGAAGGAAAGTTGGATGAATATAAGGCAACCCTGAGAAACGGGGGCAAGGTAGTCCAGAGCGGAATAAGGGCAGCCGCCTCAAAAGGCCACTGCGCGGTAGAAAGCCAAAGGCATCGTCATCAAGACCATAGTTTGAGGGGCCCATCCGACCGGACATACCTATAGGGAAATGGACTAGAATGTGAATGTAGCCAAGCGCCCCAAAGTGGGAGAGTACAGCAATCCTGAAGATACCGCCCCGGTGAAACAACAGAAAACGATGTCATATTTCGTGATAGAGATAGCATTGGAGTTCAATCCTCTACCGAAGACCCCTTAATGATCACTATCACCATTGGTCCTGCTCTAGTCCACAAGGTTTTGGTAGACAATGGGAATTCAGTTAACATTCTATTCAAGAAAGCGTTTGATCAGATGAAGCTTGAAGCGAAAGATTTAAAGCCTACGATGGATAGATAAGCGGCTTCAATGGAGCCCCAACATCCCCGATGGGATTTGTAGAATTATCAGTAACTCTAGGAGAGGGAGACCATAGGAGAGTGATGATTCTCCCGTTCATAGTCTTGGATATAGATTCGCCTTATAACGCCTTTTTGGGCCGACTAGCCCTTGCAAAATTCAGGGCTTGCATCGCACCCTGGTGCTTATTGTTGAAATTCCCAACCGAAGTGGGAGTGAGAGTAATCAGGGGTGACCAAGTAACTGGATGAGCCTGCTACATGGCATAATTAAAATTCCTATGCAAACGAAAAAACGTGGAAACTAAGGGTGCTTCCTCCCTTGCAAAGGAGGATTTAGCATAGCAATTAAAGGGGACAACCCCGAAGGGGTCGCCCAGAGACCTACCCGAGGACATAGATCCCAGATAGGAGGAGGAGCCTGGGGCAGAATGGTGACTCTTAATGAAACGACTATAGATATCCCCATTGATGATGATGACCCAGTTAAGGTTTTGAAGGTTGTATCCCAACTAGACCATTTCCGAGTAGAGGAATTGACTGACTTTTTGAAGGTAAACTTGGATGTGTTTGCTTGGACCCACGCTGACATGTGTGGGATATCCCCCTCAATTATGAGCCACTCATCGAGCATCAACCTAGAGCATCCACCCATTAGGTAGAAAAGGCGAATGCTTGGCCCGGAGAAATCAGATGCCTTGAAGGAAGAAGTTGAGAAGTTGAGGAGCAACGGGTTCATTGGAGATTCAACTTACCCAGAATGGATTTCAAATCTCATTTTGGTAAAGAAGGCCAACGGGAAATGGCTACTTGCATTGATTTCTCGGATTTCAACAAAGCTTGTCCAAAGGACAGCTTTCCACATCCTAGGATTCACCAGCTGTTGGACTCAATGGTGGGTCACGAACTTCTCTCCTTCATGGATGCATATTCAGGATATAACTAGATTCCCATGCATGTTACGGATCAAGATCGCACTAGCTTCATCATAGATCTGGGACTATATTGCTATATATTGACACCTTTTGGTTTAAAGAACATCAGAGCAACGTATCAACACCTGGTGAATACAATGTTCTATAATCAGATTGGGAAAATAATGGAGGTGTATGTTGACGATATGCTTGTAAAATCCAGATAGTCATCTGACCATACTGCTGACCTGTTGAAATATTTGATATCCTTCGACGATACGGATAAAGCTCAACCCCTTGAAATGTCCATTTGGAGTTACCTTTGGGAAATTCTTGGGTTTTATTATCAGTTCTCGAGGAATCGAAATCAACCCAGACCAGATCACGACAACCAGAAATATTCAGAAGCTAAGGCAGATTAAATATGTGCAGAGCCTCGCTGGAAAAGTGGCCGCATTAAGTAGATTTATTTCTAAAGCTACAAATAAGTGCATTCCGTTCTTCGACTTGATAAAGCGAGGTAAACGCAACTTCAAATGCACTCCTGATTGAGTTGAGGCATTTCAGAACCTTCTCACTCATCTGGAAAGACCCATGATATTGTCCAAGCCAGTCGACCATGAATATTTGTTTGTATACTTGGCAGTATCATCCCTTGCAATAAGTTCATCCTTGGTAAGGGAAGAAGATAAAGTCCGGAGGCTAGTGTATTACGTAAGTAAGAAGTTAGCGACAACAGAGCGAAACTACCCGAGGATAGAAAAACTTGCGTATAGCCTACTGATCGCATCCCGAAAACTTCGCCATTATTTCCAAGCTCACCCTATCACCAGATACACCAACCAACCTCTCTAACAAGTATTGCAGAGACCAAAAGCATCCGGAAGGCTACTCAAATGGAATATAGAGTTAAGCCAATTTGATTTAAACTTCCAACCCTGAAGATTGATAAGGGAGCAAGTATTAGTAGATTTTATAGA
Source organism: Allium sativum (assembly GCA_030737875.1). Classification (NCBI taxonomy): domain Eukaryota; kingdom Viridiplantae; phylum Streptophyta; class Magnoliopsida; order Asparagales; family Amaryllidaceae; genus Allium; species Allium sativum. Next base: position 1,039,136,402 of record CM060913.1, on the reverse strand, counting down.
ATAATTCACTATCCCTGAAGAAGATGTAACAAGCGAAGAGGTAGGCCCTTCAGAACGGCAAGTAGATCGTAACACCTGGAAGCTGTATATCGATGGTGCCAAGAATGACAGACGGTCTGGTGTCGGAGTTGTCCTCGTCACCTCTGAAACAATACAAATATTATGCTTTAAGGTTAGAATTCCATGTCACAAACAACAACTCGGAATACGAAGCCCTGATTTCTGGGCTGAAGCTTACAAAGGAGTTGCGGATACCGAGGTTGGATAGTTTTTGCGACTCCAACAAAGTCGTGAACCAGGTCAATGAGGAGTTTCATGCCAAGGGGCCGAGACTTGTATCATATTTAAGAGAAGTAAGAAAGCTGCTGGGCAGTTTTGAGCACTACGCTATAACCCATATCCCTTGAATGGAGAACCAAAATTAGCCAAATTGGCAAGTTCTGACAATCCTGAGGACACGGAAATGGTCCCAATTGAAATATTGGAGACTCCAAGTATTGATCAGATGGAAATTTATCGTATACTGGAGGCTGAATCAGAAAGGGAGTCGTGTATGATCCCCATAAAAAACTTCTTGACAAATGGAATGCTTCCTTCCAAGAAAAGCGAAAGGAGCATCGTTATTCGAAAGGCTTCAAGATATGTTATGCAAGGCGAAGTTCTTTATTGATAAGGATTCTCGATGCTACTCCTCTGGTGTATAGTCCACAACGACATCGAACGAGTGCTGAGAGAAGTACACGAAGATGAGTGTGGCGACCATACTGGAGGCCAGACAGTAGCTAAGAAGATATTACGATATGGCTTTTTCTGGCCTACTATGAACAAAGATGCGGCTAAATACGCACGGTGATGCGATAAATGCCAGAAATTATCTAAGATCACCAGATCACTTCCTAGCCGGTTGAAGAAAATGATGAGCTCGTGGCCCTTTGCCATTTGGGGAATTGACATTATCGGAAGCCTACCCATTGCAAAGGGAGAGGTAAAGTTCGCCATCGTGGCTGTGGATTACTTTACAAAGTGGGTCGAAGCAGAACCGTTGACCACAATCATGACTAAGCGAGTGATAATCTTCGTCGTCAGAAATATCATATATCGGTCTGGGATCCTGAAAATCATCATAACAGATAACGGGACCTAATTCGACAACGCCAAATTCTGAGACTTCTGTTAGAAGTATCAAATTGAAAAAAGGTACACCGCGGTAACACATCCACAGTCGAGTAGATAGGTAGAAGCAGCGAATAAGGTAATTAAATCCATCCTAAAGAAGCGATTGAAGCGGGCCAAAGCCATGTGGGTCGATGAGTTTCCCTTAGCATTGCGGGCCTATAGAACAACTTAAAATCAGCGACGAGTCACACCCTCTTCTCCCTTGCATTCGGATTGGAGGCGGTCATCCTGGTAGAATTGGAAGTACCGTTCCATAAAATCACTTACTACAATCCAATGACCAACAATGAACTACTTCTCGAGTCTCTGGATATGATCGAAGAGAAGAGGGACGAAGCAGATCTACGTGCCTTGAGATATAAGCAACAGGTCGCCCGATATTACAATAAGAAAGTCTGGGCTCGAACTTTTGAACCTGGAGGCCTGGTATTGAGACGTATCTTCCCAGATCCCGCCTTCTTAGGCCCGAAGTGGGAAGGATCATATACTATCCTATGGAGGCTTGATAATGGATCCTTCAAGCTAGCGACCATGGACGAAAATGAAATCCCCATAGTATGGAACGCCTAGCATTTGCGGCATTACTTGACATAAAATTGTCCTTTTTTATTCTTTTATTGTTAGGACCATGTAAAAAGGCATGACTTGCCTAGAGTAGTCTGGTTACATGAGCTAAAGATTATAAAGTGGACGTAGGTCATGATTCGACCGAACCACTATAAAATACCGTGTGTCATTTACTTTTATCGCATCATTTCTCGTTTATTCTTTTGTCGTCATTCGTATGAGCTATTATGATTGTGATATGTGTAATAAACCTCGCGATGATCTTGAAACACGTAGTTCAAAGAATTTTCTATCAAATTAGATGGTCAATAGCATACAGAGCATCGAGGGTGCAATGAAGTAAACGACACAACCTCAAACACTCTAACTCTCATGACTTGAGAAAGAATATAAAGGACAAAAGAATGAATTGTCCACGAGGCGTGAAGGTGCACCGCGATCAAAATACCATCTCGACTCCACTCTACCCTTGACATCCGACGGTAGAGTATAAAGGCACCTGGGACTAAGCGCCATAAATGAACTCCTACCCTACTGAAGGATTGAGGGGCAGACTGAAAGATGAGTTCGAACTCTATCCTGGGCATACGATAGGAGAGTATAAAGGCATGTTGATTAAGTGTCATAAAAGGGCTCCTACCCCGCTTCATTATCGGGGGCAAGAGTGAAAGCTAGCCCAAACCCTTCATTTCCAGACATGAGGAGCAATACGCATGTGACAACCCCAATTTTGACAGACCAATTTTTTTTTTCAAAAACTCCCATCTATCGAAACTCGGATTGAGTTGCTCTAGTATCCTATAGAAAAGACAGAGACATAAAATATGTCAGAGCTCAGAAAATATTTTACAGCGGAATGGATAAAATATAATACAATCAAAATATTGCCTTACCGTATTAATAATACTTCCTAACTAGTATCCAAGGCTATCATGTACCTGCGAGTAAGTTATGAGGAGGGGGTCAGAATACAAGTTTTGGTGATCGGATTTAAACTATACATTTTGGATAATCCTACATATACCGTTCAATCGTATTTTCTTATTTATTAGGTTACTTGGGTTATCAGCACTCAAGTCTTACACACAAGTCATACCCATTTACTTCCCAGTGGATTAACCTAACATAGTATATATGTAGCTAACCCCAATATTAAGGTACATCCCATCGTACCCCACTTGCACGGTCTCCATCGTAACATTATCGAAATATACGTAGTCCCTCATCCTCCACCGTAGTGACATATGGATCTCTATATAACAATGTTACATTTCACATATATCTGTCATTACTATGCTACGCAAACATACAAACTGCCACCTTTGTTAGAATCAGAATTCATACCGGAGTAATGCCCTCAAGTTTACGATACATGTAACACTCCGAATTTTTAACTACATTAAAGGGAATAAATTTAATAATAATTAATTTAATTGCAACACCCCGTATTTTCTACGAATATTAAAATTAACATATTTAAGAACACATAATTTTTAGAAGAAGAATTAGGTGAAACGGGTTACGCCATTGCGTTTATCTCGGAATTCTACTTGAGATAGAGTCCGAGTTTGCGTGAATCGGACTCCGTATGAAGAAGTTATAGAGGTTAGAAGATTTCACATGAAAGCAGAAATTAAATTAAAATAATAATTTAATAATCAAAACAGATTCGAAATTCAAAATTCAGGAAAGCAGCTGAGTGGGAAATCTCCCGCTCGGGGGTATCGATCCCCCAGGGGGTGTCGACATGGGAGTCGACCCCCCTATAGGGGTGTCAACATGGGTGTCGACCCCCCTGTAGGGGTCGACCCCTGCTGACTATTCTGGACAGTGACGATTTTCTGAGTCGTAGGGCTACGTGGCGACTTCTGCATGGCCCGATGACGCATTTTCTTAGACTGGATGGTCTGGATGGATCCTTTGTTGATCTAAAGGCTCAAACTAATCCTATATTCCTATATAATCACATCAAACCTTAGCCCTAAACCTCACAACCCTATTCTATGAAGCCGTCATGTTGTCCATCTCTAAGCTAAACTAGCCTCCATCGTCTCCAAACTAGAAATCAAATTAGAGAGAGCTTCAAATCAAAGTAGAGGTTTTCTTCTTCAATCAACAAAGAAAGATTAGAATCGCTACAACGTCAACTAATTCACTTTTCAATCCTTTCACTGTAAGTTCAGTTATTATTCAGATTTGAAAAACTAATAGAAATCATGACTGTAATAATCGGATCTAGAACTATGCCTAATTGTGAGATAATCAATTATGATTCATGCTTACCTATGCTTATGAGACTGTTGTGATTGGAATAATGGAACCTATCATGTTGTACACCACTATGCCTAATTGTGAGATAATCAATTCTGATTCATGTTTATCCTTTTGTCAAATCTGAATTACCTATGCTTATGAGACCATTGTGATTGAAACAATAGAACCTGTACACCAAATTGGTGATTCTCTTATATTCAATTCTATCGAATCTTTAAACCTATGATGTAACTTACTCAGTTTGGCCATACTTATTGTTAATGTACAACATGCCTATTGGAAACATGATTCTTGGATTTGGGCACACCTTTACATGCCTATTTTGTTTCTAATGCCAATTCTTATGTTCCTTATCTATTCCCCTTTTTGTTTTATTTTATGAACACTAGGTTCATTCGGAACCTAGATTGAATCTTGTGGTACATACGATTGAAACGCGGGGAATTGGGTATAACTTAATTGAGTAATTTTGGGCATAACAAGTAAATGGGGCATAACTTGAATTGACTACAATTGTGGGTAATTAGCATATAAAAATCTAGATTTGGGCATGTATGGTAAACATGTAATTTGGCTAAAAGATGAATATGCCTAACACGAGGTTAGATTGAGTTGCGGTGTAAGACTGCCCGGAACCGCCCGGCACATCCAGCGACCGCCACAACAGATCTAATGTGAGAGGTTAGCGCATTAAGCCTAAAACCCGAGGTTAGAATGAGTTTATGGTAGAAGTTTGCCCGGAACCGCCCAATACATCCAGCAACTGCAAACAACAATTCTAATGTGAGAGGTTGAGGCATTAATGAATGAATTAATGCTACTGAACGGACAAGCTAAGAATGGTAGGGTTAAGTTAACTTAGGCAACACTTAACCAATACAACATGTTAATTAAACAAATGGGTGGGGTTAGGTTACATGGAGAACACTTAACCATTCTAACATGTTGATTAAGGAAACCCTAGTAACGGGGACCCATTTTAGCAGTAACCCATATAGATGTATCATGGTACCCAGAACTAGGCAAGGTGGGGCGCGATTACTAGGCTGATTATAAGTGGTCAAATAGCGGCCGGTGGTGCGTTAGTGTAGATTCCAATGGAATACGGGCGTGCACGTACTCCGGAGTGGAAAAAGCAGGCACTGGGCATCAGTAGTTATACACTGTGCATCTTGAATTGTGTCGGGTTGCCACCATTGGGATTGATACACCTCGTGGTGGGACCAGCACAAGTATCTACAATCAAGTGAGGCCGAATGACACAAGTAATAAATGCATGCGAGTAAGAGCCGATTGATAAAGGGATCATTTTATTATGAACACATGATGCTAGCTGAAACATTTTTTAGTAGGTGCAGAGAAATGGAAATGAGTGCGACAGCATATTCAGTTTATTTTGTCTGATCTTGCCTTATGTTATCTTGTCACTATGGTATTGTCCTATATTCAGTTTATTCATGTCATGATCCTTTTTCTTGTTTACATGCTGAAAAATCACTGGACTTACCAGATTTATGTCTGACCCGTTTTCTTTTGTGTTCTTTTCTTCCATCCCCCCCAGGTCCGCAGGGAGGGAATACTTCAGCTTAGTTCAAACCTTTTCCAGCTTGAAGAGAGTAGATGTGTTGCTTGGATTCTCTTTTCTTAGGCTATGGCTGTGGTTACACTTTTATTGGGGATTTATGTCGCTTTACTACTGCTTTATGCTTCTTTATGTATTTTGAGTTTTTAATCAAGACAGAAGTTTTATTGTAATAACTTGGAAGTTGGGTTTTGAGACAATGGTTGTAATGTTTTGATTAGCCACGTTGCTTATGAAATAATTCCAGTTTTTCCGCTGTTTATATGTCTGTCTTGTAAATTATCTATATCTTTTACCCATAATGCTTCACCGAAGTTAATGCATTCCCTTTGTGAGTTACCTTAACGGAGGTGGGGTGTTTCACTTGGTATTAGAGCTGATGGTTACTGGATCAGATTAAAATTCTTGAAAACTATTTTTCAAAAAGAAGTTTTAAAGAAGCATTTTCAAGAAAAGTGTTGTTTTATTTTAAAGGCATATTCCCCAAAGCCATACACACTATCTTTTTATTCTTTGTTTTGAACCTTTTCTTTTTGTTTCAGCATGTCTGGGGATCTTAATCTTCCCGAGGGCGTACAGATACCCGGCTGATTCAGAAGGTATCTGGAGGCTAGGGCAGATGCCGCAGGCCCAGCAGACGTTACTCCTCCCCCAGCTGCAGTCGTTCCTCCTCCTCCGCATATGACTGCTTTCTCGAAGATATATAGAGACTTCCGAGCTATGGGTGGAAAGAACTTTAATGGGACCGAATCATTCATGGAAGCAAGAAAATGGCTCAAGGAAACAGGAGATTTGTTTGTTATCTTCGAAGTGGACGATAGGCAGAAGATACAATTGGCTGTACGGTTGCTTAAGGATGAAGCCTCTTTCTGGTGGGAAGTTACTAATGCTGAAAGACCAATTGAGACTTAGGAGGATTTCAGAATGAGGTTTGAAATGAAGTTCCTCTCGCAAGCTGAACGAAGCCTACAGATGGAGAAGTTCTTAGCACTCAAACAGGGAAGCCTATCGGTTAAGGAATACGTCAACCAATTCAACCAGCTGGCTAGATTCGGACTGGAGTCAGTAAACACTCCACATAAAAAGGCTCTCCGTTTCGTTAAAGGGTTGAATGAGCCATTGCACAGCCTAACTATGTCCCATATACCTATGGGTGCGACTTATGAGAGACTGGTGGATATGGCACTGTTACGGGAGGACGACAAGGATGGGAAGAAAGAGACAAAGGTGGAAGGACCTCTAGACAAGAAAGTGGAGGGATCGCAGAATAAGAAGACGGATTCCAAGAAGGGCGGGAAGAATAAAAAACCCCGTGACAAGAGGAAGTGTAATTTTTGTGGCATATCTGGACATCTGATTAAGGACTGAAGAAAGAAGAAGAGGAAGATGGGTGGTTGTTTTCAATGTGGGAAGACAGGACATATGGCTAAAGATTGCCCAAAAAGGCAAGGGCAAGGGCAGAGGACTGGATCTACTTCTGGAGGGCAGATTCGCGCTCTCATTGCACCTCCGCTAGAAAGAGGTAGAAATGTTTCTGTTGAGAGTTTAGTTTATCGTTCTAATCATCCAATTCGTACTCTTTTTGATTTTGGCGGATCGCACTCTTTTATATCTACTGATTTAGTTGAATCTCTGCACCTAGATACCAGTATAGTATAGGATCCCATGGTTGTTTCAAATCCAATTGGGGGTTTGGCTTATTTGTCAATGATTTGTTTGGATTTGGAAATTTCAATACTAAGCATGGGGTTTAGAAGTAATGCTTATGTTTTGGGTTTCACGGGCTATGGGTTGATTTTAGGCATGGATCAGTTTTCCAGTAATGGTGCCATCTTCGATTGTGAAAAGAGAGTGGTTATACTTATGACTCGCCTTGGCAACACTCTCGAAATCTCTTGTAATCCTATACATTCTGTTATAATTAGCTACCTAGAATCTCTTGATGCGTTTGTCGAAAACTTGCAGTCTGTTGGAGTAGTCCGTGAATACCCAGATGTATTTGAAGAGGTGAAGGGCTTACCTCCGAAGCGGGAGATAGACTTTCGCATATACCTTGTTGATAATGCAAAACCCGTAGCTCTACCCGTTAGACACATGGCTCCAATGGAGAGAAAAGAGCTCAGTAAGCAAGTCAAAGAGCTGCTCGAAAAGGGGTTTATAAGGCGGAGTATTTCTGAATGGGGTGCTCCAGTAGTGTTCGCAACCAAAGCGGATGGTTCACTTCGTCTATGTGTGGATTATAGCGAGCTAAACAAGCTGACCAAGAAGAATAGGCACCCACTTCCAATAATATACGACTTGTTCGACTAGCTTGTAGGTGCATCAGTTTTCTCCCAACTAGATCCGGCCACCGGATTTCACCAGCTAAGAGTGGTTGAAGACAGCATAGATAAGACCGCGTTCAGGACCCCGGATGGTTTCTTCAAATGGCTTGTCATGCCTTTCGTTTTGACAAACACACCCACCTACTTTGTAGACTTGATGAGTAGGGTTTTCAGGGAGTTCCTTAATAAATTTGTAGTGGTCTTCGTGGACGACATTTTGATTTTCTCAAAAAGTGAGGAAGAACATGCTTTGCATTTAAGGGAAGTTATGGATACTCTTCGAGCACATCGACTGAAAGATAAATTCTCCAAATGCCATTTTTGGAGAGAAGAAGTAAGGTTTCATAGACATGTGGTGTCCAAAGAAGGGATGGCTGTGGATCCCTCAAAAGTACTTGAGGTGCAAGATTGGAAGGTTCCACGGAATGCAACCGAAGTACAAAGTTTTCTCGGACTAGCGGGCTATTACAGAAAGTTCATTAAAGACTTTGCGAAGATCTTAGCCCCACTTACAAGATTATAGAAGAAGAACCTAACTTTTGCCTAGGATTTGGATTGCGATGTTGCTTTCCAATGATTGAAAAGGGATCTGACAACAGCCCCAGTGCTGACATTGCCTGATGGGAGTAAGATGTTTATAGTATACACAGACACATGCGGTACATGATTAGGTGCTGTCTTGATGCAAGAAGGCAAGGTTGTTTGTTATGGGGGGAAGGCAGTTGAAGGTACATGAGAAGAACTGCCCAACTCATGATTTAGAGTCAGCTGCCATTGTTTTCGCTCTTAAGTCATGGCGTCATTACCTACTAGGAGAAAGGTTTGAATTGTTTGCTGACCATAAATCATTAAAGTACCTTTTCTCACAAAAAGATCTTAACTTAATACAACAAAGGTGGATGGAGTTTCTTGCCTCATACGATTTTGAGATTTCTTATACCCCTAGCAAGGGCAATGTGGTGGCATACGCCTTAAGTAGGAAAAAGCTGACCTTAAGTCCTATCTTTGTGGAAAGGCAAAGCTTGGAGTACATAGCAACCTTTGACTTTAGACCCTCTTTTTAGTTTGTACCTGGTTTGTTAGCAACGCTAGAGATGTGGCCTACGCTTTTGGACTCAATAGGAACCGCGCAACGTGATGACCCTCAGATAGTTGATATGATGGGTAAGTTAATTAAAGGTGAGACTTCTAGTCACCTTAATAGATACTCCATCGATGACAAGGGTTGGTTGAGACAGGATGGAAGACTATGCATCCAACAAACAAGGGATTTGGTGAAAACAGTTCTCAAAGAAGCACACCATTCTAAGTTGACCATACACCCAGGTGGAGACAAGATGTATGAAGACATAAAAAGGGTTTTCTTTTGGAATGGCATGAAGAAGGATGTAGCTAAATTTGTCTCGAAATGCTTGATATGCCAGCAAGCCAAGGCAGAGCAGAAGAAACCCGGTGGTCTGCTTCATCTTCTAGAGGTCCCACAGTGGAAATGGGATAGCATTTCGATGGACTTTATAGATGAGTTGCCTAGGTCAAGAAGGGGCAATACCAGTGTTTGGGTAATAGTTGATAGGCTCACTAAAAGCGCTCACTTTATACCTGTTAAAAGTAGGAGGACTGCCTCATCGTTAGCATCCATTTATCTTAAAGAGGTAGTTCGACTGCATGGGATACCCTCTAGCATAGTAAGTGATCAAGATCCTATCTTTACGAGTGAGTTTTGGAAGAGTTTGCAAGAGGCTATAGGCACACAACTATGCTTAAGCACTGCTTATCACCTCAAACCGATGGTCAGACGGAAAGGGTGAACAGAGTGTTAGAAGATATCTTGAGATTGTGCATTCTTGATTTTGGAGGAACATGGGAGGATCATCTTCCATTGGTGGAGTTCGCCTACAACAATAGCTACCAAGCCACCATAGGCATGGCACCCTTTGAGGCTTTATATGGAAGACTATGCCGATCACCAACTTGTTGGTGGAAGTCTACAGACAAGCTTATACTTGGGCCCGACATGATTAGAGAAACTTCAGAAAAGGTGGACTTGATACGAAGACGAATGAAGACCGCACAAGATAGACAGAAATCCTACAGAGATAAAATAAGGACCGACCTTGAGTTTGAGGTTGGAGACAGGGTTTTCCTTAAAGTATCTCCATTGAGGAATGTCATTCGCTTTGGATCCGTAGGGAAATTGGCAGGGCCATTTCCTATCATTGAGAGGATTGGGACAATGGCTTATAGGGTAGAGCCGCCCGAAAGACTGGCTGGAGTTCATAATGTTTTTCATGTTTCTCATCTACGAAAGTGCTTACACGCGTATGCAGAAGTTGTGGAGCCAAGCATAGTAAAGGAAGTAGAAGTGGAACGAGAAGCGACAGTGAGAGGAGTTCCAACTCGTATCTTGGGAACAGAAGTTAAAAAGCTACGCAATCGTGAGGTCAAGCTAGTAAAAGTACAATGGAGTGACGCTGAAGAAGATGCGACTTGGGAGACTGAAGACAAGATATAGGCAGCCTACCCTTATCTTTTTGAGGGTACATCCTTGATCTCTTTTTCCATAAGTTTATGCATGCTTGTATCTATATTTTAAGTATATCTCCTTGGTCCTATTATTAATCCTTAGGTAGAAACCAATGGATGTAAACATGTACTTGAAACATGTTATGATTGATAGTTGCAAATGATTGCTAAATGATTGCTAGTGGTTGCTCGTGGATGCATATACACACACGTTAGGTACTAGATCGACTCAGTCATTATCATATTGCATATGCATATATGTATTTGTATATGGATTGAAACTTGATGTGTTATTATATGGATGTTGCATTTGTATGAATGATTGTGCACTCATGTAAAAGTTATAAAGTACGATTAGGAGCAATTGCATACATGATGAACTCATAGCACCGACATGATTCACATTAAGGAGGTCAACTGAATCAGTAGACCGCCTGATTTTGCATTAGATAAGGACATATACACATACTATGCATATGATCATGAAAGCATTAGAAATCTTTTTAAGGACAGTGGATGCCTGTGATTGATGGTTGAGTAGATGGATGTTGGATGTTAGGATACATTCTTCTTAACCAAGAGATTTCGGGGACGAAATCCTTAAAGGAGGGGAGAATGTAACACCCCGTATTTTCTATGAATATTAAAATTAACATATTTAAGAACACTTAATTTTTAGAAGAAGAATTAGGTGAAATGGGTTAAGCCATTGCATTCATCTCGGAATTCTACTTGAGATAGATCCGAGTTTGCGTGAATCGGACTCCGTATGAAGAAGTTATGGAGGTTAGGAGATTTCAAGTGTAAGCAGAAATTAAATTAAAATAATAATTAAATAATCAAAACAGATTCAAATTCAAAATTCAGGAAAGCATCTGAGCGGGAAATCTCCTGCTCATGGGTGTCGACCCCCCCAGGGGGTGTCGACATGGGAGTCGACCCCCCTATAGGGGTGTCGACATGGGTGTCAACCCCCCTCCCCCCATGTAGGGCGTGGCCCCTACTGACTGTTCTGGACAGTGACGATTTTCTAAGTCGTAGAGCTACGTGGCGACTTCTGATTGGCCTGATGACGCAGTTTCTTGGACTGGATGGTCTGGATGGATCCTATGTTGATCTAAACGCTCAAACTAATTCTATACTCCTATATAATCACATCAAACCTTAGTTCTAAACCTCACAACCCTATTCTGTGAAGTCGTCATGTTGTCCATCTCTAAGCTAGCCTAGCCTCCATCTTCTCCAAACTAGAAATCAAATTAGAGAGAGAGCTTCAAATCAAAGTAGAGGTTTTCTTCTTCAATCAACAAAGAAAGATTAGAATCGCTACAACGTCAACTAATTCACCTTTCTAATCCTTTCACTGTAAGTTCAGTTATTATTCAGATTTGAACAACTAATAGAAATCATGACTGTAATAATCAGGTCTAGAACTATGCCTAATTGTGAGATAATCAATTCTGATTCATGCTTACCTATGCTTATGAGACTGTTATGATTGGAATAATGGAACCTATCATGTTGCATACCACTATGCCTAATTGTGAGATAATCAATTCTGATTCATGTTTATCCTTTTGTCAAATCTGAATTACCTATGCTTATGAGACCGTTGTGATTGAAACAATGGAACCTATCATATTGTACATCAAATTGGTGATTTTCTTATATTCAATTCTATCGAATCTTTATGCCTATGATGTAACTTGCTCAGTTTGGCCATACTTATTGTTAATGTACAACATGCCTATTGGAAACATGATTCTTGGATTTGGGTACACCTTTACATGCCTATTTTGTTTCTTATGCCAATTCTTGTGTTCCTTCTCTATTCCCCTTTTTGTTTTATTTTATGAGTACTAGGTTCATTCGGAACCTAGATTGAATCTTGTTGTACGTACGATTGAAACGCGGGGAATTGGGTATAACTTAATTGAGTTATTTTGGGCATAATAAGTAAATGTGGCATAACTTGAATTGACTACAATTCTGGGTAACTGGCATATAAAAATCTAGATTTGGGCATGTATGGTAAACACGTAATTTGGCTAAAAGATGAATATGCCTAACATGACGTTAGATTGAGTTGCGGTGTAAGACTTCCCGGAAACGCCCGGCACATCCAGCGACCGCAAAAACAAATTTAATGTGAGAGGTTAGCGCATTAAGCCTAAAACCCGAGGTTAGAATGAGTTTGCGGTAGAAGTCTTCCCGGAACCGCCCGGCACATCCAGTAATCGCAAACAACAGTTCTAATGTGAGAGTTTGAGGCATTAATGAATGAATTAATGCTAATGAATGGATGCTAAGAATGGTAGGGTTAAGTTAACTTAGGAAACACTTAACCAATACAATATGTTAATTAAACAGATGGGTGGGATTAGGTTACACGGAGAACACTTAACAATTATAACATGTTGATTAGGAAATCCTAGTAACGGGGACCCATTTCAGTAGTAACCCACATAGATGTATCATGGTACCATGAACTAGGCAGGGTGGGGTACCATTACTGGGCTGATTATAAGCGGTCAAAATAGCGGCAGGCGGTGCTTTAGTGTAGATTCCGACGAAGTGCGGACGTGCACGTACTCCGAAGTGGAAAAAGAAGGCACTAGGCATCAGTAGTTATACACTGTGCATCTTGAATTGTGTCGGGTTGCCACCATAGGGATTGATACACCCCGTGGTGGGACCAGCAAAGGTATCTACAATCAAGCAGGGCCGATTAACACAAGTAATAAATGCATGCGAGTAGGAGCCAATTGATAAAGGGATCATTTTTTTATAAACACATGATGCTAGTTGAAACATTTGTTAGTAGGTGCAGAGAAATGGAAATGAGTGCGATAGCATATTCTGTTTATCTTGCCTTATCTTGCCTTGTGTTATCTTGTCACTATGGTATTGTCCTATCTTCAGTTTATTCATGTCATGATCCTTTTTCTTGTTTACATGCTGAAAAATCACTGGACTTACTAGACTTATGTTTGACCCGTTTTCTTTCGTCTTCTTTTCTTCCGTCTCCCCTTGTCCGTAGGGAGGGAATACTTCAGCTTAGTTCAGACCTTTTCTAGCTTGAAGAGAGTAGATGTATTGCTTGGATTCTCTTTTCTTGGGCTATGGCTGTGGTTACACTTTTATTGGGGAATTATGCCGCTTTACTACTGCTTTATGCTTCTTTATGTATTTTGAGTTTTTAACCAGGACAGAAGTTTTATTGTAATAACTTTGAAGTTGGGTTTGAGACAATGGTTATAATGTTTTGATTAGACCACGTTGCTTATGAAATAATTCCAGTTTTTCCGCTGTTTATATGTCTGTCTTGTAAATTATCTGTATCTTTTACCTATAATGCTTCACCGAAGTTAATGCATTCCGTTTGTGAGTGACCTTAACGTAGGTGGCTTGTTTCATTAATGTTCAGAATTATAGGAAACGGACTGCACCATTGCGCCTGTCTCGAAATTCTGGTAAAGATAGACATTTGGTTTACTTAAAACAGACACTGTATGAAGAAGTTATGAGGGTTTTAAGTTTGTATACGCAAAGAAATATTTTATATATACGCATGATTCAGAGGTGAGTCAGAGATGAGTAAGAATCCTATCTAGAGGATTTAAATTCGAAAAATTCCTCTGAGCGGCAAAATTCCCGCTCTAGGGGGTCAACCCCCTTAGAGGGGTGTCGACCTAAGTGTCGATCCATCCAAAGGTGTGTCGACACCTCTAGGGATGAGGTGACACTTGGTTTCAGGGGGTCAGGCAGCTATATACATGTGCCATATTCCTCATATTGTCTTCATTGGGATTCATGGAGGCCATATGCTTTAGAGTACGAACTGAACCATTTTCTACAACAACATATTCTACAAATCCAATTCAGAAATTCTAGATCCGTACTTCCTAAATTCTCTAAACCTAACGCTATGAGTTTCTAGATTACTTTTAGGTTTATATAAATAATAGTACACTTTGAAAGACTATGAATTGGATACGTTGTAAAGTATGATTCTGTGTTAATGTGAAATTCTATATTATGTCATGACAGATCTACTTTCCCAGATCTAATAAAATTGTGGTGATTCGATTATGATGCTTATGTGGATCTTGACTTGTAACCATGTTATGGTGGATGTGCATTTATTAATTTGGACAATTGTGACATTACTTGGATCTAGATTTTATGTTAATCAACTTTCACCTGTCTTATTGTGATACATTGAGATATGTTGTAAACTTGACATGTGAATCCACCTTTAGATCTAAACATATTACTAACTATGCTAGATCTAAGTAATTGGACACCTAATGTTTAATCTAGATCTCATTATGCTTGCTTGAACATCAGAGTGATTGTTACAAGTTACCAGTTTCGTGTCCATTTTATTATGATGTTAATCACATGTCCATTCACTTTGTTATTATGCCAGTTTATATTCATGTTTATGCCAAGATATGTTGAAACTATCACCCTTGTTATACTCCCTTTTTATTGTTATAGCTAGGCTAGTTTATAGCCTAGATGCCACTAAAATACGTACCAATACATTAGAGAGGAAACGGGGAAAAAGGGATTATAATTGGCATAATTTATGTAATGTTTATATGAAATGGGACATGTAATTCAAATGGGGAAAATTTAGAAATAGTTACCTACAATAACATAGGTAGATTATTTCGATTAATTTGGAATGTTTAGTAATTTACAATTAGGAATTGTAAATTGTACTTATGACATGAAGTTAGGTTACATTAGTGGTGGAAGTCTGCCCAGACCCCACCGACATATCCACCATCCACTAATGTTGAACCTAACGTAGGAGGTCTATGTACGCAAATACGAATCGGGCTAAGACATGAAGTTAGGCCCAACCATGGAATAAGACTGCTCGGACCCAACCGGCATATCCAGCATCCACACGTTGTAGGCCTAATGTGGGAGGTCTATCCCATTATAACCATAATCAGACATGGTAATGAAATGGACTACTTAACCTAATTTAATATGACTATGGACTTAAGTTAGGGTTAAGTAAAATTGGATGGGTAGTGGTGGGTTAAGTAAATTAGAGGGGTTGGGTAATATGTATATATAGGCCCGCGAACTTAACCCAATAAGGTTATGTAATTAAGGACACCTTGTGTTATACATAACCAGTAGATAATATAATAGGGTTGTGTAATTAAAGACACCTAGTGGTATACATAACCGATAGATAATGTAATGAAGTTATGTAATTAAAGACACCCTTTAGGGTAAGCATAACTAGTATAGGACAATGTAATTAAAGACACCTAAGTGTATACATAGTCAATGGAAAACCTAATGGAGGATACAAGACTAGGAGGAGAGCATGTGTCATATTGTGTGGGACCGATTTCAGTCAGTAACCCGGAGTTGGTATCAAGTAAAGAACTCCGTCCTAGACGGATAAGGGGCACACTTACTGATTGATTGTAAGAGATCCAAACGAGACAGATGGTGTGGGTGGCGCAAACCGACCGGGGACATGTCGTGCATGGGCCGGGCAGAGGGGGCTAAGACGACCGTGACACCAGTAGACATGGTTATGCACACCATGGGTTGCCACTTTAGGAAGTGATACCTCCTACTGTGGGGCCAACACAGTATATCTACAGGGTAGGGGGCCGATCGATTAGGGTAGGGCTTAGGGTATATTTGGACGTATGACCTAAGCCTACCAACTTATAGTGGAAGGGATCATCTCATTTCAGTTATACTAGTAGAAGTGCAGAGTAATCATTAGTGAGGCACATACACCTTAACTTGCTTACCTTATCACACCTGCCATTTATTTTATGTTCTCTCTTATCCACTTTATATGCCTATCATGTTGCTTTCATTTATCTACTGGCTAAAAGTAACTAGGCTCGCCAGACGTTATGTCTGACCCTGTTGTTTCTCCTTCTTTCTTCAGTTTCCCCCAGGTTCTCAGGGAGGAAACACTCGAACTTAATCAAGAATCAGATGTCATCTTGCTAGGAGCTACTTCTGAGGTATGGCTCAAGCTCTTGTCTCTGCTATGGCTTAACTCTTTTTATTGGGGGAATGATGCTTTTTATTTTTTTACTTATGTACTCTGATGGTGCAGGACAAAAGTTATTTTGTTGTAATGGTTTTTGTGACTTATGAAATTGCGGACCACGGTATTATGACTTATGCTTGAAATAAAAGTTTAAATTTTCCGCTGTTGCCTTATTTATATCTATCTTGTAATTATTCTGTATCTGTTTACCTATAGCGCTTCACAAAACTTAATGCATTCCCTTAGTGAGTGACATTAACAGACTTGGGGTGTCACACTTGGTACCAGAGCCGAAGGTTACCAGATTAGATAAAGTTTTTGAATGTTATTTTCAAAAAGGTTTTAAAAGAAAGCATTTTCAAAAAGAAAAGTCTATTTTGAAAAACATATTCCCCAAAGCCATAGGAAATATCTCTCGATTCTCCGCTTGATTCCTTTTTTTTTTTTGGGGAACCGATTCTTCCTGAAAGGTGTCCCCGTTCGGGCATGATGTCGTAGGCATGTTTAAACTGCGGCACATGTCGAAGGGCAATGAAGTGCCTAACCTCCATCTGTAGCTGCAGTAGTATCACCTGCGGCTAATTTTCTCGAGCTTCGTAAGGATTTCCGTGCGATAGAGGCAACTTTCAAGAGACTTGTTAGCTTGCTACACAAGTATGGCAAAAAGGAGAACAAGTGAGTTAGGGCAAAGGAGCACATCCCAAGGATGAGAAAAATGATAGCCCAGGAAGGGAACACGGATAAAGTTCAAATAAATCTGAAAGGAAGAAGTTAAGATTAAGGAAACACAAAATCAAAAGGTATGGCCCAAGAAAGAATAGTAACAACAACAGAAGAAGGGCAGAAAGAATGATAAGGCTAAGGATAAGAGGAAGTGCCATAGTTGCGGGCGAGAGGGTCACTTGGCCCAGGACTGCAGGAAAATGGAAGAATGCTTGCTTTGTTTGTGAAGAGGTTGGACACTATTCTAGGGAGTGCCCAAGGAAGCAAAGGCAAGGTCAAAGGATAGGAACCTCCGAAGGGCAAGCATATGCTCTCGTGGCTAGTGCACCAGATAGAGGTAGGAAAGTTTCCGTGGAAGGTTTGATTTCCCTTTCAAACCATCCTATTAGAACACCTTTTGATTTTGGTGCCTCACATTCATTTATATCAAGTTCTATAGTTGAATCCCTACACTTAATTTCTAATATGGTAATGGATCCCGTAGTTGTTTCAAACTCCATTGGTGGTTCGGCTCATTTATCTATGATTTGTCAAGGTTTGAAAATATCTGTGTTAGGCGTCGGGTTTGAATGCGACGCGTATGTGCTCAGGTTTATGGGCTATGGGTTAATTCTAGGAATGGATTGGCTTACCAAGTATGGTGCCATTCTATATTGTGAGAAGAGGGTTGTTAGGCTTCAGACTTGTCATGGGAGAACCCTCGAGATTTCGTGTGACCCACAAGGCTCGGTTATGCTTAGTTTCCTAGAGTCTCTTGATGCAACTATCGACGATCTGCATTCTGTTCTAGTAGACCGAAATTTTTCAGATTTTTTTTTAATGAGGTTCAGGGTTTACTCCAAGGTGCGAGATCGATTTTCATATATATCTAGTGGGCAATGCAAAGCCAGTTGCATTACTAGTGCGCCATATGGCTCCAAGGGAAAGGAGGGAGTTGAGTAAGAAAGTAGGGGAACTACTTGAGAAAGGGTTTATTAGACGAAGCATATCTGAATGGAGTGCTCTAGTAGTATTCGCAACTAAGGTGGACTGTTCGCTTCGTTTGTGTGTTGACTATAGAGAGTTAAATAAGCTCACCAAGAAGAATAGGCACCCGCTTCCGAGGATTGATGATTTATTTGATCAGCTTGTTGGTGCCTCAGTATTTTCTTAGTTGTACTTGGCTACGGGGTTCCATCAGTTGAGGGTGGTTGAGGACAACATAGATAAGACTGCTTTCAGAACTCCAGACGGTTTCTTTGAATGGCTAGTTATGCCTTTTGGGCTGACAAATGCACCCGTCTATTTTGTTGATTTCATGAGTAGGGTGTTTCGGGATTTCCTAAACAAATTCGTTGTAGTCTTCGTTGATGATATTTTGATCTTCTCCAAGTGTGAAGAAGAGCATGCCCAACATTTGGGAGAAGTTTTGAAAACTCTCTGTGACCATCGCTAAAAGCAAAGTTCTCCAAATGCCATTTATAGAGAAAGGAGGTGAGAAAGAAAGTAGATAGTTGAGAGTTCATGAGAAGAACTACCCTACCCATGATCTAGAGCTTGCTGCCATAGTATTCACGTTAAAGACGTGGCGTCATTATTTACTTGGAGAAAAGTTCGAGTTATACATCTATCATAAATCTCTCAAGTATCTATTCTCACAAAAGGATCTAAACTTAAGGCAACAATTGTGGATGGAGTTCTTAGCTTCATATGATTTTGAGATTGCTTATACCCATGGCAAGGGTAATGTGGTGGCAGAAGCACTAAGTAGGCAGATGGTGGCCCTGAGTCTGCTCTTTGTGGAAATAAACAACTTGGAGTTCATATCAGCTTTTGATTTTAGACCCCCCATCGAGGTTTTGCCCGATTTATTTACATCCTTAGAGATACAACTGACTCTTGTGGATCAGATAGGAGCTTCGCAACAAGGTGACCCACAGATTCTAGACATCATGGATAAGCTCAGAAGAGGGTTGACTTCTAGTCACCTCAGTAGATATGCCATAGATGAAAATGGGTGGTTGCGACGAGATGGAAGACTTTGTGTTCCTCAAACTAGAAACTTGATAAAGGCAATCCTAGAAGAAGCCCACCATTCTAAGATGACCATTCATCTAGGCGGTGACAAGATGTACAGGGATATGAAGAGGGTTTTCTTTTGGGTTGGGATGAAGAAGGTTGTGGCCGAATTTGTTTCTCAATGTTTAGTTTGCCAGCAAGTTAAAGCTGAGCAAAAGAAGCCCGGTGGATTACTTCATCCGTTGGAGGTTCCACAGTGGAAATGGGAGAGCGTCTCTATGGATTTCATAAATGGTTTGCCTAGATCAAAGAAAGGTAATACCAGTATTTGGGTGACAGTGGATAGACTCACTGAGAGCGCTCACTTTATTCTAGTTAAGAGTAAGAGGACGACATCATGGTTGACAGAAATTTATGTCCGAGAGATAGTTCGTCTTCATGGAGTACCTTCCAGCATCGTGAGCAATCGTGACCCCATCTTTACCAGCGAATTTTGGAGGAGCTTGCAAGAAGCATTAGGTACACAGTTGTGTTTGAGCACTGCTTATCATCCTCAGACTGATGGGAAGACGGAGAGGGTGAATAGGATTCTAGAAGATCTTTTAAGGCTGTGTATCCTAGACTTCGGAGGGACTTGGGAAGAGCATCTTCCTTTAGTAGAGTTTGCGTATAATAACAGTTTCCTGGCTAGCATCTGCATGGCACCCTTCGAAGCATTATATGGATGACCCTGTAGATCGCCAATTTGTTGGTGGGAATCTACAGAAAGATTATTACTTGGACCAGATATGGTTAGGGAAACATCCGAAAAGATTGACCTTATTCGACGGCGGATGAAGACAGCTCAAGATAGGCAGAAGTCCTATGCAGACAAAAGAAGGACTGACATCGAATTCGAAGTGGGAGACTTAGTTTTTATCAAAGTATCACCTATGAGGAATGTGGTTCACTACGGATCAGTAGGGAAGTTGGCACCTAGGTTTGGGGACCATTTCCCATAATCGAGAGGATTGGCCAAATGGCCTACAGAATAAAGCTCCCAGAAAATCTATCTGGTGTTCATGATGTTTTCCATGTCTCTCACCTGCGGAAGTGCCTGCATGACACCGTTGAAGTTATTGAGCCGAGCATGTTGGAAGAAGTCAAAGTGAAACGGGAGGCGATAGTCAGACGAGTCCCTACCCGTATTCTTAGGTCAGAGATTAAGAAGCTGCGCAATAAGGAAATCAAGTTGCTAAAGGTTCAATAGGGAGATAACCTAGAAGATGCGACTTGGGAGACCGAAGACAAGATTCGTGCTTCGTACCCTTTTCTTTTCGAGGTATGTTCTCAACTCCTTTCCTATGTTTTATCAGTACTTGTTTCTGTCAATAGAATATATCTTATCCATCATATTTTCGACCTTAGATTGGAATCCTATGGATGTAAACATGTGTTTGAAACATGTTATGTTTGATGGATGCAAGTGTTTGCTAGTGGTTGCCTATGGACGCATATACACACATTAGGCACTAAGGTCGGCTCAATCACTTTCATATTGCATATGGATGTGTGTGCATTTTCTTTTCTTTTATGGATGAAAATGGATGAACTGGCATATGGATGTCGCATTAGTGTTGGGACATATGCACACACCTTTGCATATATTCATATAAGCATTAGAAATCTTTAAGGATAATGGATGCCAGTGATTAGTGGATGAGTAGATGGATGATAGATGGTAGGATATGCATTCTTCTCAACTTAGAGATTTCGAGGACGAAATCCTTTGAGTAGGGGAGAATGCAACACTCCGAATTTTTAATTACATTAAAGGGAATAAATTAAATAATAATTAATTTAATGTTCAGAAATAGAGGAAACGGACTGCACACTTTCGCCCGTCTCGAAATTCTCGTCAAGATAGACATTTGGTTACGTAAAACAGACATCATATGAAGAAGTTATGAGGGTTTTAATTTTGTATACGCATAGAAATATTTTATATATACGCATGAGTCAGAGGTGAGTCCGAGATGAGTCAGAATCCTATCCAGAGGATTCAAATCAGAAAAATTCCTCTGAGCGGAAAAATTCCCACTTTAGGGGGTCGACCCCCCTAGAGTGGTGTCGACCTAGGGGCGACCCCCTGAAGGGGTGTCGACACCCCTAGGGCTAAGGTGGCACTCAGTTTCAGGGGGGCTAGAAGCTATATATACATGTCCTATTCCTTATTTTTTCTTCATTGGGAGTCATGGAGGCCATATGCTGCTGGAGTGCGAATTGAACTGTTTTCTACAACATATTCTACAAATCCAATTCAGAAATTCTAGATCCGTACTTCCTAAATTCTCTAAACCTAACGCTACGAGTTTCTAGATTACTTTTAGGTTTATATAAATAAAAGTACACTTTGAAAGACTATGAATTGGATACGTTGTAAAGTATGATTCTGTGTTAATGTGAAATTCTATATTATGTCATGACAGATCTACTTTCCTAGATCTAATAAAATTGTGGTGATTCGATTATGATGCTTATGTGGATCTTGACTTGTAACCATGTTATGGTGGATGTGCATTTATTAATTTGGACAATTGTGACATTACTTGGATCTAGATTCTTATGTTAATCAACTTTCACCTGTCATATTGTGATACATTGAGATATGTTGTAAACTTGACATGTGAATCCACCTTTAGATCTAAACATATTACTATGTCACCCTAACTATGCTAGATCTAAGTAATTGGACACCTAATTTTAATCCAGATCTCATTATGCTTGCTTGAACATCAGAGTGATTGTCACAAGTTACCAGTTTCGTGTCCATTTTATTATGATGTTAATCACATGTCCATTCACTTTGTTATTATGCCAGTTTATATTCATGTTTATGCCAAGATATGTTGAAACTATCACCCTTGTTATACTCCCTTTTTATTGTTATAGCTAGGCTAGTTTATAGCCTAAATGCCACTAAAATACGTACCAATACATTAGAGAGGAAACGGGGAAAAAGGGATTATAATTGGCATAATTTATGTAATGTTTATATGAAATGGGACATGTAATTCAAATGGGGAAAATTTAGAAATAGTTACCTACAATAACATAGATAGATTATTTCGATTAATTTGGAATGTTTAGTAATTTACAATTAGGAATTGTAAATTGTACTTATGACATGAAGTTAGGTTACATTAGTGGTGGAAGTCTGCCCGGACCCGACCGGCATATCCAGCAGCCACTAATGTTGAACCTAATGTGGGAGGTCTAAGTACGCAAATACGAATCGGGCTAAGACACGAGGTTAGGCCCAACTGTGGAATAAGACTGCCCGGAACCGACCGACATATCTAACATCCACACGTTGTAGGCCTAATGTGGGAGGTCTAGCCCATTATAACCATAATTGGACATAGTAATGAAATGGACTACTTAACCTAATTTAATATGACTATGGACTTAAGTTAGGGTTAAGTAAAATTGGATTGGTAGTGGTAGGTTAACTAAATTAGAGGGATTGGGTAATATGTATATATAGGTCCACGAACTTAACCCAATAAATATCAATCCTTACTGAAGTAATCATTTATTTATTAATCCTAATCCCAACCTATTCATCCCATGGAGCAAAACTAGTAGTACACCATATCTAACAACCACAGTGTTATCTGTAAATTTAATTACCATTTCACCTTCAAATCTAATTAAAGATTTAACTATCGCTTGGAGCAAAACTGGTCATACTCCATTCTCGATCATTTTTCCCAATTTGATAATTTAATTTATCACAATCACATTTCAATCTAATTAAAGATTCATTAAAACTTCACTTAGTATTAATCTTTCCAAAAATCATTATTAATGATTATTTAACTTTGGGAAATCAAACATGCCGCATCAACAATCTACACTGTACCATTGATTTCTGCCAATATATAACCTCTAAGCTTATACGTCACAGAGAAGGGTATTAAGCAAGAGAATAAATTCTCCACTACCAAATAGATATATGTTTAGCAGAGATCAACTATACAGTTCGAAATACAATGTTAGACACGTAATCCTTCCTTTAAATGGGTTAAAGAACCAATGTAATTTAAAACACGGTTCACCTATAATCACATTTCATTAACCATGGATTTTTCATGGAAAATAGATCAGTATATAATCGATATCAATTTCCTTATCCGACTAATAATATAAATGGAATAACGGCAAAGCCTTTTAAATTACATATAAGTAACAGTCTTCCTCCACAGAAGCTTACTTCGATTATTACAAATCGAATACCATTCCATTCCAGTTTATTTTATTAAATTGGAAAACTTTACTTTGGAAAATTCCATTAAATCTTAATAAAAGATTTATATATTCCAAATCACATTTCACTGTTAATTGGGTTAAATAACGAATGTCGTTGACAACATAGTTCACAATAAATCCAATTCACATTCCATTTTATTCCAATTATTAAATATAACTAGAAACTCTATTAATCTTAATTAAAAGATTTATTCTTTTCACACGGGTTTTAAGAAAACTGTTACTGAAGACACTATTCACAACAAACCCAAAATCCACTTTGATATTAAATATAAGGCTCTAAACAGAAATTATATCGGCTTATATTCAATATCAAATTCTGAAACCAACACATATCGTATAAGGAATAACGATATATATCTATCTTTCAAATTCCTCCACAATATCCAATAGTCACGGAATCCAATATCGAAATATCCTGAAGAGTATTTCTATTCAAATCCATTTCAATTTATATATTGGAAAATTCTGGTTAGATTAAAACCATTCTCAAATCCAATTTGTTTATTTAAAAACATTGGATTATCTTTCTAGTTAATAACTAGTTCATTTTGATAAAAATGTATTTTTATCTTTACTAACGTTGAATTTTTCATCCAAATTCTATCCAAATCATTTATTATAATTTAACACAAATTATTAATATTTCTAATAATTTTATCAAGGCCCGTACAGTCGGTTTACAATAAACGGCCACCGAACTACATCCATAGCGACCTTTTCCAAATTTGATTTGGACAAAATTCCAAATCCACCAGTTCAAATTTAAATCTCTTATATTCATTGAAAAGCTCTTTTCGATATGAACCCAATGGTTCCGGTTTTAGGAGAATAGGATGGTCGGATCTCCCGTAATGTCAATTCGAAGTCAATGATCAAAATTCACAAACGGTCGCGGCGCGGCGCGTTCTATTCAAACCATTAACATATATATATATATATATATATATATTTCGTTCAAAACATGTTTTATAAATTCGTTTTAAAAAAGATTTCCACTTTCATTTCAATTTTAAATCAAAATTGAATAATCCTTTTCATTATAATATTTAAATGATAATATTTTCAAAATATCTGATTTTGAAATCATTTCCTTTTCGATATTCATTATAAAAATGAATAAAATCGATATAAATATCATTCGCGTCAGAATGAAGCATCTAATCAACACGGCTTCACATACTTCAATATTTTCGTGTCCATCCCAAATCGGACATCAAAATCATATTTTAATCCTTTACAGAATATTACTTCAAAATTTTCGTTATTTTAAAATATTCATTATTCCTGAATTGGAATCAAACACAATCAATTACCATATAATGTTATTCATATGGGTTTCATATAACACATGTATATAACCACAATGATAAACAATCATCCATCATCCAGAGTGCATTACAAAACTGCATAAGCATTAAATATAAATAATTAACGCTTACAACGGTCTATCAACCAATCGTGTAACACCCCACGTACATTAATGCCACTCACTAAGGGAATGCATTAACTTTCATGGAGTATTATAAGAGTATAGAATAGAATATCACAAGATAGATATATAAAATGGTACTTAAGAAAATTCAAAATTTATTCTTTGCGGCGGAAAAGCAAAACATGTTTGGTTACAACATCAAAACCACATACTAGAGTCAAGTACAAAAATGTCCATCTTGTACAAAATTATTATCAGAGTACATAAAAGTAAAACCATAATCCCACTCCAAATAGCCATAATGAAAAAGAGATAAAGCTGAGCATTACTTTCAACACTTCCAAGCAATTCAAGAAGAATGGAATCCAAGTCAAGCTTCACTATTCCCACCCTGAAAACCTGGGGGGGGGGGAGGGGGGAAGAAATGAAAGAGGCAAAACAAAACAGTTCAGACACAAAGTCTGGCAGGTCCAGTGACTTTAACTATATAATCAGTAAAGTAACAAGATAAGGACATAAACTGGATATAAGAAATGACTGTAACATGACAAAGCAAACAAGATGAATAAGATATAACGTTAATTGCGCTTCTAATCACTATAAAATAATTCCTACACCGCACCAATGCTAATTACACCACACCATTATTAGTCCCATACCAAAAGTTGATCCCTCTTACTAATCATAATAATAATGGTAGTTTCGTGTACTTCTAGCTGCTGTCATAGGTGCCGCCTGCTCCTATCTCCACTAGTTGTACCCACTACCCTCCCCATTTGATCGGCTCCCTAACTCGTAGATACCTGTGTTGGTCCCAAAGTAGGGTGTATCACTCCCAAAAGTGGCAACCAGATACTACTAAAAAGGCACGGCTTATACCTACATGATGCAACAACGTCTTACCTACCAGCCCGGACCCATGCACGCACATGATTCCGTTGGACTTGCGTTGCCACTGCTAACTCTTTTGACCTCTTACAATCAAACCCAGTAAGCGCGTCTCGTCCTCGACCTAGTTCGAGCTCACATGGATACAGAATGGGTTACTGGTTGAAAAGGTCCACACACTTGACTCAAGCCTCCCTCCTAAGCTTGGTCCCCACTAGGAATTCCCACTTAACCCCTTCTTATTCCCATGTCTTCTTACATGTTTCACGATGGTTAAGTCTTCAAATTATATTTATCATGTCACCCATGTCATCCACTTAACCCCCATGTCTTACTATAAGTCTTATCTTGGTTAAGTGTTTATTAATTCATTATAACCGTAATCTTGCAAGACCTCCCACATTAGATTGTCGTTTTGCGGTTGCTCGATATGTCGGGCGGCTCCGGGCAGTCTTATACCGCAATACGAATCTAACCTCGTGTCTTTGCATTATTACGTTTCTTATTTTTGCCTTTGACCTCTCTCATTAGATTACAAAATTATGGTTGCTGGATGTGTCAGGCGGTTCCGGGTAGTCTTATACCGCAATTCGAATCTAACCTCGTGTCTTAAGCATTCATTATCACTTTCTCTATTCATGTCCCCAATTTCAAATCTTGGATTATAATATGTACCCATAATTTCCAATCTAAATTATGTTCATCATTTTAATCCAAATTTATGTCCATAATCTCATGTAAACGAATTGTACCGATTCATGCCCCAAATCAATTACATGATTCCAAGTCTTTTTATGCCCAACTGCATATTATTCAATAATTTCCCCAAACTTTTCCCACAACGTTGACACGTCATTCGTACGTATAATAATATGTTAGGATCGCAGTTAGCCTAATCTCATAAAAAAGGAAAAGAAGACGGGAAGAGAACCATGACATCAAGACTGGCATAAAAATAAGCATAAGAAATATGAACTGGCATAGAACAATAAAATAGATCTAATTAGGCATATGAACTAGCATAGAGCAACAAAATAGATCTAATTAGCATATGGAACATAAAATGACATAGGACAATAAGATAGATCCAATTAGCATTTGGAACATAAACTGGCATAGAACAATAAGATAGATCCAATAAGGCATATGGAACATGAACTCTAGGTATGAATCTAAAAGATAAGAATTCACCAAACACGATATGATTCATCTTACAGGCATGTTTATATATTCCAATTCACAAACTTACCACAATTACTTTTAATTAATTATAAGTGAAAGTAACGTGGACTCACAGTGGTAAAAGAGAAAATAGATCTGAATTCTGTATTCTGAATTTGATTAGCTAAACCATTGTTGTAGAATTTGATTCTTATCTTCCAAATTGAATTTGATTTACTTTGGTGGAGGCTAGGTTAATTTAGTCTTGAGCAGCATGGAGGCGTATGAATTGGTGTAATGAAATTAGGGTTAGGTCTAGGTGTGTTTATATAGGTGTTTTAGGTGAATTAGGGCCGTTGGATTAGGTTAGGTTCCATCTAAACCATCCAAACCAGAAAAACACATCACCCAGCCAATCAGAGAACGCCACATAAGCCCTAATTCTCCAAAATTCGTCACTGCGTAGATCTGGCCGATGGGGTCTACCCCTACAGGGGGGTCGACACCTATGTCGACACCCTTATAGGGGGTCAACACTTATGTCGACTCCCCTAGGGGGGTCGACACCCTAGAGCGGGATAATTCCCGCCCGTCCCGCTTCTTGCTGATTTGAATTTTGAATTTGATTTTTAATTATTATTTTAATTCTAGTTTAAACTGAAATCTTCTGAGCTCCATAACTTCTTCGTATGATATCTGATTTACGCAAACTCGGACTCTATTCCAAGCAGAATTCCGAGATGAATGCAATGGCACAACCTGTTTCCCTTAAATCTTGTTATTAAAATTAAGTATTCTTTAATTATCCCTTATGTCAAGATTTAAAATTATGGGGTGTTACATTCTCCCCTCCTTAAAGGATTTCGTCCCCGAAATCTTCTAGTTAAGAAGAATGTATCCTACCATCCAATCATCCATCTACTCATCCATCATCCACAAGCATCCACTGTCCTTAAAAGATTTCTAATGCTATAGGAACATATGCAAAAGTGTGTGTATATGTTCCTTATCTAATGCAAAGATCAGGCGGTTTACTCATTCAGTTGACCTCCTTAATGCAAAATATGATAGTGTCATGCGTCCATTATATATGTAATTATTCTTAATGCACTTTATAACTTCTATATGAGTGCACAATCATTCACTCAAATGCAACATCCACATGATAACACATCAAATTCCAATTAATAAACAAATATATGCAATATGCAATATGAAAGTGACTAAGCCGATCTTAGTGCCTAAATTGTGTGTAAATGCATCCACGAGAAACCACTAGCAACCACTTGCATCCACTAAACATAACATGTTTCAACCACATGTTTACATCCATAGGATTTTCTACCTAAAGATCGAAGATATAATCGAGAGGATACACTAAACGATAAAACAAGTATAAACAAAGCGGTAGAAAAAGGAGAAATTAAGAACATACCCTAAAAAAGGAAAGGGTACGATGCATGTATCTTATCTTTCGTTTCCCAAGTCACGTCTCCTTGATCATCTCCCCATTGGACTTTAACCAACTTGACCTATGGTTGCGTAATTTCTTAACCTCCGATCCAAGTATGCATGTAAGAGCTCGTCTAATCGTGGCATCTCGCTCTACTTCCATTTCTCTAAGCATGCTCGGCTTTACTACTTCCACAGTATCATGTAAACACTTCCTCAAATGCGACACATAAAACACGTCATGCACACCACTAAGCTTCTCGGGCAACTTTACTTTGTAGGCCATATGTCCAATTCGCTCTGTAATGGGGAATGGCCCTACGAACCTTGGTTCCAATTTCCCTACAGCTCCAAAGAGAACTACATTCCTCAACGGTGATACTTTAATAAAGACCATGTCTCCAACATTGAACTCAAGATCGGTCCTTCTTTTATCAGCATATGACTTTTGCCGGTCATGTGCCGTCTTCAGGCGTCTTTGAATCAAGTCTATCTTTTCTAAAGTTTCCCTAATCATCTCGGGCCCAAGCAAAATCTTATCCATAGATTCCCACCAACAAGTAGGTGATCAACAAGGTCATCCATATAGAGCTTCAATAGGTGCCATGCCAATACTAGTCTGATAGCTGTTGGTGTAGGCGAACTCTACTAATGGAAGATGTTCCTCCAAAGTCCAGGATGCATAACCTCAAAAGATCTTCTAGAATCCGATTCACTCTTTCTATCTGGTCGTCCATATGAGGGTGATAAGCGGTGTTCAAACACATTTACGTTCCTACTACCTCTTGCAAGATCTTCCAAAACTCACTAGTAAAAATGGGATCTTAGTCGCTCACAATACTAGAAGGTATGCCATGTAGACGAACTATCTCTCGGAGATAAACAGATGATAACCATGTTGTTGTTCTTTTACTCTTGACGGGAATGAAATGGGCGCTCTTGGTAAGTCTATCCACTACTACCTAAATCCCCGTATTACCCTTCCTTCACCTCGATAACCCATCGACGAAATCCTTGGAAATACTTTCCCATTTCCACTGTGAACTTCTAAGGGGGAAGCAAACCATCAGGCTTCTTTTGCTCAGCCTTGTCTTGCTGGCACACTAAGCATCTAGAAACAAACTCAATGACATCCTTCTTCATTTCGGCCCAAAAGAAAACTCGCTTCATGTCCCTATACATCTTGTCTCCACCGGGATGTATGGTCAACTTAGAACGATGTGCTTCTTCAAGGATTGTCTTTCTCAAACTCTCGTCTTGAGATACGCAAAGTCTCCCATCCCTACGCAACCAACCTTTGTCATCGATAGTATACCTACTAAGATGGCTCGAAGACTCTCCTTTGATGAGCTGGTCTACAATCTCTATCAACTGTGGGTCATCTCGCTGTGCCGCACCTATCTGTCCCAAAAGCGTAGGTCGTACCTCTAACGATGCCAACAAACCGGGTACAAAATCAATAGAGGGTCTAAAGTTAAAGGTAGAGATATACCATAAACTCTGTCGCTCATCAAACAAAGGACTCAAAGTCAACATCTTTCTACTCAAGGCGTCAGCTACAACGTTACCCTTGCCAGGGGTATATGCAATCTCAAAATCGTAGGATGCTAAGAACTCCATCCACCTTTGTTTCCATAAGTTTAGATCTTTTTGAGAGAACAAGTATTAAGCGACTTATGGTCTATATACAACTCAAACCTCTCTCCAAGCAAATAGTGATGCCAAGACTTAAGCGCAAAAACTATGGCCGTTAACTCCAAGTCGTGGGTAGGGTAATTCTTCTCGTGGACTTTCAACTGCCTTCCACCATAGCATATCACCCTTCCCTCTTGTATCAAAACTGCGCGAAGCCCTATCCCGCAAGCGTCGGTATGCACTGTGAACGGTTTACTCCCATCCGACAAAATTAAAACTGGATCTGTCATTAATGCCCTCTTTAAACGTTGGAAAGCATCGTCATAGTCAACATCCAAAGAAAAGGTCAAATTCATTTTTGTCAACCGTGTAAGTGGGGCTGATATTGTAACACCCTGATTTTTCTACGAATAATAAAATTAATAATCCTAAGAAATCTTAATTATTAAATGAGAATTAAGGGGAATGGGTTATGCCATTGCATTCATCTCAAAATTTTGCTTGGAATAGAGTCCAAGTTTTCGTAAATCAGACTTCTTACGAGGAAGTTATGGCCCTCGAAAGTTTTAGTAATTTTATATAAATAAAAACAGTTCAGAATAAAAAATTCGAAATGCAAATTCAAACAGGGAAGAGGTTGGGCGGGAATTATCCTGCCCAAAGTCCAGGTCGACCAGGGGGTGACCGCCCCTACACAGGTCGCCCAGGGGGTCGACCAGGGGGTCGACCACGGGGACGACCTGGGGGTCGACCTACCCCCCCCCCCAGCAGATTTGAAATGTGACGATTTCTGACTCTCTGCTGAGTCATTAGGGCTGATGTGGTTGTTCTAGATAACTCTATCTAGTCTGGATGGTTGGATTTGCTCCTATGATAATCTAACAGATTAGATTGATTTAAACTTCTATAAAAGAGTGCCTAAACTCAAACGCTAAACCTAAACAAAAATTTGTCTCTTAGCCACCATGTTGCTGCTTGGATAGTTCTTCTTCCTAAAGCTTAGGATTTAGCAAGTCAGAATTCCAATTCAAAGGACGAACGAACCATTCTCTTCTCTAACCTATCATTGTGAGTACTATTTCTTTCACAATATAATTAATAAATTAATTATGAGGAGTTGTAATTGGATTATGAGAACATGTCTGTTGAATCACATGATGTTGTTTAACTTTGTTATCTTATGTTGGTAGATCTATTTCATATGTCCAATTATACATGTTTAACTTGATTCATTTTATGCAAGTTTGGGATGTAAATCATATGCTAGTTCATATGTGAAACCTTATGCAAGTTTGGGATGTTAAATCATATGCTAGTTTGTATGTGAATCTTATGCAAGTCCGTTTTTACATATGTTAATTCGTATGTGAATTTTATGATGTTAAATCATATGTTAATTATTATATGAATTTTATGCAAGTTTGGGATGTTAAATTGTATGTCAGTTTGAATATGAATCTAATGCAAGTCTATATGTGAATTGTACAAAAATTTATATGTGAATCAAGTATATACATATGCTAGTTTATATGCAAAAATATGTGATAAATTCATATGCAAGTTATAGAAATCCATATGCATGTTTAGGTGAAAACTATATTCACGTTTTTAGGTGAAAATTATATTCACATATGCAAGTTTAGGTGGCACCCATAATTCATATATGCAAGTTCACAATTTCATGTTTAGATCGATATTTAGATCCATGGTAGTTTAAGCAAATATATGATTCTATATGACCATTGTCTATGCAAATAATTGGCTATGCAAATTTATGTTATAATTCCTATTTGCAAGTTAGATCTATTTTTATGTGTTATGCAAGTTGTGATCTTTCTACTTTTATATAAGTTAGACTATTTGCGAGTCTAACATATTTCAAATTTTAACGTACGAATAGCGTGGGGACAATGGGAAAATTTTAATTATGTAAATTGTGAATTGGCATAAAATGGCTTTAAAAGCATATAATTAAATTGAGACATTAATTGGTATAATTTTTATACCTAAAAAGTATGGACATAATTTAGGTGACAATTATGGACATAATTAATTTGGAAATTATTGACAATTTGAATAGGGATAATTAATTCAAATTGGAGTGAAATAATTTGTAATATTAAATGCCTAAGACACGAGGTTAGACTTAATTGTGGTGTAAGGCTGCCCGGGCCCGCCCGACAAATCCAGCAACCACAAATAGTAGTCTAATGTGAGAACTCAAAGGCATAAATTAAATGTGTAACAATTGTAAAGACACGAGGTTAGACTCGTTTGTGGTGTAAGACTGCCCGGACCCGCCCGGCAAATCGAGCAACCGCAAATGGTAGTCAAATGTGAGAGGTCTTACAAGGTTACGGTTATAATGAATTAAGTAACACTTAACCAAGATAAACATGTGGTGGGACATGGGGGTTAAGTGGGTGACATGGGTGACATGTGAAATACGATTAGAAACACTTAACCAAATTGAAACATGTAAGAAGACATGAATAAGAAGGGGTTAAGTGGAAAATTCTAGTGGGGACCAAGCATAGGTGGAAGGCTTGTGTCAAACATGAGGGGCCCTTTTCAAACCAGTAACCCATTATGTATCTTTGTGAGCTCGAGTTAGATCGATGATGGGACACGCTTACTGGGTTTGATTGTAAGAGGTCAAAATGGGTTAACGGTGGCAACGCAAGTCCAACGGGGTCATGTGCGTGCGTGGGCCCGGGCTGTTAGGTAAGACGTTGTTGCATTGTGTGGATATAAGTCGTGCATCTATAGTGGTATCGGGTTGCCATTTTAGGGAGTGATACACCCCACTGTGGGACCAACACGGGTATTTACGAGTTAGGGAATTGATCGCATGGGGGTAGTGGGTACAACTAGTGGAGATAGGGGCAGGCGGCACCTTTGGAGACAGCTAGGGGTACACGAAACTACCATTATGACTATTATGTTCAATAGGCGGGATCAACTCTTAGGGTGACTAGTAGTGGTACAGTATAGTAATTATCCTATAATGATTAGGAGTGAGATTAACGCCAGAATATTCCTCTTGTTTGTT
Organism: Allium sativum; assembly: GCA_030737875.1. NCBI lineage: Eukaryota > Viridiplantae > Streptophyta > Magnoliopsida > Asparagales > Amaryllidaceae > Allium > Allium sativum. Next base: position 1,039,103,252 of record CM060913.1, on the reverse strand, counting down.
TTGTCTTGCCCACTTGTTTCACAGTCATTCCTTGTTTTACCAGTTTATGCCTTATCCTTATTACTTTAATAATTATGTTGTTAAAGTTATGGTACTCGCCAGACTTTATGTCTGACCCCCTTTGTTTTCGCCTCTTTTCTTCCTCCCCCTAGGTTCTCAGGGTGGGACTAGTAGTAGTGGAGCTTGATCTGGATCTTTTTCTCACTTTTTGGAAGTGCTTGGATTGCTGAAAGTAAAGTTTAGCTCATCTCTTTTATGGATACTTATGTTGGGGTTATGCTTTTTACTTTATGTACTCAGAAAACAATTTGTCAAGTTGGTTACTAAGTGTACTTTGTTTTTCTGTTGGTTTATGATGTTGTAGTAATCAAACTATTTCTCCGCTGCAATAAAAGTTGTTTTGAATTTTCCGAGTACCAATATATGTATATGTCTTATTATATTCTGTTTTATTCACCAATAATACTCCATGAAAGTTAATGCATTCCCTTTGAGAGTGACATTAATGGACATGGGGTGTTACACGTGGAATCAGAGCTGAAGGTTAATAGAACAGATAAGAGATTAAAAAAAACTATTTTTCAAAAGCGTTTTATAAAGAAATACTTTCAAAAGTATGTTTTAAGGAGAGTATTTTCAAGAGAAAAGTTTGTTTTAAAAACATAACCCCCAAGAGCCATATATCTTTCTTTCGAATTCTCCATTTTGAAACTCTTTATTTTCTTTTCAGCATGTCTGGGCTACCTGAGATACCCGAGGGAATACCGATACCAACCTGGTTCAGAAGGTATCTGTAGGCTTGGGCCGCCGCCACCGGCCCAACAAACATCCCTCCTCCCCCAGCTTCAGCTGCTCCTCCTCCCCCTCCCCGCGTTGATACATTTTCAAAGATATGCAAAGACTTTCGAGCAATGGGCGGAAAACCTTTTCACGGATCAGAGACGTTTGTTGAAGCTCGAAATTGGTTTAAGGAGGTGGAAGATTTGTTTGGTATCTTCGAGGTAGAAGATGGAAGGAAGGTCCAATTGGCTGCTTGGTTAATGAAGGACGAAGCCTCGTTTTGGTGGGAGGTTACAAATGGAAAGCATCCAGTAGAGACGTGGATGGATTTCAGGCAGAGGTTCGAGGTGAAATTTCTCTCATGAGCAAAAGAGAATTTATACATGGAAAGGTTCTTGGCATTGAAGCAGGGGAATTTATCAGTAAAGGAGTACGTCAACAAGTTCAATCAGTTGGCGAGATTTGGCTTAGACTTGGTGAACACACCTGAAAAGAAGGCCCTGAGATTCGTTAAAGGTTTGAATGAGCCGCTACATGGGTTAGCTATGACCCACATCCCTATGGGGGCTACCTTTGAGAAACTGGTTGACATGGCGCTTATGGTGAAGAGGAGAAAGGCGCTAATGCTAATAAGGCACCAGAAAAGAAAGGGGATCAAAAGAAGTCATAGCAGCAGCCTAAGAAAGGTGGTAAGGACAACAATAGCAAAGGAAAGAAAAGATGCATTAATTGTGGAACACCAGACCATCTGAGCAAGGACTGTAGGAAGAAGAAGAAGACTGACTGCTTCAACTGTGGTGAGGCAGGACATCTGATCAAAGGCTGCCCGAGTAGACAAGGGAAAGGGCAGAGGGAAGGGTCTACTTCTGTAGGGCAGGTTCAGGCTCTCAAGGCACTAGGGCAGGCAAGAGGGCAGGTTCACGCTCTCAAGGCACCAGGACAGGAGAGAGGTAGAAACATTTATGTTGAAAGTTTGATTTTTCTGTTTGATCATCCTGTTCGTACTTTGTTTGATTCTGGTGCTTCACACTCGTTTGTGTCTGCTTCGTTAGTTGAAACACTGCACCTAAATACTAGTCTAATTACGAATCCCATAGTAGTCTCAAATCCTATTGGTGGTTCGGCTAATCTTTCAATTATTTGTTAGGATTTGAGAGTGTCTATCTTGAGCGTTGAGTTTGAATGCAACGCCTTCATTCTTGGATTCACGGGCTATGGATTGATTCTAGGCATGGATTAGTTATCCAGTAATGGTGCCATCCTCGATTATGAAAAGAGAGTGGTTATACTTATGACTCGCCTTGGAAACACTCTCGAAATCTCTTGTAATCCCATACATTCTGTTATGCTTAGCTACCTAGAATCTCTTGATGCGTCTGTCGAAAACTTACAGTCTGTTGGAGTAGTCCATGAATACCCAGATGTATTTGAAGAGGTGAAGGGCTTACGTCCGAAGCGGGAGATAGACTTCCGCATATACCTTGTTGATAATGCAAAACCCGTAGCTCTACCCATTAGACACATGGCTCCAAGGGAGAGAAAAGAGCTCAGTAAGCAAGTCAAAGAGCTACTCGAAAAGGGGTTTATAAGGCAGAGAATTTCTAAATGGGGTGCTCCAGTAGTGTTCGCAACCAAAGCGGATGGTTCACTTCGCCTTTGCGTTTATTATAGGGAGCTAAACAAGCTGACCAAGAAGAATAGGCATCCACTTCCAAGAATAGATGACTTGTTTGATCAACTTGTAGGTGCGTCTGTTTTCTCCCAACTAGATTTGGCTACCGGGTTCCATCTGCTAAGAGTGGCTAAAGACATCATTGATAAGACCACGTTCAGAACCCTGTATGGTTTCTTTGAATGGCTTGTAATGCCTTTCGGCTTGACAAACACACCCGCTTACTTCATTGACTTGATGAGCAGGGTGTTTAGAGAATTCCTTAATAAGTTTGTGGTGGTCTTCGTAGACGACATTTTGATTTTCTCGAAGAATGAAGAAGAACATGCTTTGCATTTAAGGGAAGTCATGGATACTCTTCGTGCACATCAACTGAAAGCCAAATTCTCCAAATGCCATTTCTGGAGAGAAGAAGTGAGGTTTCTTGGACATGTGGTGTCCAAAGAATGGTTAGCTGTGGACCCCGTAAAAGTAGTTGCGGTGCAAGATTGGAAGGTTCCACGGAATGCAACCGAAGTCCGAAGCTTTCTCGGGATAATGGGCTTTTACCGAAAGTTCATTAAAGACTTTGCAAAAATCTCAGCCCCACTCACAAGATTAACGAAGAAGAACCTAACTTTCGCTTGGGATTTGGATTGCGATATTGCTTTCCAACGTTTGAAAAGGGCTCTAATAACAGCCCCAGTTCTGACATTGCCGGATGGGAGCAAGATTTTTACCGTATACACGGATGCATTTGGTACGAGACTAGGTGATGTCTTGATGCAAGAAGGGAAGGTAGTATCTTATGGAGGCAGACAATTGAAAGTACATGAGAAAAATTACCCAACCCACGATCTTGAGTTGGCTGCCATTATCTTTGCGCTTAAGTCTTGGCGCCATTATCTCCTAGGTAAGAAGTTTGAATTGTATACTGACCATAAATTGTTGAAGTACCTTTTGTAGCAGAAAGATCTTAACTTGAGGCAACAAAGGTGGATGGAGTTTTTGGCATCCTACAATTTTGAGATTTCCTATACCCCTGGCAAGGGTAATGTGGTAGTAGACGCCTTAAGTAGGAAGAAGCTAACCTTGAGTCCACTCTTTGTAGAAAGGAAAAGCTTGGAGTATATAGCAAACTTTAACATTAGACCCTCCACTGAAATTGTGCCTGGTCTGTTAGCATCGCTAGAGGTACGGCCTAATCTTTTGGACTCAATAGGAACCGCGCAACGAGAGGACCCTCAGCTAGTTGACATGATGGATAAACTAGTTAGGGGTGAGACTTCTAGTCACCTCACTAGATACTCCATCGATGATAAGAGTTGGTTGAGATGAGATGGAAGGATATGCATCCCACAAGTAAGGGATTTAGTGAAGATGCTCCTCGAAGAAGCACACCATTCTAAGATGACCATACACTCAGGCAGAAACAAGATGTATAAGGATATAGAAAGGGTTTTCTTTTGGAATGGCATAAAGAGTGATGTAGCTGAGTTCGTCGCTAAGTATTTGATATGCCGGCAAGTCAAAGCGGAGCAGAAGAAGCCTGGTGGTCTGCTTCAGCCTCTAGAGGTCCCATAGTGGAAGTAGGATAGCATTTCGATGGATTTTGTTGATGGGTTGCCTAGGTCAAGAAGGGGCAATACCAGTATTTGGGTAATAGTGGATAGGCTCACTAAAAGCGCTCACTTTATACCTGTTAAAAGTAGAAGGATTGCCTCGTCCCAAGCATCCATTTATCTTAAAGAAATAGTTCGACTCCATGGGATACCCTCCAGCATAGTGAGTGATCGAGATCCTATCTTTACGAGCGAGTTTTGGAAGAGTTTGCAAGAGGCAGTAAGCGCACAGTTATGCTTAAGCACAGCCTATCACTCCCAAACCGATGGTCAGACGGAAAGGGTGAACAGAGTATTGGAAGACCTCTTGAGATTGTACATTCTTGACTTTGGAGGGACATGGGACGATCATCTTCCTCTGGTGGAATTTGCCTACAACAATTGCTACCAAGCCACCATAGGCATGGCGCCCTTCGAAGCTTTATATGGAAGACCATGCCGATCACCAACTTGTTGGTGGGAGTCTACAGACAAGCTCGTACTTGGGCCAGACATGATTAGAGGTACCTCAGAAAAGGTGGACTTGATAAGAAGACAGATGAAGGCTGCACAAGATAGACAGAAGTCCCATGTAGACAAAAGAAGGACCGACCTTGAGTTTGAGGTTGGAGACAAGGTGTTCCGTAAAGTATCCTCTTTGAGGAATGTCATTCGCTTTGGGTTCGTAGGAAACCTAGCACCGAGATTTGTAGGACCATTTCCTTTCATTGAAAGGATTGAGACGATGGCTTACAGAGTAGAGCTACCCGAGAGACTGGCTGGAGTTCATAATGTTTTTCATGTTTCTCAACTACAAAACTGTTTACATGAATCTATAGAAGTGGTAGAGCCAAGTATATTAGAGGAAGTAGAGGTGGAACGAGAAACGATTGTGAGAAGAGTTCAAACTCATATCTTGGGTACGGAAGTCAAAAAGCTACGCAACTGTGAAGTCAAGCTTGTTAAAGTCTAATGGAGTGACGCTGAGGAAGATGCGACTTGTGAAACTGAGAGGAAAATACGCGTGGTCTAGCCTTTTCTTTTTTAGGGTACCTCCTTGATCTCTTTTTCCATAAGTTTATTCATGCTTATATCTATCTTTTAAGTATATCTCCTCAGTCCTACTCTTTATCCTTAGGTAGAAACCAATGGATGTAAACATGTATTTGAAACATGTTATGGTTGATGGTTGCGAGTGGTTGCAAGTGGATGCATGTACACACACTTTAGGCACTAGATCGGCTCAATCACTTTCATATTGCATATAAATGTGTGTGCATATTTAAACTAATGGATGTATAATGGTTGTATTATCATATGGATGCTGCATATTGATGAATGGTTGTGCACACATGTAGAAGTAATATGTATCGTCAGGATTCTTTTGCATGCATAATGGACGCATGGCACTATCATGATATGCATTAAGGAGGTCAACTGAATCAGTGGACCGCCTGATTTTGCATTAGACAAGGAACATGTACACACACTTTTTGCATATGTTCATATGGCATTAGAAATCTTGTAAACACAATGGATGCCTGTGTTTGATGGTTGAGCAGATGGATGATTGGATGTTTGGATATACATTCTCCTTAACTTGGAGATTTCGGGGCCGAAATCCTTTAAGGAGGGGAGAATGTAACACCGTAATTTTTCTTTGAATATTAAAATTAACAATCCTAAGAATACTTAATTATTAAAGTTAGAATTAAGGGGAATAGGTTATGCCATTGCGTTCGTCTCAAAATTTTTCTTGGAATAGAGTCCAAGTTTTCGTAAATTGGACTTCGTACGAGCAAATTATGGCCCTTGGAAGTTTCAGTAATTTTATATAAATAAAAACAGTTCAAAATAATAAATTCGAAATTCAAATTCAAACAGGGAAGAGGCTGGGCGGGAATTATCCCGCCCAAATGCTAGGTCGACCAGGGGGTCGACCTCCCCTATACAGGTCGACTAGGGGTCGACCTACCCCCCCTCCCCCCCCCCCCCCCGGGAAGATCTGAAATGTGACGATTTCTGACTCTCTGCTGAGTCATTAGGGCTGATGTGGCTGTTCTAGATAACTCTATCTAGTCTGGATGGTTGGATTTTCTCCTATGATAATCTAACGGTTTAGATTGATTTAAACTTCTATAAAAGAGTGCCTAGACTCAAACCCTAAACCTAAACAAAAATTGGTCTCTTGGCCACCATACTGCTGCTAGGATAGTTCTTCTTTCTAAAGCTTAGGATTTAGCAATTCAGAATTCCAATTCAAAAGACGAACGAACCATTCTCTTCTCTAACCTATCTTTGTGAGTACTATTTCTTTCATAATATAATTAATAACTTAATCATGATGAGTTGTAATTGGATTATGAGAACATGTCTGTTGAATCAAGTGATGTTGTTTAACTTTTTTATCTTATGTTGGTAGATCTATTTCATATGTCCAATTATACATGTTTAACTTGATTCATTTTATGCAAATTTGGGACATAAATCTTATGCTAGTTCATATGTGAAACCTTATGCAAGTTTGGGATGTTAAATCATATGCTAGTTTGTATGTGAATCTTATGCAAGTCCGTTTTTACATATGTTAATTCGTATGTGAATTTTATGATGTTAAATCATATGTTAATTAGTGTGTGAATTTTATGCAAGTTTGGGATGTTAAATTATATGTTAGTTTGAATATGAATCTTATGCAAGTCTATATGTGAATTGTACACAAATTTATATGTGAATCAAGTATATACATATGCTAGTTTATATGCAAAAACATGTGATAAATTCATATGCAAGTTGTAGGAATCCATACGCAAGTTTAGGTGAAAACTATATTCACATTTTTAGGTGAAAATTATATTCACATATGCAAGTTTAGATGGGAGCCATAATTCATATATGCAAGTTCACAATTTCATGTTTAGATCGATATTTAGATCCATGGTAGTTTATGCAAATATATGATTCTATATGACCATTGTCTATGCAAATTATTGGCTATGCAAATTTATGTTATAATTCCTATTTGCAAGTTAGATCTATTTTTATGTGATGCAAGTTGTGATGTTTCTTCTTTTATATAAGTTAGGCTATTTGCGAGTCTAACATATTTCATATTTAAACGTACGAATAGCATGGGAACAATGGGAAAATATTAGTTATGTAAATTGTGAATTGGCATAAAATGGCTTTAAAAGCATATAATTAAATTGAGACATTAATTGGTATAATTTTTATACCTAAAAAGTATGGATATAATTTAGGTGACAATTATGGACATAATTAATTTGGAAATTATTGACAATTTGAATAGGGATAATTAATTCAAATTGGGGTGAAATAATTTGTAATAATAAACGCCTAAGACACGAGGTTAGACTCGTTTGTGGTGTAAGACTGCCCGGACCCGCCCGGCAAATCCAGCAACCACAAATGGTAGTCTAATGTAAGAGGTCAAAGGCATAAATTAAATGTGTAACAATTGTAAAGACACGAGGTTAGACTCGTTTGTGGTGTAAGACTGCCCGGACCCGCCCGGCAAATCGAGCAACCGCAAACGGTAGTCTAATGTGAGAGGTCTTACAAGGTTACGGTTATAATGAATTAAGTAACACTTAACCAAGATAAACATGTGGTGGGTTATGGGGGTTATGTGGGTGACATGGGTGACATGTGAAATACGATTAGAAACACTTAACCAAATTGAAACATGTAAGAAGACATGAATAAGAAGGCGTTAAGTGGAAAATTCTAGTGGGGACCAAGCATAGGTGGAAGGCTTGTGTCAAACATGGGGGACCATTTTCAAACCAGTAACCCATTAAGTATCTTTGTGAGCTCGAGTTAGATCGAGGACGGGACACACTTACTGGATTTGATTGTAAGAGGTCAAAACGGGTTAACGGTGGCAACGCAAGTCCAGTGGGGTCATGTGCGTGGGCCTGGGCTGGTAGGTAAGACGTTGTTGCATCATGTAGATATAAGTCATGCGTCTTTAGTGGTACCGGGTTGCCATTTTGTGGAGTGATACATCCCATTGTGGGACCAGCACGGGTATCTACGAGTTAGGGAGCCGATCGCATGGGGGTAGTGGGTACAACTAGTGGAGATAGGGGCAGCGGCACCTATGGAGACAGCTAGGGGTACACGAAACTACCATTATGACTATTATGTTCAGCAGGCAGGATCAACTCTTAGGGTGACTAGTAGTGGTGCAGTATAGTAATTACCCTATAGTGATTAGGAGCGAGATTAACGCCAGAATATTCCTCTTCTTTGTTTTGTCTTGCCCTCTTGTTTCACAGTCATTCCTTGTTTTACCAGTGTATGCCTTATCCTAATTACTTTAATAATTATATTGTTAAAGTTACGGTACTCGCCAGGCTTTATGTCTGATCCCCTTTGTTTTCGCTTCTTTTCTTCCTCCCACCCCCCCCCCCCCCCCCCCCAGGTTCTCAGGGTGGGACTAGTACTAGTGGAGCTTGATCTGGATCTTTCTCTGTCTTTTGAAAGTGCTTGGATTGTTGAAAGTAAAGTTCAGCTCATCTCTTTTATGGCTACTTATGTTGGGGTTATGCTTTTTTACTTTATGTACTCAGAAAACAAGTTGTCAAGATGGTTACTAAGTGTACTTGGTTTTTCTATTGGTCTATGATGTTGTTGTAATCGAACTATTTCTCCACTACAATAAAATTTGTTTTGTATTTTCCAAGTACCAATATATGTATCTGTCTTGTTATATTCTATTCTATTCACCAATAATACTCCATGAAAGTTAATGCATTCTGAGAGTGACATTAATGGACGTGGGGTGTTACAGATATCTTAGCAAAGTCCTTGATGAACTTTCTGTAATAGCCCGCTAAACCAAGAAAACTTCTTACTTCTCTTGCATTCTTAGGATTCTTCCAATCTTGGATTGCCACTACCTTCGCGGGATCCACAACTATCCCTTCCTTAGAGACCATATACCCGAAGAACCTCACTTCCTTCCTCCAAAAGTGACATTTGGAGAACTTATCTTTGAGTTGATGTGCTCAAAGGGTCTCTAATACTTCCCTAAGATGTAGGGCATGCTCTTCCTCGCTTCTAGAAAATATCAAAATATCATCCACAAAGACCACCACAAACTTGTTTAGAAACTCCCTAAATACCCTACGCATCAAGTCTACGAAATATGCGGGTGCATTCGTTAAACCAAAAGGCATGACGAGCCACTCGAAGAAACCGTCGGGAGTCCTAAAAGCAGTCTTATTTATACTATCCTCAGCTACTCTCAACTGAAAACCCTGTAGCTAAGTCCAACTATGAGAAAATCGAAGCACCAACCAACTGATCGAACAGATCGTCTATCCTCGGCAATGTGTGTTTGTTTTTTCTTTGTGAGCTTATTCAGCTCCCTGTAGTCCACGCACAATCTAAGTGAACCATCAGCCTTCGTAGCAAAAATAATTGGAGCACCCACTCTGAGATGCTTCTTCTTATGAACCCTTTCTCAAGCAACTCTTTCACTTGTTTACTCAACTCCCTCCTTTCTCTTGGAGCCATGTGGCGCACTAGCAATGCAACTGACTTTGCATTGTCCACCAAGTATATGCAGAAATCTATGTCGCGTTTTGGAGGTAAGCCCCTAACCTCCTCAAAGATATCTGCATGCTCATGGACTACTCGAACAGATTGCAAATCATTAATAGATGTGTCAAGAGATTCTAGGTAGCTATGCATAACAGAACCCTTAGGGTCGCATGAGATATCGAAAGTATTACCCAAACTAGTCAACAGTCTAACTACCCTCCTTTCACAGTCGAGGATGGCACCATACCTGGTTAGCCAATCCATTCCTAGAATCAACCCATAGCCCATGAAGCAAAGAACATAAGCATTGCATTCGGACTCAATGTCATACGCATATATTCTCAAATCCCGACATAACATAGTAAGATGAGTCGTACTCCCAATAGGATTTGAGACTACAACGGGATCCATAACTAGACTAGTATTTAGGTGCAATGTTTCAACTAACGAAGTAGATATAAACTAATGTGAAGCGCCAGAATCAAACAAAGTTCGAACAGGATGATGCAAAAGGAAAATCAAACTTTCAACAGAAATGTTTCTACCTCTCTCTTGCATAGGTGCCATGATAGCATGAACCTGCCCTCTAGAAGTAGATCTTGTCCTCTGTCCTTGCCTCCTTGGGCAGTCTTTAATCATATGTCCAGCCGCACCACACTGTAAGCAACCCTTATTCTTCTTGTTCCTACAGTCCTTGCTCAAGTGGCCCGGTGTTCCACAATTAAAACACCTTTTCTTCCCTTTGCCCTTGTTATCCTTACCGCCTTTCTATTGTTGTTGTTGTGCCTTCTTTGGATCCCCTTTCTTATCCTGTGCCTTATCTACATTAGCACCTTTCTCCTCTTCATGCATGAACGCCATGTCAACAAGTTTCTCGAAAGTAGCCCTCATAGGAAGGTGGGACATAGCTAACCCATGCAATGGTTCATTCAGACCCTTAGCAAATCTCAAGGCCTTCTTATGTGGTGTGTTAACTAATTCCATACCAAATCTTGCTAACTGGTTAAACTTGTTAACGTACTCCTTCACAGACAAACTCCCTTGTTTCAAAGCCAAGAACCTCTCCATGTATAAACTCTCCTCTTCTTGTGAAAGAAATTTCAGCTCGAACCTTCGTATAAAATCCACCCACGTCTCCACTGGACGTCCTCTATTAGTTAGTTCCTCCCAAAAGGAAGCTTCGTCCTTCATGAACCAAGTAGCTAGCTGAACCTTCCTTCCATCGTCTATCTCGAAGATACCAAACAAGTCCTCCACTTCCTTTAGCCAATTTCTTGCCTCGACAATCGTCTCAGACCCATGAAACAGTTTTCTGCCCATCGCACGGAAGTCTTTGCATATCTTCGAAAAAGCAACTACACGAGGAGGGGGAGGAGGAGGAGGAGAAGGAGGAGCGTTTGCTGGGCCTGCAACATTAGCCCTTGCCTCCAGATACTTTCTGAACCAGCCTGGTATCTGTACGTCCTCGGATATTTCGGGTTCTCTAGACATACTGAAAGGAAAAAGGGAGAGATTCAAAACAGAGAATCGAAAGATAGATATATGGCTCTTGGGGATTATGTTTTTCATAATAAATGTTTCTCTTGAAAATGCTCTCTTTAAAACATGTTTTTGAAAATATTTCTTTCTAAAAATGCTTTTGAAAATGGTTTTCCAAAATCTTTTATCTGTTCTGGTAACCTTCAGCTCTGATACCACGTGTAATACCCCACGTCCATTAATATCACTCACTAAGGGAATGCATTAACTTTCATGGAGTATTATAAGAGTATAGAACATAATATCACAAGACAGATATATAAAATGGTACTTAAGAAAATTCAAAATTTATTCATAGTGACGGAAATGAAAAATATGTTGGGTTACAACATCAAAACCACAAACTAGATTCAAGTACACAAATATCCATCTTGTACAAAATTATTATCAGATTACATAAAAGTAAAACCATAATCCCACTCCAAATAGCCATAATGAAAAAGAGATAAAGCTGAGCATTACTTTCAACACTTCCAAGCACTTCAAGAATAAAGGAATCCAAGTCAAACTTCACTATTCCCACCCTAAGAACCTGGGGGGGGGGGAGAGAAAGGAAAGAGGCGAAACAAAACAGGTCAGACACAAAGTCTAGCGAGTCCAGTGACTTTAAATATATAATTAGTAAAGTAACAGGATAAAGACATAAACTAGATATAAGAAATGACTAAAACATAAGTAGATATGACAAGGCAAACAAGATGAATAAGATATAACGTTGATTACGCTTCTAATCACTATAAGATAATTCCTACACCGCACCAATGCTAATCACACTGCACCATTACTAGTCCCATACTGAAAGTTGACCCCTATTACTAATAACAACAATAATAATAATGGTAGTTTCGTGTACTTCTAGCTGTTGTCATAGGTGCCGCCTGCTCCTATCTCCACTAGTTGTACCCACTAGCCTATCCATTCGATCGGCTCCCTAACTCGTAGATACCCGTAATGGTCCCACAATAGGGTGTATCACTCCCAAAAGTGGCAACCCGATACTACTAAAAAGGCACGGCTTATACCTGCACGATGCAACAACGTCTCACCTACCAGCCCGGACCTACGCACACACATGACTCCGTTGGACTTACGTTGCCACCGCTAACTCTTTTGACCTCTTACAATCGAACCCAGTAAGCGTGTCCCATCCTCGACCTAGTTCGAGCTTACATAGATACAGAATGGGTTACTGGTTGAAAAGAGTCCACACATTTGACTCAAGCCTCCCTCCTAAGCTTGGTCCCCACTAGGAATTCCCACTTAACCCCTTCTTATTCTCATGTCTTCTTACATTTTCACCATTGTTAAGTGCTTCAAATTATATTTCACATGTCACCCATGTCACCCACTTTACCCCCATGTCTTACTACATATCTTATATTGGTTAAGAGTTTATTAATTCATTATAACCGTAATCTTGCAAAACCTCCTACATTAGATTGTCGTTTTGCGGTTGCTGGACATGCCGGGCGGTTCCAGGAAGTCTTATACCGAAATCCAAATCTAACCTCGTGCCTTTGCGTTATTACATATCTAATTTCTGCCTTTGACCTCTCACATTAGATTACAAAATTGTAGTTGCTGGATGTGTCGGGCGGTTCCGGGCAGTCTTATACCGCAATTCTAATCTAACCTCGTGTCTTAGGCGTTCATTATCACTTTCTCTATTCATATCCCCAATTTCAAATATTGCATTATAATACATACCCATAATTTCCATTCTAAATTATGTTCATCATTTTAATCCAAATTTATGTCCATAATCTCATGTAAACAAATTGTACCAATTCATCCCCAAATCAATTACATGATTCCAAGTCTTTTTTATGCCCAACTGCATATTATTCAATAATTTCCCCAAACTTTTCCCACAACGTTCCCACGTCATTCGTACGTATAATAATAAGTTAGGCTTGCAATTAGCCTAATCTCACAAAAAGGAAAAGAAGAGAAGAGGGGAAGAGGACCATGACATCAAAACTGGCATAAAAATAAGCATAAAAGTATGAACTGGCATAGAATAATAAAATAGATCTAATTAGGCATATGAACTGGCATAGAGCAACAAAATTGATCTAATTAGCATATGGAACATAAACTAACATAGGACAATTAGATAGATCCAATTAGCATTTGGAACATAAACTGACATAGAACAATAAGATAGATCCAATAAGGCATATGGAACATGAACTTTAGGTATGAATCTAAAAGATAAGAATTCACCAAACATGATATGATTCATCTTACAGGCATGTTCATATAGTCCAATTCATAAACTTATCACAATTAATTTTAATTAATTATAAGTGAAAGGAACGTGGACCCATAGTGGTAGAAGAGAAAATAGATTTGTATTCTGAATTTGATTAGCTAAATCGTTGTTGTAGAATTTGATTCTTATCTTCCAACCTGAATTTGATTGACTTTGGTGGAGGCTAGGTTAATATAGTCTTGAGCAGCATGGAGGCGTATGAATTAGTGTAGTGAAATTAGGGTTAGGTCTAGGTGTGTTTATATAGGTGTATTAGGTGAATTAGGGCCTTTAGATTAGGTTAGGTTCCATCTAAACCATCCAAACCAGAAAAACACATCACCCAGCCAATCAGAGTACGCCACATAAGCCCTAATTCTCCAAAATTCGTCACTGCCTAGATCTGGCCGATGGAGTCGACCCCTACAGGGGGGTCGATACCTATGTCGACACCGTTATAGGGGGGTCGACACCTATGTCGACTCCCCTAGGGGTGTTGACACCCTAGAGCGGGATAATTCCCGCCCATCCCACTTCTTGCTGATTTGAATTTCGAATTTGATTTTTAATTATTATTTTAATTCTGGTTTAAACTGAAATCTTCTAAGCTCCATAACTTCTTCATATGATATCCGATTTACGCAAACTCGGACTCTATCCCAAGCAAAATTCCGAGACGAACGAAATGGCGTAACCTGTTTCCCTTAATTCTTCATATAAAAATTAAGTTTTCTTTAATTATCCCTTTAGTCAAGATTTAAAATTACGGGTGTGACAAATCGATTGACATACAACTAAACAATTGGGATTAGTGTACGCCAAATATCATCCCAATACCCGTGTGGGGTTTCAACCAACAAATACTGAATATCATTTGTGCAGTTGGGCGATGTGTAAAATTTATCATCCCAATCAATGTTAGTTAAATGAGTGTACACAAACAAATCGTCTGATTTGTATATGAATATTTATTTTCATTTATGGAGAATTTATGCCATTCACATGTATGTTAACAATAAAATATTTATTTCAACACTTGACTACTTTATATAGTCCATACGTTCAATAAAAATAATATTTTTATTGTTCAAACATTTTATTCAACACATGAATATTTTATATGGTTCATATACACATTAAAAATGATATTTTTAATCAATAAATATTTATTTCAGACAATTTCGGCATTATAACGGCGCGATATTAGAACCAGAGTAATGTCTAGCATTGCCCCTCTCCTGATACTGGCTCGCGCCATACACAATATTCACTCCAATCAACAAAACCACAATACATTCAATAACCGCAATACAGTCAATTTTCCATAATACAATCCAAACAACAACCATGGTTTGTATAATAAATAGTGTCGGGGGCTACTAAGCCCTGTCTACAACCTAAAATATATTTAACTGTAAAAGAATATGAGTGAGGAGGAGTTCTCAAATTGGAATCCACTCCGTCGTTATTTTCAGACACTTGGATTTACTGTCTTCCGCTATATCATACGGTTATTCCGCTGAGAATATATTTACCTTTCTTCCGCTGTATATGTTGTAACTTTGATATTCTTTGTAACTCTGATGTAATATTGAATTATCCAATGAAAGGTTCTGTTATTTTGTTTAATATATGTATGTGCCCATAACAATTCGTATTTGTGAACAGTTTTAGTTGGTTTAATTACCGGCGAGAATCGGGCAAAAAGATGAGTCGTTACAGAACCCCCCTCCACTGCTACCCCGCCTCCTCCCTCTCTCCTCCTTCTTCAATTAGAAACCTTGTCCAAATTGAACCGCCGCCATCGCCTGGCCGCCGCTCCCCATGGCCTGCAACACCCTGGCGCCACCACCTCCGACCACCCAGCACCGCCAGTGGGCCCCTTCCGACCAAAAATCCGATTTTTAACAATTTTCAATTTTACATTTTACGCCCTGACCTTTCTGAGTCAATATCATCCAATTCGAGCCCCTATGGCCAAAGCTCCACAGTGCCAAAATCGAAGAGCACCATTTTTTCTTCGATTTTGCTATATGGAAGTCATATTTTAGATTGCGGAGTTGTTCAGAAATCGCGTACAAAGTCTGCTATCCAAATACTGTCTTTTTGCGATTTCCGGCGAAATGGAGCATTTTCGGGAAAAAGTCCATTAGGCGAAAGTTGTCTGGAATGGCGCGTTTAAGCCAAAAGAAAGACGTCATGAAGATTGGAGCTCGTTTGCAAAGTCTAGAATCTCCAAACTCTTGCGTGAACTCCAACTCTCAAAGCACTCTGAATCCTGCTCCAACGAACTGTGACTGGAGGGGTGGCGGAGGTAGTCAGGGGGAAGGCTACGCGACACGGTGACAGAGGGGGAGGGGGCTGGAGCAACGTCGGCAGTTTTTTTTTCTTTTTTCTATTTTTATTTTGAACGATGGGTTAGAGGGAGGGTTAGGGTAAGGTTTATATAATTATTTTATATTATTTTATTTTATTTAGATCCAAAAGTTACTTTTTAATTCAAACTCCAAATCGAACCCAATGACTGTCGTCCCTAGCTAATTACCCTCATTCCGAACACAATGCGATATGTCCCGTAAGCCAATTAGACCGTTTCGTTGAGTTTTTCTTTAAATTAAAATACAAATTAATATAAAGTTCAAAAATTAATATAAAGTTCAAAATTGATTTCAACGTACATTTTAATTTATCAGGGTGACAAACTGACTCCAAAAATTCCAGAAAAATAAATTTAGCTATATTTTGATGATACGGTCCTAACAAAACTAATTTCGTCAAATTTGGAGACTGTTTGAAAAATGGTCATTTTCCAGTCGATTAAATTCAAACTGAATTGACCAAACGCGTTTAAATTCACCAATTAATTCCAAAAATTATGAAAATTGGAATCTATCAATAATTTGACATTCCGGATCCAATAAAAGTGGTTTCGTCGAAAAGGGAGGTCGTTTGCAAAATGGCGATTTTTAAGGGCTATATATATATATATATATTTAAAATACATATAAATTCCATAGCGACTATTTTAAATTTTAAACTGGACATAAATTTCAATTTACATTATGAAATCTTAGTTTCTTATCTTCTTTAGAAAGATAATATTAAACAGATTCAAATATTTCTTGTTTCATTAAAATCCAATTTATTTTGAATCTTGTACATTCAATTGAAATTTAAAATCGAATTTTCAAACTACCGCGCCATTTCAGGATCGTTTTATAATTAAAATAAATTTATTCGTTCTAATATCGATTTAAATAAATTTTTTAGTCGTTATTATTTAAAATAAATCATTTTAAATTTTCAAAATACATTAAATTAGCTAAAATAAAAATTTTAAATTAGTTCTGAAAATCCGGGTTGGTACATATTTCCTCCTATTCATACAACTCGTACCTCAAAGCTTTGAATAAACCATATGTTTGATAACAAGTTGTGACAATCCAAAAATTCCCGCCTTTGAATCAACCATAAGCCACATAAGGCTGATCGAAACGACAGAAATTCTCGAACCGTTGCGGGATACAACACGTCAGAACAAAACAAAAAAGAACATTTCATTGTTATAACAACAATTTTACATCAGAGAACATAATATATCAGAGTACAAATAATTGATTTATAGCAGAAAAATATCAGAGAATAGTAAATTACAATACAGCGAAAAAACAAAAAAACATTCAGTGTAAGACTGCAAAATTATCCAGAGTATAACTCTAGCCATAATCCAGGATCTTGCTCTATAAAATATCCGCAAACCAAAACTACTAGCTGCCCATTTGGAAAATATGGGCACCCAGAGTTTAGGTGGAAAAAGTAAACTCTAGGTCGATCATGGGACTGGTGTGAGAACTAAAAAAGTCATTTACTTTATTTTAAAGATGAGGAAATCATGGGACCATGCCGTATAACATGGAACGGGTTTCCTCTACATGAATACCCATCATAAACAACTATCACAAACAGACAATTGGAGCCTACGATGCAACAAACAATATGCAATTCCTCAAACTACCCATTTAGGCTTAACCCCCAAACATAGTTTTTTAGAATCTAATTAACTTTGCAGAAGTTGTCTCTTTGGACTTTATTCACGAATTCTTATTTCAAATCATTTGAAATACTTATCTAGCTTTCAAGCTTTCACTTCGGGATCTCAAACCAAATCACTTGGAAATTCAATTCTGAAATATCATAATTAATGCTTAACAAAACGCATGCAACCAAATATCTAAAGGATTCTCACATAAACAAGATAAAAGGCACGTACCATCATTCACTCGATATATAGGTGAATGTCCCATAAAACGGAGTAGACTGCACCGACCAATGACCAATTAACGACCTGCCACCCATACTTTTAGTAATGGGTTACCCGAATCTTTGGCCATATGCTAAATCATTTTATATGCCGAAGACGCAAAATCACTTACAACAATAATCACAAATTAAAAAAACCTATAATACTTTCCATTTCCAAATGATCTCAAAATCATTGGGTTCATTCCTTGAAATCCTTTCTGTTTTATGAAACATTACTTTAGTTTGTTCAACTCTAAAGCGTAATTCCCTGTCCAAAATCGAGAAGAAGAAAAAAACCATTTCCTTTCTCTTATCAAAATCCCATTTCAAAAACAATTCAGTAAATTGAAATGAACCCAACAACATCGCTAAACACCTTATATTCAAATCGTGAAATAAATCACCATTTGTTAGCATACAAGTATTTTCTACGTAACCCAATGTTAAATATAAAAGCATATTTGTTCATAAACTAGTCGAGCACAATCCAAATAATCAATTGACCACAAAAAATATCAAAAACCAAGTATATTTGGTTCATAACTCTTTCAAGTCATTTATTCTGATTTAACATAATTTTTTCCTTATTTTTAATAATTTTAATATGGCTATTTCAATTGATTTCCAATTACGGCCATCAAATTGCAATCACAACGACCTTTTCAAATATTGATTTGGACTTACCTTGAAGTCTAACTACTGGATTTCAAAATTTCTTTTTCTTTTGATAGCTTTTTTCTTTGCAAACCCAACACTTTCAGTTTTGGGAAAATTCGATGGTCGGATCTCATGGTATGTCCATTTGAAGTCAATGGCCGAAATTCGCGAAATGTCGCTGCGCGACACATCTTATTCTAACTAGAATTAATTTTAAAGCAATTTCTCAACGTAAGCTTATATTACAATCAAACTTATTTCCAAAATCTAATTTCACTATTTTGACCATTTAAAACAATTATTCATTTAAATGAATTTTATAATATATTTAAATAATATCATAACTTCTCAAATTATTGGTGTCAATTTTGTGTTAGTTATATAAATATGTCCATATTAACTACCATCCATCAACGAATGATTATAATATAAGCGTTTATCTCGACAATGCTTATATTCACCGTTTAATAATATTAACAATAATAATTGTAAATATCATCCATAACCACGAAGCAAACATTGCAATCACAGACAATCAATACATATTCAGATATGATTATAATAATTTAACAAAAATGGTTAAGAAGTTCTCACATTGGTCGTTTATCGTTAAATAACATAAAAGTCTACTGGTTCGAATCAGGCATTTTATTTTGCCATAAGTTGCAACTTGCTCCAATTTGCTCAAAACCAAGTTTGTTGTGAAGCCTGCGTCCATATGATCCCAACGGATCCTGTTTCGTCGGATTCTGATGACGTATGGAAAACTTACATACTTTACAAGTTACATATATAATTACAAGAATATTAATATTTAAATAAAAATTTATTAATACTAATTACATCTCCTAATCCATGTATTACCTCCTCATCTCCTTCTCCATGCTACAGACATTTTCAAAACCGCATATAATGGCCATTGCACCATCTTTAACTCACCACTACACCTTCATCTCTCCATATTATTTCATGAAACCAACTCCAAACTTCCCCTCTTCTCGACCTCAACACCACCATCCCCTTAAACTGCAGCTTGCACGGAACCTCCTCCCCACGTTCTCCAGCAGCTAGCCTCGACAACAATGATGCATCGAAATTTTTATGAATGAAATCCACCAAAATTTTCACAAAATAACCTCTATAACACCAAAAATAAAAACTACAATCTCCAACTCATGCAAAGAAGCTTTAACTCGTTGAATACGTTAACCCTAAGCAGCGGTCGAAAATGTCGACCACCAGAAATTGGCATCGCACATAGCTGAATGGGAACAAAAGTGAAGAGCATGTCAAGAGGATTGCAAATATATTTCTTTTGAGATTTATGGATTTTTTTGTAAATTGTTATGAATTTTTAAAGATTGATCTTATCAAGTTTTGGAGGGAATTTGTGGCGGCGTGAAGATTGACCGGAGAAGAAGAGAATAAGGGTTTCAGCTAAAGTTAGGAAATTATATAGGGGAGAGAATTATTTTTTTATTCGACTATTATATTATCTTATCGAATTGTTACTTGTTTTTGTGGTTTAAAAACCCGTATGATCACATATGATATCTAATTTCGATGAAAATGGACATGTAGCTATGGTTCGACATTACGGATCCAACGAAACTTGTTTCGTCGAATTCCGAGTCTGTTTCCACAAATAGTGTATTTTTAAAGCCAAATTATTGATCGGTTCACATTTAAATTCTGCACGTTCACAAAACAACTCTTATTGGCGCGACATTTGAAATTTAGCAATAAATTAATATTGGGGATCCGATAAAATTGGTTTTGTCGAATATGGAGGCCGTTCGAAAAATGGCTATTTTTAAGGCTTTAATAAAACCAGTAAAATATGAATAAATTCAAAAACAGCTTAATATAATAATAACACTAAATTAATATTATTGGATATATCCAAATAGAATATTGTATAATTCCAATGCAAACATGCTTGGGTCTTATAACTCAGTGTTTTTCAAAATCCAAGTTAAATGGATACCTAATTTTTATAATAAATCCTTTGATTACTTAATAAATTGTTATAACTTATAAACGACTTCAAAGAGCCTATCTGGAAATTTGGTTGGACATAACTTACAATTTATAACACAAAATCTTGATTTTTCACTTCCGTTAGAAAACTATAGTTCAATATATCCTAACATTTCTAGTTTTATCGAATTCTGACTTATATTGAATTCCGTACATCCATTTAAAGTTCAAAACTAAATATTTCGAACTACCGCAAAGTTACGAGTTTATTTTATAATTAACATAAACTTACGCGTTCATACTTCGTTTTAAATAAATTCTATGTTGTTAATTCTAAAATAAATCGTTTTAAGTATTTAAAATCTATTAGATATTTCTTAATAAATTTTGGGTCATTACATTCTCCCCTACTTAAAAAGGTTTTCTTCATCGAAATCGAAGACGGAACTATAGGTCGTTTACTTAACCAACTCAGCCTTCGTTCTAACTTACTTAAGTTCTTCAACTTTTCAGTTTCAAAGAACTTCCCAATTTATCAAAATTTGTCTAATGCCTTAAATTTTCGAAAACTTTCGCCATAACCTCATATGTACGGGTTAATCGGTACAACTACAACTTGCCGCTCTGAGCCCTCATCAACCAAAAAAAAGAAATCCAAATTCCAAGCGGCTCATAAGATAATCAAACCCAATCAATACAGTAAATATGTACCTTTTTGTCGTGCATTAAATTTTGTTCCTTTTCTGTGCTTCTAATTAATAACCTGTCCAATATAAATATGTCCAATTCCAACTAACTTCCAAATCAATTAAACAATGATGATAAATTTAATTTAACTCAATTCTATTTTTCATTATTACTTCGGTTTTATCATACCAATTTTATCTTACTTCACTTACGTTAAATTTTGATTCATTTGATTCACTTTTATCTTTTCAATCTATTTAACTAATATTAGTTAAATTTAAATCTCAAATCATTTCCAAATATTTATTTAAATTAGTTTAAGTATATTTCAACGTTTCAATTAGAATTGTGTGGTCATCCCACTTTTCAAACTAGAAAATAAACACTGATGATGATCATTCGATCAACATAATTATCTTCCAACGATTAGAATGTAATTCTATATCAATCCAGTAGCTGAGACTTCATATATACATCGGCCGTGTGTACGTATCAAAAAATTTCTTATGCTCGATAGTCCAACCTCGATGTCAAAAAAACACTCAAACTCGTATTATAAGTTATAATTTTTCATAATCAAATTCATTTTTATGAATACACAAAATTATTCTTTCCTATATATATATATATATATATATATATATATGTCAAACTCATTCTAGGCCATTACTATCCGAATCTCCAATGAGTTATTCTTATAGGTTGTTACTAATCCTATATCTGATGAGTTATTTCCCCCTATTGAAATGAGTCGCACCCCAAAGCTTAAAATAAACCAAAGCTTTGATACCAAGTTATGACAACCCGAAAATTCCCGACTTTGAATCCACCATAAGCCACACATGTTCGATCCAAACAACAGAAATTCTCAAACATTTATGGGATACAACATATCAAAACAAACACAAAAGAACATTTTAGTGTTATTACAACAATTTTACATTAGAGAACGGAATATATCAGAATATAGATAATTGATTTACAGCGGAAAAATATTAGAGAATAGTAAATTACAATACAGCGGAAACATATAAACATTCAGCGGAAGACAGCAAAATAATCGAGAGTATAGCCCCGGCCATAATCTAGGATCCTGCTCTATAAAATATCTGCAAAACCAAAAATACTAGCTTTCCATGTAGAAAATATGGGCACCTAGAGTTTACGGGGAAACAATAAACTCCAGGTCAGTTATGGGACTGGTGTGATAACTAAAATAGATTTTTACTTTGTTTTCAAGTTGGGTAAATCAAGGGACTACGCCGTATAACACGGATTGGATTTCCTCCACATGAATACCCATTATAAATAACTATCACAAATAGAATCCTTGAGCCTACGATGTAACAAACAATATTAAATTCCTCAAACTACCCATTTAGGCTTAATCCCCAAACTTAGTTTTTTAAAATCTAATTAACTTTACAGAAGTTATCTCTTTGGACCATTTCCCCAAATTCTTATTTTAAATCATTTGAAATACATATCTAGCTTTCATATCAAATTAGCTTTCATGTTGTGATCTCAAACCAAATCACTTGGAAATTTATTCTGAAATATCATAATTAATGCATAACAAAATGTATGCTAATAAATATCGGTTGGGTTCTCCCATCAACAAAGCAAAAGATGCATTCCATTATTCGCTCGATATAAAAGTGCAAGTCCCACTAAAAGGAGAAGACTACAACGACCAATGACCAACTAAGGTCCTACCACCCATACTTTTAGTTATGGGTTACCCGAATCTTTGGCCACATACTAAATAATTTTATATCCCAAACTGGAAAAATCATTAACACCAATAATCACAAATAAATCAAATATATATATATATTAATCTCCTTTTCCAAATCATCACAAAATCATCGGGTTTAGTCCTCGAAATTCTTTATTTTATAAATTTTTTTTTATAAAACATCACTTTAGTTTATTCAACTCCAAAGGGTAATTCCTTGTCCAAAATCGAAAAGAGAAAAAACATTTCCTTTCTCTTATCAAAATCCCATTTCAAAAACCATTCATTAACTTGAAATGAACTCAACAACATCGTTAAACATCTCATAGTTTAATCGTGAAATAAATCACTAGGTGTTAGTATACAAGTATTTTCTGCCCAACCCAATGCTAAATATAAAAGCATATTTGCTCATAAAATGGTCGAGCACAATATAAACAATCAATCAACCACAATAAATATCAAAAACCAAATGTATTTGGTTCATAACTCTTTCAAATCATTTATTATGATTTAACATAATTTTCCATATTTTCAATAATTTTAATATGGCCATTTCAGTTGATTTCAAATTACGGTCATCAAACTACATTTACAATGACCTTTTCAAATATTGATTTGGACTTATCTTGAAATCTAACTGTTGGATTTCAAAACTTTTATTTTCTTTTGATAGCACTTTTCATTTCGAACCCAACACTTTCAATTTTAGGAAAATCCGATGGTTAGATCTACTGGTATGTCCAATTGAAATCAATGGTCGAAATTTGCAAACTGTCGCTGTGCGACACGTCTTTATCTGAGTAGAATTAATTTCAAACCGATTTCTCAACTTAAGCTTATATTATAATCAAACATATTTCTAGAACCAAATTTCAAAACGATTATTGATTTAAATGAATATAATATTATTTTAATGATATTATAACTTACTGAATTCCTGGTGTTAATTTTGTGTCAACAATATAAACACGTCCATATTAACTACCATCCATCAACCAATAATTATAATATAAGCATTTCTATTGGCAACCCTTATATTCACCGCTTTATAATATTAACAATAATAATTGTAAATATCATCCATAACCACGAAGTAAACATTGCAATCACATATAATCAATACATATTTAGATATAATTATAATAATTTAACCAAAATAGTTAAGAAGTTCTCATATTGATTGTTTATCGTTAAATAACGATAAACGTCGATTGGTCGAATCAAGCGTATTATTTTGCCATAAATTGCAAGAAACTCCAAATTGCTCCAAACAAGTTTTGTTGTGAAGCCTGCGTCCATACAATCCCAACGGATCATGTTTCATTAGATTCTGATGACGTATGGAAAAGTTATATACTTTACAAGTTACATATATAATTACACGAAAATTTATATTTAAATAAAATTTTATTAATACTTATTACATATCCTGATCTAGGTATTACCTCCTCATCTCTTTCTTCATTCTCCAGACATTTTCGAAACTGCATATAATGGCCATTGCACCATTTTTAACTCACCATGCCTTCATGTCTCTATAATATTACGTGAAACTAACTCCAAACTTCCTCTCTTCTCGATCTTAACACCACCGTCCCCTTAAGCTACAGCTCCCACGGACCCTCCTCCCTGTGTTCTCTGGCACCCATCCTCAACAACAATCTTGGCATCGACATTTTTAAGAAAGAAACCCACCAAAACTTTAACAACCTGACCCCTTTAACAACAAAAATAAACTACAATCTCCAACTCATGCAACAAAGCTTTAAACCGTCGAATACCCTAAACCTAAGCAGCGTTTGAAAATGTCGAACTCTAGACAATGGCATTGCACATAGCGGAATAGGTATAGAAGTGAAGAGTGTGTCAAGAGGATTGAAATTATACTTCTTTTAAGATTTGTGGTTTGTTTTGAATTTTTAAAGATTGATCTTATCGCGTTCTGGAAGGGATTTGTGGCGGCGTGAGGATTTACTGGAGAAGAAGAAAATAAGGGTTTGGGTAAAATTAGGAAATTACATAGGGTAGAGAATTTTTTCTATTCGACTATTATTTTAATCTTATTGAATCATTACTTGTATTTGTGGTTTAAAAACCCGTATGATCACATATGATATCCAATTTCGATGAAAATGGACATGAAGCTATGGTTCGACATTACGGCCCCAATGAAACTTATTTCGTCGAATTCTGAGTCTGTTTCCACAAACAACGTATTTTTAAAGTCAAATTATTGATCGATTAACATTTAAATTCTGCATGGTCACAAATAACTTCGATTACCGCGAAATTTGAAGTCTAGCAATAATTTAATATTCCGGTTTCGATAAAATTGATTTCGTAAAAAACAGAGGTTGTTTGAAAACGACTATTTTTAAAGCTTAAATATAACCAATAAAATATAAATAAATTCAAAAACAGCTCAATTTAATAATAAAAAATTAATATTATCGTATGTATTCAAATAGAATATCATATATTTCCAAAACAAACATGCTCCGGTTTTACAACTCAACGTATTTCAAAATCCAAGTTAAACCGCTATCCATTTTTTATAATAAATCCTTAAATTAGTTAATAAATCTTTATAATTTATGAACTATTTCATAGCGATTATTTAGAAATTTGGGTTGTGCATAACTTACAATTTATAATATAAAATTTTGAATTTTCACTTTCATTAGAAAACTATAGTTCAATATATCCTAACTGTTGTCTTACTTTGTGAATAGGCTATATAAAGCTAAGAAATAAATAAATAAATGTATTTGAAGGTGTAGAGCGTGGGAAGCAACCTGTGCGGGTCGGCTCGGTCCACTCAAGATCCTTTCATTTTTACTACATACAAGTCAAAAGACCAAAAGGAGGCAGCATGTCTGGATCGGTTCGGCATAGGCTTCTCTGACCCGCGCCCTCTTTTATCTCTCAGATCCGAACCGCGGAGTAGAAATGCGATAGTTGCACCCTACTATCCTACAAACGTGGAGTGGTTTCACTCCATCCTCCCACATTCTGTAGTGTGTTGTCATAATCTCAAGGACCCCAAACCCAAAGTGCACGGGATGGATCCCATGTGGCCTTCGAACCAAATTGATTTCTAGCCTATAAATACCCCCACAAAGCACTATTTGAAAGGATCTTTTGCAAATTAATCACTTAACTCCTACACCACCGAATTTCCTTGTTTGTTAAGTGTAACAACCCGTATTTTTCGATAACGTGTTAAGACGAGAATCAAGGCAGAATTTAATTTTAATTTCTGAATCAAGTAAAATGGGCTATTCCATTGCGTTCGTCTCGGAAAAATACGCGAAATAGAGTCCGAGTTTTCGAAAATCGGAGTCCGTATGACCAAGATATGGCCTCGCGAAGTTTCACGAAAAATTCCCAAATTAAAGTATACTTAATTAAGTGAAATGGGTTGCACAGAGAAATATATATATTGATATATATATATATAATTGAAAATTAAATAAATAAATATGCAAAAATGTTCAAAACAGCGAATTGGGAGAGGGGAATAACCGAACCGGCCGATTTTTGAGGTCGACCCGAGCTCGCTGGGTCGACTAGGGGTTAATCCAGGGTGTTTGGCTGTCAACCCGTGGGTCGATTCGCTCAAATGCAGATTTTGCATTTGGATGGTTCTCATGGTTCATCTTTAATCTAAAGGCCCTAGATGGTTCCTACACTTGACTTCTTCCCCAAGACATGCTTTGATGGCTTGGATTGAATCTAGGTTTAATCCTATGGCCTAAAACACTTGCCTAATCTATAAATAAGACCCTAACCTATCCTAAATCCTCATTATTCATTCATGCAACTAAACTATAGCAAAATTGCTCCTCTCATGGCCTCCACTCAAAATCCTAGCCTCCACTTCATTGCTATGAGAGGTTTCATGATCATGAGAGTGTTGGAGAGTTTCTATGTTAGTATGAGAGCCTCTCAAGTTGATCTCAAGGCTAAAGCTTTGATCTTTGTTCATAAAGATGGGGTTTTTTGTTGATTTGGAGTGTTCATCTTTGGGTTTTTGGGTGATGGCATGCATAGGCTTCATCACAATCTTTGTTTTGCATTTCGATTTGTGCCTTCATAACAATGTAAGCCCTTCCCTACTCTTAGATATTAACTATGAAGTTAAATGTTCATGTTGAAAGTTTGGGTTTGATTAATTGGAATGATGCATGCTATCATGTTATGCAAGTTTATGAAGTCATTATCTTGATCTTATGAGCTAAAAGCCACAACCTTTATGTTGAAATGTTGCATTATGCAACATGAGAATCTTCATAATCATTATGTCAACTTGCATATGAAGTCATAATCCTTATATGATGATATATGCGAGTTTCTAGCCATCATTCCATGTCTTTTGTCACCATGATTCGCTTATGTACCAAGTTTGGGTTGATGCATGTTTTTGAGGCTTAAGAATGTAACATGCAAGCTAATGAACACATTTGTGCCTCATTTGCCACCATGATTAACTTGTGGCTTAATACCCATTTTTGTCATTCCTTTGCCAAGTCTCTTCTTTTAATCCATCACGTTGTTGCGAACGTATATGGTAGTTTAAAAAGCGTTGGGGTCACATTATGGGGAAACATAATGACATGAATATGACTTGGGTAAATGGGTATAAACATGACAACATGTAACGTTAAATATGACATGTGTTTATACTTGAAAACATGACTTGAAGTATAACATGGAAGTTGACATGTAAGTATGCATAAAAACATAAGCTTGGGAATTTACCTATTAAGTTAGGTCTACCCATTGGGAATTTACCTATTAAGTTAGGTCTACCCAATTGCTTGAAAACTTGACTATGAACATGACACTAGACTAAACATGAAAGTGGCCAACTCGAGGTTGGGTTGAGTTTGCAACGTAAAACTACCCATAACCGACCGGACTAACTAGTAGTTGCAAACAATAGGACCCAATGTGAGAAGTTGGTCATGTTGTGCTTGAACCCGAGGGTAGACCAAGTTGTGGTGTAAAGCTACCCGGAACCGACCGGCTTAACTAGTAACCACAACAAAGTTTAATGTGAGAGGTTGGGGTGCATTAAGTAATTAACGCCACATGATAGGGTTAAGTTAATTTGATTAATGACTCTTAACCAAATATGACATGGGTAAATGGGTTAAGTAAATTGGTTAGGCTAATGATACTTAACAAAACATGACAAGGTTGGGTAGGTTAAGTGATTTGATTTGCCTAATGACGCTTAACCATTTTTATACGACTAGTGGACGGGGATTAAGTTAACCAACACTTAATCAATCCAACATGATAATTTGGCAAGGTTAAGTAAGTTTTCTTAATGACACTTAACCATACAAGATGATTAGGGGATGGGGTTAAGTAATTTGCACCTAACTAATTCGACACGGTAATTAGATGGGGTTAAGTAATCCACACTTAACTAATCTAAACACGGTAATTCGATGGGGTTAAGTTAAACACTTAACCAATTTAAACTCGGTAATTCAATGAGGTTAAGTAACCAATACTTAACCAACTTAACGTGATAATTTAATGGGGTTAAGCAACTTATACTTAACCAATTATACATGATGATTTGATGGGGTTAAGTAACTTACACTTAACCAATCTAATACGCGGACCTGATAAGGTTAAGTCACAAGACCTTTTTAGAATATACTTAACCATTGTAGTACGATTAGAGGATGGGGTTAAGCCAACCTACACTTAACCAATCCGACTCGATAATTTGATGGGATTAAGATAATCTATGCTTAATCGATCTAGCAAGATAATCCGATAGGATTAAGGTAAGCTAGTACTTGACCAATTTGACTTGATAGGGTTAAGTCATGAGCCTCTGGGTACACTTAACCAACTTGTGGGACTAAGTCTTGAACTTAAATACTTAGCCAATCTTTGACGTGATTCGTGGGCGGGTTAAGTCATGGACTTGAATGATAACACTTAACCCAATAGACAAACCCTAGCTAGAAGAACTAGGTAGAAAACCGTGGTTAATCAAGGATAACGGGAAAGGAAGCTAAGTGGTAAACCTTAGTTAAGGGTAACTAAGTAATAATTCTTAGCTAAGGACATAGGACTAATTCTCAAAACGATGAGTAACCTGATACGGTAGGTCATCGCTTAGTATACGAGGGGGAGCAAGTTATCTGACTTGGATAAAAGCTCCAGCGCACTGGGTGCCGAAGTGGAAGCTTCGGGGGACGTGAGGATATTCTTGGGATCCCTCTGTGGGCTGCCAGGTAATTATACTAAGTCCATGAGAGGTTAAGGTCTGCGTTAGAAGGACCAAGAATATGCCTTGGTTGCTATGCGAGCAACCTAAAGACTGGGATGGATTAGCGTGGAGTCGACGATTCTTGTTTTTGCCCTGGATAGCACATCGTCGACTACCTACCATCTTTAGTCAATCGTGTACGTGCGGAAAGGCAGGGAACCCCCAACAGACCATGTGCTTGCTATCGAGTCATGGGTGAGGTTGGCCCGTAGGAAAGTGGGCTATAGTGGGGCCGTGGAGTGGTTCTTATACATGATTTTTCTTGGATTGCCTTTCAGTAGTTGAGGGAGGGGTCACGTGGGACCATAGCCACGGGTACAAAAACAGACCTTGATATCTGCATCGGCAGACGATTTAAAGCTCCCGACCGAGTTCCGTATTTCTTGATTTGCCCTGGCACGGAACTCGGATGGCACATTGAGGAACATGTGCATCTAGACATGGAAAACGATTCACGATACATACGTGGGATCAAGGGCGCGGTTGATGGGTGGCGTAATCCCTAGTGGTCCTAGGTGGCCAAAACCCAAGCCGAGACACGGAAACGTTCATTAGGTAGCATAATCCCTAGCGGTCCTAGGTGGCATAAATCCTAAGTGGACGCGCGATAGTTCATGGTAAGGAAACACAACTAGATCAAGGGTTGCAGTCCAAAACAACTTCAAGGATAAACCGTTTACATGGGAAAGCCCGTACAGCCTACGGCAAAGGACTGAACTTATACATGGAAAGAAACATATGAGTTGAGTAACCTATATATGCGGCATATTAGGTTGACATGGACCATTACACGACTTTTGAGTAAGGGTCATTCACGGATAACACGTAATACGCGATAGATATCTTGGGATATTATACTTGATAGAAACCTGACAATGTGATACCTTGTTTTATCTTGACACCGTAGTTTATCACGACACCCTAGTTTATCTGAGTTCAATAGTTCATCCTGTTATTTTGATTTAGCTTATCTATCTTGTTATCATGCTTATGTTCATCTCAGTTTCTCATGTCAGTTAACTTTACTAGTTTTTATACTAATAGTAGACAGGGCTTACTCAGTCTTTTTGACTGACCCGTTTTGTTTCGCCTCTTTTCTTCCGTTTCCCCCCCCCCCCAGGTTACAGGGAGGAAATACTGTTGTTTAGTTCGGACTTCTTCTGCTTAAAGGTCATCATGGATGGCTTGGATTTTTCTTGGCTATGGCTACTTTACTGCTTTTTCTTGGGGAATAATTTATGAAAAAGTCTTTATGCTTCTTTATTATTGCAAGACAGGTTTTGATGTACTCTGATGTAAAAGGCTTTAGACCTTATTTATTCATGTTATGAAAGTTTGATTTTACTTCCGCTATTTTATATATGTTCTGTCTTGTAATATTTCTGTGCATATTTACCAATAATACTCCTCCAAACCTAGTGCATTCCCTTTGTGAGTGACCCTAGCAGAGGTGGGGTGTTACATTAAGATTTTAATCAAACTCTCAAAGTGTAATTCATGAAAATCAAGAGAGATTATCAGTTGTATAAGTGAAATTGAGTGGAATCTCAGTGTTGTATTGCATTCATATTGTCAATCAACAAAGTATAAAGTGGATGTAGGCTCTATAATGTCGAACCACTATAAATCTGGTGTTCTTACTGTTTTTATTTCTATTTTATTCAAAATTATCATTTATTTGGTTACTATAACCATTTTTTGGTCTAACATTCTGGTGCTTTCACTGAGAATCGACGAATTCTCTATACTTGAAC
The DNA here is from genome assembly GCA_030737875.1 of Allium sativum. NCBI lineage: Eukaryota > Viridiplantae > Streptophyta > Magnoliopsida > Asparagales > Amaryllidaceae > Allium > Allium sativum. The sequence goes on along the minus strand of CM060913.1, from coordinate 1,039,072,437 downwards.
TATCATTCTACTATTTGGGTTCTAAAATCCGAAGAAACTAGTCCACCTTTTTAGTGTCTTTGAAGTTATCCTTGGTGAATTCTTAAAAGAATTGGATATCATGACCAAAAGAAAAGGAAAAGAGTTGCAAGTTTCTCGGGAAAGCGAGGCAAATGAAGATCAGCAAGTTATGGTTGTAACCAGGTTGAGAGGGCAAAGTTCAGGACCAAGCCGGACTGGAAGAGCATCACCGACCGGAACAGAAGCAAATGATCCAAACCGGACCAGTGATACCGATCTGAACCGATCCGGATTCCTAAACACTTCAAGTGGCTCCCCCCGATTCGAACCGCAGAGGTAGTCATGGCCCGATCTGAACCGAATGTAGTTGAGGCTAGAAACTCTACTCGAGCCCCTATAGATGCTCTGATACTGGCTGTGACCACTAGTGATCAGCCTACTCCCTATGCGCCCCTCACACATATGGATCTCTCATGCTTACTTGATATGCTAGACAACACCAGAGATGCTTTGGAGGCTCATAAACGTGATAGCGTCCTTATGCGGGAAAGCATGAAAACCATGAGTAGGGAAATAAGCGAGCTTCGTAGACAAAGAATGCCCTCTCCAACCCATCGTCTCCCTACAGATCATTCCTCCTTTTCAAATGAAGAGCGTCCACATCAGAGGAGGCCATATGAAAGGCCCAAGAGTCTGGACCATTTGACATTTGGATCGTTGGGATCCCGTGAAGATGCAGCCCATGTTCTAGGACCTAATGACCCAAGTTTGAGAGAACCAATGTTGCTACCGCTACGAGGATATCACATCCTTCCCAGGGATCCAAACATCACTAACCCCACTCAAGGGCAGCTTCTCCAGCCCACTCATCCCATGAATGACCGGGATCGTAGAGGGCGAGGAAGTTCAGCTACATCCAGGAACCAAAGAACGTTGTCTGACGTAAACACTGGACGTGTTAGAAGAAATAGAAGCAAAGACCCTGAACCGGCTTTGATCAATGCTGAGGTGGAAGAGATGGTGCATCAGATCATGGCTGATAGTCGACGTTACACCAATGAGGACTGGGTATTAAGCGTAGTCACACCCTATTCACCGATGACATCTTGGACTTCCAATTTCCCCGACGATTCAATTTGTCACAAATGGACCGATATGCCGGAAGAACAGATCCGGGACAACATTTGATGCGATATGCATGGTATATGAGTGCAGCAATAGAACCTAACGTTGTGACATGCAAAGCCTTCCCGATATATCTAGAAGATGTTTCATTAATATGGTTCACTCAACTTCCTCCATGATCAATATCGAGCTTTAAAAAACTAAGCGAATGTTTTATGAACCAGTTTCGACTCCATGCCTGAAAATCTAAAAGCGTTATTGAGCTATCCAGAATCAAGCAGGCCCCTGGTGAATCTCTGCAGTCATACCTTGACCGCTTCGAGTTAGCAGTTACTGAAATAAGCGACCCTAATGAACCAACCATTTTGATGGCCTTAATAGATGAGGTCGATCCAGACACGGAACTCGGGGGATATCTAGCTGGAAAACCGCTATTGACAAGGGAGGCATTCTATGAAAAGGCAAATGTTTGCCTACGGCGGGAGGAAATATACGCTAATTGAAAAGAAAATCTGATGGAGCTTCTAAAGAAGATATTCAAAGTAATGTTGTTGTGAAACAGTTCGGTGACAATTAGGGGAAGGCCGAGGTAAACGTCGGTAACCAAAACGGAGGTAAAAGGAACAAGAATCAGGGAAACAATTCCGGAAAAGGCCTGGATTTCAAACTTTCGAGAACTACACACCATTAGGTGACACGCTAGAAAACATCTAACTGGTTACTTATAATGTCCTGCGGTACAAGAAACCATTACCCAGGGACTCCACTGAGAAAGAGATCGCAATTGCTAAATTCTGTTTGTTTCATGGAACTCACGGTCACTCTACTTACGAGTGTCGTCATCTAAGAGGCGGTTGTTGAAAAGCTGCTGCAGGAAGTAAAGTTGGATGAGTACAAGGTCGCCCCAAGAGACAGGGGGCAAGGAGGGCAATCCCCGAATCAAAACCAACCCAATTCTAAGCCCACAGCTCAACAGAAGGGAAAAGGTATTGTTATAAACACCATAGTTACGAGACAACATCTAGTTGGTTCTGGTAACAGGGCGATGGAACAGTATGTTAATGCAACCAAGCATCCCGAGATAGGATAATGTAGTAACCTTGAAGAAACTGCACCAGTAAAACAACAGAAAACGTCCAATGATGATATCATCCTCCGAGACAGAGAAAGTATTGGGGTTGAAGCCCCGATCCATTAGTAATAACTACCGTTATTGGACCTGCAATAGTCAAGAAAGTTCTTGTGGGCAATGGGAGTTCTGTTAGCATCCTATTTAAAAAGGATTTCGATCAGATGAACTGGAAATGAAAGACTTAAAGCCATATGAAAGCTAGATTCGTGGCTTTAACGGAACCTCAATCGCCCCGATTGGAGTAATAGACTTACCCGTAGAATTAGGCGAGGGTGAGCGTAGAAGAGTGAGGATCCTCCAGTTCATCATTATGGACATTGACTCACCTTATAATGCTTTCTTAGGATGCAAAACACTTTCGAGTTCAGGGCTTGCATTGCTCCATGGTGACTGCTAATGAAATTCCCAACAGACGGTGGAGTGTGAATGATTCGGGGCGATCAAGTAATTGGAAGGGCCTGCAATATGGCAGAGTTAAAATGCTGCGTAACGGAAAGAGTTCAGAACCTAAAAATTTTCCTTTCCTGCTGAGCAAAACTCAGCATAACAACTGCAAAACTCAGCACAGCAGCTAAAGACAATACCGCCTAGGGAATCGCCTGATGAAAATCCTGAAGATATCGATCCCAGAGAGGACGAGGAACCAGGAACTAGAAAAGCGACACCCAATGAGCAACTGTTGACATCCCAATTGATAACGATGACCCGACAAAGGTCTTGAAGATTGGATCTCATTTGGATTCTTTACAGACGAAAGAATTAACTGATTTTCTGAAAGCGAACCATGATGTGTTTGCTTGGACTCATGCGGAGATGTATGGAATTTCTCCCGCGATTATGAGCCATTCACTAAGCCTAAACCCAAAACATCCTCCGGTGATGAAAAAAAGGCATACATTGGGCCCAAAAAGGTTAGCAACCTTAAAGGAAGAAGTAGAGAATCTAAGGAATAACGGGTTCATCCGAGACTCGACATACCCCGATTGGATATTGAATCCCATCCTGGTCAAGAAATTAAATGGGAAGTGGCGCACATGCATTGATTTTTTATTTATTTAAACAAAGCCTGCAAAAAGGAAAGCTTTCCACTCCCAGGATTGATCAGTTGGTAGACTCAATGGTGGGACACAAACTTCTCTCCTTCATGGATGCATATTCAGTTACAACCAGATCCCCATGCATGTACCGGATCAAGAGCACATAACTTTTATTACAAACTTGGGATTGTACTATTATGTGGTGATGTCATTCGGACTAAAGAATGACGGAGCCATGTATCAGCGTTTCGTAAACCGAATGTTCTATAATCAGATCAGGAGGACACTAGAAGTCTATGTAGACAACATGCTTGTGAAGTTCAGGTAGTCCCCCAATCATACAAAAGATTTGGTGGAAATGTTTGACATTTTACGGAGGTATGGGATGAAGTTGAATCCCTTAAAATGCTCATTTGGGGTTGCGTCAGGAAAATTCCTTGGTTTATTTGTCAGTTCTGGAGGGATCGAGATTAATCCTGATTAAATAGCAGCACTCAGGAACATTAAAGAGCCACGAAAGATAGAGATCTTCAAAGCTTGGCTGGAAAAGTTGCGGTGTTGAGCAGATTCATTCCCAAAGCCATAGATTTCTTTGACCTAATTAAATGGGGGAAACGAAACTTCGAGCGGACCCCCGACTGTGTAGAGGCCTTTCAAAATCTATTGGATTTTCTAGAGAAACCTCTGATATTGTCAAAACCAGTGGATCCGAGGATCTTTTTGTATATTTGGCAGTGTCGTCTCATGCTGTCGGCTCAACTTTGGTGCATGAGGAAGACAAAGTCCAGAGGCCAGTGTATTACGTAAGAAAGAAGTTAGCGACGACATAACACAATTATCGAAAAATAGAAAAACTTGTTATAATCTCTTGATTGCATCCCAAAACCTCCGCCATTATTTCCAAGCTCATCCGATCATCATATACACTGATCAGCCACTCCGATAGGTATTGTAATGACCTGAGGCATCGGGACGATTGCTTAAGTGGAATATCGAGTTGAACCAGTTCGATTCAAATTTCCAGTCAAGGAGATCAATAAGGAGACAAGCACTGGCTGACTTCATAGCATAATTCACAATCCCCGAGGAAGATACATTAGATGATAAGGCTAACCCTACAGAGAAGAATTTAGAACTCAGTCCCTGGAAATTGTATATGGATGAGGCTAAGAATGATCGAAGGTCTGGTGCTGCAATTGTTTTAATAACTCCTGAAGGACGATAGATTTATTATGCCTTACGAATTGAATTTTCAGCCACCAACAATGATTCCGAGTATGAAGCCCTAATTTTCGGGCTAAAACTCACTAAAGAACTGGGTGTGACAACAGTAGATATATTTTGTGATCCCAAAATAGTTGTTTGCCATGTTCGAAAGGAATTTGAAACTAGGGGACCCCGACTCGTCAATTATCTTGAAAAGGTGGAGGAGTTACTACGCAACCTGGAGCATTATAGCATAACTCATATCCCGAGAATAGAAAACCAAAAAGCAGACAGACTGGCTAAGTTAGTAAGCTTTGACAGTTCGGAAGATACTGAGATGGTTCCGATAGAGGTGCTGAAGTCACCAAGCTTCGATCAGATGGTACCCAGTACTGGAAGCTGAACCAGAAAGGGAGTCATGGATGATACCAATTAAGAACTTCCTTAAAAACGGAATACTCCCAACAAAAAAGAGTGAAAGACGAGCTGTGGTTTGTAAGGCGGCAAGATATGTCCTACATGATGAAATTCTTTACCGCCAGGAATTTTCCATGCTCTTGCTCCGGTGTATAGCACATGGTGACATCAAGCGTGTACTGAGAGAAATACATGAAGGTGAATGTGGAAACCACACCGGGGGCCAAACATTGGCTAAGTAAGTATTACAGTATGGCTACTTCTGGCCTACCATTAATAAAGACGCAGCTGATTATTCACGATGTTGCAACAAATGCTAGAAATTTGCAAAAGTTCCTAGGGCACCTCTGACTCAACTTAGGTTAATGGTGAGTCCATGGTCGTTTGCCGTATAGGGAATCAACATCATTAGAGTATTACCAATCGCTAAAGGAGGAGCGAAGGATGCAATCGTGGTCGTAGACCACTTTAGAAAATGGGCGGAAGCCAAACCCCTAACTACGATCACGACGAAGCGAGTGATTAATTTTGTTGTAACATCCTAGAAATTTTGATAACTGGATTACAAATTTATTTATGAATAATCAATTTATATCGATGTTTGAGTTAGAAATTAAAAATAGAATAGACATTTGAGTTGAATTCAACAACTATTACAGTATGGTTGGTTGAGAATAAAATATTTAATGTTGAATATTTGAATTTAAATTTGATTGGATATTTGAATTAGATTTGGAATTCGATTAGAAAATATAAGTGGTTGAATATGAAATAAAACGTTATTAACGTTAAATAAATTAGAAATTTTATTTGTTAAAATATATGGAAAAGCGGCTTGAATACGTATGTATTTATAAAGGAATTAAAATTAACATTTCATGTTCAAAAGCAAACAAAGTTGTTGGTTGATAAATGAAATAAAATCAATAAACCGATAAATAATTTAAAATACGTTATACACAAAGGAAATTGGATTATAGTTAAATTAATTTTATTGAATTCAAAACTTTGAAATTTGGAGGTACGCCAAATTTCGTTGCGTTTGGAGATTGTGTTAATGGTACAAATACGAAGCGTTCGACGAAAACTAGCGGTAGAAAATAATATTAAATTAAACACAAATAAACTATCCCCAAGTATTTCCTATCTTAAATATAACCCTCCTCAGAAAAAATCTAAGCCGACCTATATTCTAGGAAAACGCGGCTATCCTTGTAATGACCCGGGATTTCGGACGAAAACTAAAATGTCTAAAAATTTAAAATGAAAAACAAATCGATAATTAAATGTATCGATGAAGGATAGTTCATTTACAAAGCCAGAAAATGTGAGTAAAGACTTTCTTTACTACAACCAAAAGTGTAGCTAAATGTAATAACCCGGAAATCTGAGCCAATTTAAATTTTTTATTTTGGCAATTTTAATGAATTTTGGATATTAAAAATGATTTATTTTAAATAATAACGACGAGAAATTTATTTTGAATAGAAATAGAATGTATATATTTATTTGAATCGTCGTTAGAATATAAATATTTAATTTTAATAATAAAAGGAATTGAAAATGGCGCGGAAGTTTGAAAATTCGATTTCAAAGTTCAAATGAATGTACATGATTCAAAATAAACAAGATCTTGGCAAAACCAAAAATATTAGAATCTATCTGAGAATATCTTTCCAACGAATCCAAAAAATTGAAATTTCATAGGGGGGATAAAAAGTTATGTCCAGTTGAAAATTCAGAATAGTCGCTATGGAATTTTAGCCCTTAAAAATGGAAATTTTGCAAATGACCTCTGTTTTCGACGAAACCACTTTTGTTGGATCCAGGATGTCATGTTATTGCTAGATTTCAAAATTCATAATTTTCGAAAGCAATATGTGAGCGTGGCGAAGGAAAACGTGTTTTGATAGTTTTTGTTAATTTCAATCGACCAGAAAATGGCCATTTTTCAAACGGTCTCAGAATTTGACGAAATTAGTTTTGTTAGGATCGTATCGTCAATACAAAGCTAGAAAATATTTTTCAGGAATTTTTAGAGTCAATATGTGACCCTGGTAAATTGAAATGTGCGTTCAAATTCAATATATAGATTTATATTTTGATTTGGATGGAAACTGATCAAAACAGTCGAATCAGCTTGCGAGACCTATCCCATTGTGTTCGTAATAAAGGTAATTAGCTAGGGACGACAGTCGGTGGGTTTGATTACGAGTTCAAAATAAAAAGTTGCTTTTTGAAATATAATAAAATATATAAAATATTATAACACCCTTCCTTCTCCTCAACACAAGTCAAACCGCCCTTTTTTATTCTCGTTCGATTCAGAAGAAAAAAAGAAGAAGAAAAATTAAACCGCGACACGATGGGGGAAGGGAGTCGCTGCCGCGCGCCTCCAGCGGCGGCGCCACCAGCGTTCGTCCCCCCTTTTCTTCCCGTTCACCTTGTCCTCCTTCCCCTCCTCCATTGAACCCCCTTGCTCCCCTTCCACCCAAAAAAACTCCACTGACCCGCCACCACTGTAACAACCCGGAAATGCGAGCCAATTTAAAATTTTTATTTTGGCAATTTTAATGGAATTTTGAAAATTTAAAATGAATTATTTTAAATAAAAACGACGAAAATTTATTTTGAATATAAATAGAATGTATATATTTATATACGTCGTCGTTAGAAAATAATTATATATAATTATAAAATAGAATTGAAAATGGCGCGGTAGTTCGATAATTCGATTTCAAACTTCAAATGAATGTACCAGGTGCAAAACAAACCGGATTTTAGTGAAACCAGAAATAATAGGATCTAATTGATAATATCTTTTCAACGAATCCGAAAAATTGAGATTTCATAGCGGGAATCAAAAGATATGTCCAGTTGAAAATTCTGAATAGTCGCTATGGAATTCAGGCCCTTAAAAATGGAAATTTTGAAAACGACCTCGGATTTCGACGAAACCACTTTTGTTGGGTCCGTGATGTCAAGATATTGCTAGGTTTCAAATTTCATAATTTTTCGAATCAATATGTGAGCGTGGCAAAGGAAAACGCGTTTGACCAGTTTCAGTTGATTTTAATCGACTGGAAATTGGCCATTTTTCAAACGGTCTCAGAATTCGACGAAACTAGTTTTGTTAGGACCGTATCGTCAATACGAAGCTAGAAAATATTTTTCTGTAATTTTTAGAGACTGTATGTGGCCTCCGTAATTTGAAATGTATGTTTAAATTGAATATACAAAGAATTATACTTTGATTTAAATGAAAACTGATTGTAACAGCCGAATTAGCTTACGATACATATCCCATTGTGTTCGGAATGGGGGTAATTAGCTATGGACGACAGGCGGTGGGCCTCGTTTTGAAGTCGAAAATAAAAGTTGCTTTTTGAAATTGAATAAATAAATAAAAATAAATAAAAAAAATTAATCCACCCTCTCTCTCTTCCTTTTAACTCCTCTGCCCCCCCCCCCACCTGTTCGAAATCGAATCAGAGAATAGGAAAGAAAAAAAATGAACGATCAATCGACACCGTCCTGGCCACCACACGACCGTCGCCTGCGCTTCCGCCTTCCCCTCCTCCATCGTGCGCCACTTCCCCTCAGCCGATCCCTCCTGTCGTGAGCCCCCAACCCAAGCCCCCCCAAATCGAAGGATGCAGCCTCCCCCAACCCTAAGACCGCTGCCGCCACTGTTTAGGGACCACCGCCACCCCTCCGACCGCCGCCCTAGCCCCTGCGCAACCCTCCGATGTCGAACTCTGGCGAGAGCGCCTCCACCTCCGACGAGACTGAAAGGAATTCGATTTTAAGTGAGTTTTACTTTATTTTATATAATAATTAGTTTATATAATGTTGTGAATATATAAAGCAGACCTAGAATAAATAAAAATGAGATTTTTATATGATAGGAATAATAAAAGGTGTGATTTTTATGTGAACAACACTATAAAAATATAATTTTTATATAATAGAGAAGTTAGAAATATAATTTTTATACTAGTGGCATATTAAAAATATGATTTTTATTATATTTGAAAAGGCAAAATCTTTATATTTGAAAAGGCGAAATCTTTATATTTGAAAAGGCGAAATCTTTATATTTGAAAAGGCGAAACCTTTATGTAGAGAATAGCGTGATAAAAATATAATCTTTATTATAGGAACGTCGATGTAAAAATATAATTTTTATCTATATAGTAGCGGTGTAAAAATAGAATTTTTATCCATATGGAGTAATTATAAAAATATGTTTTTTATATACATAGCAACAATATAAAAATGTGATTTTTATATATGTAGTGGCTACGGGCAACGAAAGTGACAAAAAGCGAGAACAGTGATGATTCCCAACATTTGAAGTGTCGTGGAATTGGGATAGCTTTGTTGAGAACTTCTCACTTTATATTTCTTTTTCTAGTTATATATATATATAGTAGGATGTAGACGGTGCTTAGCAGCACCCGACACCCGTCGTCCACAGACCATGGACGGCTTGTATGCTTGTTTGATGTGTTGTGAAAATTGTTTGTATTGTTGATGTGAAATCGATAATAAATTGTAGATAGTTGAAATAAATTAATTATCGTTATCGTTAAAAATATAATTTTTAACGTGAATATGAATATAGTGAATGTGAGTAAATAAATATTTATAAACAAATCGGTCGATTTGTTTATATGCACTGATTTGACTGATATTGATTGGGACGATAAATTTTACACATCGCCCAACTGCACAAATAAAAATCTGTATTTGTTGATTTGAAACCCCACACGGGTGTTGGGATGATATTTGAGTACACTAATCCCAATTATTTAATTGTATGTCGATCAATTGGTCAACAGGCTGTGTAAGCGTTAATTATTTATATTTGATGCTTATGCAGTTGTATGGTGCACTTTGGATGACGGTTGATTGGTTATCGTTGCTATTATATACATGTGTTGTATGGAATCCATATAATTAACGTTATATGGTAATTGATTGGGCCTCATTCCAATTGGGAAAATAATGAATATTATAAAAGGAAATTCATGTGTTGAATATAAAAATAGTCATGTGTTGATGATGTGCATGTGTTGAAACTATTTATGTGTTGAGTGAAATATTTTAACAATAAAATTTAAATCTTTATCATATTTAAAATTAGAACTACTTTACGGTTGAAGTCTAATTGAAAATCAAACGATAGATACCAAAATTTTATAAAATATTTTACATAACAAAAATAGTTGTGTGGTGACAGTACTCATGTGTTGAGATTGGTCGTGTGTTGAAAAAATATAGATTCATGTGTTGAATAGAATAAATATTCATTTGTTGAATAGAATAATGAATTTATTGAAATATATAAAGCCGTGTTGATTAGAGTTATGCCATTTTGACATGAACGATATTTATATCGATTATATTCGTTTTTATAATGAATATAGAAAAGATAGTGATTTCAAAATATAACATTTTGAAAATATTATCATTTATATATGAATGATATGAAATATTCAATTTTGATTAGAAATTGAATATAGTGATGAAATGGTTTTGAAAACGAATTTAAAACGATTTATAAAATACGTTTTAAAAAGGAAATCGATGAAATATAATATATATATATATATATATTATATATATATAATGGCCTGAATAGAACGCGCCGCGCCGCGGTAGTTCGTGAATTTCGACCATTGACTTCGAATTGACATTACGGAAGATCCGACCGTCGGATTCTCCTAAAACCGAAACCGTTGGGTTCGTATCGAAAAGAGCTTTCCAACGAATATTACAAATTTGAAATCTAATGTTGGATTTGGAATTATGTCCAAATCAATTTTAGAAAAGGTCGTTGTAAGGGTAGTTCGATGGCCGTTGTTGGAAATCGACTGTACGGGCCTTGATAAAATTATTAAAAATATTAATAATTTGTGTAAAATCATAATATGTGAATTGGAAAGAACTGGGATGAAAAACTCCACATTTGAAAAGATAAAAATAAATTTTTATCGAAATGAACCAGTTTTGAACTAGAATTAAAATCAATTTATTTTTGAAATAAATAAATTGAATTTGAAGGTGATTTTAAAAATAATCAATATTCCCAATACGTGAATTGGACTGGAGTTGAATCGAAATTATCTTCGGAATATTTCGATGTTGGATTTCGTGACTATACAGATATTGTTACGGGAATTTGAAAGATATATTTTATATCGTTATTTCCAATACGATATTTGTTGGTTTCAGGATTTGATATTGAATATAAGCCGGTATATTTTCTATTCAGAGCCTTGTATTTAACATTAAATGCGATTTGGGTTTGTCGTGAATGGTGTCTTCATTAACACTGTTCTTAAGCCCAATAGAGAAAAAGATTAAATCTTTCTATTTAGATTTAATGAAGTGTATCAATTAAATAATATTTAATTGGAATTGAATTTGAATTGGTTTTTGGGTTTATCGTGAGCGGTGTTTTGAACAACATCTGTTCTTTAACCCGATTAACAATAGAGTGTGATTTGGGTTTGTCGTGAATCGTGTTTTAGATGACATTGGTTCTTTAACCCAGTTAAAGACAGGATATTGATTTTTGAAAAGATTAAAACTAAGTGGAGTTTTAATGAATCTTTAATTAGATTGAATTGTGAATTGATAATTTAAATTATCAAATCTGAAAGGTGATCGAGAATGGAGTACCACCAGGTTTGCTCCAATGCGGTAGTTAAATCTTTAATTAGATTTGAACGTGAAACGGTAACTAATTTTACCGATAACACCGTGGTGTTAGATATGGAGTATTACCAGTTTTGCTCCATGGGATGAATAGGTTAGGATTGGGAAATAAAATAAATAATTACTTCGGTGTGGTTCGCTAATCCCGACTAGTTTGTAAAACCATAATACGGTTTGAAATGATATCCAAAGGAAGATTAAAGAATAAATTTAGAAGGATTTATCTTGGATAAAATTAATGGGAACCTTTCCCTAAGAATGTGATTTTGTGAATAAAAGAATATTCTGAATTGTAATGAGGCGTTTGTGTGTTTGTGTAACATTTGTTTATTATATACGTGGGATATTCAGAAAGACCGGGTTTATACCCATTCTGAATAACCGATTCGACGAGATGTCGAAGATGAAGACGGTGGTTGAAGACCGGAAGTCTTCACATCGTTTGGGTGATTACTAATGATCTCGATTGGGCTGTACACCCAAGATGAGGGAAACAGTTGGTGATCGTCTAGAAGTACATGGAGATGGATGGATATGCGAGGAAAGTGCCTTCGGTTTCGTTCAGACCCAGAACGAACTTGTAAATGGATAGTGTGTCTGACATTTGATTTTATTCTGTGTTGATTGATCTCTATTAAATATACATCTGTTTGGCGGCGGAGAATTTATTCTCTTGCTTAACGCCCTTCTCTGAGACGTACGAGCTCAGAGGTTGTATATCGATGGACATCAGTCGCATGGAGTGAATTGCCTGTGTGGCACGCGTAAGTGGAAAATGATCAAGGCTTCTGTTGAAAAGCAAAGTCATGTGGTTGATGATCAAAGCACGGCCTGTGTGGCGCAGCTTTGTGTATAACGTGAATTCGCGAGCCTCACACCTCGGTATGAGTCAAAAACGGGATACGGACCCAAGGAGTGCACGACGTTTCTTTCTAGCTATGGTGGTGTCAGTGACCTACCAGCCCTGACATTTATATACTTTTCACCTGTGTGGTTGTTGGATACGAGGCGCCTCGGATATAGGTCTGTAAGGACCGGGAAACGTGTGTTCAGGAATTGCCAATCCTCAAAAGTAAGAGAGGACCGACCTTGGAGGATCCAGGGATTGCTGTGTGCGGTCCCGAGGCATTTGCTAGAGTGTCTCGAATCGGAGAGGAGCTTGCCCCTTGCCTCGACTCATGACGGAAATCCAATTTCCAATACGTGATATTGCGGTTTTATTTGTAGAGCCTAGTATGGCGACATTGTGGGATGGGGCACTTATGCCGTCTATGATTGATATTTATGATTGAAATTGTTTTGACACTATACACCTATAATAGTATCAAATAATGTGTTTTAAACGTATCAAGCATGCTTTGGCTGTTATAAGGTAAAAACCCTATCCTCCGGCTTGCGTTGCATTGTGTGATGGGACATGGGTCTTATAACAACTTCATTTTTCTTTATTTAGCATTGCGTTGTTTGTTTTATGCACTGGTATTCTTGGGAGGAAACCCATTCTGTGTTATACGGCGTGGTCCCTTGATTTACCTAACTTTAAAAATAAAGATTAATAACTGTTTTAGTTCTCACACCAGTCCCATGACTGACCTGGAGTTTATTGTTTTAACCTAAACTCTGGGTGCCTTTATTTTCGACACGGGCAGCTAGTAGTTTTGGTTTTGCAGATTTATATTCACAGGATCCTGATTTACACCTGGAATGATGCTCAGAAAGCTCTGTATCCGTGCATTACTTCTAGTTGTGCTTTTGTTTTATTTTCCGCTGCGATGTATTTAAATGTAATTTAAATCTCTGATATTTGTTGAATGTAATTTATTCATTTATACTCTGTATATTCTTGTAATCTGATGGAATTGTTGTAATATACAATGAAATGTTCTTCCGTTTGCATTCTATTTTGTCTTGTCCTCAATTCTATCCGTGCTTTCCTTCACGGGGAAGTTCAGGTCGTCTCAGTTTGGTATCAGAGCTTTGGTTTACAGAGCTCTAGAACAAGACACATTAGAACCAAACGAAAGAATTCATCAGATATTGGATTAGTAATATCCAATTAGAATGACTCGTTAGAGATGGGATCAGTAGTATCCTAGAACGAGTGTGAAGAGAGTATTTTTCAAATGAAAACGAGTTTTGTTTTGAAAATTTAATTCGTTTTAAACGTATTTGAATATTTATTTATTTTGAATTTGGACAATCCAATATATAAAGATTTCGCGTATACGCGTCATGAACGTATATTCGAAGTTTTAATATACTGGGTAGATATAGAATCACATTCTAGACTTCCGGGGATGATTCTGATGATGGTGCATCATCATCAGTAGTCATATTCGAGTTTCGAAGGTGTGATATCTATATATTTCCATTTTACTGGTGTGAGAACCCAAACTTATATATGATTATTTGTTGTGATTTGGCATCAAAAACATGATTTTCGGTATATATGTATCAAAATTATGAATTTGAAACGTTAATTCACTAATTGATTGATGTTTGTGTTGATTGTTTATTTGTTTGATAATTTTGAACCATTTAGCCTAATTGAATCAAATACTGAATTGTATTGAAAATTAGTCGCATTTGCATGCATATACATGTACATACATTGAACAGGTCATAGCAAGGAGGCTAGAGCAGAAGAATAAAATTGTTTGTCCGACAAATAGGTACGTGTTCACTATAATTTACTGTTTCGTTTGGGTGATGATGATTTTATGAGCCGATTGGCTTTATTTTTTTTTTGAGATCAGAGGGCATGTATGGCAATTTCGGGATTTTCCCGGTGCTCCCGGTGCAGGGGAGGTTATGGTGAAATTTTTCGAAAATTTAGGGTGTTAGCCAAATTTTTGAAAAAATTTGAAAAGTTCTTAGAAACTGAAAAGTTGAAGAACTTAAGCCGTAGCGAAAACAAAGGAAGTTGAGTTGGTTTGTAAAACAAATTTCGGCTTTGTTCCTTTTCGGGGACGAAAAGTTTTAAGTGGGGGAGATTGTAACAACCCGGAAATGCGAGCCAATTTAAAAATTTTATTTTGGCAATTTTAATGGAATTTTGAATATTTAAAATGAATTATTTTAAATAAAAACGACGAAAATTTATTTTGAATATAAATAGAACGTATATATTTATATACGTCGTCGTTAGAAAATAATCATATATAATTATAAAATAAAATTGAAAATGGCGCGGTAGTTTGATAATTCGATTTCAAACTTCAAATGAATGTACCGGGTGCAAAACAAACCGGATTTTAGTGAAACCAGAAATAATAGGATCTAATTGATAATATCTTTTCAACGAATCCGAAAAATTGAGATTTCATAGCGGGAATGAAAAGATATGTCTAGTTGAAAATTCTGAATAGTCGCTATGGAATTAAGGCCCTTAAAAATGGGAATTTTGCAAACGACCTCGGATTTCGACGAAACCACTTTTTTGGGTCCGTGATGTCAAGTTATTGCTAGGTTTCAAAATTTTCATAATTTTTCGAATCAATATGTGAGCGTGGCAAAGGAAAACGCGTTTGACCAGTTTCAGTTGATTTTAATCGACTGGAAATTGGCCATTTTTCAAACGGTCTAAGAATTCAACGAAACTAGTTTTGTTAGGACCGTATCGTCAATACGAAACTAGAAAATATTTTTCTGTAATTTTTAGAGACTGTATGTGGCCTCGGTAATTTGAAATGTATGTTTAAATTGAATATACAAAGAATTATACTTTGATTTAAATGAAAACTGATTGTAACAGCCGAATTAGCTTACGATACATATCCCATTGTGTTCGGAATGGGGGTAATTAGCTATGGACGACAGGCGGTGGGCCTCGTTTTGAGGTTGAAAATAAAAGTTGCTTTTTGAAATTGAATAAATAAATAAATAAAATTAAAAAAATTAATCCACCCTCTCTCTCTTCCTTTTAACTCCTCTGCCCCCCTCCCGTTCGAAATCGAATCAGAGAATAGGAAAGAAAAAAACGACCAATCGACGCCGTCCTGGCCACTACACGACCACCGCCTGCGCTTCCACCTTCCCCTCCTCCATCGTGCGCCACTTCCCCTCAGCCGATCCCTCCTGTCGCGAATCCCCAACCCAAGCCCCCACAAATCGAAGGATGCAGCCTCCCCCAGCCCTAAGACCGCCGCCGCCACTGTTTGGGGACCACCGCCACCCCTCCGACCGCCGCCCTAGCTCCTGCGCAACCCTCCGATGTCGAACTCCGGCGAGAGCGCCTCCACCTCCGACGAGACTGAAAGGAATTCGATTTTAGGTGAGTTTTACTTTATTTTATATAATAATTATTTTATATAATGTTGTGAATATATAAAGCAGACCCAGAATAAATAAAAATGAGATTTTTATATGATAGGAATAATAAAAGGTGTGATTTTTATGTGAACAACACTATAAAAATATAATTTTTATATAATAGAGAAGTTAGAAATATAATTTTTATACTAGTGGCATATTAAAAATATGATTTTTATTATATTTGAAAAGGCGAAATCTTTATATTTGATAAGGCGAAATCTTTATATTTGAAAAGGCAAAATCTTTATATTTGAAAAGGCGAAACCTTTATGTAGAGAATAGCGTGATAAAAATATAATCTTTATTATAGGAACGTCGATGTAAAAATATAATTTTTATCTATATAGTAGCGGTGTAAAAATTGAATTTTTATCCATATGGAGTAATTATAAAAATATGATTTTTATATACATAGCAACAATATAAAAATGTGATTTTTATATATGTAGTGGCTACGGGCAACGAAAGTGACAAAAAGCGAGAACATTGATGATTCCCAACATTTGAAGTGTCGTGGAATTGGGATAGCTTTGGTGAGGACTTCTCACTTTATATTTCTTTTTCTAATTATATATATATATATATATATATATATATACAGTAGGATGCAGACGGTGCTTAGCAGCACCCGACACCCGTCGTCCACAGACCATGGACGGCTTGTATGCTTGTTTGATGTGTTGTGAAAATTGTTTGTGTTGTTGATGTGAAATCGATAATAAATTGTAGATAGTTGAAATAAATTAATTATCGTTATCATTAAAAATATAATTTTTAACGTGAATATGAATATAGTGAATGTGAGTAAATAAATTTATAAACAAATCGGTCGATTTGTTTATATGCACTGATTTGACTGATATTGATTGGGACGATAAATTTTACACATCGCCCAACTGCACAAATAAAAATCTGTATTTGTTGATTTGAAACCCCACACGGGTGTTGGGATGATATTTGAGTACACTAATCCCAATAATTTAATTGTATGTCGATCGATTGGTCGACAGGCTGTGTAAGCGTTAATTATTTATATTTGATGCTTATGCAGTTGTGTGGTGCACTTTGGATGATGGTTGATTGGTTATCGTTGCTATTATATACATGTGTTGTATGGAATCCATATAATTAACGTTATATGGTAATTGATTGGGCCTCATTCCAATTGGGAAAATAATGAATATTATAAAAGGAAATTCATGTGTTGAATATAAAAATAGTCATGTGTTGACGATGTGCATGTGTTGAAACTATTTATGTGTTGAGTGAAATATTTTAACAATAAAATTTACATCTTTATCATATTTAAAATTAGAACTACTTTACGGTTGAAGTCTAATTGAAAATCAAACGATAGATACCAAAATTTTATAAAATATTTTACATAACAAAAATAGTTGTGTGGTGACAGTACTCATGTGTTGAGATTGGCCGTGTGTTGAAAGAAATATAGATTCATGTGTTGAATAGAATAAATATTCATTTGTTAAATAGAATAACGAATTTATTGAAATATATAAAGCCGTGTTGATTAGAGTTATGCCATTTTGACGAGAACAATATTTATATCGATTATATTCGTTTTTATAATGAATATAGAAAAGATAGTGATTTCAAAATATAACATTTTGAAAATATTATCATTTATATAGGAATGATATGAAATATTCAATTTTGATTAGAAATTGAATATAATGATGAAATGGTTTTGAAAACGAATTTAAAACGATTTATAAAATACGTTTTAAAAAGGAAATCGATGAAATATATATAATATATATATTATATATATAATGGCCTGAATAGAACGCGCCACGCCGCGGTAGTTCGTGAATTTCGACCATTGACTTCGAATTGACATTACGGGAGATCCGACCGTCGGATTCTCCTAAAACTGGAACCATTGGGTTCGTATCGAAATGAGCTTTCCAACGAATATTAGAAATTTGAAATCTAATGGTTGGATTTGGAATTATGTCCAAATCAATTTTAGAAAAGGTCGTTGTAAGGGCAGTTCGATGGCCGTTGTTGGAAATCGACTGTACGGGCCTTGATAAAATTATTAAAAACATTAATAATTTGTGTAAAATCATAATATGTGAATTGGAAAGAACTAGGATGAAAAAATCCACATTTGAAATGATAAAAATAGATTTTTATCGAAATGAACCAGTTTTGAACTAGAATTAAAATCAATTTATTTTTGAAATAAATAAATTGAATTTGAAGGTGATTTTAAAAATAATCAATATTCCCAATACGTGAATTGGACTGGAGTTGAATCGAAATTATCTTCGGAATATTTCGATGTTGGATTTCGTGACTATACAGATATTGTTATGGGAATTTGAAAGATATATTTTATATCGTTATTTCCAATACGATATTTGTTGGTTTCAGGATTTGATATTGAATATAAGCCGGTATATTTTCTATTCAGAGCCTTGTATTTAACATTAAATGCGATTTGGGTTTGTCGTGAATGGTGTCTTCATTAACACTGTTCTTAAGCCCAATAGAGAAAAAGATTAAATCTTTCTATTTAGATTTAATGAAGTGTATCAATTAAATAATATTTAATTGGAATTGAATTTGAATTGGTTTTTGGGTTTATCGTGAGCGGTGTTTTGAACAACATCTGTTCTTTAACCCGATTAACAATAGAGTGTGATTTGGGTTTGTCGTGAATCGTGTTTTAGATGACATTGGTTCTTTAACCCAGTTAAAGACAGGATATTGATTTTTGAAAAGATTAAAACTAAGTGGAGTTTTAATGAATCTTTAATTAGATTGAATTGTGAATTGATAATTTAAATTATCAATTCTGAAAGGTGATCGAGAATGGAGTACCACCAGTTTTGCTCCAATGCGGTAGTTAAATCTTTAATTAGATTTGAACGTGAAACGGTAATTAATTTTACCGATAACACCGTGGTGTTAGATATGGAGTATTACCAGTTTTGCTCCATGGGATGAATAGGTTAGGATTGGGAAATAAAATAAATAATTACTTCGGTGTGGTTCGCTAATCCCGACTAGTTTGTAAAACCATAATACGGTTTGAAATGATATCCAAAGGAAGATTAAAGAATAAATTTAGAAGGATTTATCTTGGATAAAATTAATGGGAACCTTTCCCTAAGAATGTGATTTTGTGAATAAAAGAATATTCTGAATTGGAATGAGGCGTTCGTGTGTTTGTGTAACATTTGTTTATTATATATGTGGGATATTCAGAAAGACCGGGTTTATACCCATTCTGAATAACCGATTCGACGAGATGTCGAAGATGAAGACGGTGGTTGAAGACCGGAAGTCTTCACATCGTTTGGGTAATTACTGATGATCTCAACTGGGCTGTACACCCAAGATGAGGGAAACAGTTGGTGATCGTCTAGACGTACTTGGAGATGGATGGATATGCGAGGAAAGTGTCTCCGGTTTCGTTCAGACCCAGAACGAACTTGTAAATGGATTGTGTGTCTGACATTGGATTTTATTATGTGTTGATTGTTCTCTATTAAATATACATCTGTTTGGCGGCGGAGAATTTATTCTCTTGCTTAACGCCCTTCTCTGAGACATACGAGCTCAGAGGTTGTATATCGATGGACATCAGTCGCATGGAGTGAATTGCCTGTGTGGCACGCGTAAGTGGAAAATGATCAAGGCTTCTGTTGAAAAGCAAAGTCGTGTGGTTGATGATCAAAGCATGGCCTGTGTGACACAGCTTTGTGTATAACGTGAATTCGCGAGCCTCACACCTCGGTATGAGTCAAAAACGGGATACGGACCCAAGGAGTGCACGACGTTTCTTTCTAGCTATGGTGGTGTCAGTGACCTACCAGCCCTGACATTTATATACTTTTCACCTGTGTGGTTGTTGGATACGAGGCGCCTCGGATATAGGTCTGTAAGGACCGGGAAACGTGTGTTCAGGAATTGCCAATCCTCAAAAGTAAGAGAGGACCGACCTTGGAGGATCCAGGGATTGCTGTGTGCGGTCCCGAGGCATTTGCTAGAATGTCTCGAATCGGAGAGGAGCTTGCCCCTTGCCTCGACTCATGACGGAAATCCAATTTCCAAAACGTGATATTGCGGTTTTATTTGTAGAGCCTAGTATGGCGACATAGTGGGATGGGGCACTTATGCCGTCTATGATTGATATTTATGATTGAAATTGTTTTCACACTATACACCTATAATAGTATCAAATAATGTGTTTTAAACGTATCAAGCATGCTTTGGCTGTTATAAGGTAAAAACCCTATCCTCCGGCTTGCGTTGCATTGTGTGATGGGACATGGGTCTTATAACAGCTTCATTTTTCTTTATTTAGCATTGCGCTGTTTGTTTTATGCACTGGTATTCTTGGGAGGAAACCCATTCCGTGTTATACGGCGTGGTCCCTTGATTTACCTAACTTTAAAAATAAAGATTAATAACTGTTTTAGTTCTCACACCAGTGCCATGACTGACCTGGAGTTTATTGTTTTAACCTAAACTCTGGGTGTCTTTATTTTCGACACGGGCAGCTAGTAGTTTTGGTTTTGCAGATTTATATTCACAGGATCCTGATTTACAGCTGGAACGATGCTCGGAAAGCTCTGTATCCGTGCATTACTTCTAGTTGTGCTTTTGTATTATTTTCCGCTGCGATGTATTTAAATGTAATTTAAATCTCTGATATTTGTTGAATGTAATTTATTCATTTATTCTCTGTATATTCTTGTAATCTGATGGAATTGTTGTAATATACAATGAAATGTTCTTCCGTTTGCGTTCTATTTTGTCTTGTCCTCAATTCTATCCATGCTTTCCTTCATGGGGAAGTTCGGGTCGTCTCAGTTTGGTATCAGAGCTTTGGTTTACAGAGCTCGAGAACAAGACACATTAGAACCAAACGAAAGAATTCATCAGATATTGGATTAGTAATATCCAATTAGAATGACTCGTTAGAGATGGGATCAGTAGTATCCTAGAACGAGTGTGAAGAGAGTATTTTTCAAATGAAAACGAATTTTGTTTTTAAAATTTAATTCGTTTTAAACGTATTTGAATATTTATTTATTTTGAATTTGGACAATCCAATATATAAAGATTTCGCGTATACGCGTCATGAACGTATATTCGAAGTTTTAATATACTGGGTAGATATAGAATCACATTCTAGACATCCGGGTATAATTCTGATGATGCTGCATCATCATCAGTATTCATATTCGAGTTTCGAAGGTGTGATATCTATATATTTCCATTTTACTGGTGTGAGAACCCAAACTTATATTGGATTATTTGTTGTGATTTGGCATCAAAAACATGATTTTCGGTATATATGTATCAAAATTATGAATTTGAAACGTTAATTCACTAATTGATTGATGTTTGTGTTGATTGTTTATTTGTTTGATAATTTTGAACCATTTAGCCTAATTGAATCAAATATTGAATTGTATTGAAAATAAGTCGCATTTGCATGCATATACATGTACATACATTGAACAGGTCATAGCAAGGAGGCTAGAGCAGAAGAATAAAATTGTTTGCCCGACAAATAAGTACGTGTTCACTATAATTTACTGTTTTGTTTGGGTGATGATGATTTTATGAGCCGATTGGCTTTTTTTTTTGAGATCAGAGGGCATGTATGGCAATTTCGGGATTTTCCCGGTGCTCCCGGTGCAGGGGAGGTTATGGCGAAATTTTTCGAAAATTTAGGGTGTTAGCCAAATTTTTGAAAAAATTGAAAAGTTCCTAGAAACTGAAAAGTTGAAGAACTTAAGCCGTAGCGAAAACAAAGGAAGTTGAGTTGGTTTGTAAAACAACTTTCGGCTTTGTTCCTTTTCGGGGACGAAAAGTTTTAAGTGGGGGAGATTGTAACAACCCGGAAATGCGAGCCAATTTAAAAAATTTATTTTGGCAATTTTAATGGAATTTTGAATATTTAAAATGAATTATTTTAAATAAAAACGACGAAAATTTATTTTGAATATAAATAGAACTTATATATTTATATACGTCGTCGTTAGAAAATAATTATATATAATTATAAAATAAAATTGAAAATGGCGCGGTAGTTCGATAATTCGATTTCAAACTTCAAATGAATGTACCGGGTGCAAAACAAACCGGATTTTAGTGAAACCAGAAATAATAGGATCTAATTGATAATATCTTTTCAACGAATCCGAAAAATTGAGATTTCATAGCGGGAATCAAAAGATATGTCCAGTTGAAAATTCTGAATAGTCGCTATGGAATTCAGGCCCTTAAAAATGGGAATTTTGCAAACGACCTCGGATTTCGACGAAACCACTTTTGTTGGGTCCGCGATGTCAAGTTATTGCTAGGTTTCAAAAATTTCATAATTTTTCGAATCAATATGTGAGCGTGGCAAAGGAAAACGCGTTTGACCAGATTCGGTTGATTTTAATCGACTGGAAATTGGCCATTTTTCAAACGGTCTAAGAATTCGACGAAACTAGTTTTGTTAGGACCGTATCGTCAATACGAAGCTAGAAAATATTTTTCTGTAATTTTTAGAGACTGTATGTGGCCTCGGTAATTTGAAATTTATGTTTAAATTGAATATACAAAGAATTATACTTTGATTTAAATGAAAACTGATTGTAACAGCCGAATTAGCTTACGATACATATCCCATTGTATTCGGAATGGGGGTAATTAGCTATGGACGACAGGCGGTGGGCCTCATTTTGAGGTTGAAAATAAAAGTTGCTTTTTGAAATTGAATAAATAAATAAATAAAATTAAAAAAATTAATCCACCCTCTCTCTCTTCCTTTTAACTCCTCTGCCCCCCCTCCCGTTCGAAATCGAATCAGAGAATAGGAAAGAAATATAACGATCAATCGACGCCGTCCTGGCCACCACACGACCGCCGCCTGCGCTTCCGCCTTCCCCTCCTCCATCGTGCGCCACTTCCCCTCAGTCGATCCCTCCTGTCGCGAATCCCCAACCCAAGCCCCCCCAAATCGAAGGATGCAGCCTCCCCCAGCCGTAAGACCGCCGCCGCCACTGTTTGGGGACCACCGCCACCCCTCCGACCGCCGCCCTAGCCCCTGCGCAACCCTCCGATGTCGAACTCCGGCGAGAGCGCCTCCACCTCCGACGAGACTGAAAGGAATTCGATTTTAGGTGAGTTTTACTTTATTTTATATAATAATTATTTTATATAATGTTGTAAATATATAAAGCAGACCTAGAATAAATAAAAATGAAATTTTTATATGATAGGAATAATAAAAGGTGTGATTTTTATGTGAACAACACTATAAAAATATAATTTTTATATAATAAAGAAGTTAGAAATATAATTTTTATACTAGTGGCATATTAAAAATATGATTTTTATTATATTTGAAAAGGCGAAATCTTTGTATTTGAAAAGGCGAAATCTTTATATTTGAAAAGGCGAAACCTTTATGTAGAGAATAGCGTGATAAAAATATAATCTTTATTATAGGAACGTCGATGTAAAAATATAATTTTTATCTATATAGTAGCGGTGTAAAAATAGAATTTTTAACCATATGGAGTAATTATAAAAATATGATTTTTATATACATAGCAACAATATAAAAATGTGATTTTTATATATGTAGTGGCTACGGGCAACGAAAGTGACAAAAAGCGAGAACAGTGATGATTCCCAACATTTGAAGTGTCGTGGAATTGGGATAGCTTTGGTGAGAACTTCTCACTTTATATTTCTTTTTCTAGTTATATATATGTATAGTAGGATGCAGACGGTGCTTAGCAGCACCCGACACCCGTCGTCCACAGACCATGGACGGCTTGTATGCTTGTTTGATGTGTTGTGAAAATTGTTTGTGTTGTTGATGTGAAATCGATAATAAATTGTAGATAGTCGAAATAAATTAATTATCGTTATCATTAAAAATATAATTTTTAACGTGAATATGAATATAGTGAATGTGAGTAAATAAATATTTGTAAACAAATCGGTCGATTTGTTTATATGCACTGATTTGACTGATATTGATTGGGACGATAAATTTCACACATCGCCCAACTACACAAATAAAAATCTGTATTTGTTGATTTGAAACCCCACACGGGTGTTGGGATGATATTTGAGTACACTAATCCCAATTATTTAATTGTATGTCGATCGATTGGTCGACAGGCTGTGTAAGCGTTAATTATTTATATTTGATGCTTATGCAGTCGTGTGGTGCACTTTGGATGATGGTTGATTGGTTAACGTTGCTATTATATACATGTGTTGTATGGAATCCATATAATTAACGTTATATGGTAATTGATTGGGCCTCATTCCAATTGGGAAAATAATGAATATTATAAAAGGAAATTCATGTGTTGAATATAAAAATAGTCATGTGTTGACGATGTGCATGTGTTGAAACTATTTATGTGTTGAGTGAAATATTTTAACAATAAAATTTACATCTTTATCATATTTAAAATTAGAACTACTTTACGGTTGAAGTTTAATTGAAAATCAAACGATAGATACCAAAATTTTATAAAATATTTTACATAACAAAAATAGTTGTGTGGTGACAATACTCATGAGTTGAGATTGGTCGTGTGTTGAAAGAAATATAGATTCATGTGTTGAATAGAATAAATATTCATTTGTTGAATAGAATAACAAATTTATTAAAATATATAAAGCCGTGTTGATTAGAGTTACGCCATTTTGACGTGAAGGATATTTATATCGATTATATTCGTTTTTATAATGAATATAGAAAAGATAGTGATTTCAAAATATAACATTTTGAAAATATTATCATTTATATAGGAATGATATGAAATATTCAATTCTGATTAGAAATTGAATATAGTGATGAAATGGTTTTGAAAACGAATTTAAAACGATTTATAAAATACGTTTTAAAAAGGAAATCGATGAAATATGTATAATATATATTATATATATATAATGGCCTGAATAGAACGCGCCGCGCCGCGGCAGTTCGTGAATTTCGACCATTGACTTCGAATTGACATTACGGGAGATCTGACCGTCGGATTCTCCTAAAACCGGAACCGTTGGGTTCGTATCGAAAAGAGCTTTCCAACGAATATTAGAAATTTGAAATCTAACGGTTGGATTTGGAATTATGTCCAAATCAATTTTAGAAAAAGTCGTTGTAAGGGCAGTTCGATGGCCGTTGTTGGAAATCGACTGTACGTGCCTTGATAAAATTATTAAAAATATTAATAATTTGTGTAAAATCATAATATGTGAATTGGAAAGAACTGGGATGAAAAATTCCACATTTGAAAAGATAAAAATAGATTTTTATCGAAATGAACCAGTTTTGAACTAGATTAAAATCAATTTATTTTTGAAATAAATAAATTGAATTTGAAGGTGATTTTAAAAATAATCAATATTCCCAATACGTGAATTGGACTGGAGCTGAATCGAAATTATCTTCGGAATATTTCGATGTTGGATTTCGTGACTATACAGATATTGTTATGGGAATTTGAAAGATATATTCTATATCATTATTTCCAATACGATATTTGTTGGTTTCAGGATTTGATATTGAATATAAGCCGGTATATTTTCTATTCAGAGCCTTGTATTTAACATTAAATGCGATTTGGGTTTGTTGTGAATGGTGACTTCATATAATTAACAATAGAGTGTGATTTGGGTTTGTCGTGAATCGTGTTTTAGATGACATTGGTTCTTTAACCCAGTTAAAGACAGGATATTGATTTTTGAAAAGATTAAAACTAAGTGGAGTTTTAATGAATCTTTAATTAGATTGAAATGTGAATTGATAATTTAAATTATCAAATCTGAAAGGTGATCGAGAATGGAGTACCACCAGTTTTGCTCCAATGCGGTAGTTAAATCTTTAATTATATTTGAACGTGAAACGGTAATTAATTTTACCGATAACACCGTGGTGTTAGATATGGAGTATTACCACTTTTGCTCCATGGGATGAATAGGTTAGGATTGGGAAATAAAATAAATAATTACTTCGGTGTGGTTCGCTAATCCCGACTAGTTTGTAAAACCATAATACGGTTTGAAATGATATCCAAAGGAAGATTAAAGAATAAATTTAGAAGGATTTATCTTGGATAAAATTAATGGGAACCTTTCCCTAAGAATGTGATTTTGTGAATAAAAGAATATTCTGAATTGGAATGAGGCGTTTGTGTGTTTGTGTAACATTTGTTTATTATATACGTGGGTTATTCAGAAAGACCGGGTTTATACCCATTCTGAATAACCGATTCGACGAGATGTCGAAGATGAAGACGGTGGTTGAAGACCGGAAGTCTTCACATCATTTGGGTGATTACTGATGATCTCGATTGGGCTGTACACCCAAGATGAGGGAAACAGTTGGTGCTCGTCTAGACGTACTTGGAGATGGATAGATATGCGAGGAAAGTGCCTCTGATTTCGTTCAGACCCAGAACGAACTTGTAAATGGATTGTGTGTCTGACATTGGATTTTATTCTATATTGATTGATCTCTATTAAATATACATCTGTTTGGCGGCGGAGAATTTATTCTCTTGCTTAACACCCTTCTCTGAGACGTACGAGCTCAGAGGTTGTATATCGATGGACATTAGTCGCATGGAGTGAATTGCCTGTGTGGCACACGTAAGTGGCAAATGATCAAGGCTTCTGTTGAAAGGCAAAGTCGTGTGGTTGATGATCAAAGCACGGCCTGTGTGGCGCAGCTTTGTGTATAACGTGAATTCGCGAGCCTCACACCTCGGTATGAGTCAAAAACGGGATACGAACCCAAGGAGTGCACGACGTTTCTTTCTAGCTATGGTGGTGTCAGTGACCTACCAGCCCTGACATTTATATACTTTTCACCTGTGTGGTTGTTGTATTCGAGGCGCCTAAGATATAGGTCTGTAAGGACCGGGAAACGTGTGTTCAGGAATTGCCAATCCTCAAAAGTAAGAGAGGACCGACCTTGGAGGATCTAGGGATTGTTGTGTGCGGTCCCGAGGCATTTGCTAGAGTGTCTCGAATCGGAGAGGAGCTTGCCCCTTGCCTCGACTCATGACGGAAATCCAATTTCCAATACGTGATATTGCGGATTTATTTGTAGAGCCTAGTATGGCGACATAGTGGGATGGGGCACTTATGCCGTTTATGATTGATATTTATGATTGAAATTGTTTTCACACTATACACCTATAATAGTATCAAATAATGTGTTTTAAACGTATCAAGCATGCTTTGGCTGTTATAAGGTAAAAACCCTATCCTCCGGCTTGCGTTGCATTGTGTGATGGGACATGGGTCTTATAACAGCTTCATTTTTCTTTATTTAGCATTGCGCTGTTTGTTTTATGCACTGGTATTCTTGGGAGGAAACCCATTCCGTGTTATACGGCATGGTCCCTTGATTTACCTAACTTTAAAAATAAAGATTAATAACTGTTTTAGTTCTCACACCAGTCCCATGACTGACCTGGAGTTTATTGTTTTAACCTAAACTCTGGGTGCCTTTATTTTCGACACAGGCAGCTAGTAGTTTTGGTTTTGCAGATTTATATTCACAAGATCCTGATTTACAGCTGGAACGATGCTCGGAAAGCTCTGTATCCGTGCATTACTTCTAGTTGTGCTTTTGTTTTATTTTCCGCTGCGATGTATTTAAATGTAATTTAAATCTCTGATATTTGTTGAATGTAATTTATTCATTTATACTCTGTATATTCTTGTAATCTGATGGAATTGTTGTAATATACAATGAAATGTTCTTCCGTTTGCATTCTATTTTGTCTTATCCTCAATTCTATCCGTGCTTTCCTTCACGGGGAAGTTCGGGTCATCTCAACCAAAACCCTACCTCCGCCCTCACCTCTGACCGCCGGCGCGCCACCGCAGTCAAACCCCCTTCACCTCGCGCGACCCCTCCAAGCCTCCTCTACTCCGCCCAGCCTCGATCAACGCGCCCACTCCTCTGACAAAAAAATAATCAAATGAATTGTGAGCCTTCTTTCCTTTTCTTTTTATTTTATTTATTTTAATGATTATGTAATTAGTTTGTTTAAATTAGTAAATAAGCTGTAATTAGATTTTTATAAAATAAATGAGCATGAATTTGATTTTCAGTTTTAATTGTTTATAGTGGATGAAGATTTGATTTTTAGGTGTATATATATAATAGATAAAAATGTGATTTTTATATTGTATAGATAATAAAAATGTGATTTTTATATTATATAGATAATAAAAATGTGATTTTTATATTATAGTAAGAATAAAAATATGATTTTTATATTATAAAAAGAATAAAAATATGATTTTTATATTATAGAAAGAATAAAAATATGATTTTTATATTATAAAAAGAAAAAAAATGATTTTTATGTTATAGAAAGAATAAAAATATGATTTTTTATTATAGAAAGAATAAAAATATGATTTTTATATTATAGAAAGAATAAAAATATGATTTTTATAAGACAAAAAATATAAAAATACGATTTTGATATATGTTGTAGTGAAATAAAAATTCGATTTTTATACGTGTACCAGATTGAAAATAGAATTTTTATATAATATAGAATATAAAAATATAATTTTTATATATGTATTAGAATAAAAATATAATCTTTATAATGAAAACATCGTGTTAAAGATGCTATTTTTATCATCTTGAAAACGAAGTAAAAATATGTGATTTTTATATGTGTAGTCAATACGGATAACAAAAGTGGCAAAAGGCGAGCACGGCGAATATTTCCTAGATATGAAGAGTCACGGCGTTTGGTTTAGCTTCTAGGTGAGAACTCCTCACTTTTATTTTATTTTCTAGTTGAAATATATACTAGGATGCAGGCGGTGCTTAGTAGCACCCGACACACGTCGTCCACAGACCATGGACGACTTGTTTGATTTTGTTGTGTTGCGAAAATTGATTGTGATGTGGAAATAAAATATATATTCATGTGTTGAAATAAAATATATATTCATGTGTTGAAATAAAATATATATTCATGTGTTGAAGTAAAATAAATATTCATTTACAAATTGAACGATTTGTTTATGCACACCCCTTTGACTGATATTGATTGGGACGATAAATTTTACACATCGCCCAACTGCACAAACAAAAATCTGTGTTTGTTGATTTGAAACCCCACACGGGTATTGAGATGATATTTGACGTACACTAATCCCGATTGTTTAGTTGTATGCCAATCGATGGGTTGACAAACTGTGTAAGCGTTAATTATTTATATTTAATGCTTATGCAGTTGTTTGGTGCACTCTGGATGATGGTTGATGATTTGTCGTTGCTATAATATACATGTGTTGTAGGGAATCCATATAATTAACATTATATGGTAATTGATTGGGCCTCATTCCAATTTGGAAAATAAGGAATATTATAAAAGAAAATTCATGTGTTGAATAGAAAGAAAATTCATGTGTTGAATAGAAAGAAAATTCATGTGTTGAATAGAAAGAAAATTCATGTGTTGAAAAGAAAGAAAATTCAGGTGTTGAATAGAATAAAAATTCATGTGTTGAATAAAATATATATTCATGTGTTGAAATAAAATATATATTCATGTGTTGAAGAAAATATTCATTTGTTGAATAGAATAACGAAGTTATTGAAATATATAAAGCCGTGTTGGTTAGATATGCGCCATTTTGACGCAAACGATATTTATATCGATTATACTCGTTTTTATAATGAATATCGAAAAGGAAGTGATTTCAAAATATAACGTTTTGAGAATATTATCATTTATATATCGACGATATGGAATATTCAATTTTGATTTGAAATTGAATATGAAGTTGAAATCGTTTCGGAAACGAATATAAAACGATTTATAAAATACGTTTTTAAAAGGAAATCAATGAAATATATAATATATATATATATAATATATATATTAAATGGCCTGAATAGAACGCGCCGCACCGCTACAGTTCGCGAATTTCGACCAATGACTACAAATGGATATTACGGGAGATCCGACCGTCGGATTCTCCTAAAACCGAAACCATTGGGTTCGTATCGAAAAGAGCTTTATAATGAATATTATTTTTGAAATCTAACGGTTGGATTTAGAATTATGTCCAAATCAAATTTGGAAAAGGTCGCTGTAAGTGCAGTTCGATGGCAGTTGATGGAATTCGACTGTACGGGCCATGATAAAATTATTAAAAATAGTAATAATTTGTGTAAAATCATAAGAAATGATTTGTGAAGAATTGAGATGAAAAACTCCAAATTTGAAAAGATAAAAATAGATTTTTATCGAAATGAACTAGTTTTGAACTAGAATTATAATCCCATTTATTTTTAAAATAAACAAAGTGGATTTGAAATGGTTTTGAAGATAACAAAAATTTCCAATATATAAAGTGGAAATGGATTTGAATCGAAGTTGTCTTTGGAATATTTCGAGGTTGGATTTCGTAATTATACAGATATTGCTATGGGAATTTGAAAGATATATTTATATCATTATTTCCAATACGATATTTGTTGGTCGTAGAATTTGATATTGAATATAAGCCAATATATTTTCTATTCAGAGCCTTGTATTTAATATCAAATGGGATTTAGGTTTGTCGTGAATGGTGTCTTCATTAACATTGTTCTTAAACCCAGTGGAGAAAAAAATTAAATCTTTTTTTTTAGATTTAATGAAGTATACCAATTAAATGGTATTTAATTGGAATTGAATTGAAATTGATTTTTTGGATTTATCGTGAATGGTGTTTTCTTTAACCCGATAATTAATGAATGTGATTTTGGGTTTATCGTGAACAGTGTTTTAAAAGACATTGGTTCTTTAACCCAGTTAAAGATAGGATATGGTTCCCCAAGTTAAACAGTCATTGATATGATTTTTGGGAAGATTAAAACCAAGTGGAGTTTTAATGAATTTTTAATTAGATTGAGATGATCGAGAATGGAGTATCACCGGTTTTGCTCCTGGCGATAGTTAAATCTTTAATTAGATTTGAACGTGAAATGGTAATTGAATTTACCGATAACACCGTGGTGTTAGAAATGAAGTATTGCCAGTTTTACTTCATGGAATGAATAGGTTGGGATTGGGAAATTAAAACAAATGATAACTTTGGTAAGGTTCGTTAATCCCCACTAGTTTGGATAAACCATAATTTGGTTTGAATTGATATTCAAAAGAAGATTAAAGAATAAATTTGAGGAATTTATCTTTGATAAAATTAATGGGAACCTTTCCCAAAGTGTAAGAATATTTGAATAAAAGAATATTCTGAATTGGAATGAGGCGTATATTGTATTTGTGTAACACTTGTTTATTATATACGTGAGTTATTCAGAAAGACCGGGTTTATCCCATTCTGAATAACTGATTCGACAATGTGTCGAAGATGAAGACGGTGGTCGAAGACCGGAGGTCTTCACGCCATTTGGATAATTACTGATGATCTTGATTAGGTTGTACACCCAAGAGGAGGGAATCAGTTGGTGATCGTCCAGACGTACTTGGAGATCGATGGATATGCAAGGTACAAGGTGCCTCCGGTTTCGTTCAGACCCAGAACGAACTTGTAAATGGACTGTGTGTCTAACACTGGATTTTATTCTGTGCGATTGATCTCTGTTAAATATATATCAGTTTGGCGGCGGAAAATTTATTCTCTTGCTTAACGCCCTTCTCTAAGATGTACGAGCTCAGGGGTTATATATTGATGGATATCAATCGCATGGAGTGAATTGCCTGTGTAGCATGCCTAAGTGGCAATTGATCAAGGCCTTTTGTGAAAACCCGTAACTTCCCCGTAAAGGAAAGCGGCGGATAGTTTGAGAACAAGCCACAACAGAACTCATACAGAAGAACATTTCATTGCTTATTACAACAATGCATCAGATTACAAGAATATACAGAGTATAAATGAATATTACACAGAAATATCAGAGATTTAAATCACATTTAAATATATAGCAGCGGAAAATAATACAATACACAACTAGAATTAGATATACGGATACAAAGCTTTCCGGATATCGTTCCAGCTGTAAACCAGGATCCTGTGAATATAAATCTGCAAACCAAAACTACTAGTTGCCCGTGTCAAAATAAGGGCACCCATAGTTTAGGTTAAAACAATAAACTCCAGGTCAGTCATGTGACTGGTGTGAGAACTAAAACAGTTATTATTCTTTATTTTAAAGTTAGGTAAATCAAGGGACCACGCCGTATAACACGGAACGGGTTTCCTCCCAAGAATACCAGTGCAATAAACAACAGCGCAATGCTAAATAAAGAAAAATGAAGCTGTTATAAGACCCAGGTCCTATCACACAATGCAACGCAAGCCGGGGGATAGGGTTTTCCCTTATAACAGCCAAAGAATGCTTGATACGTTTAAAACAAATCTTTTGATACTATTATAAGTGCAAAGTGTATAAAACAACTTCAAATCATAAGTATCAATCATAGGCGGCATGGGTACCATATATCATGTCGCCATACTAGTTCTACAATTAAAACCGCAAATGTCACGTATTTGGAAATTGGATTTCCGTCTATGAACCGAGGCAAAAGATAGTCCTCAACCGATTCGAGACTGCCTAGCCCGAGCCTCAGGATCAGAGCTCGAGTGACCCTTGGATCCTCAGGGCCAGTCCACCGATGTGGATTAAACTTAAACCCTGAACATGCGTTTCCCCGCCCTATGGGGCGTAAACGAGCCAACTAAATGACTCCATCGGTTCGAGAACGACCGATCAATCCGAGGCGCCTCGCAACAGCAACAACCACATAAGTCAAACTCGTCAGGGCATGTAAAACCACTGACGCCACTTCTAGCTAGGAAGAAACGCATGCCCTCCCTGACGTTCTCTCCCGTTTTTGGTTCATACCGGGTGTGAAACTCGCGAATCAAACGTTACACAAAGCTACGACACAAAGGCCTTGCTTTGATCATCACCACAAGACTTTGCTTTTCAACAGAAGCCTCGACCAATTGCCACTTAGGCATGCCACACAGGCAATTCACTCCATGCGTTTGATATCCATCAATATATAACCCCTGAGCTCGTACGTCTCAGAGAAGGGCGTTAAGCAAGAGAATAAATTCTCCGCCGCCAAACAGATATATATTTAATAGAAATCAAACACACAGACTAAAATCCAATGTCAGGCACACAGTCCATTTACAAGTCTGTTCTGGGGCTGAACGAAACCGGAGGCACCAAGTACCCCGCATATCCATTGATCTCCAAGTACGTCTGGACGATCACTAACTGTTTCCATCTTCTTGGGTGTACAGCCCAATCAAGATCATCAGTAACCACCCAAACGACGTGAAGACCTCCGGT
The DNA here is from genome assembly GCA_030737875.1 of Allium sativum. Lineage (NCBI taxonomy): Eukaryota > Viridiplantae > Streptophyta > Magnoliopsida > Asparagales > Amaryllidaceae > Allium > Allium sativum. The sequence goes on along the minus strand of CM060913.1, from coordinate 1,039,039,121 downwards.
CTTCGACTATCGTCTTCATCTTCGACTTATCGTCGTATCAGTTATTCAGAATGGGATAAACCCGGTCTTTCCGAATAACTCGCGTATATCTTAAGTAAGTGTTACACAAACACAACATACGCCTCATTCCAATTCATTAGTCACTAACCGTAAATTAATCAAGAGAATAATTCCCCAAATATTAACCCCGAAGGCCGAAACCAACATCAGATCAATACCCAGAAAACCATTCTGCTTGGCCAACCGACAGTTAGTTTCTAAATTTCACATTCATAGGGAAAGGTTCCCATTAATTTTATCCAAGATAAATTTCTTGAATTTATTCTCTAATCTTCTTTTGAATTTCGATTCAACTAGTCGGGATTAACGAAACTTACCGAAGTAATCATTTGTTTTAATTTCCCAATCCCAACCTATTTATCCCATGAAGTAAAACTGGTAATACTTCATATCTAACACCACAGTGTTATAGGTAAATTCAATTACCATTTCACGTTCAAATCTAATTAAAGATTTAACTATCGCCTGGAGCAAAACTGGTGATACTCCATTTTCGATCATTTCAATCTAATTAAAGATTCATTAAAACTCCACTTAGTTTTAATCGTTGGCTGGGTTAAAGAATCAGTGTCATTTAAAACACGGTTCACAGTAAACCCAAAATATAATTCCATTAATTATAGGGTTAAAGAACAAGTGTTATTTAAAACATTGTCCACGATAAACCCAAAAATCAATATCAATTCTATTCCAATTAAATATTGTTTAATTGGTACACTTCATTAAATCTAAATAAAAAGATTTAATCTTTTCTCAACTGGGTTCAAGAACAGTGTTAGTGAAGACACCATTCACGACAAACCCAAATCACATTCGATATTCAATACAAGGCTCTGAATAGAAAATATATCGGCTTATATTCAATATCAAATTCTACGACTAACAAATGTCGTATTGGAAATAACGATATAAATATATATCTTTCAAATTTCCATAACAACACCTGTATAATCACGAATTCCAACATCGAAATATTCCGAAGACAATTTCGATTCAAATCCACTCCAATGCAATCATTGGATATTCTGGTTATTTTTAAAACCCTTTTTAAATTCAATTTATTTATTTAAAAATAAATAGAATTATAATTCTAGTTCAAAACTAGTTCATTTCGATAAAAATCTATTTTTATCTTTTCAAATATGGAGTTTTTCATCCCAATTCTTTCTAAATCATTTCTTATGATTTTACACAAATTATTACTATTTTTAATAATTTTATCAAAGCCTGTACAGTCGATTTCCATCAATGGCCATCGAACTGCACTTACAGCGACCTTTTTCGAATTTGATTTGGACGTATCTCCAAATCCAACCGTTAGATTTCAAATTTCTAATATTCGTTAGAAAGCTCTTTTCGATACGAACCCAACGGTTCCAGTTTTAGGAGAATCCGACGGTCGGATCTCCCGTAATTTCCGTTTGAAATAAATGGTCGAAATTCACGAACTGCCGCGGCGCGGCGCGTTCTATTCAGGCCATTATATTATATATATAATATATATATAATATATTTCGTCGATTTCTATTTAAAACGAATTATATAAATAGTTTTAAATTCGATTCAAAAGAAATTTCAACTTCCGTTTCAATTCAAATCAAAATTGAATTCTTCTCTATAAATTCGTTTTAAAATTCATTTCTTATTCAATTCAAATTTCAATTCAATTTGAATTCATTTCAATTCACTTTCAATTCAATTTGAATTCGTTTTCAATTCAATTCATTTCGAAATCGTTTTCAATTCAATTCATTTCGAAATCGTTTTCAATTCAATTCATTTCGAAATCGTTATATATTCAATTCATTTCGAAATCGTTATATATTCAATTCATTTCGAAATCGTTATATATTCAATTCATTTCGAAATCGTTTTATATTCAATTCATTTCGAAATCGTTATATATTCAATTCATTTCGAAATCGTTATATATTCAATTCATTTCGAAATCGTTATATATTCAATTCATTTCGAAATCGTTATATATTCAATCATTTCGAAATCGTTATATATTCAATTCATTTCGAAATCGTTATATATTCAATTCATTTCGAAATCGTTTTATATTCAATTCGAAATCGTTATATATTCAATTCATTTCGAAATCGTTATATATTCAATTCATTTCCAAATCGTTATATTTTCAATTCATTTCGAAATCGTTATATATTCAATTCATTTCGAAATCGTTATATTTTCAATTCATTTCGAAATCGTTATATATTCAATTCATTTCAAAATCGTTATATATTCAATTCATTTCGAAATCGTTATATATTCAATTCATTTCGAAATCGTTATATATTCAATTCATTTCGAAATCGTCATATATTCAATTCATTTCGAAATCGTTTTCAATTCAATTCATTTCGAAATCGTTTTCAATTCATTTCGAAATCGTTATATATTCAATTCATTTCGAAATGAATAAAATTGATATAAATATCGTTTACGTCAAAATGGCGTCAATCTAATCAACACGGCTTCATAAATTTCTATTTCAAATATTTTATTTCAAATATTTCTTTTTCAAAATAGTTGTTATTATCAAAATATTTCGTTCAACACATGACCAATCTCAAAGGATGAGTACTGTCAACACATGAACCGTTATTTTATATTGATAAAGATGTAAATTTTATTATCAAAATATTTCGTTCAACACATGACCAATCTCAATGGATGAGTACTGTCAACACATGAACGTTTATTTTATAATATTCTTTATTTTTCAAATTGGAATGAGGCCCAATCAATCACCATATAATGTTAATTATATGGATTTTCATACAACACATGTATATAATAGCATTGAAAAATAATCAACCATCAACCAAAGTGCACTACACTGTATAAGCATCAAATATAGACATTTAACGCTTATAGCAGCTTGTCAATCAATCGATCGACATATTTAATCAATCAGGATGAGTGAACTTCAAGTTTCATCCCAACACCCGTGTGGGGTTTCAAACAATCGAACAAATATTTTATTCGTGCAGTTGGGCGATGTGTAAAATTTATCGTCCCAATCAATGTCCTTCAAATAGGTGTACATAAACAAACCGTCTGGTTTGTAAATGAATATTTATTTATTCACATTCACGTTAAAAATTATATTTTTAACGATAAAACATTTTATTCCAACATATGAATTTCTATTAAGTTCATTCTTTAAATAAAATGATATTTTTATTTTTCTAACACATTTTAGAAAATTTCGGCGGCATAACGGCACGATACTAGAAACGGGACGAGGCCTAGCCTTATCCCCGGTCTAGTGAAGGCCCACGCCATTCACACATCAATCAAATTCACTCAATTCACCCAAACAACTCAATTTCAATTCAAATATCCAACTAATCTATGCAACCAAACAAACAAGTCCATGGTCTGTGGACGATTGTGTCGGGTGCTACTAAGCACCGTCTGCATCCTAGTATATATATAACTAGAAAAGAAATTGAAAGGTGAGAAATTCTCACAAATAGCTATCCAAGCTCCACGGCACTTCCTTTGCACAAGTCTTCGTCGTTTCGCCTTTTTGTCACCTTCGTTGTCCGCTTTCACTACATATGTAAAAATCGAATTTTTACTTCGCTATTCAATATATAAAAATCGAATTTTTAGTTCGCTATTCAATATATAAAAATCGAATTTTTAGTTCGCTGTTCAATATATAAAAATCGAATTTTTAGTTCGCTGTTCAATATATAAAAATAAGCATATTTTCACAACGCTGCTATATAGATAAAAATTATATTTTTATCACCTTATTCTTCATATAAAAATTTCACCCTTTCAAAAATAAAGTTTTCGCCTTTATAAAAATATAGATTTCATCGTTATGAAAATCACCACTTTATTTCAACGTATATAAAATAAAAATCAGATTTTTATTTCGCTACATATACAAAGATTATATTTTTATATTCTCTATCCTATAAAGATTATATTTTTAATACTTTAAAAATATAAAAATCATATTTTTAATATTTCTATATAGTAAAGACTATATTTTTAATTCTTTAAAAATATAAAAATCATATTTTTATTTTGCCACTCGTATAAAAGTTATATTTTTATTACTTTAAAAATATAAAAATCATATTTTTCACTTACTACCATATAAAAGATTACATTTTTATAACTTTACAACATAAATGAAATTCAGTTTATATAATAAATAAATTTCAGTTTATATAATAAATAAAATTCAGTTTCGAAATCTTTTAAAAAAAAACAGTTTAAAATTCTAAAAAAATCAGTTTTACTTTTCCACTTATATAAAATAAAAATAAAACAAATAAATTAAAAAAAACCGACTTACAGAGGGGGGGGGGACTGTGCTGGTGGCGGCAGCAGGGTAGTGGGGGTCTTCTCCGTTCGTCAGTGGCTGAGGGAGGGGGGGGGTTGCGGGCTTCAGGGTCTGGGTTCGGGTGAGAGAAGGGCGCGAGGCTGAGGAACATCGGAGGGGAGGGTTGCGGAGGAGGTTGGTCGGCGGCAGGGTGCTCCGGCGTGGGCGGATCGGAGGAGCGACGGGCGAGGTGTCGAGGTTTTTTTTTTCTTTTTATGTTGAAATCGATTGAATCAGATATGAAGGGGGGGCAACCTGAAGAAGATAAGGGGAGGAGGGAGATTTAATTAATTAATTTTTTTTTTTATTTTATCCCACGGAGTTGACTTTTAATTCGAACACTAAATGAGGCCCAACGATTGTCGCCCCTAGCTAATCACCCCCATTCCGAACACAATGGGATATGTTTCGTAGGTTGATTCGACTGTTTGAATCAGTTTCCGTTAAATTTACCTTTAAATCACTTTATTGAATTTTAAACGTACATTTCAAATTACCGGGGTCACATACTAACCAGAAAAATTCCAAAAAAATATTTTCTAGCTTCGTATTGACGATACGGTCCTAACAAAACTAGTTTCGTCGAATTCTGAGACCGTTAGAAAAATGGCCATTTTCCAGTCGATTAAAATCAACTGAAACTGGTCAAACGCGTTTTCCTTCGCCACGCTCACATATTGATTCGAAAAATTATAAAATTTGGAATCTAGCAATAACTTGACACTGCGGATCCAACAAAAGTGGTTTCGTCGAAATCCGAGGTCATTTGTAAAATGTCCATTTTTAAGGGCCTGGATTCCATAGCGACTATTCAGAATTTTCAACTGGACATATCTTTCGATTCCCGCTATGAAATTTCGATTGGTCGGATTCGTTGGAAAGATATTATCAAACAGATCCTAATGTTTTTGGTTTCACTCAAATCCGGATTATTTTGCACCCGGTACATTCAATTGAAGTTTGAAATCGAATTATCGAACTACCGCGCCATTTTCAATTCTATTTATAAATATATATAAATATTTATATTCTAACGACGACGCATATAATATATACGTTCGAATTCTATTCAAAATAAATTTTTCTTCGATATTATTTAAAATAATTCATTTTAAATAATCAAAATTCGCTAAAATTGCCAAAATAAAAATTTTAAACTGGCCCAGATTTTCCGGGTTATTACAATCTCCCCCACTTAAAACTTTTCGTCCCCGAAAAGGAACAAAGTCGAAAGCGGTTTGATTAATCAACTCTACGTTCGATCTGGCTTCCATTCTCCAACTTTTCAGTTTCTGAGAATTTTCAAATTTTCGCTAACACCCTAAATTTTCGAAAAATTTCGCCATAACCTCCCCTGCACCAGGAGCATCGGGGAATTTCAAATAGCTTCCCCGGTCCTTCAGATCTCAAAAAGAAAAAGAAAAAGCCAAGCGGCTAGCCAATAGGCTCATAAAATCATCATCACCCAAACAAACAGTAAATTATGTAATAAACATGTACCTATTTGTCGGGCAAACAAATTTTATTCTCTGCTCTAGCCTCCTTGCTATGACCTGTTCAATGATATACATGTATATGCAAGCAGATGCGACCAATTTTCAATACAATTCAATATTTGATTCAATCAGGCTAAATGGCTAAAAATTAGCAAACAAATAAACAAACAACACAAACATCAATCAATTAGTGAATTAGAGTTTCAAATTCATAATTTGATACATATACAAAAATCATGTTTTTGATGCCAATTTACAACAATAGGCCCTATCTAATTTTTGGTTCTCACACCAGTCAATAGGAAATATATAGAAATCTCACTTTCGTCGCTCGAATATAAACACTGATGATGATGCCTCATCATCTGAATCATCTCCGGGCGACTAGAGTGTGATTCTATATCTATCCAGTATATCAAAACTTCGAATACACGTGGATCAGACGTATACGCAAAATCTATATATACTGGATTGTCCAAATTCATTAAAATAAATAATCAAATACGAATAGTTGATTCAAATTTTCAAAACAAAATTTGTTTTCATTTTCAAAAATATACTCTTCACACTCGTTCTAGGATACTACTGATCCCATCTCTAACGAGTCACTCCATTGGATATTGCTAATCCAATATCTGATGAATTCTTTCGTATGGTTCTAATGTGTCTTGTTCTCTGCTTTGTAAACCAAAGCTCTGATACCAACTGTGAAAACCCGTAACTTCCACGTAAAGGAAAGCGGCGGATAGTTCGAGAACAAGCCACAACAGAACTCATACAGAAGAACATTTCATTGCTTATTACAACAATGCATCAGATTACAAGAATATACAGAGTATAAATGAATATTACACAGAAATATCAGAGATTTAAATCACATTTAAATACATAGCAGCGGAAAATAATACAATACACAACTAGAATGAGATATACGGATACAAAGCTTTCCGGATATCGTTCCAACTGTAAACCAGGATCCTGTGAATATAAATCTGCAAACCAAAACTACTAGCTGCCCGTGTCAAAATAAGGGCACCCAGAGTTTAGGTTAAAACAATAAACTCCAGGTCAGTCATGTGACTGGTGTGAGAACTAAAACAGTTATTATTCTTTATTTTAAAGTTAGGTAAATCAAGGGACCACGCCGTATAACACGGAACGGGTTTCCTCCCAAGAATACCAGTGCAATAAACAACAGCGCAATGCTAAATAAAGAAAAATGAAGCTGTTATAAGACCCAGGTCCTATCACACAATGCAACGCAAGCCGGGGGATAGGGTTTTCCCTTATAACAGCCAAAGAATGCTTGATACGTTTAAAACAAATCTTTTGATACTATTATAAGTGCAAAGTGTATAAAACAACTTCAAATCATAAGTATCAATCATAGGCGGCATGGGTACCATATATCATGTCGCCATACTAGTTCTACAATTAAAACCGCAAATGTCACGTATTTGGAAATTGGATTTCCGTCTATGAATCGAGGCAAAAGATAGTCCTCAACCGATTCGAGACTGCCTAGCCCGAGCCTCAGGATCAGAGCTCGAGTGACCCTTGGATCCTCAGGGCCAGTCCACCGATGTGGATTAAACTTAAACCCTGAACATGCGTTTCCCCGCCCTATGGGGCGTAAACGAGCCAACTAAATGACTCCATCGGTTCGAGAACGACCGATCAATCCGAGGCGCCTCGCAACAGCAACAACCACATAAGTCAAACTCGTCAGGGCGTATAAAACCACTGACGCCACTTCTAGCTAGGAAGAAACGCATGCCCTCCCTGACGTCCTCTCCCGTTTTTGGTTCATACCGGGTGTGAAACTCGCGAATCAAACGTTACACAAAGCTACGCCACAAAGGCCTTGCTTTGATCATCACCACAAGACTTTGCTTTTCAACAGAAGCCTCGATCAATTGCCACTTAGGCATGCCACACAGGCAATTCACTCCATGCGTTTGATATCCATCAATATATAACCCCTGAGCTCGTACGTCTCAGAGAAGGGCGTTAAGCAAGAGAATAAATTCTCCGCCGCCAAACAGATATATATTTAATAGAAATCAAACACACAGACTAAAATCCAATGTCAGGCACATAGTCCATTTACAAGTCCGTTCTGGGGCTGAACGAAACCGGAGGCACCTAGTACCCCGCATATCCATTGATCTCCAAGTACGTCTGGACGATCACTAACTGTTTCCATCTTCTTGGGTGTACAGCCCAATCAAGATCATCAGTAACCACCCAAACGACGTGAAGACCTCCGGTCTTCGACCATCGTCTTCATCTTCGACTTATCGTCGTATCAGTTATTCAGAATGGGATAAACCCGGTCTTTCCGAATAACTCGCGTATATCTTAAGTAAGTGTTATACAAACACAACATACGCCTCATTCCAATTCATTAGTCACTAACCGTAAATTAATCAAGAGAATAATTCCCCAAATATTAACCCCGAAGGCCGAAACCAACATCAGATCAATACCCAGAAAACCATTCTGCTTGGCCAACCGACAGTTAGTTTCTAAATTTCACATTCATAGGGAAAGGTTCCCATTAATTTTATCCAAGATAAATTTCTTGAATTTATTCTCTAATCTTCTTTTGAATTTCGATTCAACTAGTCGGGATTAACGAAACTTACCGAAGTAATCATTTGTTTTAATTTCCCAATCCCAACCTATTTATCCCATGAAGTAAAACTGGTAATACTTCATATCTAACACCACAGTGTTATCGGTAAATTCAATTACCATTTCACGTTCAAATCTAATTAAAGATTTAACTATCGCCTGGAGCAAAACTGGTGATACTCCATTTTCGATCATTTCAATCTAATTAAAGATTCATTAAAACTCCACTTAGTTTTAATCGTTAGCTGGGTTAAAGAATCAGTGTCATTTAAAACACGGTTCACAGTAAACCCAAAATATCATTCCATTAATTATCGGGTTAAAGAACAAGTGTTATTTAAAACATTGTCCACGATAAACCCAAAAATCAATATCAATTCTATTCCAATTAAATATTGTTTAATTGGTACACTTCATTAAATCTAAATAAAAAGATTTAATCTTTTCTCAACTGGGTTCAAGAACAGTGTTAGTGAAGACACCATTCACGACAAACCCAAATCACATTCGATATTCAATACAAGGCTCTGAATAGAAAATATATCGGCTTATATTCAATATCAAATTCTATGACTAACAAGTGTCGTATTGGAAATAACGATATAAATATATATCTTTCAAATTTCCATAACAACACCTGTATAATCACGAATTCCAACATCGAAATATTCCGAAGACAATTTCGATTCAAATCCACTCCAATGCAATCATTGGATATTCTGGTTATTTTTAAAACCCTTTTTAAATTCAATTTATTTATTTAAAAATAAATAGAATTATAATTCTAGTTCAAAACTAGTTCATTTCGATAAAAATCTATTTTTATCTTTTCAAATATGGAGTTTTTCATCCCAATTCTTTCTAAATCATTTCTTATGATTTTACACAAATTATTACTATTTTTAATAATTTTATCAAGGCCTGTACAGTCGATTTCCATCAATGGCCATCGAACTGCACTTACAGCGACCTTTTTCGAATTTGATTTGGACGTATCTCCAAATCCAACCGTTAGATTTCAAATTTCTAATATTCGTTAGAAAGCTCTTTTCGATACGAACCCAACGGTTCCAGTTTTAGGAGAATCCGACGGTCGGATCTCCCGTAATTTCCGTTTGAAATAAATGGTCGAAATTCACGAACTGCCGCGGCGCGGCGCGTTCTATTCAGGCCATTATATTATATATATAATATATATATAATATATTTCGTCGATTTCTATTTAAAACGAATTATATAAATAGTTTTAAATTCGATTCAAAAGAAATTTCAACTTCCGTTTCAATTCAAATCAAAATTGAATTCTTCTCTATAAATTCGTTTTAAAATTCATTTCTTATTCAATTCAAATTTCAATTCAATTTGAATTCATTTCAATTCACTTTCAATTCAATTTGAATTCGTTTTCAATTCAATTCATTTCGAAATCGTTTTCAATTCAATTCATTTCGAAATCGTTTTCAATTCAATTCATTTCGAAATCGTTATATATTCAATTCATTTCGAAATCGTTATATATTCAATTCATTTCGAAATCGTTATATATTCAATTCATTTCGAAATCGTTTTATATTCAATTCATTTCGAAATCGTTATATATTCAATTCATTTCGAAATCGTTATATATTCAATTCATTTCGAAATCGTTATATATTCAATTCATTTCGAAATCGTTATATATTCAAATCATTTCGAAATCGTTATATATTCAATTCATTTCGAAATCGTTATATATTCAATTCATTTCGAAATCGTTTTATATTCAATTCATTTCGAAATCGTTATATATTCAATTCATTTCGAAATCGTTATATATTCAATTCATTTCGAAATCGTTATATATTCAATTCATTTCGAAATCGTTTTATATTCAATTCATTTCGAAATCGTTATATATTCAATTCATTTCGAAATCGTTATATATTCAATTCATTTCGAAATCGTTATATATTCAATTCATTTCGAAATCGTTATATATTCAATTCATTTCGAAATCGTCATATATTCAATTCATTTCGAAATCGTTTTCAATTCAATTCATTTCGAAATCGTTTTCAATTCATTTCGAAATCGTTATATATTCAATTCATTTCGAAATGAATAAAATCGATATAAATATCGTTTACGTCAAAATGGCGTCAATCTAATCAACACGGCTTCATAAATTTCTATTTCAAATATTTTATTTCAAATATTTCTTTTTCAAAATAGTTGTTATTATCAAAATATTTCGTTCAACACATGACCAATCTCAAAGGATGAGTACTGTCAACACATGAACCGTTATTTTATATTGATAAAGATGTAAATTTTATTATCAAAATATTTCGTTCAACACATGACCAATCTCAATGGATGAGTACTGTCAACACATGAACGTTTATTTTATAATATTCTTTATTTTTCAAATTGGAATGAGGCCCAATCAATCACCATATAATGTTAATTATATGGATTTTCATACAACACATGTATATAATAGCATTGAAAAATAATCAACCATCAACCAAAGTGCACTACACTGTATAAGCATCAAATATAGACATTTAACGCTTATAGCAGCTTGTCAATCAATCGATCGACATATTTAATCAATCAGGATGAGTGAACTTCAAGTTTCATCCCAACACCCGTGTGGGGTTTCAAACAATCGAACAAATATTTTATTCGTGCAGTTGGGCGATGTGTAAAATTTATCGTCCCAATCAATGTCCTTCAAATAGGTGTACATAAACAAACCGTCTGGTTTGTAAATGAATATTTATTTATTCACATTCACGTTAAAAATTATATTTTTAACGATAAAACATTTTATTCCAACATATGAATTTCTATTAAGTTCATTCTTTAAATAAAATGATATTTTTATTTTTCTAACACATTTTAGAAAATTTCGGCGGCATAACGGCACGATACTAGAAACGGGACGAGGCCTAGCCTTATCCCCGGTCTAGTGAAGGCCCACGCCATTCACACATCAATCAAATTCATTCAATTCACCCAAACAACTCAATTTCAATTCAAATATCCAACTAATCTATGCAACCAAACAAACAAGTCCATGGTCTGTGGACGATTGTGTCGGGTGCTACTAAGCACCGTCTGCATCCTAGTATATATATATAACTAGAAAAGAAATTGAAAGGTGAGAAATTCTCACAAATAGCTATCCAAGCTCCACGGCACTTCCTTTGCAGAAGTCTTCGTCGTTTCACCTTTTTGTCACCTTCGTTGTCCGCTTTCACTACATATGTAAAAATCGAATTTTTACTTCGCTATTCAATATATAAAAATCGAATTTTTAGTTCGCTATTCAATATATAAAAATCGAATTTTTAGTTCGCTGTTCAATATATAAAAATCGAATTTTTAGTTCGCTGTTCAATATATAAAAATAAGCATATTTTCACAACGCTACTATATAGATAAAAATTATATTTTTATCACCTTATTCTTCATATAAAAATTTCACCCTTTCAAAAATAAAGTTTTCGCCTTTATAAAAATATAGATTTCATCGTTATGAAAATCACCACTTTATTTCAACGTATATAAAATAAAAATCAGATTTTTATTTCGCTACATATACAAAGATTATATTTTTATATTCTCTATCCTATAAAGATTATATTTTTAATACTTTAAAAATATAAAAATCATATTTTTAATATTTCTATATAGTAAAGACTATATTTTTAATTCTTTAAAAATATAAAAATCATATTTTTATTTTGCCACTCGTATAAAAGTTATATTTTTATTACTTTAAAAATATAAAAATCATATTTTTCACTTACTACCATATAAAAGATTACATTTTTATAACTTTACAACATAAATGAAATTTAGTTTATATAATAAATAAATTTCAGTTTATATAATAAATAAAATTCAGTTTCGAAATCTTTTAAAAAAAAACAGTTTAAAATTCTAAAAAAATCAGTTTTACTTTTCCACTTATATAAAATAAAAATAAAAAAAATAAATTAAAAAAAACCGACTTACAGAGGGGGGGACTGTGCTGGTGGCGGCAGCAGGGTAGTGGGGGTCTTCTCCGTTTGTCAGTGGCTGAGGGTGGGGGGGTTGCGGGCTTCAGGGTCTGGGTTCGGGTGAGAGAAGGGCGCGAGGCTGAGGAACATCGGAGGGGAGGGTTGCGGAGGAGGTTGGCCGGCGGCAGGGTGCTCCGGCGTGGGCGGATCGGAGGAGCGACGGGCGAGGTGTCGAGGGTTTTTTTTTCTTTTTATGTTGAAATCGATTGAATCAGATATGAAGGGGGGGGCAACATGAAGAAGATAAGGGGAGGAGGGAGATTTAATTAATTAATTTTTTTATTTATTTTATCCCATGGAGTTGACGTTTAATTCGAACACTAAATGAGGCCCAACGACTGTCGCCCCTAGCTAATCACCCCCATTCCGAACACAATGGGATATGTTTCGTAGGTTGATTCGACTGTTTGAATCAGTTTCCGTTAAATTTACATTTAAATCACTTTATTGAATTTTAAACGTACATTTCAAATTACCGGGGTCACATACTTACCAGAAAAATTCCAGAAAATATTTTCTAGCTTCGTATTGACGATACGGTCCTAACAAAACTAGTTTAGTCGAATTCTGAGACCGTTGGAAAAATGGCCATTTTCCAGTCGATTAAAATCAACTGAAACCGGTCAAACGCGTTTTCCTTCGCCACGCTCACATATTGATTCGAAAAATTATAAAATTTGGAATCTAGCAATAACTTGACACTGCGGATCCAACAAAAGTGGTTTCGTCGAAATCCGAGGTCATTTGTAAAATGTCCATTTTTAAGGGCCTGAATTCCATAGCGACTATTCAGAATTTTCAACTGGACATATCTTTCGATTCCCGCTATGAAATTTCGATTGGTCGGATTCGTTGGAAAGATATTATCAAACAGATCCTAATGTTTTTGGTTTCACTCAAATCCGGATTATTTTGCACCCGGTACATTCAATTGAAGTTTGAAATCGAATTATCGAACTATCGCGCCATTTTCAATTCTATTTATAAATATATATAAATATTTATATTCTAACGACGACGCATATAATATATACGTTCGAATTCTATTCAAAATAAATTTTTCTTCGATATTATTTAAAATAATTCATTTTAAATAATCAAAATTCGCTAAAATTGCCAAAATAAAAATTTTAAACTGGCCCAGATTTTCCGGGTTATTACACCTTTGTTGAAAAGCAAAGTCTTGTGGTTGAAGATCAAAGCACCGCCTGTGTGGCATAGCTTTGTGTAACGTTGATTCGCGAGCCTCACACCCCGGTTGTGAACCAGAAATGGGAAGGGACCTCAGGGAGGGCATGCGTTTCCTTCTAGCTAGGGTGGTGTCAGTGACCTGCAGCCCTGACATTTATATTATTTTCACCTGTGTGGTTGTTGGATTGCGAGGCGCCTCGGATATATCGGTGACTATGTGGAGCCGATGGAGTCATTTGGCTCATTTACGCCCCCAAAGGGCGGGGAAACGCAGTGTTCAGGTATTTTAATCCACATAGGTGGACCGGCCCAGACGATCCAAAGGCTTGACTGAGTACTTGCCTGAGACATGGGCTAGATTGTCTCGAATTCGGTAGAGGACTATCTTTTGCCTCGGTTCAGATGGAAATCCAACTTCCAAATACGCGACTTTGTGGTTTTGATTGTAGAGCCTAGTATGGCGACATGATATGTAATAACCCGGAAAATACGAGCCAATTTAAAAATTTTAAATTGGTGATTTCAAAGGAATTTGAACAATTGAAATAGAATATTTCAATAAATTAGTGAATTAGAAATAGTGAGTCGGTTTGAAAATTTGAATTCAAACTTTGACTGACTGTGCAGGGTGGAAAATATAACGGATTTTAGCGAAACCAAAAATATTTAAATCTGTTAGTCAATACCTTTCTAACGAATCTGAAAAATCAAAGTTTCATAACAAGAATCAAAAGTTATGGCCGAATGAATTTTCAGAAGGGTCGGTATATAGAATATATAGCCCTGGAAAATTGATATTTTTCAAACGACCTCAGAATTCGACGAAACTAGTTTTGTTGGGACCGTAGCGTCAAAACACAGCTAGATTTATTTTTCTGGAATTTTTCGAATCAGTTTGTGGCCCTGGCAAATTGAAATGTGCGTTGAAAGTTAAAAATTAAATGTTTTATACTTTAATTTGAAAAATAACTGACTGTAACAGTCGAATTGACCTACGAAACATATCCCATTGTGTCCGGAATGGGGGTATTTAGCTAGGGGCGACAGTCGTTGGGTTTAAAAAGGAGTTCGTTTGAGAAAACACTATTCAAAAATTCAATATAGTCCTCGGCCAATCAGAATTTTCCATTCATAAATTATTTTTTTAAAAAAAAAAGAAAACCCCCCCGATCAACGGCAAACCCCGCTCCTGACCTTCTCTCCTCCACCGCCGCCGCTACAGTCACTTCCAACCTTCGCCACTGCCACCATTCGACGCGTCTCAGCCCCCTCTTCAAATCCGACCCTAGCATCGCCACCCTCGTCGCCTCCTCCGCCCGTATCGAGGCCAGGAAGTCCCGACCTTTCCACCGCCGCCGCCGCCGATCTGGACCACCGAACGCCACCAAACCACCACCGACGTGAAGCCCTCTCTTCCCTCTTCCACGTCCAACTCGCCGATCATCCCCACGAGCCACTGATTTCGCGAAAACTGTAAACCTAGTTTTGAAGCTTCATGAAAGTGGGTTTTTCCTTGATCTTTACACTTTGAAAAATCATATCTTTTTGGTGTGTTGACGAAATTCGATGAAACAGGAAACATCGGGACCGCAAGGAAGCTCTCTACCCAATAGAAGAAGCCGCGGATTTTTCTGACATCGTATCGATTTTTAGCACTCCAAAAACCTAGGTGAGAAATCTAAATTATCGTGAAATTGAATGGAAAATGTCATGTATAATTTATATTAGCGAAATATAAATTACATACGTGTTGTATACCTCATGTACATGCGTAGTGTAAGCTATATAAGCGAAGTATGAATTTTACATGCATAGAATAATTGATATATGTGTTGAAATGCTAGTGAAATATAGCAAATATATATATATATATATATATATATATATATATATATATACACACACACACTCCCCCCGTCCACAAACCATGGACGATATTTATTGTTGTGAATTGGTGTGAAATATTGGATGAAAAATACGAATGGTTGAATAATTGTTTGTGGTTGATATTGTTTGGTTGTGAATGAAAAATACCCATTGGTGATTTAAATGAATTGGAAATATTTGTGGAAATAAAAATAAACATGCCGCTTGCGTGCGAATTAGATGCATGAATCCCCATTGTCAAAAACCACGAGGTTTTAAGGTAGAGCGAGGAGCCGTACTAGGGGCGGTGCCGGTTTTAACTACCCTGCCGTTATGCTGCCGAAATTTTGAATAATCTTTGTGTGTTAGAATTATTTTCATATGTTGAAATTATTTTCATGCGTAGAAATTAAAGCCATATATATTGAAACTATATCCATGTGTGGAAATGTTTGTGTGTTGAAAAGTGTTGTGTGAAAATTAGATTCATTTGTGAATGAATGAAGTGTTTAAACAATAAAAATCACATTTTTATATATATATGAAGTATGAAAAATATTCACCTTATATAACTAGTTTCAATAATAAAAATCCCATCTTTCCGATATGAACAATATAAATAAAATGTCCATGTGTGGAAATGCTCATTTGTTGAGAAGTGTGTGTAGTGGAAAAAGTTCATGTGTTGAATAAAAAGATCGATCAATAAAAATTACATTTTTATTAAAACTATGAAGTGTTGAAACATCTATTTGTCGAATAAATATGTTAAGTGATAAAAATATCATTTTTATCATATGTGTGATATGCTAAAGATATGCGGACGTTGAAATAAATATTTGTGAAAGAAATATTCTTTTTAACATGCATAGGAACTAAGTAAAATAGTCATGTGTTGAAATCTATTTTAGTTCGCCAAAATTATCATCTTTGAAAGGTGGAGTGTTAAAAATAGCCACTTGTTCAAATAAACGTGCATGAGTTGAAATATACATTAATTAGCTAATGATATGATTTTAGCCTATGCATGCAACATTAGAATGAATGGTGTTTTTAAACCAAAGCAAATCAAATATGAAATTGAATGGAAAATGATAAGTGTTAAAAATTGTATATATGTACATGCATATCTATTGAACAGGTTAAAGGAAAGGGGCTAGAGAAGATAAATAAAATTTTGTGCCCGACAAATAGGTACACATTTACCGCTTTGTTTGGGTGATGATTTTATGAACCTGTTGGCTAGCCGCTTGGCTTTTTCTTTTTCTTTTTGATATGAGACGCCCGTGTGGCTATTTGGGAATTTTCCCAGACACTCCCGTACAAAGGAGGTTATGGCGAAATTTTCCGAAATTTAAAGGCGTTAGTGAAATAATTGAAGTGGAAACGATATAGGAATTTTTGAATGAACTATATTTATATAAATATATAAATATAAATAAAATTAAAACGAAATGTGGCCGTGCAGTTCATGTTTTGAAATCGTGATTTCAAACGGCTAGTGCGGGAAATCCAACCATTGGATTTTCCCGAAACCGCAACCGTTGGGTTCGCCTTGGAAATATCTTTCCAACGGCACCAACTTTGTGAAGATCCGACGGTTGGATTGTCTGGAATGTTTAATTCAAAACTGAAGAAAAACAGCGCCAGAAACGATTATATTTATATATATATAAATATAATTAAATTAATTCGAATAACGACGCTGCAGTTCGTAAATTGAAATCGTAACTTCAAATGGCTAGTGTGGAAGATCCGACCGTCGGATTTTCCCAAAACTGAAACCGTTGGATTCCTTTTGAAATGACCTTCCTAATGATGTAAAATTTGTGAAGATCCAATGGTTAGATTTTCAGATATGTGTAAAACAAAATTAGTGAAAACAGCGCCAGTGAATCGACACGACCTGAAACGTCGTTTAATTAAATATGGTCGTTTTAAATTAAATAAAAATGGCGATATATCGTTATAAAGTACTATAGACGATATAGAGTGGAAATAAACCAATTTTGTTGTGTTTGCTTGATATGTGATGGTTGAATGTAATTGACATGAAAATTATACCTAAATAACTGAAAAGTGAATGTTAAATGGTCCAACCATGTGATTAATTGATTTGAAAATCTAAATTTACGTGGGTTATTTGAAAAGGCCGAGTTTATCTCATTTCAAATAATCGATCGACGTTGAGAAGTCGAAGAGTCGAAGACGGCTGAAGACCGACGATCTCCACATTGGATGGATGGGCGCTACTGATGCTCGTGATTGGAGTAGCTACCATGAAGGAATTGAAGTAGTAGCCGTCCAAACATACTGTTGATTGTACGGATATGCGAGGAATTGGTGCCTCCGGTTTCGTTCAGACCCAGAACGGACTTGTAAATGGACTGTGTGTCTGACATTGGATTTTGTTCTGTGTTGATTGATCTCTGTTAAATATATATCTGTTTGGCGGCGAGGAATTTATTCTCTTGCTTAACGCCCTTCTCTGAGACGTACGAGCTCAGAGGTTATGTATTGACAGAAATCAGTCGCATGGAGTGGATTGCCTGTGTGGCACGCCTAAGTGGCATATGATCAAGGCTTCTGTTGCAAAGCAAAGTCTTGTGGTTGATGATCAAAGCATGGTCTGTGTGACGTAGCTTTGTGTATAACGTGAATTCGCGAGCCTCACACCTCGGTATGAGTCAAAAACGGGAGAGTGACTGCAGGGAGAGCACGACGTTTCTTTCTAGCTAAGGTGGTGTCAGTGACCTACCAGCCCTGACATTATATATACTTTTCACCTGTGTGGTTGTTGGAATACGAGGCGCCTCGATAAAGGTCTGTAAGGACCGGGAAACGTGTGTTCAGGAATAATTAATCCTCAAAAGTAAGAGAGGACCGGCCCTGAAGATACAAGGATCATAGTGGGATCCTGGGACATTTGCTAGAGTGTCTCGAATCGGAGAGGAGCTTGCCCCTTGCCTCGACTCATGAAGGAATCCAATTTCCAATACGAAATATGCGGGTGTGATTGTATTACTAGTATGGCGACATAGTGGTATGGGTCATTTATGCCGCCTATGATTGATATTTATGATTGAAATCGCTTTTGAAACATATATGCACTAGTAATAATATCGAGCACTTTTGTTTTATTCGTATGAAGCATCTTTGGCCATTATAAGGTAAAAAATCTATCCTCCAGCTTGCATTTCATTGTGTGATGGGACCTGAGTCTTATAATGGCTTCATTTTATAAAAAGCATTGCGTTGATTTAATCGTTTACTTTATCTCATGCACTAGCACTCATTGGAGTAAACCCGTTCCGCGAAAGTGGCGTGGTCCTTTGATTTGCCTTATTATTGTTGTTAATAAGTTGAGTAGATTTCTCATACCAGTCCCATGACTGACTCGTAGTTTGTTTCACCTTGCAAACTCGGGTGCCCTCATTTTCACACGGGCAGCCTAGTTACAGGTTTCTGACGCACCTTTTGGCTCATGGCGAGGCTTGACTACACCGTGCTGACTTGGATTTTCTCCGCCATTATTGTATCTATATTATGATTCTGCCATTGGCGATGTAGACTGATATTTATTTTGAGTACTCTTTATGTATGATTCCGCCTCTGGCGATGGTGACTGATTATGTATCATTATGCACTAAGTTGTATCCTGTACTGTGCTTCTCTGATGTGATGATGTCTATATGATTCCGCTGTCATATGTGTGTAAATTATTCTATTTTCTGTTTATGCTATTATATGTGATCTGCTAATGATGATTAATGTGTTATATTCCAATGATTATCCTTAACACCGTGTCACGGGGTTTTGGGATCGTCACAGCTGGTATCAGAGCTTTGGTTAACCTTAGTTCTGGAGTCTAACACATTAAACACTTCGTCAAAATAGAATCAGTAGTATTCTAAGGCGAGTCGCTCATTAGAGAAAGGACTAGTAAAGTCCTAGAATGAGCCGAGCAGAATAGCAAAAACAAGTTGATCAATCCATCATTATCTTTACATAAAATTTTCTGCTTAACTATGAAATAGACTATCATTTCTATTAGCTGACTTTTTCGTTGCTTATACAAAATTTGAAAAATGGCTACCAGAGCAGCCGCCGCTAGAGGAGGCCGTGCCGGCCGAGGCCGAGGAAGGGGAGAAGTCCCAGCTCAAGAAGGACCTTTGATACAACCTCCGGCAGCTCAATACTTCGAGCTTGACCGTGTAGCTAAGAGATATAAGAACTTAGGAGGCAAGACCTTCTCGGGAACTGGCACAGTGATAGAGGCCCTTGCATGGCTCAAAACATGCGAGAAAATTCTTAAAGGCCTAAGGCTTGGAGACGAAGACAAAGCTATTATGGGCGCCTGGCTTATGTAGGAACAAGCTGAATTATGGTGGGAATCAATTACCGCCGGAAACAGAGAAGCTGGGAGAATATGGGATGGATTCAAAGAACTCTTCAAGGAGAAATATGTCCCTGAACATGCTCTAGAAAGAATGCATGATGACTTCGCCAATCTCCAGCAAGGGGATCTTTCCGTGCAAGATTATCTGAATAAATTTACAATGTTGTCGCCCTATGCTCCAGAGCTCGTTGCCACTGCGAAATCCAAAAATAAGAGGTTTATCCTTGGACTAAGACGACAATATCATTATAGAGCCATGACCCATGTCAAGCTGGAATTCAACGAGCTAGTGGAAATGACGTGCAACTATGAAGACCTTGATCAAAGGCATCTGGATCAGGATCGCGCTAGAAGCCAAGCCGGAAACAAGTGCAAGCCTGCTGTAAATCAAGGCGAGTCAAGCCAAGCAGCATCTTCAAAATCTCAGACTGGCAAGCCTCCAAGAGGAAATTGCTTTAACTGTGGTAAGCCGGGGCACTACTCAAACGTCTGCACAGCTCCGAAGAGGCAGAAAACAAACTCTCAAGGCTCGAGCCAAGGCTCCCAGAACCCTCGCTCGTGCTTCAACTGTCGCAAGACTGATCATCTGGTCAAAGACTGTCCTTTGCTGAAGAAAGCTACAGTAGCTCACGTCTATGACGGGTCGAGCCCGCCAGCTGCTTCCGATGGAGCAGGTAAACTCGATGTTTTGGGAGATACCCTTACGATTAAAAATATTCCTGTTTCTGTATTATTTGACACAGGTGCATCACGTAGTTTTATTGCTAGAAACACAGTGCACAAATTAAAGTTAAAACAGCGAAAGCTCAAAGAATTGGTTGAAGTTCATAACCCGATAGGGGGTCCTGTTACTCTCAGTTCATATTATAGAGTGCCAATCTCTTACTCTTCTTACAAATTTCCCATTAATTTAATCGTTATGGATTTTCCCGAATTCGACGTTATCCTTGGGTTAGAATGGTTAACGAAATATGAAGCCGAAGTGAATTGTGCGGAAAGGATCGCTAAATTCGAACGAAGCTTGGATATATTACGATTCCCTGTCATGGTTCGAATCCGAATAGAGAAGAATTTTGGTCAGTATTAGAACTTATTCCCACTTCCATAGAAAAGATTCCGATTGTTAGAAACTATGCGGATGTGTTTGAAGAAGTTGAAAACTTACCTTCGCAAAGAGAAATAGAATTCCGAATCGATTTGATTCCCAATGCCAGACCAGTGGTACATCCAATTCGTAGAATGACTCCGAAAGAAAAAGAAGAATTAGGCGATCAAACTCGTCAACTATTGTGGAAGGGTCTAATCAGACCTAGTTTTTCTAATTGGGGTGCAACTGTTGTGTTTGTCCCAAAGTCAGACGGTACTCTTAGATTATGTGTTGATTACCGAGACCTCAACAAACAGACGCTCAAAAACAAATATCCATTACCCCGCATTGATGATTTGCTAGACCAATTGAATGGGGCGAAAGTATTTTCCCGAATGGACCTAGCTACGGGTTTTCATCAATTGAGAATAGCAGAAGAGTGTGTTCCTTTGACAGCTTTCAGAGGTCCAGACATATTTTATGAATGGTTAGTAATGCCGTTTGGCCTATGCAATGCTCCAGCATACTTTGTCGATCTAATGAATAGAGTGTTCAGGGGAGTTCTGAATAAATTTGTCCTCGTATTCATCGATGATATTTTAATCTACTCCAAATCAAAACCCGAGCATGAAAAGCACTTGGAACAAGTATTGGAGATTCTAAGGAAGAACGTCTTCAAAGCCAAATTCTCTAAATGTGTCTTCTGGCAAGAAGAAGTCAAATTTCTTGGCCATGTCGTGTCAGAGAAAGGAATTTCTGTTGACCCAAGCAAAATAACAGCGAATCAAGACTGGAAACAACCCACTACTCCCACAGAAGTTAGAAGTTTTATGGGGTTGGCTAGTTATTATCGAAACAAAAAAGGATTTTTCGAAGATATCCGGTCCGTTAACGAAGCTCACAAAGAAACATGAGAAGTTTAAGTGGACTTCCGACTGTGAAGAAGCTTTCCAGGAATTGAAATCGAAGCTGACCACCGCTCCAGTGTTAACTATTATTGATGGCAATCAGGATTTAACGGTTTGGACAGATGCTTCTATTAGAGGTCTTGGTGCAGTGTTAATGCAGAGAGGCCAAGTAGTCGCTTATGCAAGCCGCCAACTGAAACCGCATGAGAAGAATTATGTGACTCATGATCTTGAGTTGCTAGCCATCGTTTTTGCCTTGAAAATCTGGAGGCATTATTTATAGGCCGAGAAATTTATACTGTACACAGATCATCAATCGTTGAAGTATTTATATACCCAGAAAGATCTGAATCTGAGACAGCAGCGTTGGCTAGAATTTCTTGCAGCGTATGATCTTGATATCCTGTATACGCCGGGAAAAGCTAACGTTGTAGCGGATGAACTTAGTAGAAAAACCGCAATCATTGCCAATCTTATAATTACACCTGGATTGATTGAAAGGATATCTGTTCTTCAGAAAAGTGACAATTTTGTGAAAGAGATGGTAAAAAGGATTCAAAGGGGCGAAGGCTCCAGTTTCCTAGTGGATAGTGAGGGAGTTCTGAGGCTGAATAGAAGAATATGTGTTCCCGACATTCCCGAGCTTAAAAGAGAAGTGTTGGACGAATGCCATAAATCCAAATTTTGCATCCATCCTGGGGTGAGTAAAATGTACAACGATATCAAACGCACTTTCTGGTGGAAGGCAATGAAAAGGGATATTTCTTTGTATGTTAGCAGATGCCCTACTTGTCAATTGGTCAAGAGTGACCAACAGTAGTGTAACGACCCGCATTCTACGCATCATAGGATCGTAGGATATTTATTTCTCTCACGTACGAAGTCGTATGGTCGTGTAACTATGGGAGACAACTATTGGGGTCATTTCCCATGTTCATGATTTTTCCCGATTTTTAAATGACCATTTTACCCCTAGTTGGCACTGTTTTGGCCATAACTTTTGACTGGATAGGAGTTTTGACCTGAAACCACTTCCATTGGCTCCGGATGATGGTTTCTCTTTCCGTAGAGTGGTCACATTAGCCAAACGGACTCACCGTTTGGGAGATATGGCTGAAACAAGTTTCAGATGGTGAAAGACAGCTTAATTGGGCTTAACCGGGTGATTAGCAGCTAAGCCCAAGGGGAATTTCGGGTTTAGAGGTATAGGAGGTCTGATTAGGGTTAAGTTATCACTTTCATTTCAGTTTAGAGCCGCCACAAACCTCCTTGAGACCTTAGTAATGGCTTCCTACATCTAAAACACCCCAAATCACTCTCTAATTGAAGATTAGGCTTAGCAACACCAAATTAAGGAGAAAAAGCACCAAAGCAAGGTTAGAGCCGCTGTTAGACATCAGTATTCGCCCCAAATCAGAGGAGTTTCAGTTCTGAGAATTTCATTTGTGGCCAAGGTGAGTGATTTGCATAGTTTTTGCACTAATTACGGTGATTAAGGGTAATTAGTGAAGATTAGCGAATTTATACGTAAATAAATTCTGGAAAAATTCTTAAAATTCTAAAATAATGTTTTAAGGCTCTGTTAGAAATTTGAGATAATTTCGATGTGTTTTGTTAATTGTATGCCTAAACATGATTAAGAGTGCTTAAGGGAAAATATGAAGTTTTAGCTACTTTTGATCCATTTTGATTCATT
Source organism: Allium sativum (assembly GCA_030737875.1). Lineage (NCBI taxonomy): Eukaryota > Viridiplantae > Streptophyta > Magnoliopsida > Asparagales > Amaryllidaceae > Allium > Allium sativum. The sequence goes on along the minus strand of CM060913.1, from coordinate 1,039,015,375 downwards.
TGAATTGTTGGTTGTTGTTTGTGGTTGCTATTACATGTTGCTATGACTCTGTGGTATGTTTTATGATTGATTAGAATAGTTAAATTGCTCGAAAACGTCGTCGAATGGCCTAGAAAGCTCGCTGGAAAGTTGCAGAAGTGTGCAGGTTCCGAACCGGTTCGGATCGGAGAAAAGGGGTCGGATCGGACTAGGGAACTGACCAAGGGAATCCGAACTGGATGAGGACTCGCCACTGGAAGAAGTTTGGCAGGAAGGAAGGCCATTGCTTAGAGTTGGAGTGGACAAGGGGGATCGGATCGGAACTAGGGAGCGGATCGGATCGAAACTAGGGAGTGGATCGGATTGGAGAGGATTGGATCGGAGTACGCTAAAGGGGCGGAGCGGATCGACAATTGGAGAAGGACAGGATCGGGTATGAGAACTCAGAAGGGAGCAACCACCGAACTCAAACAGAGACAACCGACCCGAAGTGGAGTACCGACCCGAACCGATGAAGAAGATGACTACCGACCCGAACCGATGAAGAAGATGACTACCGACCCGAACTGATGAAGAAGATGACTACCGACCCGAACCGATGATGGTGATGACTACCGAACCGAACAGAATTCTAGGACTGTTAATGCGCGACAACTCTTCTGAAGACCCACTCCAATTCGACCAAACCCGAGATGCAAAGGAAGTCCAAATGAGAAGTTAGAGCTTAAGATTCAGATGGGAATCAACGAGTTCACTTCATGATTGGGCTTTGCTGCGGGACGCGTGCTAAGGAGTTATCGACACCTATAGCTTTGGACCACTATGGTAGGAGGTACGAAGGCGGATTCAGGGCCATTATGGCATTGGTAGAACCAAGAGCTATGACCAATGAAGTGGGTCATTGAAATGTTTGGTCATGACTCCAAGTGTTTGGCTTGGTCACAGCAGGGTTTCTACAAGTCGGGATTCGTCGTTGCCTCAGTTTGTCTAGTGTTCCACAGTGGTAGATGTCGTACGCTTTAGGCACTGAGTGAGAGGTGTGAGGATGGTTGCTATGGATGATTTGTTGCTATCATTTTGACATGCACACCCCACCCCCGTATTCTTACACCATTTATTATGGCACCTTGGAGTATTGTACGGTATGTGGTACTAACTCTTTGGTTGCAGGTCCAGGTTCAGGTATGGCTTAGTATACCTGTTATTATTCTGTTTAGATGCTTATCGCTCATACCAGGCTTTATGTCTGACCCAGAGTTTTATGTCTCTTCTTATTACTCTGGGTGCTCACACGAGCAGACTAGAGACAGGTTAGCTGGTGATGCACGGGTAGATGATCCGGAGACGAGCAGGAGGCTTCCACGTAATATATATAGTATTCTCCCTGTGTGGTTGAAGATCACTGCTTGGGCATTGTTGGTGTATCTTCTACTTCAGCTTTCTTTTGTTTAGAGACAGTAAATTTGGAAAATTGTAATAAGCTGTATTTGGATTTCCGCTGCTTTGATGATTGATGTTGATTTTAGTTATCAGCTTATGCACTGTCTCGCCTGTTTTGTGTCAAAGTATGTTATTATTATATTTTATTCCATGCGCTGTGAGACATTCTACAGGTTTCTTGATTTGTTCATTCTCTTCTTTCCTTTCTCTTGACGTCCGTCCTGTGCTAGTCGGGCATGTGTACAGCGCACTTTCGGAGGAAATGCAGGCTGGTGCGGGGCGGGCCGTTACACTTGGTATCAGAGCTCTAGGTTGCGTAGTTAACCTAGGGAAGTTATCAGGGAGAGATAATATACGTATACGAGAGAGCGTATTTGTGATTACTTTGGTTTTTAAAAGCTATATATATACTATTAGTAGTATAAGGATGAAGTCGTACTGCACTAGCACCACTATGGAGTCGTTAATCATTTCCTTTTTCAGATTGACGATGAGCCGAGATACTAGAGGTGCTGGTAGGGGAACCAATAATGGGAATGCTGCTGACATGAGGACGATGTTTACTGACCTCATGAGAGAGATGCTTAGAGATGTGCAGAGAGCAGCCCCAATGGTGGAAATGGTGGTGGTCCAATAGTGCAGGCGCCAAGAGTCGACTTCGCCAAGCTGAATAAGGACTATACTAGTCTTGGTGGGAAGCCGTTCCACGGAACGGAGTCGGCTACGGATGTTCAAGATTGGTTGGATAGTTGCGAACGTATTTTCGAGGATTTGGGTATCGAGGATGCGATGAAGAGAAAGCTAGCGTCCCGTCAGCTGCAAGGGCGGGCAATGAATTGGTGGAATGCCATAAAAGCAGCTACTCCCGAAGACCAGATTACTTGGGTTCAGTTCAAGGCTCGCTTTAGCGAGAAGTTCATTCCAGCGGCCCAGAAGTCAGTGTTGTTCAAGAGGTTCTTGGAACTCAAGCAGAATGGAAGGGCAGTTTCTGATTATATTGCTGAATTCGACACTTTGTCAAAGTATGGGTTATCTCTTATTGATACTGCCGAGAAAAAGAATGAGAAATTCATAACTGGGTTGGATCAGTACTTAGGGGAAAGGCTTATTAACCACATCGATGAGACGTTTGAGTCGATTGTGGGGAAAGCATTAAGATCAGAAAGTCTCTACCCTAAGTCGAAGACTGAGGTTGCATCTGCAGAAGAGCCAAAACCACAAGCAAGTGGTGGAGGCAAGGGTGGTTCCCAGAATAAAAGAAAGCAGAACCAAGCTAAGGATGGCCAGAAGAAAAAGAATAAGCAAGATGTTGAGTGCTTCAGCTGTGGTAAGAAGGGCCATTATGCTAGTAATTGTCGGGCCAAGCCAGCGGATAGGAAGTGCTTCAACTGTGGCCAAATGGGACATCACAAGGACAAGTGTCCACAGCCCCCTAAGGAAAAGCAAATGGTGAAAGCATATGCTCTTAATGCTATTCCTTCTTCGTCGAATGCCCCAACTGCGGCGGAGAAGGGAAAGAATGTCGTCATTCAAGGTATGCTTTCTGTTTATGATGTTCCTGTTAGAGTTTTGTTTGATACCGGAGCTTCCAGTTCTTTCATATCTAGTGACCTGGTAGATAGGTTGGGATTGGAGCCCGAGATTGTCGATAGACCTTTAGTAGTGACGAACCCGATTGGTGGTTCGACTAGCCTTAGCATGATTTGTCGTAATGTGGTCTTATCGAGTCATGGATGCATGTTTGTTTGTGATTGCTTTGTTTTGGGCTTTACTGGGTTTGGCATTATTTTGGGAGTAGATTGGCTCCAAAGATACGGGGTGGTGGTAGACTGTGAGGGCTTGTTGGTGACAGCTAGAGCGGATGATGGGCGGAGGATAGTGTTTGGTGGTCTACCCAGTAAGGGGGTATTGGCTAGTTTTCTAAACTCCCTCGACATTCCGCATAGTGAGTTGTCAGGTTTGCCCGTGGTTGGCCAGTATCTGGATGTTTTCGAAGAAGTGACCGGAATTCCACCACACCGAGAGATTGAGTTTCGTATTGATTTGGTAAAAGATGCCAGGCCTATAGTGATGCCACTTCGTCGTATGGCACCAAGAGAGCAGCGAGAGCTCGAGGTGCAAGTCAGCGATCTTTTGAAGAAGGGATTTATCAGAAGGAGTGTTTCTGAATGGGGAGCACCAGTTGTGTTTGCTACCAAGGCGGATGGTTCCCTTCGTTTATGTGTAGACTACCGCGAGTTGAATAAAGTGACGAGGAAGAATAAGTATCCTCTACCGCGGATAGATGATTTGTTTGATCAGTTGAGTGGCGCGAAAGTATTTTCTCAGTTGGATCTCGCGACAGGTTTTCATCAGCTTAGAGTGGAAGCTGAGAGTATAGCTAAAACGGCATTTCGAACGCCGTCTGGGTTTTATGAATGGTTGGTTATGCCATTTGGACTGACTAATGCCCCGGCATATTTTGTGGACCTTATGAATAGGGTATTCAGAGATCAGCTGAATAAGTCTGTCCTTGTGTTCGTTGATGATATTTTGGTCTATTCGAGGACAGAGGAGGAACACAAGGAACATTTAAGAGTAGCGATGGAGGTGTTGAGAAAACACCAATTGAAAGCAAAGTTTTCTAAGTGTCACTTCTGGAAGAGGGAAGTGAGGTTCTTGGGCCATGTTGTATCAGAGAGTGGTATTGCCGTGGACCCAGCAAAGGTGGCTACGGTACAAGATTGGCCTACACCCGAGAATGCAACAGATGTAAGAAGTTTCTTGGGATTAGCTGGATATTATCGTAAGTTTATCCAAGGTTTCTCCAAGATAGCAGCACCATTGACCCAGTTGACCAAGAAGAATCAAGCTTTTGTCTGGGATGAAAGGTGCGAGAATGCATTCAAAAGTCTAAAGGACAATCTGACAAGCGCACCAGTGTTAGTCATTCCTAAAGGGGATGAAGAGATGACGGTATACACGGATGCCTGTGGTACCGGACTGGGTGCTGTATTGATGCAAGGCGGTAGGGTTGTAGCTTACGCAAGTCGGCAATTGAAACCGCACGAGAGAAGATACCCTACCCATGATTTAGAATTGGCAGCGATCGTGTTCGCGTTAAAGATGTGGAGACACTATATCTTGGGAGAAAGGTTTGAGCTATTTACGGATCATAAGTCGTTAAAGTATCTATTCTCCCAGAAGGATTTAAATCTCCGTCAGCAGAGATGGTTAGAGTTCTTAGCTTCCTATGATTTTGACATCGCATACACACCGGGAAAGGGCAATGCGGTGGCCGATGCATTGAGTAGAAGACATGCCAGCTTAGGGGCCATGTTCCTTGAATGGAAGCAACTGGAGTTTATCGCGGGGTTTGATTTCAGACCAAAGTGCGAATTGGATCCAGAAATGTTAGCGAGTTTGACGATCAGACCCACTTTGATTGAGCGGATCGGCTCTAGTCAGAGGGACGATCCTAACCTATTGGAAATCATCTCCAAGTTAGAGATGGGTATAGATGAGGAGGTGAACAAGTATGGGCTTGATCGAGATAGATGGCTTAGAAAGAATGGAAAGCTTGTTGTACCCAATGTCAATGGATTGAGGGATGAAGTGCTTAGAGAATGTCATCACTCAAAGTTGACTATACACCCCGGTGGTAATAAGATGTATCGAGATATGAAGTAGACCTACTACTGGGGAGGGATGAAAAGAGACGTTGGGAAGTTTATATCCAAATGCATGAATTGCCAGTTAGTTAAAGCCGAGCAAAAGAAGCCTAGTGGTTTGTTACAGCCATTAGAAATTCCCGAATGGAAATGGGAGCAAGTCTCGATGGATTTCATCGATGGTTTACCAAGGACTAGATCGGGATATGATAGCATTTGGGTGATTGTAGACCGACTGACTAAAAGTGCAAGGTTTATACCAGTCAAATCGACAAGAACGGCGGCTAAGTTAGCAGAATTGTATATGAAGTGGGTAGTGAGATTTCATGGAGTACCTAAAGGCATTGTGAGCGACCGAGACCCGTTGTTTACTAGTGGGTTTTGGAAGAGCTTACAAGAGGCTCTAGGGTCAGAGTTACAACTCAGTACCGCATATCATCCTCAGACCGACGGTCAGACGGAGAGGGTGAACCGTATCTTGGAAGACCTCTTGAGAGCATGCATATTGGACTTTGGTGGATCATGGGATGACCATTTGCATCTAGTAGAGTTTGCATATAATAATAGCTACCAATCCAGTATCGGTATGGCTCCGTTTGAAGCTTTGTACGGAAGACCGTGCAACTCACCATCATGTTGGATAGAGACCGGCGAGAAGTTTATGCTTGGACCAGATGTGGTGATGGAAACTTCAGGTAAGATCAAGATCATTCAACAACGAATGAAGGCAGCCCAAGATAGGCAGAAAAGTTATGCTGATAAGAGAAGAAGAGACTTAAAGTTCTCCGTTGGCGACTTGGTGTTTGTCAAGATTTCTCCGCTGAAGAGCGTAATACGATTTGGCAGGAGAGGCAAGTTGGCACCAAGATTTGTTGGCCCATTCCCTGTTCTTGAACTAGTCGGGAATTTGGCATATAGAATTGACTTACCAGAGAAGATGGCGGGAGTTCATAACGTATTTCATGTTTCCCAACTAAGGAAGTTCGTTCACGACTCAGATATGACTATTTCACCTGATCAGTTAGAGGACTTCGAAGTAGAACCCGAGGCGGTTGGAAACCGCAAGCCGGCCCGTATTGTCGAGTACGACATGAAGCAACTTCGAAGGAAGGCGGTGAAGCTAGTCAAGGTACAGTGGAGCGAGGACGAGAGTGATTGTACTTGGGAAACAGAGGAGGACGTAAGGAAGAAGTATCCAGAACTCTTTGTCTGGTAAGATTTTGACTTCGATTTAGTTTTTCCGCATGCTAGGATAGGCTTGTTTGCTTGTTTTGCATGTTTGATTGTTGTTATATGTGGTTGTTAGGCATGCGGGATCCTTTTTATGTTTTGGGTTAAGGAATTTCGGGGACGAAATTTCTTAAGGGGGGGAGAGTGTAACGACCCGCATTCTACGCATCATAGGATCGTAGGATATTTATTTCTCTCACGTACGAAGTCGTATGGTCGTGTAACTATGGGAGACGACTATTGGGGTCATTTCCCATGTTCATGATTTTTCCCGATTTTTAAATGACCATTTTACCCCTAGTTGGCACTGTTTTGGCCATAACTTTTGACTGGATAGGAGTTTTGACCTGAAACCACTTCCATTGGCTCCGGATGATGGTTTCTCTTTCCGTAGAGTGGTCACATTAGCCAAACGGACTCACCGTTTGGGAGATATGGCTGAAACAAGTTTCAGATGGTGAAAGACAGCTTAATTGGGCTTAACCGGGTGATTAGCAGCTAAGCCCAAGGGGAATTTCGGGTTTAGAGGTATAGGAGGTCTGATTAGGGTTAAGTTATCACTTTCATTTCAGTTTAGAGCCGCCACAAACCTCCTTGAGACCTTAGTAATGGCTTCCTACATCTAAAACACCCCAAATCACTCTCTAATTGAAGATTAGGCTTAGCAACACCAAATTAAGGAGAAAAAGCACCAAAGCAAGGTTAGAGTCGCTGTTAGACATCAGTATTCGCCCCAAATCAGAGGAGTTTCAGTTCTGAGAATTTCATTTGTGGCCAAGGTGAGTGATTTGCATAGTTTTTGCACTAATTACGGTGATTAAGGGTAATTAGTGAAGATTAGCGAATTTATACGTAAATAAATTCTGGAAAAATTCTTAAAATTCTAAAATAATGTTTTAAGGCTCTGTTAGAAATTTGAGATAATTTCGATGTGTTTTGTTAATTGTATGCCTAAACATGATTAAGAGTGCTTAAGGGAAAATATGAAGTTTTAGCTACTTTTGATCCATTTTGATTCATTTGAATTGTTGGTTGTTGTTTGTGGTTGCTATTACATGTTGCTATGACTCTGTGGTATGTTTTATGATTGATTAGAATAGTTAAATTGCTCGAAAACGTCGTCGAATGGCCTAGAAAGCTCGCTGGAAAGTTGCAGAAGTGTGCAGGTTCCGAACCGGTTCGGATCGGAGAAAAGGGGTCGGATCGGACTAGGGAACTGACCAAGGGAATCCGAACTGGATGAGGACTCGCCACTGGAAGAAGTTTGGCAGGAAGGAAGGCCATTGCTTAGAGTTGGAGTGGACAAGGGGGATCGGATCGGAACTAGGGAGCGGATCAGATCGAAACTAGGGAGTGGATCGGATTGGAGAGGATTGGATCGGAGTACGCTAAAGGGGCGGAGCGGATCGGCAATTGGAGAAGGACAGGATCGGGTATGAGAACTCAGAAGGGAGCAACCACCGAACTCAAACAGAGACAACCGACCCGAAGTGGAGTACCGACCCGAACCGATGAAGAAGATGACTACCGACCCGAACCGATGAAGAAGATGACTACCGACCAGAACTGATGAAGAAGATGACTACCGACCCGAACCGATGATGGTGATGACTACCGAACCGAACAGAATTCTAGGACTGTTAATGCGCGACAACTCTTCTGAAGACCCACTCCAATTCGACCAAACCCGAGATGCAAAGGAAGTCCAAATGAGAAGTTAGAGCTTAAGATTCAGATGGGAATCAACGAGTTCACTTCATGATTGGGCTTTGCTGCGGGACGCGTGCTAAGGAGTTATCGACACCTATAGCTTTGGACCACTATGGTAGGAGGTACGAAGGCGGATTCAGGGCCATTATGGCATTGGTAGAACCAAGAGCTATGACCAATGAAGTGGGTCATTGAAATGTTTGGTCATGACTCCAAGTGTTTGGCTTGGTCACAGCAGGGTTTCTACAAGTCGGGATTCGTCGTTGCCTCAGTTTGTCTAGTGTTCCACAGTGGTAGATGTCGTACGCTTTAGGCACTGAGTGAGAGGTGTGAGGATGGTTGCTATGGATGATTTGTTGCTATCATTTTGACATGCACACCCCACCCCCGTATTCTTACACCATTTATTATGGCACCTTGGAGTATTGTACGGTATGTGGTACTAACTCTTTGGTTGCAGGTCCAGGTTCAGGTATGGCTTAGTATACCTGTTATTATTCTGTTTAGATGCTTATCGCTCATACCAGGATTTATGTCTGACCCAGAGTTTTATGTCTCTTCTTATTACTCTGGGTGCTCACACGAGCAGACTAGAGACAGGTTAGCTGGTGATGCACGGGTAGATGATCCGGAGACGAGCAGGAGGCTTCCACGTAATATATATAGTATTCTCCCTGTGTGGTTGAAGATCACTGCTTGGGCATTGTTGGTGTATCTTCTACTTCAGCTTTCTTTTGTTTAGAGACAGTAAATTTGGAAAATTGTAATAAGCTGTATTTGAATTTCCGCTGCTTTGATGATTGATGTTGATTTTAGTTATCAGCTTATGCACTGTCTCGCCTGTTTTGTGTCAAAGTATGTTATTATTATATTTTATTCCATGCGCTGTGAGACATTCTACAGGTTTCTTGATTTGTTCATTCTCTTCTTTCCTTTCTCTTGACGTCCGTCCTGTGCTAGTCGGGCATGTGTACAGCGCACTTTCGGAGGAAATGCAGGCTGGTGCGGGGCGGGCCGTCACAAGAAGCTAGCTGGACTGTTGCAACCGTTGGAAGTCCCAGGCTGGAAATGGGAGCAGATTTCCATGGATTATAGATGGGTTTCCGCGAACCAAGAAAGGTAATGACAGCATTTGGGTAATCGTAGATCGCTTCACGAAGACTGCCCATTTTATACCTGTCAGATCCAATAGAACCGCTCAAAGTCTATCACAGATATATTTCAGAGAAATAGTTAAGCTGCATGGAATTCCCATCAGCATAGTCAGTGATAGAGATCCCCTATTTACTAGCAAATTCTGGGAGGCTTTCCAGACAGAATTTGGAACAAAATTGAATATGAGCACCGCTTATCACCCACAAACAGATGGCCAAACTGAGCGGGTGAATAGAATTCTGGAAGATTTATTGCGGGCTTGTATAATTGATTTTGGTGGGTCATGGGAAGATCATTTGCATTTGGCCGAATTCTTATATAACAATAACTATCAAGCAAGTTTGAGAATGTCACCATTTGAAGCATTATATGGTAGACCCTGCAGATCTCCAGCATGTTGGGTAGAACCTGGCAACAGACTTGTACTAGGACCCGATATGATTAGAGAAGCATCTGATAAAGTGGACTTCATCAAGAAGCGTTTGAAAACCGCCCAAAGCCGACAGAAAAGTTATGCAGACTCTAGAAGGAGAGATTTGACATTTGCTGTTGGTGATCATGTTTATTTGAAGGCTTCTCCGATGAGAGGAGTAATCAGATTTGGCAAGACTGGGAAGTTGGCACTGAGATTTATTGGTTCCTTTCCTATACTTGAACGAATTGGAACTCTTGCTTATAGGGTTCAATTGCCAGATTGGTTGCCTGGAGTGCACAATGTATTCCACGTATCTCAACTTAGAAGACATGTGCATGATCCAGATCTTGTTGTGGAAGAAGCAGCGCAACGGGATGTGGAGATAACTCCAGAATTGGCACTCAGAAGAGAACCATTAAAGATTGTTGGCAAAGAAACTAGAGAACTCAGAAGCAAAAAGGTTCATTTAGTTAAAGTGCAGTGGAGCAGTGACCCTAGAGACTGTACTTGGGAAACTGAGGAAAGCATTAAGCAAGCTTACCCCAAATGCAGAGTGGATATCTCTGACTAACTCCGGTGCAAGGTACCTTTACAATACTTTGCATTTACATTTTATTTCCTACTTTACTGTTGTTTCCTTTTCGAGGACGAAAAGTTTTAAGTGGGGGAGATTGTAATAACCCGGAAAATACGAGCCAATTTAAAAATTTTAAATTGGTGATTTCAAAGGAATTTGAACAATTGAAATAGAATATTTCAATAAATTAGTGAATTAGAAATAGTGAGTCGGTTTGAAAATTTGAATTCAAACTTTGACTGACTGTGCAGGGTGGAAAATATAACGGATTTTAGCGAAACCAAAAATATTTAAATCTGTTAGTCAATACCTTTCTAACGAATCTGAAAAATCGAAGTTTCATAACGAGAATCAAAAGTTATGGCCGAATGAATTTTCAGAAGGGTCGGTATATAGAATATATAGCCCTGGAAAATTGATATTTTTCAAACGACCTCCGAATTCGACGAAACTAGTTTTATTGGGACCGTAGCGTCAAAACATAGCTAGATTTATTTTTCTGGAATTTTTCGAATCAGTTTGTGGCCCTGGCAAATTGAAATGTGCGTTGAAAGTTAAAAATTAAATGTTTTATACTTTAATTTGAAAAATAACTGACTGTAACAGTCGAATTGACCTACGAAACATATCCCATTGTGTCCGGAATGGGGGTATTTAGCTAGGGGCGACAGTCGTTGGGTTTAAAAAGGAGTTCGTTTGAGAAAACACTATTTAAAAATTTAATATAGTCCTCGGCCAATCAGAATTTTCCATTCATAAATTTTTTATTTTTTTTTAAAAAAGAAACCCCCCCGATCAACGGCGAAACCCGCTCCTGACCTTCTCTCCTCCACCGCCGCCGCTAGAGTCGCTTCCAGCCTTCGCCACCGCCACCATTCGACGCGTCTCAGCCCCCTCTTCAAATCCGACCCTAGCATCGCCACCCTCGTCGCCTCCTCCGCCCGTATCGAGGCCAGGAAGTCCCGACCTTTCCACCGCCGCCGATCTGGACCACCGAACGCCACCAAACCACCACCGACGTGAAGCCCTCTCTTCCCTCTTCCACGTCCAACTCGCCGATCATCCCCACGAGCCACTGATTTCGCGAAAACTGTAAACCTAGTTTTGAAGGTTCGTGAAAGTGAGTTTATCCTTGATCTTTACATTTTGAAAAATCATATCTTTTTGGTGTGTTGACGAAATTCGATGAAACATGAAACATCGGGACCGCAAGGAAGCTCTCTACCCAATAGAAGAAGCCGCGGATTTTTCTGACATCGTATCGATTTTTAGCACTTCGAAAACCAAGGTGAGAAATCTAAATTATCGTGAAATTGAATGGAAAATGTCATGTATAATTTATATTAGCAAAATATAAATTACATACGTGTTGTATACCTCATGTACATGCGTAGTGTAAGCTATATAAGCGAAGTATGAATTTTACATGCATAGAATAATTGATATATGTGTTGAAATGCTAGTGAAATATAGCAAATATATATATATATATACATATATATACATATACTCCCCTCGTCCACAAACCATGGACGATATTTATTGTTGTGAATTGGTGTGAAATATTGGATGAAAAATACGAATGGTTGAATAATTGTTTGTGGTTGATATTGTTTGGTTGTGATTGAAAAATACCCATTGGTGATTTAAATGAATTGGAAATATTTGTGGAAATAAAAATAAACATGCCGCCTGCGTGCGAATTAGATGCATGAATCCCCATTGTTAAAAACCGCGAGGTTTTAAGGTAGAGCGAGGAGCCGTACTAGGGACGGTGCCGGTTTTAACTACCCTGCCGTTATGCTGCCGAAATTTTGAATAATCTTTGTGTGTTAGAATTATTTTCATATGTTGAAATTATTTTCATGCGTAGAAATTAAAGCCATATATATTGAAACTATATCCATGTGTGGAAATGTTTGTGTGTTGAAAAGTGTTGTGTGAAAATTAGATTCATTTGTGAATGAATGAAGTGTTTAAACAATAAAAATCACATTTTTATATATATATGAAGTATAAAAAATATTCGCCTTATATAACTAGTTTCAACAATAAAAATCCCATCTTTCCAATATGAACAACATAAATAAAATGTCCATGTGTGGAAATGCTCATTTGTTGAGAAGTGTGTGTAGTGGAAAAAGTTCATGTGTTGAATAAAATGATCGAACAATAAAAATTACATTTTTATTAAAACTATGAAGTGTTGAAACATCTATTTGTCGAATAAATATGTTAAGTGATAAAAATATCATTTTTATCATATGTGTGATATGCTAAAGATATGCGGACGTTGAAATAAATATTTGTGAAAGAAATATTCTTTTTAACATGCATAGGAACTAAGTAAAATAGTCATGTGTTGAAATCTATTTTAGTTCGCCAAAATTATCATCTTTGAAAGGTGGAGTGTTAAAAATAGCCACTTGTTCAAATAAACGTGCATGAGTTGAAATATACATTAATTAGCTAATGATATGATTTTAGCCTATGCATGCAACATTAGAATGAATGGTGTTTTTAAACCAAAGCAAATCAAATATGAAATTGAATGGAAAATGATAAGTGTTAAAAATTGTATATATGTACATGCATATCTATTGAACAGGTTAAAGGAAAGGGGCTAGTGAAGAGAAATAAAATTTTGTGCCCGACAAATAGGTACACATTTACCGCTTTGTTTGGGTGATGATTTTATGTGAAGACCCGTAACTTCCCCGTAAAGGAAAGCGACGGATAGTTCGAGAACAAACCACAGCAGAACACATACAGAAGAACATTCCATTGTATATTACAACAATGCATCAGATTACAAGAATATACAGAGTATAAATGAATATTACACAGAAATATCAGAGATTTAAATTACATTTAAATACATAGCAGCGGAAAATAATACAATACACAACTAGAAGGAGATATACGGATACAAAGCTTTCCGGATATCGTTCAAGCTGTAAACCAGGATCCTGTGAATATAAATCTGCAAAACCCAAAACTACTAGCTGCCCGTGTCAAAATAGGGGCACCCAGAGTTTAGGTTAAAACAATAAACTCCAGGTCAGTCATGGGACTGGTGTGAGAACTAAAACAGTTATTATTCTTTATTTTAAAAGTTAGGTAAATCAAGGGACCACGCCGTATAACACGGAACGGGTTTCCTCCCAAGAATACCAGTGCATAAAACAAACAGCGCAATGCTAAATAAAGAAAAATGAAGCTGTTATAAGACCCAGGTCCCATCACACAATGCAACGCAACCGAGGATAGGGTTTTCCCTTATAACAGCCAAAGAATGCTTGATACGGTTAAAACAAATCGTTTGATACTATTATAAGTGCATAGTGTATAAACAACTTCAAATCATAAGTATCAATCATAGGCGGCATAAGTGCCCCATCCCACTATGTCGCCATATATAGGATTACAACTAAAACCGCAAAGTCACGTATTTGGAAATTGGATTTCCGTCTATGAACCGAGGCAAAAGATAGTCCTCTACCGATTCGAGACAATCTAGCCCATGTCTCAGGAACAGAACGCATCGTCCCTTGGAGCGACAGGGCCGGTCCACCGATGTGGATTAAACTTAAACCCTGAACACTACGTTTCCCCGCCCTTTGGGGCGTAAATGAGCCAACCAAATGACTCCATCGGTTCGAGAACGACTGATCAATCCGAGGCGCCTCGCAACAGCAACAACCACATAAGTCAAACTCGTCAGGGCGTGTAAAACCACTGACGCCACTTTTTATCTAGAAGGAAACGCATGCCCTCCCTGAGGTCCGTCTCCCGTTTTTGGTTCATACCGGATGTGAAACTCGCGAAGTAAACGTTACACAAAGCTACGCCACAAAGGCCATGCTTTGATCATCACCACAAGACTTTGCTTTTCAACAGAAGCCTCGATCAATTGCCACTTAGGCATGCCACACAGGCAATTCACTCCATGCGTTTGATATCCATCAATATATAACCCCTGAGCTCGTACGTCTCAGAGAAGGGCGTTAAGCAAGAGAATAAATTCTCCGCCGCCAAACAGATATATATTTAATAGAGATCAATCACACGGACTAAAATCCAATGTCAGACACACAGTCCATTTACAAGTCCGTTCTGGGTCTGAACGAAACCGGAGGCACCTAGTACCCCGCATATCCATCGATCTCCAAGTACGTCTGGACGATCACTAACTGTTTCCATCTTCTTGGGTGTACAGCCCAATCAAGATCATCAGTAATTACCCAAACGACGTGAAGACCTCCGGTCTTCGACCATCGTCTTCATCTTCGACTTATCGTCGTATCAGTTATTCAGAATGGGATAAACCCGGTCTTTCCGAATAACTCGCGTATATTTTAGATAAGTGTTACACAAACACAACATACGCCTCATTCCAATTCATTAGTCACTAACCGTAAATTAATCAAGAGAATAATTCCCCAAATATTAACCCCGAAGGCCGAAACCAACATCAGATCAATATCCAGAAAACCATTCTGCTTAGCTAACCGACAGTTAGTTTCTGATTTCACATCCATAGGGAAAGATTCCCATTAATTTTATCCAAGATAAATTCCTTGAATTTATTCTTTATTCTATTTTTGAATCTCCATTCAAACTAGTCGGGATTAGCGAACCTTACCGAAGTAATCATTTATTTTAATTTCCCAATCCCAACCTATTCATCCCATGAAGTAAAACTGGTAATACTTCATATCTAACACCACAGTGTTATCGGTAAATTCAATTACCATTTCGCGTTCAAATCTAATTAAAGATTTAACTATCGCCTGGAGCAAAACTGGTGATACTCCATTTTCGATCATTTCAATCTAATTAAAGATTCATTAAAACTCCACTTAGTTTTAATCTTCTACTGGGTTAAAGAATCAGCGTCCTTTAAAACACGGTTCACGATAAACCCAAAATCACCTTCCATTAATTATCGGGTTAAAGAACGAGTGTTATTTAAAACACTGTTCACGATAAACCCAAAAATCAATATCAATTCCATTTCAATTAAATATTATTTAATTGGTACACTTCATTAAATCTAAATAAAAAGATTTAATCTTTTCTCAACTGGGTTCAAGAACAGTGTTAGTGAAGACACCATTCACGACAAACCCAAATCACATTTGATATTCAATACAAGGCTCTGAATAGAAAATATATCGGCTTATATTCAATATCAAATTCTACGACCAACAAATGTCGTATTGGAAATAACGATATAAATATATATCTTTCAAATTTCCATAACAACATCTGTATAATCACGAATTCCAACATCGAAATATTCCGAAGACAATTTCGATTCAAATCCACTCCAATGCAATCATTGGAAATTTTGGTTATTTTCAAAACCCTTTTCAAATTCAATTTATTTATTTAAAAATAAATAGAATTATAATTCTAGTTCAAAACTAGTTCATTTCGATAAAAATCTATTTTTATCTTTTCAAATATGGAGTTTTTCATCCCAAATCTTCACAAATCATTTCTTATGATTTTACACAAATTATTAATATTTTTAATAATTTTATCAAGGCCCGTACAGTCGATTTCCATCAATGGCCATCGAACTGCACTTATAGCGACCTTTTTCAAATTTGATTTGGACATAATTCCAAATCCAACCGTTAGATTTCTAATTTCTCACATTCGTTAGAAAGCTCTTTTCGATACGAACCCAACGGTTCCGGTTTTAGGAGAATCCGACGGTCGGATCTCCCGCAATGTCCGTTTGAAATAAATGGTCGAAATTCACGAACTGCCGCGGCGCGGCGCGTTCTATTCAGGCCATTATATTATATATATAATATATATAATATATACTTCGTCGATTTCTATTTAAAACGAATTATATAAATAGTTTTAAATTCGTTTCAAAAGCAATTTCAACTTCCTTTTCAATTCAAATCAAAATTGAATTCTTCTTTATAAATTCGTTTCAAAATTCATTTCTATTCAATTCAAATTTCAATTCAATTTGAATTCATTCAATTCAATTCATTTCGAAATCGTTTTCAATTCAATTCATTTCGAAATCGTTTTCAATTCAATTCATTTCGAAATCGTTTTCAATTCAATTCATTTCGAAATCGTTTTCAATTCAATTCATTTCGAAATCGTTTTCAATTCAATTCATTTCGAAATCGTTTTCAATTCAATTCATTTCGAAATCTTTTTCAATTCAATTCATTTCGAAATCGTTTTCAATTCAATTCATTTCGAAATCGTTTTCAATTCAATTCATTTCGAAATCGTTTTCAATTCAATTCATTTCGAAATCGTTTTCAATTCAATTCATTTCGAAATCGTTTTCAATTCAATTCATTTCGAAATCGTTTTCAATTCAATTCATTTCGAAATCGTTTTCAATTCAATTCATTTCGAAATCGTTTTCAATTCAATTCATTTCGAAATCGTTTTCAATTCAATTCATTTCGAAATCGTTTTTCAATTCACTTCATTTCGAAATCGTTTAAAATCGATATAAATATCGTTCACGTCAAAATGGCGTCAAACTAATCAACACGACTTCATAAATTTCTATTTTCAAATATTCTATTTCAAATATTTCTATTTCAAATATTTCCATTTCTAAACTGGAATGAGGCCCAATCAACTACCATATAAAATTAATTATATGGATTTTCACACAACACATGTATATAATAACATTGAAAAATGATCAACCATCGACCAAAGTGCACTACACTGTATAAGCATCAAATAAAGATATCTAACGCTTATAACAGCCTGTCAATCAATCGATCGACATATTTAATCAATCAGGATGAGTGAACTTCAAATTTCATCCCAACACCCGTGTGGGGTTTCAAACAATCAAACACAGATTTTATTTGTGCAGTTGGGCGATGTGTAAAATTTATCGACCCAATCAATATCAGTCAAATCAGTGTACATAAACAAACCGTCCGGTTTGTAAATGAATATTTTATTTTATTCACATTCACGTTAAAAATTATATTTTTAACGATAAAACATTTTATTCCAACATATGAATTTCTATTAAGTTCATTCTTTAAATAAAATGATATTTTTATTTTTCTAACACATTTTAGAAAATTTCGGCGGCATAACGGCACGATACTAGAAACGGGACGAGGCCTAGCCTTATCCCCGGTCTAGTGAAGGCCCACGCATTCACACATCAATCAAATCAATTCGTTATGCAAACCACAAAATTTGGAGTAAGAGTCTAACCTAGCCTTACTCCTTCGCCTTATAACGGCGCACGTCTAATCCTAACCAATTTATCGATTCGATTTTTCACACCACAAACCACATTCAAACCAATATCGCAATCAATCACCAAACAGTCAAACAAACAAGTCCATGGTCTGTGGACGATTGTGTCGGGTGCTACTAAACACCGTCTGCATCCTAGTATATATATATAACTAGAAAAAGAAATTGAAAGGTGAGAAATTCTCACATATTGCTATCCTAGCTCCACGGCACTTCTTTTAGAGAAGTCTTCGTCGTCATCGCATCCTTTTTCCTCTTCGTTGCTGCTTTCACTACCTATGTAAATATCGAATTTTTACTTTGCTATTCCATATATAAAAATCATATTTTTATTTCAAAGTTCAATATATAAAGATTCTATTTTTATTTCGAAGTTCAATATATAAAGATTCTATTTTTATTTCGAAGTTCAATATATAAAAATTCTATTTTTATTTCGAAGTTCAATATATGAAAATTCTATTTTTATTTCGAAGTTCAATATATGAAAATTCTATTTTTATTTCGAAGTTCAATATATAAAAATTCTATTTTTATTTCGAAGTTCAATATATAAAAATTCTATTTTTATTTCGAAGTTCAATATATAAAGATCTCGCCTTTTTACCTAAAAAGAATTTAGCTTTTCAAATATAAAGATTGAACTTTTTCTAATTTAAAGATTTCGCCTTTTTACCTAAAAATATAGATTTCATCACTATAAAAATCATCACTCTACTTCAACGTATATAAAATAAAAATCAGATTTTTATTTCGCTACATATACAAAGATGATATTTTTATATTCTCTATCCTATAAAGATTATATTTTTAATACTTTAAAAATATAAAAATCATATTTTTAATATTACACTAGTATAAAAATTATATTTTCAACCTTTCTATATTATAAAAATTATATTTTATCTCTATGAGAACCTTATAAAAATCGTATTTTTAACATCAAAGAAATCCAGGTTTTTTTTATATCAAGGTAATTCATTTTTTTAGCATCAAGTTAATTCATTTTTTCTTTTACATCAAAGATTAAACAAACTATGAAATAAATAAAAAGGAAAAGCTCACATTTGCAAATCAAGAGGGAGGAGACTCGTTGGGGCGGAGTTGGGCGGCTGACAGACGGTGGGGGGGGGGGGGGGGGGAAAGGGGGGAGGGGTCGGCGTAGAGCCTGGTGGTGGCGAGGTTGGCCAGGGCGTCGGGTGGACCGGTGAACGGGGCGGAGGAGCTGGAGGAGCGGTCTTCCTCACGCGCGACTGATGGGGCGGATTTCGATGGAAGAGGGGAGGTCGCCGACGAGAGGGGGAGGGGAAGGCGACGAAGCGTGGGTGGCAATGGCCGCCTGCAGTGGTGGCGGCTGACGCAAAAGCCGTCCCTTCCTCGTGGATCGGTTTTATTTTGGGGGAAAATAGAAAATGAACGGGGGGTGTAACGAATATATATATTTTATTTTATTATTATATAATTTTTTTTTCCCAAACCCTAATTGTTGACTTTTCCTTCTAACTCGGAATCACACACAACGACTATCGCCCCTAGCGTAATACCCCTATTTCGAACACAATGGGATATGCCACGTAGGCCAATTTGATCGTTACGATCAGTTTCCGTTCAAATTAAAATACAACTCTTTATATATTCAGTTTAAACGCACATTTCAATTTACCGGGGCCACATAGTCTCTAAAAATTCCAGAAAAAAATATTTCTAGCTTCGTATTGCCGATACGGTCCTAACAAAACTAATTTCGTCAATTTCTGAGACCGTTTGAAAAATGGCCAATTTCCAGTCGATTAAAATCAACTGAAATGGTCAAAACACGTTTTCCTTTGTCACGCTCACATATTGATTCGAAAAATTATGAAATTTGAAACTTAGCAATAACTTGACATCACGGACCCAACAAAACTGGTTTCGTCGAAATCCGAGGTCGTTTGCAAAACGGCTATTTTTAAGGGCTATATATTATATAAAATATATATAAATTCCATAGCGACTATTCTGAATTTTCAACTGGACGTATCTTATCATTTCTAAGATGAAATCTCAGTTTGCTAACTTCGTTACAAAGATATAGTTATACAGATTCAAATATTTCTTGTTTCGTTCAATTCTGACTTATATTGAATTCTGTATTTTCATTTGAAATTAGAAATCGAATTTTCGAACTACCGCGCCATTTTTAATTCCTTTTATAATTATATATAATTATTATATATTCTAACGACGACGCGTATAATATATACGTTCTATATATATTCAAAATGAATTTCTCGACGATATTATTTAAAATAATCTATTTTAAATATTCAAAATTCGCTATAATCGCCAAAATAAAAATTTCAAACTGGCTCGCATTTTACGGGTTGTTACAATCTCCCCCACTTAAAACTTTTCGTCCCCGAAAAGGAACAAAGTCGAAAGTGGTTTGATTAATCAACTCTACGCTCGATCAGGCTTCCATTCTCCAACTCTTTAGTTTCTGAGAATTTTCAAAACTTCAAAAATTTGGCTAACACCCTAAATTTTCGAAAAATTTCGCCATAACCTCCCCTGCACCGGGAGCATCGGGGAATTTCAAATAGCTTCCCCGGTCCTTCAGATCTCAAAAAGAAAAAGAAAAAGCCAAGCGGCTAGCCAATAGGCTCACAAAATCATCATCACCCAAACAAAACAGGAAATTATGTAGTAAACATGTACCTATTTGTCGGGCAAACAAATTTTATTCTCTGACTCTAGCCTCCTTGCTATGACCTGTTCAAAGATATATATGTATATGCAAGCAAATGCAACCAATTTTCAATATAGTTCAATATTTGATTTAATTAGGCTAAATGGCTAAAAATTATCAAACAAATAAACATACAACACAAACATCAATCAATTAGTGAATTAGAGTTTCAAATTCATAATTTTGATACATATACAAAAATCAGGTTTTTGATGCCAATTCACAACCATAGGCCCTATCAAATTTTGGTTCTCACACCAGTCAATAGGAAATATATAGAAAGCCCACTTTCGTCACTCGAACATAAATTCTAATGATGGAGCTCCATCATCAAAATCATCTCCGGGCGATTAGAGTGTAATTCTATATCTATCCAGTATATTAAAATTTCGAATACACGCGGATCAGACGTACACGCAAAATCTATATATGCTGGATTGTCCACTTCAATATAAATAGATAATCAAATACGAATAATTGATTTAATTTTCAAAACAAAAGTTTGTTTTCATTTTAAAAATATACTCTTCACACTCGTTCTAGGATACTACTGATCCCATCTCTAACGAGTCATTCCATTGGATATTACTAATCCAATATCTGATGAATTCTTTCATATGGTTCTAATGTGTCTTGTTCTCTGCTTTGTAAACCAAAGCTCTGATACCAACTGTGAAGACCCGTAACTTCCCCGTAAAGGAAAGCGACGGATAGTTCGAGAACAAACCACAACAGAACACATACAGAAGAACATTCCATTGTATATTACAACAATGCATCAGATTACAAGAATATACAGAGTATAAATGAATATTACACAGAAATATCAGAGATTTAAATTACATTTAAATACATAGCAGCGGAAAATAATACAATACACAACTAGAAGGAGATATACGGATACAAAGCTTTCCGGATATCGTTCAAGCTGTAAACCAGGATCCTGTGAATATAAATCTGCAAAAACCAAAACTACTAGCTGCCCGTGTCAAAATAGGGGCACCCAGAGTTTAGGTTAAAACAATAAACTCCATATCAGTCATGGGACTGGTGTGAGAACTAAAACAGTTATTATTCTTTATTTTAAAAGTTAGGTAAATCAAGGGACCACGCCGTATAACACGGAACGGGTTTCCTCCCAAGAATACCAGTGCATAAAACAAACAGCGCAATGCTAAATAAAGAAAAATGAAGCTGTTATAAGACCCAGGTCCCATCACACAATGCAACGCAGCCGAGGATAGGGTTTTCCCTTATAACAGCCAAAGAATGCTTGATACGGTTAAAACAAATCGTTTGATACTATTATAAGTGCATAGTGTATAAACAACTTCAAATCATAAGTATCAATCATAGGCGGCATAAGTGCCCCATCCCACTATGTCGCCATATATAGGATTACAACTAAAACCGCAAAGTCACGTATTTGGAAATTGGATTTCCGTCTATGAACCGAGGCAAAAGATAGTCCTCTACCGATTCGAGACAATCTAGCCCATGTCTCAGGAACAGAACGCATCGTCCCTTGGAGCGACAGGGCCGGTCCACCGATGTGGATTAAACTTAAACCCTGAACACTACGTTTCCCCGCCCTTTGGGGCGTAAATGAGCCAACCAAATGACTCCATCGGTTCGAGAACGACTGATCAATCCGAGGCGCCTCGCAACAGCAACAACCACATAAGTCAAACTCGTCAGGGCGTGTAAAACCACTGACGCCACTTTTTATCTAGAAGGAAACGCATGCCCTCCCTGAGGTCCGTCTCCCGTTTTTGGTTCATACCGGATGTGAAACTCGCGAAGTAAACGTTACACAAAGCTACGCCACAAAGGCCGTGCTTTGATCATCACCACAAGACTTTGCTTTTCAACAGAAGCCTCGATCAATTGCCACTTAGGCATGCCACACAGGCAATTCACTCCATGCGTTTGATATCCATCAATATATAACCCCTGAGCTCGTACGTCTCAGAGAAGGGCGTTAAGCAAGAGAATAAATTCTCCGCCGCCAAACAGATATATATTTAATAGAGATCAATCACACGGACTAAAATCCAATGTCAGACACACAGTCCATTTACAAGTCCGTTCTGGGTCTGAACGAAACCGGAGGCACCTAGTACCCCGCATATCCATCGATCTCCAAGTACGTCTGGACGATCTCTAACTGTTTCCATCTTCTTGGGTGTACAGCCCAATCAAGATCATCAGTAATTACCCAAACGACGTGAAGACCTCCGGTCTTCGACCATCGTCTTCATCTTCGACTTATCGTCGTATCAGTTATTCAGAATTGGATAAACCCGGTCTTTCCGAATAACTCGCGTATATTTTAAATAAGTGTAACACAAACACAACATACGCCTCATTCCAATTCATTAGTCACTAACCGTAAATTAATCAAGAGAATAATTCCCCAAATATTAACCCCGAAGGCCGAAACCAACATCAGATCAATATCCAGAAAACCATTCTGCTTAGCTAACCGACAGTTAGTTTCTGATTTCACATCCATAGGGAAAGATTCCCATTAATTTTATCCAAGATAAATTCCTTGAATTTATTCTTTATTCTATTTTTGAATCTCCATTCAAACTAGTCGGGATTAGCGAACCTTACCGAAGTAATCATTTATTTTAATTTCCCAATCCCAACCTATTCATCCCATGAAGTAAAACTGGTAATACTTCATATCTAACACCACAGTGTTATCGGTAAATTCAATTACCATTTCGCGTTCAAATCTAATTAAAGATTTAACTATCGCCTGGAGCAAAACTGGTGATACTCCATTTTCGATCATTTCAATCTAATTAAAGATTCATTAAAACTCCACTTAGTTTTAATCTTCTACTGGGTTAAAGAATCAGCGTCCTTTAAAACACGGTTCACGATAAACCCAAAATCACCTTCCATTAATTATCGGGTTAAAGAACGAGTGTTATTTAAAACACTGTTCACGATAAACCCAAAAATCAATATCAATTCCATTTCAATTAAATATTATTTAATTGGTACACTTCATTAAATCTAAATAAAAAGATTTAATCTTTTCTCAACTGGGTTCAAGAACAGTGTTAGTGAAGACACCATTCACGACAAACCCAAATCACATTTGATATTCAATACAAGGCTCTGAATAGAAAATATATCGGCTTATATTCAATATCAAATTCTACGACCAACAAATGTCGTATTGGAAATAACGATATAAATATATATCTTTCAAATTTCCATAACAACATCTGTATAATCACGAATTCCAACATCGAAATATTCCGAAGACAATTTCGATTCAAATCCACTCCAATGCAATCATTGGAAATTTTGGTTATTTTCAAAACCCTTTTCAAATTCAATTTATTTATTTAAAAATAAATAGAATTATAATTCTAGTTCAAAACTAGTTCATTTCGATAAAAATCTATTTTTATCTTTTCAAATATGGAGTTTTTCATCCCAAATCTTCACAAATCATTTCTTATGATTTTACACAAATTATTACTAGTTTTAATAATTTTATCAAGGCCCGTACAGTCGATTTCCATCAATGGCCATCGAACTGCACTTATAGCGACCTTTTTCAAATTTGATTTGGACATAATTCCAAATCCAACCGTTAGATTTCTAATTTCTCACATTCGTTAGAAAGCTCTTTTCGATACGAACCCAACGGTTCCGGTTTTAGGAGAATCCGACGGTCGGATCTCCCGCAATGTCCGTTTGAAATAAATGGTCGAAATTCACGAACTGCCGCGGCGCGGCGCGTTCTATTCAGGCCATTATATTATATATATAATATATATAATATATACTTCGTCGATTTCTATTTAAAACGAATTATATAAATAGTTTTAAATTCGTTTCAAAAGCAATTTCAACTTCCTTTTCAATTCAAATCAAAATTGAATTCTTCTTTATAAATTCGTTTCAAAATTCATTTTTATTCAATTCAAATTTCAATTCAATTTGAATTCATTTCAATTCGTTTTCAATTCAATTCATTTCGAAATCGTTTTCAATTCAATTCATTTCGAAATCGTTTTCAATTCAATTCATTTCGAAATCGTTTTCAATTCAATTCATTTCGAAATCGTTTTCAATTCAATTCATTTCGAAATCGTTTTCAATTCAATTCATTTCGAAATCGTTTTCAATTCAATTCATTTCGAAATCGTTTTCAATTCAATTCATTTCGAAATCGTTTTCAATTCAATTCATTTCGAAATTGTTTTCAATTCAATTCATTTCGAAATCGTTTTCAATTCAATTCATTTCGAAATCGTTTTCAATTCAATTCATTTCGAAATCGTTTTCAATTCAATTCATTTCGAAATCTTTTTCAATTCAATTCATTTCGAAATCGTTTTCAATTCAATTCATTTCGAAATCGTTTTCAATTCAATTCATTTCGAAATCGTTTTCAATTCAATTCATTTCGAAATCGTTTTTCAATTCACTTCATTTCGAAATCGTTTAAAATTGATATAAATATCGTTCACGTCAAAATGGCGTCAAACTAATCAACACGACTTCATAAATTTCTATTTTCAAATATTCTATTTCAAATATTTCTATTTCAAATATTTCCATTTCTAAACTGGAATGAGGCCCAATCAACTACCATATAAAATTAATTATATGGATTTTCACACAACACATGTATATAATAACATTGAAAAATGATCAACCATCGACCAAAGTGCACTACACTGTATAAGCATCAAATAAAGATATCTAACGCTTATAACAGCCTGTCAATCAATCGATCGACATATTTAATCAATCAGGATGAGTGAACTTCAAATTTCATCCCAACACCCGTGTGGGGTTTCAAACAATCAAACACAGATTTTATTTGTGCAGTTGGGCGATGTGTAAAATTTATCGACCCAATCAATATCAGTCAAATCAGTGTACATAAACAAACCGTCCGGTTTGTAAATGAATATTTTATTTTATTCACATTCACGTTAAAAATTATATTTTTAACGATAAAACATTTTATTCCAACATATGAATTTCTATTAAGTTCATTCTTTAAATAAAATGATATTTTTATTTTTCTAACACATTTTAGAAAATTTCGGCGGCATAACGGCACGATACTAGAAACGGGACGAGGCCTAGCCTTATCCCCGGTCTAGTGAAGGCCCACGCCATTCACACATCAATCAAATCAATTCGTTATGCAAACCACAAAATTTGGAGTAAGAGTCTAACCTAGCCTTACTCCTTCGCCTTATAACGGCGCACGTCTAATCCTAACCAATTTATCGATTCGATTTTTCACACCACAAACCACATTCAAACCAATATCGCAATCAATCACCAAACAGTCAAACAAACAAGTCCATGGTCTGTGGACGATTGTGTCGGGTGCTACTAAACACCGTCTGCATCCTAGTATATATATATAACTAGAAAAAGAAATTGAAAGGTGAGAAATTCTCACATATTGCTATCCTAGCTCCACGGCACTTCTTTTAGAGAAGTCTTCGTCGTCATCGCATCCTTTTTCTTCTTCGTTGCTGCTTTCACTACCTATGTAAAAATCGAATTTTTACTTTGCTATTCCATATATAAAAATCATATTTTTATTTCAAAGTTCAATATATAAAGATTCTATTTTTATTTCGAAGTTCAATATATAAAGATTCTATTTTTATTTCGAAGTTCAATATATAAAAATTCTATTTTTATTTCGAAGTTCAATATATGAAAATTCTATTTTTATTTCGAAGTTCAATATATGAAAATTCTATTTTTATTTCGAAGTTCAATATATAAAAATTCTATTTTTATTTCGAAGTTCAATATATAAAAATTCTATTTTTATTTCGAAGTTCAATATATAAAGATCTCGCCTTTTTACCTAAAAAGAATTTAGCTTTTCAAATATAAAGATTGAACTTTTTCTAATTTAAAGATTTCGCCTTTTTACCTAAAAATATAGATTTCATCACTATAAAAATCATCACTCTACTTCAACGTATATAAAATAAAAATCAGATTTTTATTTCGCTACATATACAAAGATGATATTTTTATATTCTCTATCCTATAAAGATTATATTTTTAATACTTTAAAAATATAAAAATCATATTTTTAATATTACACTAGTATAAAAATTATATTTTCAACCTTTCTATATTATAAAAATTATATTTTATCTCTATGAGAACCTTATAAAAATCGTATTTTTAACATCAAAGAAATCCAGGTTTTTTTTATATCAAGGTAATTCATTTTTTTAGCATCAAGTTAATTCATTTTTTTTTACATCAAAGATTAAACAAACTATGAAATAAATAAAAAGGAAAAGCTCACATTTGCAAATCAAGAGGGAGGAGACTCGTTGGGGCGGAGTTGGGCGGCTGACAGACGGTGGGGGGGGGGGGGGGAAGGGGGGGTCGGCGTAGAGCCTGGTGGTGGCGAGGTTGGCCAGGGCGTCGGGTGGACCGGTGAACGGGGCGGAGGAGCTGGAGGAGCGGTCTTCCTCACGCGCGACTGATGGGGCGGATTTCGATGGAAGAGGGGAGGTCGCCGACGAGAGGGGGAGGGGAAGGCGACGAAGCGTGGGTGGCAGTGGCCGCCTGCAGTGGTGGCGGCTGACGCAAAAGCCGTCCCTTCCTCGTGGATCGGTTTTATTTTGGGGGAAAATAGAAAATGAACGGGGGGTGTAACGAATATATATATTTTATTTTATTATTATATAATATTTTTTTTACCAAACCCTAATTGTTGACTTTTCCTTCTAACTCGGAATCACACACAACGACTATCGCCCCTAGCGTAATACCCCTATTTCGAACACAATGGGATATGCCACGTAGGCCAATTTGATCGTTACGATCAGTTTCCGTTCAAATTAAAATACAACTCTTTATATATTCAGTTTAAACGCACATTTCAATTTACCGAGGCCACATAGTCTCTAAAAATTCCAGAAAAAAAAATATTTCTAGCTTCGTATTGCCGATACGGTCCTAACAAAACTAATTTCGTCAATTTCTGAGACCGTTTGAAAAATGGCCAATTTCCAGTCGATTAAAATCAACTGAAATGGTCAAAACACGTTTTCCTTTGTCACGCTCACATATTGATTCGAAAAATTATGAAATTTGAAACTTAGCAATAACTTGACATCACGGACCCAACAAAACTGGTTTCGTCGAAATCCGAGGTCGTTTGCAAAACGGCTATTTTTAAGGGCTATATATTATATAAAATATATATAAATTCCATAGCGACTATTCTGAATTTTCAACTGGACGTATCTTATCATTTCTAAGATGAAATCTCAGTTTGCTAACTTCGTTACAAAGATATAGTTATACAGATTCAAATATTTCTTGTTTCGTTCAATTCTGACTTATATTGAATTCTGTATTTTCATTTGAAATTAGAAATCGAATTTTCGAACTACCGCGCCATTTTCAATTCCTTTTATAATTATATATAATTATTATATATTCTAACGACGACGCGTATAATATATACGTTCTATATATATTCAAAATGAATTTCTCGATGATATTATTTAAAATAATCTATTTTAAATATTCAAAATTCGCTATAATCGCCAAAATAAAATTTTCAAACTGGCTCGCATTTTACGGGTTGTTACATTTTATGAGCCCGTTGGCTAGCCGCTTGGCTTTTTCTTTTTCTTTTTGATATGAGACGCCCGTGTGGCTATTTGGGAATTTTCCCAGACCCTCCCGTACAAAGGAGGTTATGGAGAAATTTTCCGAAATTTAAAGGCGTTAGTGAAATAATTGAAGTGGAAACGATATAGGAATTTTTGAATGAACTATATTTATATAAATATATAAATATAAATAGAATTAAAATGAAACGTGGCCGTGTAGTTCATGTTTTGAAACCGTGATTTCAAACGGCTAGTGCGGGAAATCCAACCATTGGATTTTCCCGAAACCGCAACCGTTGGGTTCGCCTTGGAAATATCTTTCCAACGGCACCAACTTTGTGAAGATCCGACGGTTGGATTGTCTGGAATGTTTAATTCAAAACTGAAGAAAAACAGCGCCAGAAACTATTATATTTATATATATAAATATAATTAAATTAATTCGAATAACGACGCTGCAGTTCGTAAATTGAAATCGTAACTTCAAATGGCTAGTGTGGAAGATCCGACCGTCGGATTTTCCCAAAACTGAAACCGTTGGATTCCTTTTGAAATGACCTTCCTAATGATGTAAAATTTGTGAAGATCCAACGGTTAGATTTTCAGATATGTGTTAAACAAAATTAGTGAAAAGCAGCGCCAGTGAATCGACACGACCTGAAACGTCGTTTAATTAAATATGGCCGTTTTAAATTAAATAAAAATGGCGATATATCGTTATAAAGTACTATAGACGATATAGAGTGGAAATAAACCAATTTTGTTGTGTTTGCTTGATATGTGATGGTTGAATGTAATTGACATGAAAATTATACCTAAATAACTGAAAAGTGAATGTTAAATGGTCCAACCATGTGATTAATTGATTTGAAAATCTAAATTTACGTGGGTTATTTGAAAAGGCCGAGTTTATCTCATTTCAAATAATCGATCGACGTTGAGAAGTCGAAGAGTCGAAGACGGCTGAAGACCAACGATCTCCACATTGGATGGATGGGCGCTACTGATGCTCGTGATTGGAGTAGCTACCATGAAGGAATTGAAGTAGTAGCCGTCCAAACATACTGTTGATTGTACGGATATGCGAGGAATTGGTGCCTCCGGTTTCGTCAGACCCAGAACGGACTTGTAAATGGACTGTGTGTCTGACATTGGATTTTGTTCTGTGTTGATTGATCTCTGTTAAATATATATCTGTTTGGCGGCGGGGAATTTATTCTCTTGCTTAACGCCCTTCTCTGAGACGTACGAGCTCAGAGGTTATGTATTGACAAAAATCAGTCGCATGGAGTGGATTGCCTGTGTGGCACGCCTAAGTGGCATATGATCAAGGCTTCTGTTGCAAAGCAAAGTCTTGTGGTTGATGATCAAAGCATGGTCTGTGTGACGTAGCTTTGTGTATAACGTGAATTTGCGAGCCTCACACCTCGGTATGAGTCAAAAACGGGAGAGTGACTGCAGGGAGAGCACGACGTTTCTTTCTAGCTAAGGTGGTGTCAGTGACCTACCAGCCTTGACATTATATATACTTTTCACCTGTGTGGTTGTTGGAATACGAGGCGCCTCGATATAGATCTGTAAGGACCGGGAAACGTGTGTTCAGGAATAATTAATCCTCAAATGTAAGAGAGGACCGGCCCTGAAGATCCAAGAATCATAGTGGGGTCCTGGGACATTTGCTAGAGTGTCTCGAATCGGAGAGGAGCTTGCCCCTTGCCAAGACTCATGAAGGAATCCAATTTCCAATACGAAATATGCGGATGTGATTGTATTACTAGTATGGCGACATAGTGGTATGGATCATTTATGCTGCCTATGATTGATATTTATGATTGAAATCGCTTTTGAAACATATATGCACTAGTAATAATATCGAGCACTTTTGTTTTATTCGTATGAAGCATCTTTGGCCATTATAAGGTAAAAACTCTATCCTTCGGCTTGCGTTGCATTGTGTGATGGGACCTGAGTCTTATAATGGCTTCATTTTATAAAAAGCATTGCGTTGATTTAATCGTTTACTTTATCTCATGCACTAGCACTCATTGGAGTAAACCCGTTCCGCGAAAGTGGCGTGGTCCTTTGATTTGCCTTATTATTGTTGTTAATAAGTTGAGTAGATTTCTCATACCAGTCCCATGACTGACTCGTAGTTTGTTTCACCTTGCAAACTCGGGTGCCCTCATTTTCACACGGGCAGCCTAGTTACAGGTTTCTGACGCACCTTTTGGCTCATGGCGAGGCTTGACTACACCGTGCTGACTTGGATTTTCTCCGCCATTATTGTATCTATATTATGATTCCTCCATTGACGATGTAGACTGATATTTATTTTGAGTACTCTTTATGTATGATTCCGCCTCTGGCGATGGTGACTGATTATGTATCATTATGCACTAAGTTGTATCCTGTACTGTGCTTCTCTGATGTGATGATATCTATATGATTCCGCTGTCATATGTGTGTAAATTATTCTATTTTCTGTTTATGCTATTATCTGTGATCTGCTAATGATGATTAATGTGTTATATTCCAATGATTATCCTTAACACCGTGTCACGGGGTTTTGGGATCGTCACATGATATATGGTACCCATGCCGTCTAGGATTGATACATTTATATTTGAAGTTGTTTTATACACTATGCACTTATAATAGTATCAAATGATTTGTTTTTAACATACCAAGCATGTTTGGCTATTATAAGGGAAAACCCTATCCTCTGGCTTGTGTTGCATTGTGTGATGGGACTTGGGTCTTATAATAGCTTCATTTTTCCAAAAAGCATTGCGCTGTTTTGTTATATGCACTGGTATTCTTCGGAGGAAACCCGTTCTGTGTTATACGGCGTGGTCCCTTGATTTACTTTATTTTAAAGTAAAGTTTTAAATAACTATTTTAGTTCTCACACCAGTCACATGACTGACCTGGAGTTTATTGTTTTAACCTAAACTCCGGGTGCCCTTATTTTTGACACGGGCAGTAGTAGTTTTGGTTTTGTAGATTTATATTCATAGGATCCTGGTTTACAGCTGGAACGATACTCAAAAAGCTCTGTATCCGTGTATTACTTTCAGTTGTGTTTTGTATTATT
Source organism: Allium sativum (assembly GCA_030737875.1). Lineage (NCBI taxonomy): Eukaryota > Viridiplantae > Streptophyta > Magnoliopsida > Asparagales > Amaryllidaceae > Allium > Allium sativum. The sequence goes on along the minus strand of CM060913.1, from coordinate 1,038,984,461 downwards.
TTTCTGTTGTAGTAATGTATTTAAATCTCTAATATTGAATAATGTGTAATTTTTATTCATACTCTGTATATTCTTGTATTCTGATGGAATTGTTATAATAAACAATGAAAAATTCTTTTGTTTGTGTTCTGATTCGTCTTGTCCTCAGTACAATCCGTGATTTCTCGTAAGGGGGATTTCGGGCTGTAACATTTTGGTATCAGAGCTTTGGTTTACAGAGCTTGGAGAACAAGACACATTAGAACCATATGAAAGAATTCATCAGAGATTGGATTAGTAATATCCAATAGGAATGACTCGTTAGAGATGGGATCAGCAATATCCTAGAACGAGTGTGAAGAGTGTTAACTTTTCAAAATAAAATTGAAAACAAGTTTTGTTTTAAAAATCTAAATTAATTATTCGTATTTGATTATTTATTTTATGTTGAATTTGGATAGTCCAGTATATAAAGATTTTGCGTATACGTCTGATCCTCGTGTATTCGAAGTTTTAATATACTAGATAGATATAGAATCACACTCTAGTCGCTCGGACATGATTCTGATGATTGACTCCTCATCATCAGAATTTATTCTCGTGTTTCGAAAGTGGGATTTCTATATGATTCCAATTGACTGGTGTGAGAACCAAAGCTAGATAGGGCTTATTGTTGTCATTTGGCATCAAAAATCTGATTTTTTTGGATATGTATTAAAGTTATGTGATTGAAAAGATAATCAACTAATTGATTGCTGGTTGTGTTGTTTGATTATTGTTTGATTAATTAAATGTTGAATCTTTAGCCTAATTGAACCAAATAGTGGATTGTATTGAAAATTTATCGCACTTGCATGCATGTACATGTACTTACATTAAACAAGTCATAGCAAGGAGGCTAGAGCAGAAGAATAAAATTGTTTGCCAGACAAATAGGTACATGTTTACGAATTTATTGGGTTTTGATGGTTTTATGAGCCGCTTGGCTGTTTCTTTTTCTTTTTGGATTGGTGAGGGCCATGGAGGCTATTTGAAATATCCCGAAGCTCTCGGTGCAGGGGAGGTTATGGCGAAATTTTTCGGAAATTTAGGGTGTTATCCAAATTTTTGAAAAATTTGGAAAGTTCTTAGAAACTGAAAAGTTGAAGAACAAAAGCTGTAAAGAAAATAATGGAAGTTGAGTTGATTAGTTAAACAACTTTAAGCTTCTTTCCTTTTCGGGGACGAAAAGTTTTAAGTGGGGGAGATTGTAATAACCCGGAAATCTAAGCCAATTTAAAATTTTTATTTTGGCAATTTCAATGAATTTTGGTTATTTAAAATGATTTATTTTAAATAATAACTAAGAGAAATTTATTTTGAATAGAAATAGAACGTATATATTTATTTGAATCGTCGTTAGAATATAAATATTTTATTTTAGAATTGAAAATGGCGCGGTAGTTTGAAAATTCGATTTCAAAGTTCAAATGAATGTACAGGATTCAAAATAAACCGGATTTTGGTGAAACCAAAAATATTAGAATCTATTTGAGAATATCTTTCCAACGAATCCGAAAAATTGAAATTTCATAGCGGGAATAAAAAGTTATGTCCATTTGAAAATTCAGAATAGTCGTTATGGAATTTTGGCCCTTAAAAATGGAAATTTTGCAAATGACCTCTGTTTTTGACGAAACCACTTTTGTTGGATCCGGGATGTCAAGTTATTGCTAGGTTTCAAATTTTATAATTTTTGAGAGCAATATGTGAGCGTGGCGAAGGAAAACGTGTTTTGACAGTTTATGTCAGTTTCGATCGACCCGAAAATGGCCATTTTTCAAAAGGTCTCAGAATTTGACGAAATTAGTTTTATTAGGATTGTATCGTCAATACAAAGCAAGAAAATATTTTCGGGAAATTTCAGAGTCAGTATGTGACCCCGATAAATTGAAATGTGCATTCAAATTCAATATATAGATTTATATTTTGATTTGGATGGAAACTGATCGAAACAGTCGAATCAGCTTGCGGGACCTACCCCATTGTGTTCGGAATAGGGGTAATTAGCTAGGGATGATAGTCGGTGAGTTTGATTACGAGTTCGAAATAAAAAGTTGCATTTTGAAATATAATAAAATATATAAAATATAATAACACCCTTCCTTCTCCTCAACACAAGTCAAACCCCCCCGTTTTATTCTCGTTCGATTCAGAAGAAAAAAAATTAAACCGCGACGCGATGGGGGGAGGGAGCCGCCGCGCGCCTCCAGCGGCGGCGCCACCAGCGTTCGCCCCCCCCCCCCCCCCACTCTTTTTCCCGTTCGCCTTGTCATCCTTCCCCTCCTCCGTTGAACCCCCTTGCTCCCCTTCCACCCAAAAAAACCCCACTGACCCGCCACCACAGCCCTACCTCCGCTGTCACCTCTGACCGCCGGCGCGCCACCGCAGTCAAACCCCCTTCACCTCGCGCGACCCCCCAAGCATCCTCAGCTCCGCCCAGCCTCGATCCACGCGCCCCCTCCTCTGACAAAAAAATCAATTAAATGAACTGTGAGCCTTCTTTCCTTTTCTTTTTATTTTATTTATTTAAATGATTATGTAATCAGTTTGTTTAAATTAGTAAATAAACTGTAATTAGAATTTTATAAAATAAATGAGCATGAATTTGATTTTCAGTTTTAATTGTTTATAGTGGATGAAGATTTGATTTTTAGGTATATATATAATAGATTTATGTTGTATGGATAATAAAAATGCGATTTTTATATTATATAGATAATAAAAATGTGATTTTTATATTATATAAAGAATAAAAATATGATTTTTATATTATATAAAGAATAAAAATATGATTTCTATATTATAGAAAGAATAAAAATATAATTTTTATATTATAGAAAGAATAATAATACGATTTTTATAAGACAAAGAATATAAAAATACGATTTTGATATATGTTGTCGCGAAATAAAAATTCGATTTTTATACGTGTAGCAGATTGAAAATAGAATTTTTATATAATATGGAATATAAAAATATAATTTTTATATATGTATTAGAATAAAAATATAATCTTTATAATGAAAACATCGTGTTAAAGATGCTATTTTTATCATCTTGAAAACGAAGTAAAAATATGTGATTTTTATATGTGTAGTCAATACGGATAACAAAAGCGGCAAAAGGCGAGCACGGCGAAGATTTCCTAGATATGAAGAGTCGCGACATTTGGTTTAGCTTCTAGGTGAGAACTCCTCACTTTTATTTTATTTTCTAGTTGAAATATATACTAGGATGCAGACGGTGCTTAGTAGCACCCGACACCCTCGTCCACAGACCATGGAGGACTTGTTTGATTTTGTTGTGTTGCGAAAATTGATTGTGATGTGGAAATAAAATATATATTCATGTGTTGAAATAAAATATATATTCATGTGTTGAAATAAAATATATATTCATGTGTTGAAATAAAATATATATTCATGTGTTGAAGTAAAATAAATATTCATTTACAATTCTAATGATTTGTTTATGTACACCCCTTTGACTGATATTGATTGGGACGATCAATTTTTCACATCGCCCAACTGCACAAATAAAAATATATGTTTGTTGATTTGAAACCCCACACGGGTATTGGGATGATATTTGACGTACACTAATCCCGATTATTTAGTTGTATGTCAATCGATGGGTTGACAGACTGTGTAAGCGTTAATTATTTATATTTAATGCTTATACAGTTGTGTGGTGCACTCTGGATGATGGTTGATGATTTATCGTTGCTATTATATACATGTGTTGTAATCCATATAATTAACATTATATGGTAATTGATTGGGCCTCATTCCAATTTGGAAAATAAGGAATATTATATAAGAAAATTCATGTGTTGAATAGAAAGAAAATTTATGTGTTGAATAGAAAGAAAATTCATGTGTTGAATAGAAAGAAAATTCATGTGTTGAATAGAATAAAAAGTCATGTGTTGAATAAAATATATATTCATGTGCTGAAATAAAATATATATTCATGTGTTGAAGAAAATATTCATTTGTTGAATAGAATAACGAAGTTATTGAAATATATAAAGCCGTGCTGGTTAGATATGCGCCATTTTGACGCGAACGATATTTTTATCGATTATATTCGTTTTTATAATGAATATCGAAAAGGAAGTGATTTCAAAATATAATGTTTTGAAAATATTATCATTTATATATAGACAACATGGAATATTCAATTTTGATTCGAAATTGAATATGAAGTTGAAATCGTTTCAGAAACGAATTTAAAACGATTTATAAAATACGTTTTTAAAAGGAAATCGATGAAATAAATATAATATATATATATATTATATTATATTAAATGGCCTGAATAGAATGCGCCGCGCCGCGGCAGTTCGCGAATTTCGACCATTGACTTCGAATGGATATTACGGGAGATCCGACCGTCGGATTCTCCTAAAACTGGAACCGTTGGGTTAGTATCGAAAAGAGCTTTCTAAGAATATTAGAGATTTGAAATCTAACGGTTGGATTTGGAATTATGTCCAAATGAAATTTGGAAAAGGTCGCTGTAAGTGCAGTTCGATGGCCGTTGATCGAATTCGACTGTACGGGCCTTGATAAAATTATTAAAAATAGTAATAATTTGTGTAAAATCATAAGAAATGATTTGTGAATAATAGAGATGAAAAACTCCAAATTTGAAAAGATAAAAATAGATTTTCATCGAAATGAACTAGTTTGGAACTAGAATTATAATCCCATTTATTTTTAAAATAAATAAATTGGATTTGAAATGGTTTTGAAAATAACCAAAATTTCCAATATATAAAGTGGAAATGGATTTGAATCGAAATTGTCTTTGGAATATTTCGAGGTTGGATTTCGTGATTATACAGATATTGTTATGGGAATTTGAAAGATATATTTATATCGTTATTTCCAATACAATATTTGTTGGTCGTAGAATTTGATTTTGAATATAAGCCAATATATTTTCTATTCAGAGCCTTGTATTTAATATCAAATGGGATTTGGGTTTGTCGTGAATGGTGTCTTCATTAACACTGTTCTTAAACCCAGTGGAGAAAAAGATTAAATCTTTTTATTCAAATTTAATGAAGTATACCAATTAAATGGTATTTAATTGGGATTGAATTGAAATTAATTTTTTGGGTTTATCGTGAACGGTATTTTCTTTAACCCGATAATTAATGAATGTGATTTTGGGTTTATCGTGAACCGTGTTTTAAATGACATTGGTTCTTTAACCCAGTTAAAGACAGGATATGGTTTCCCAAGTTAAACAATCATTGATATGATTTTTGGGAAGATTAAAACCAAGTGGAGTTTTAATGAATCTTTAATTAGATTGAGATGATCGAGAATGGAGTATCACCAGTTTTGCTCCAGGCGATAGTTAAATTTTTAATTAGATTTGAACGTGAAATGGTAATTGAATTTACCGATAACACTGTGGTGTTAGATATGAAGTATTGCCAGTTTTACTTCATGGGATGAATAGGTTGGGATTGGGAAATTAAAACAAATGATTATTTCGGTAAGGTTCGTTAATCCTGACTAGTTTGGATAAACCATAATTTGGTTTGAATTGATATTCAAAAGAAGATTAAAGAATAAATTTGAGGAATTTATCTTTGATAAAATTAATGGGAACCTTTCCCAAAGTGTAAGAATATTTGAATAAAAGAATATTCTGAATTGGAATCAGGCGTATGTTGTGTTTGTGTAACACTTGTTTATTATATACGCGAGTTATTCAGAAAGACCGGGTTTATCCCATTCTGAATAACTCATTCGACGATGTGTCGAGGATGAAGACAGTGGTCGAAGACCAGAGGTCTTCACGTCATTTGGATAATTACTGATGATCTTGATTGGGCTGTACACCCAAGAGGAGGGAATCAGTTGGTGATCGTCCAGACGTACTTGGAGATCGATGGATATGCGAGGTACAAGGTGCCTCCGGTTCCGTTCAGACCCAGAACGAACTTGTAAATGGACTGTGTGTCTGACATTGGATTTTATTCTGTGTGATTGATCTCTATTAAATATATATCTGTTTGGCGGCGGAGAATTTATTCTATTACTTAACGCCCTTCTCGGAGACGTACGAGCTCAGGGATTATATATTGATGGATATCAGTCGCATGGAGTGAATTGCCTGTGTGGCATGCCTAAGTGGCAATCAAGGCTTTTTTTGAAAAGCAAAGTCATATGGTTGATGATCAAAGCACCGCCTGTGTGGCATAGCTTTGTGTAACGTTGATTCGTGAGCCTCACACCCCGGTTGTGAACCAGAAACGGGAGAGGAACTCAGGGAGGGCATGTGTTTCCTTCTACCTAGGGTGGTTTCAGTGACCTACCAGCCCTGACATTTATATTATTTTCACGTATGTGGTTGTTAGATTGCGAGGCGCCTCGGATATATCGATGACTATGTGGAGCCGATGGTGTCATTTGGCTCATTTACGCCCCAAAGGACGGGGAAACGCAGTGTTTAGGCATTTTAATCCACATCGGTGGACCGGCCCTGATGATCCAAAGGCTTGACTGAGTACTTGCCTGAGACATGGCCTAGATTGTCTCGAATTCGGTAGAGGACTATCTTTTGCCTCGGTTCATATGGAAATCCAACTTCCAAATACGTGACTTTGCGGTTTTGATTGTAGAACCTAGTATGGCGACATGATATATGGTACCCAAGCCGTCTAGGATTGATACATTTATATTTGTAGTTGTTTTATACATTATGCACTTATAATAGTATCAAATGATTTGTTTTTAACGTACCAAGCATGATTGGCTATTATAAGGGAAAACCCTATCCTCCGGCTTGTGTTGCATTGTGCGATGGGACCTGGGTCTTATAATAGCTTCATTTTTCCAAAAAAACATTGCGCTGTTTTGTTATATGCACTGGTATTCTTGGGAGGAAACTCGTTCCGTGTTATACGGCGTGGTCACTTGATTTACTTTATTTTAAAGTAAAGTTTTAAACAATTGTTTTAGTTCTCACACCAATCACATAACTGACCTAGAGTTTATTGTTTTAACCTAAACTCTGGATGCCCTTATTTTTGACATGGGCAGCTAGTAGTTTTGGTTTTGCAGATTTATATTCACAGGATCCTGGTTTACAGCTGGAACGATACTCGGAAATCTCTGTATCCGTGTATTACTTTCAGTTGTGTTTTGTATTATTTTTCCGCTGCAGTATTGTATTTAAATCTTTGATATTGAATAATGTGTAATTTTTATTCATACTTTGTATATTCTTGTATTCTGATGGAATTGTTGTAATAAACAATGAAATGTTCTTCTGTTTGTGTTCTGATTCGCCTTGTCCTCAGTACAATCCGCGATTTCCCATAAGGGGGATTTCAGGCCGTAACACTAACTTAGGAGCGACAGCGTTACTAAAGCACTGTAGCAAAGCGTTACTAAATCAGCATAGCAAAAGCATAGCCAAAACCTTTAGTTGAAATTAATTTGTTTAAAGAAACAAATTAAGTCAGCAAGTGAATAAGATGACGTAGACATAAACTTGCACCTATACTAAGCTAGTTAGACTTAGTACATTCAATCATTTGTAAGCATGAACCAAGACATTTGTTTGCGCAAAACAAGAGATGACAAAGCAACCAAATACAAAGAAACTAAGCGATTTAAATGGTATTACTTAACCACTTAAATGCTTAATCACAAGCATGTGTGCGCAAGGCAACTTGCAGCAAAACAGGTGAGCTAAATGGATGATATAATACACATAAACAACTTACATTAGCTAGCCAAAAACTTAGTTAAACCATTTACTTACAAAGCCTTCATCTCAGCCAATTCCTGCGCAAGAATGCAACCCATTTCCTGCTGAAAAACAAAGCCCATAAGTAGATGAATACTTCATGGAGAAGGCCAGGAGTACAAGAGTGAAAGTGACATGTGGTTAGAGAATTAACACTTAAGTAAATTAGATATTTTTTCCATGATTCATAGGATTTGCGCATGAAACATTTAATGCAACAAGTACTAGGACTTTAGCCTATTTTGATTTAAGTTTAAAAACAAATTAAGTGGTGTAATGTTTGAGGCTAAGTGATTTCATGCGTGTGTTTCTAGCCATGGAAATTAAGGAATTAAAATGTAATTCTCTCATGAAAAAGGACTGCAACATTTAAAGCTTTTGTCATGTGCTAAAACACTTGTGTAGACACCCTCCTTCCAACAATGCCTTGCGCAAGAAATGCCAAACCCAAACTTAGCTTTCATGAATATTCTTTCTGCTATAAGAACCTGCGCAAATATACATAATCAGAGTAATAGGATTTCTCCTATTTAATGGATAAAGCAAAACAATATTATAAGCATTGTTTTGGCCTATAAATAAGTTGCTTTGTTCCACTTTTAATCTCCTACAAGTCGAGCTAAAGAAAGGCAAAAGGAAACAAACTTAAACACCATCAAACCAGGAATCTAAAGTGAGTAAACCTCACTATCATTCTTTTATATTATTCATGCAAGTTAATAGTGTTTATACATGTTTTATTGTTTGAACTTTACTGCTGAATAAGCTTTGCTTGATCAAAGAAACACCTTGGACTTTCACTGTTAAATACAACCTTAAACTGTGAAGGCCCTGATCAAACATTCGGGTGTTGTGTTAAATATGGTTTGTGTATAAAGCCTTGGAATGTAAAATAAAGATCTAAGTGACATTGAAATTAATATAGCAAACCCTTTTTATTAAGTAAACAAACAATTTAGTTCCCTGTTGAAACTATATGAACCCATTTACCTGTTATATGTCATAGTAGTGATGCTAATGTAGGTTGAGACATGAGTTTCTGCACACCAATGATATATCCAAGTATGTATACAACATCAAACAAGTTAGAATCATATATATATTTCATATATAACACACTAATATATATATATACTATAAGAGGGGTGTTCAAACAAGATTTTTGATCGTCGTATTTTCAAATCTCAGGGTGATAGGCCTGTTCGAAATTCAGAAACAAGATTTTAGAATCAAACAACACAATTTTTAGTGGAGGGGATCAAGAGGAAAAGAGTTTTTAGTCGAAAATGAAAAAAATGACCATTGATGATGATCCACGTGATAACTAATCGTATAATCGGGGGAGAAGGGGCGTAACGACACCTAGATGGTAGGAAAAATATCACCAAATTTTCCTAACTTATGGAAATTTAGTTTGGATGATTTTAAGGGTTGTTTTCTCGTTTTGGCTCGCTAGAGTTCATGGGCGAACTGCACCTCGCTGACGTCAGCAGAGGGTTGCACGCTAGTGGGAAACGATGGCGATGGACGTCGCCAGTAGATGACCGGAAGGGCTCGGGTTATGGTGGCCTGAGGGAGTAGCTGGGTGAAGTTTCTTGGATCGGGGTTTGGAAAGAACGAAGTACCAGAGGTTTGGATTTTTGGCAAGTGACGAGGCAAGAAAAGAGGAAGTGAACGGACAGTGTTTTTGCGGTGGTCAGTGCATTGGGCACGATGACTGGGAGGGTGGCATTTGGGAATTTGGCAAAGGAAAGGAAAGGTGATCGGGCATGTGGAGTTATCGGTGGTCAAGGGAATTTGCACGGTGACTGGGAGCTTGGCATTTGGGAATTGGGCAAGGAAAGAGTAAATGATCGGGAACGAGATTTTTCTATGATCTGGAGCATTTTTCCATGTGCACACCGCAATTTTCAAAACTGGTACTTGGCACTTTGGTCAAACCATTTTCAAAATAGATTTTTGAACAAAGTTTTAAATTAAAAATAGTTTAATTTAAAAGTAGAAAATAAATAAGAATAAAAATTAAATAAAAAGGGAAGTTTTATTTAAAAGATCGTAGACAAGTGAAAGGCAGGAAATAGCAGCATTTAAGTGTAGAGCTCGACTGTAGGAAGTCGACGGATTTGATTTTGTAATGAAAAAGAAATAATTTAAATAAATTATAAATTCCATTTATTTATGATAAACTAGAAGTAAGAAAATAATTTACAAGAAGAACAGAGATGGTAAACATCATACAAAATCAGATAACAAACGATGTAAAAAACCGTGTGCGACGCGCACGCTTTATTTGTTCAAATATAAAAGATGTGTAAACTGAAATAAAAATGATGTTAAGTTGATAATTTAATATCAGTTATAAAAGACATTAGTATACCGATTCGAAGAGACCGGAATAAACATTCCACTTCAATTCGATTTCTACGTTGTAAGTCGAAGATTTATCAAGGATAATAGAAGGCGGAGATATGCATGAATTGTTTTATAAAATCATGGGTAAAAATTGCCTAAGATGGGTTTATAAAATAATTTTTTCAGTTTTTCCAGTCCCAGGACAACTTGTATGGACGAGCGTCTAACAAAGTATTTCCAAAGGGATCACGTATGTTGTTTTCTTCAAACGTACCAGTTGCTGGCACAGAAGGGAAACTTATTTAGCCTGACAACTAGACTATTTTTATGGAAATCAATTAGTGATTTCCAATGGATTTGACGATGTGACATTCAAAGCAAATAAAAAGCGTGTGTCAAGGCAAGTTTAGCTTCAAGCTTCACAACCAGGAAATGACAAAAATCGGGCAGGCAGCATGGCCATGTGGGTAGCTCCCATTAGGGTAACTATCACCTATCTAGAGATATTCCTTTTGATCTTATTCTATCAATGTTGTCCCATTCGGGAAATGGTTGCCATACACAACCATTGGTGATATACATTCGATACACTCAAGAGAAATGAGTGGTCGATCATGTGTGGTCGGGTTACAAGAAGTTCTTGTTGAACCCAGTGTATTCCTCTCTAGAGGTACACTATTGGAAGGTGGTTCCATACCTTGTCATAGTTGGAAAGCCATTAACCATAAGCGTTAAATGGTTTTGATTGTATAATATACGTAGAATGTAAGATGAAAGCATTTCTACTAGATTCCAAATTATTGTGAAAACCCTAGACATTATCATAATATCCGTTTAAATTATACAAACTGTTTTAATTCTCATAAGGTAAAAACCCGTTCTGTACTTACGGCGTGGTCTTATGAGTATAATTTTATTTCTTATCTTGTTTTAAAATCGTTAACTCACACAAGTCTCCGACTGATCCAGAGTTTATTTTTCTGTGTTTTCCTTAAACTCTTGGGTATTCATAATACTTGTTATGAATAGACAAGTGATCCAGGTCTTGACTTACTTTTGGAGTAGCTGGATGGGAAGGATCTGAATGTTGGCTTATCTATGTATAATTAGCTGCAAGTTGTTTCATCCAGGATGTTATGTATAATTATCTGCAAGTTAGTTTCACAAATGTTAAGTATGTAATTTGTGATGAAATGTATTCGTATGTAGGAAGTACTCTAATGTGCTTGACTTATGATATGTATTATTTTGGATTGTTATGTTATGATCAAGTTACGCTGTGATATTCTGATGTTTTCTGTATTTTATCTTCTATCTATCTTTTATTCTTATATAATGATACAACTTCCGAGGTGTTCGAAAGTTGGGTCGTTACAGTTGGTATCAGAGCTTAAGTTACTGAATACCTTGGCTTTGGGTGAGTATTAAGAGAGCGTATTTGAAATTAGATATTATTATATATAATATAGATACATACTTAGGTGGGATTGACTTAAATAATATGATTAAGTAATTTACTATCCAATCAAGTTTTGATTATCGACCTGATAAATTCAGGTGATTAAGTATGAATACCCGTGGATGAAGAGGTCAATCTAGTGGAACCACCACTACCCGTGGACATGCCACCAACCTGAATCAAGTAGAAACTGTGGAAGAAGTTATCCCAGTTCAACCAAGGGCAAATTTTGCAACTATCTGCAAGGAGTATAACACTTTATGAGGGAAGGTTTTCAAAGGAACTGAATCATTCATTGAAGTTCAAGCGTGGTTGAGATCATGTGAGAGGATTTTCAAAGGACTGAATTTGAATGATGAGAAGAAATGTCTTTTGGCTTCGTGGCAACTTCAATGAGCCGCTGTAATCTAGTGGGAAGCATAGACAACGAACGTTCCAGAAGATGAATTTACTTGGGAACCCTGCAGCAGGTAAAACTAGGATGTACCGGGATTTCATAGATCTTAAGCAAGGAAACATGTCGATAGCAAATTATGAGAATAAGTTTAATGCACTATCATGTTTTGGGCCAGAATTGATCAATACCTCGCTTAAGAAAAACGAGATGTTCATAGCAGGTTTGAAGGATAATTTGCAAGAAAAGATGATTGGGCATCTGAAGAGTCCATTCGTTGACTTAGTTGACATGGCAATTCGATATGAAGCACTAGATGTAAAGAAACCAGTGGCAAAGGAGCAGACTTGAGAAAACATTGGAGGAAATCCCAATAAAAGGAAATTAAATCCAAATTGGAAAAACAAGGAAAATGGAAAAGAGGGAGAGGAGAAGTCCCAGGATTGTTACAAGAATTTGATGTGCCACAACTGTAAAGAGAAAGGACACATCGCTAGGTTTTGTAAGAATCCAGAAGTCAAGAAGCCGGAACAACCTCAATAGAAACCTCAGGAACTGGGGAACACTTTTGTCCAACAGTATTTATGCTATAAGTGTCATCAGCCCGGACATTTGATCAAAGATTGCCCGCTGAAGAAAGAGGGAATGCAACAAAAAGTTTGTGCCTTAATGGATAAGCCATCAATCTCTGCAGATGTGAAAATGGAAGAAGTGATGGAAGGTACCTTATTCTTTTTATTATGAGAAATGAAGTTAGGATTATAAAATTGAATTAAAATTTATGTTTCCACTAAATTAAGTCAAACTTAACTAGATATGAACTCATGGAAACTGAACAAGTTGATTTTTGGAATAAAATCAGATTGGTGAGTCCCGAAATGGAGATAAATAATTTAATAATTAATTAATTAATGGAACATAATGTGGTTAAGTGTATTAAACGGATGAGTCGAATATGGATTCGAGTTTAAAAAGAAAATTCAGAGCAGATAAATATATTTGAATAGGTTGATTCAAATTAAGGAAGTGTATAAGATTTGGAAATTTTTCCAAATGAAATCAAAGATATTTTGGAGTTGATGAAGATTTAAGATTTGGGGTTAAAAATTAGAACCTAACTGGAAAATTGGTTAAGTTAAATGATTTTCTCGGTATCGATCTGATGTCGATTTCGGTCTTCGGGGTTAATACTTAGAGGGATATTCGCTTACCGATTTACGATCAGGAACTGATGGATGTTGAGGAATAGTAATGCAGAAATGGAAAATCATAGTGACAAATATTTTTAGTTATGGAATAACCGTAATAAACAACAAATAGATGATGTATGTTGGTAATTTATGGATATAAATTTATAACTCAAATTATAACTAGAATCTACGCGTTAATTACAAATTTCGAGGACGAAATTTTTATAAGGAGGGTAGATTGTAATGACCTGGGATTTCGGATGAAAACTTAAATGTGTAAAAATTTAAAATGAACAACAAATCGATAACTAAACGTATCGATGAAGGATAATTCATTTACAAAGCCAGAAAATATGAGTAAAGACTTTCTTTACTACAACCAAAAGTGTAGCTAAACATAGTAGCGACAGCGCTACTAAAGCCAAGTATCAAAGCGTTACTAAATCACCATAGCAAAATCATAGATAAAACCTTTAGTTGAAATTAATTTGTTTAAAGAAACAAATTAAGTTAGCAAGTGAATAAGATGACGTAGACATAAACTTGCACCTACACTATGCTAGTTAGACTTAGTACATTCAATCATTTGTAAGCATGAACCAAGACTTATGTTTGCGCAAAACAAGAGACGAAAAAGCAACCAAATACAAAGAAACTAAGCGATTTAAATGGTGATTACTTAACCACTTAAATGCTTAATCACAAGCATGTGTGCGCAAAGCAACTTACATCAAAAACAAGTGAGCTAAATGGATGATAAAATGCACATAAACACCTTACATTAGCTAGCCAAAAACTTAGTTAAACCATTTACTTACAAGGCCTTCATCTCAGCCCATTCCTGCGCAAGAATGCAACCCATTTCCTACTAAAACACAAAGCCCATAAGTAGAAGAATACTTCAGGGAGAAGGCTAGGAGTACAAGAGTGAAAGTGACATGTGGTTAGAGAATTAACACTTAAGTAAATTAGATATTTTTTCCATGATTCATAGGATTTGCGCAGGCAACATTTAATGCAACAAGTACTAGGATTTTAGCCTATTTTGATTTAAGTTTAAAAAAAAATAAGTGGCGTAATGTTTGAGGCCAAGTGATTTCATGCGTGTGTTTCTAGCCATGGAAATTAAGGAATTAAAATGTAATTCTCTCATGAAAAAGAACTACAACATTTAAAGCTTTTGTAATGAGTTAAAACACTTGTGTGGACACCCTCCTTCCAACAATGCCTTGCGCAAGAAATGCCAAACCCAAACTTAGCTTTGATGAATATTGTTTCTGCTGTAAGAACCTACGCAAATATACATAATCAGAGTAACAGGATTTCTCCTATTTAATGGATAAAGGAAAACAATATTATAAGCATTGTTTTGGCCTATAAATAAGCTGCTTTGTTCCACTTTTATTCTCCTACAAGTCGAGCTAAGGAAAGGCAAATGGAAAGAAACTTAAACACCATCAAACCAGGAATCTAAAGTGAGTAAACCTCACTATCATTCTTTTATAATATTCATGCAAGTTAATAGTGTTTATACATGTTATATTGTTTGAACTTTACTGCGGAATATGCTTTGCTTGATCAAAAAAACACCTTGGACATTCACTGTGAAATACAACCTTAAACTATGAAGGCCCTGATCAAACATTTGAGTGTTGTGTTAAATACGGTTTATTGATAAAGCCTGGGAATGTACATTCAAGATCTAAGTGACATTGAAATTCATATAGCAAACCCTTTTTATTAAGCAAACAAACAATTTAGTTTCCCTGTCGAAACTATATGAATCCATTTACCTGTTATATGTCATAGTAGTGATGCTAATGTAGGTTGAGACATGAGTTTCTGCACACCAATGATTTATCCAAGTATGTATACAACATCAAACAAGTTAGAATCATATATATATTTCATATATAACACTGTAATATATATACTGTAAGAGGGGTGTTCAAACAAGATTTTTGATCGTCGTATTTTCAAATCTCAGGGTGATAGGCCTGTCCGAAATTCAGAAATAAGATTTTAGAATCAAACAACAAATTTTTTAGTGGAGGGGATCAAGAGGAAAAGAGTTTTTATTCGAAAGTGGAAAAATGACCATTGATGATGATCCATGTGATAACTAATCGTATAATCGGGGGAGAAGGGGCGTAACAACACCCAGATGGTAGGAAAAATATCATCACATTTTCCTAACTTATGGAAATTTAGCTTGGATGATTTTAAGGGTTGCTTTCTCATTTTGGCTCACTGGAGTTCATGGGTGAACTGCACCTCGCTAACGTCAGCAGAGGGTTGCGTGCCGGTGGGAAATGATGGCGATGGACATCGCCAGTAAATGGCTGGAAGGGTTGGGGTTCTGGTGGCCTGAGGGAGGAGCTGGGTGAAGTTTCTTCGATCGAGGTTTGGAAAGAACGAAGTACTAGAGGTCTGGATTTTTAGCAAGTGACGAGGCAAGAAAAGAGGAAGTGAACGGACAGTGTTTTTGCGGTGATCGGTGCATTGGGCACGGTGACTGGGACGGTGGCTTTTAGGAATTTGGCAAAGGAAAGGCAAGGTGATCGGGAACGTGGAGTTATCGGTGGTCAAGGGAATTTGCATGGTGACTGGGAGCTTGGCATTTAGGAATTGGGCACGGAAAGAGTAAATGATCGGGAACGAGAGTTTTCAATGATCTGGAGCATTTTTCCATGCGCACACCGCAATTTTCAAAACTGGTAGTCGGCACTTTGGTCAAACCATTTTCAAAATAGATTTTTGAACAAAGTTTTAAATTAAAAATAGTTTAATTTAAAAATAGAAAATAAAGAAGAATAAAAATTAAATAAAAAGAGAAGTTTTATTTAAAAGATCGTAGACAAGTGAAAGGAAGGAAATAACAACATTTCAAAGTGCAGAGCTCGACTGTAGGAAGTCGACGGATTTGATTTTGTAATGAAAAAGAAATAATTTAAATAAATTATAAATTCCATTTATTTATGATAAACTAGAAGTAAGAAAATAATCTACAAGAAGAACAGAGATGTTAAACATCGTATAAACTCAGATAACAAATGATGTAAAATACCGTGTGCGACACGCACGCTTTATTTGTTCAAATATAAAAGATGTGTAAACTGAAATAAAAATCAAGTTAAGTTGATAATTTAATATCAGTTATAAAAGACATTACGTATATCGATTCGAAGAGACCGGAATAAATTCCACTTCAATTAGATTTCTACGTTGTAAGTCGAAGATTTATCAAGGATAATAAAAGACGGAGATATGCAAGAATTGTTTTATAAAATCCTGGGTAGAAATTGCCTAAGATGGGTTTATAAAATAATGTCTTCAGTTTGTCCAGTTCCAAGACAACTTGTATGGGCGAGCGTCTGACAGAGTATTTCCTTAGGGATCACGTACGATGTTTTCTTCAAATGTACCAGTTGCTGGCACAGAAGGGAAACTTCTTTAGCCTGACAACTAGAGTATTTTTGTGGAAATCAATTAGTGATTTCCAATGGATTTCACAACGTGACGTTCAAAGCAAATAAAAAGCTTGTATCAAGGCAAGTTTAGCTTCAAGCTTCACAACCAGGAAATGACAAAAATTGGGCAGGCAACATGACTATGTGGGTAGCTCCCATTAGGGTGTATTGTCACCTATCTAGAGATATTCCTTTTGTTCTTATTCCATCAATGCTGTCCCATTCAGGAAATGGTTGCTGTACACAACCATTGGTGATATACATTCGATACACTCAAGAGAAATGAGTGGTCGGTCATGTGTGGCCGAGTTACAAGAAGTTCTTGTTGAACCCTGTGTATTCCGCTCTAAAGGTACACTATCGGAAGGTGGTTCCATACCTTGTCATAGTTGGAATCCATTAACCATAAGCGTTAAACGGTTTTGTTTGTGTAATATACGTAGAATGTGAGATGAAAGCATTTCTACTAGATTCTAAATTATTGTGAAAACCCTAGACATTATAATAATATCTGTTTAAATTATACAAACTGTTTTGATTCTCATAAGGTAAAAACTCGTTTCGTATTTACGGCGTGGTCTTATGAGTATAATTTTATTTATTATCTTTTTTTTAAAGTTGTTTACTCACACCAGTCCCCGACTGACCTAGAGTTTATTTTTCTGTGTTTTCCTTAAAATCTTGGGTATTCATAACACTTGTTATGAATAGACAAGTGATCCAGGTCTTGACTTACTTTTGGAGTAGCTGGATGGGAAGGATCTGAATGGTGGCTTATCTATGTATAATTATCTGCAAGTTGTTTCATCCATGATGTTATGTATAATTATCTGCAAGTTAGTGTCACAAATGTTAAGTATGTAATTTGTGATGAAATGTATCCGTATGTAGGAAGTACTCTAATGTACTTGACTTATGATATGTAATATTTTGGATTGTTATGTTATGATCAAGTTCCGCTGTGAGATTCTGATGTTTTATGTAGTTTATCTTCTATCTATCTTTTATGCTAATATAATGATACAACTTCCGAGGTGTTCGAAAGTTGGGTCATTACAATCCTAAACCTAGTGATTTGTACATCGTTCTTATTTTCGTTCCCCCTTCTATAAAACACGCTTACCTTCACCAAAATTCTGGAGCACAAATCAGTTTTCTCCAAATTGAAAAAAAATGGCATAAAGGATTCGCTATGTCCTCTATCCAAATCCAAATCCATCGCCAGTTTCCTCTTTTCCAATCTACAGCCCGCTTCCAAAATTGCTCCCATCATTCCTCTTCAAATCGGAGCCTCTAGTCATCGCCAATTTCTTGGTTTTGCTGCTGGAGCAAATCAATGAACTCGACAATAAGAGCCACCGCCTGCGCCACCGCTAGCATCCACCGCTATAGTTTTCTTTGTTATTTTATGGTGAGCATCTCACTCACGATTGATCTCAGCTTCAAGTAAATTGATTTTAACTTAAGCTAAATTATATGATGGTTGATTGCGGATGTGAGACACCTCTTGACTGACTAATTTAGTAGTGTTATGTTACCTGATTCGAATTTACCTACTGTATTTTGTACATGAATTTAATGAAGGAAAGTTAGGATTACACTTGTTTACTAAGGCTTTAGCTACATTTAAAGTTGGGATGGGTTCATTGTTGTGGACTGTGTCTACCTAAACTATGATATATTTACCTTGTTTGTTGCACTCATGTGAGTTGACACTACTTGAACCATGTAGGTTAGTTGACACTGCTTGAAACATTTATGTTAAATGTTGATACTGACACTACTTGAACTGCCTTATACAAATACATCATTTGTCAATGATTCGTACTGGTCCGTCAGTTTTCTTTGGCCTGATTGTTGAATTTGCTTTTTTATATTTGTTGCCATGATTTGCTGCTTTGCCGTATTGATACCATTTCACCTGTTGATCCCGTTTGAACACTCGTTGTTCACTTAAACTTAAAATTGAGATGCAATATGCAGGATTTTTCACCCTGTTCATTTTAATACCTGCCTACTTATAGGATTTGGTTAGTTCGAGATTTCTGTATACCTAAAGGGGTTGGGCATTCCATATGGGTTAGCTTTGCATGTCCGTTCATGTGTAACTGCCAAAATTTTCCAATCTTGCTACATTTTGCCACTACTGTACTCTGTTTTTCCTAAATTTGTTAAACTCTTAACTGTTAAAAATAATGCAAGTTAGAATGACCTGTGAGGCAAGTATGACACCAAGTATGAGCACCATCTTAAGTAATGTTAACATCATATACACTTGGACATCTTTAGAAGCATATACTTATGTGAGCAGTAGTTAGCACTTTGGTCTTGTCTTGAGTTCAAATGTTACTGCACGGTTTGTTTACCTTTGCATGCATGAATTTTTGTATACAGCATCCATGCCTGAACTACCTGGGATTCGATATATTAAACCATTTTGGTGCCACTTGCTCCATTATTGATGGATTTTGTTTTACTTTATTTTTTAAAGATTGTTATTATTATTATTATTTTACACTATTGAACCTTAGGAAGATATTTAAATTACTGGTTTTGTTTTGTGCCTAATAAAAGATTTAACTAAAGATGTCCTATCTTCTTTATAACCTGCATATATGATTACAATGCATGGAAAATTTAAGTAGGGTATAAATGAGGGATAGATTTACATACGCCAGTTGGGGATTGTAACACCCCACCTCCGTTAAGGTCACTCACAAAGGGAATGCCTTAACTTTGATGGAGCATTTTAGTAAACAGAACAGAAACTTACAAGACAGATAAAACAGTACTTGAAAAATTTATAACTTTATTTCAACAGAAACCGAAATAAGCTTGGTTACATCCTTTCAAATCACAATATCAGAATTCAAGTACAAAATATCAGTTTTGTACAAAAGCCTTCAGAATGCATAGTTTAAAATCATAATCCCCACAGAAGAAGACAAGCCATACTTTCAGCACTTCAAGCGGAAGAAATCTGGATCAAGCTAGAGTATTCCCTTCTACAAAACCTGGGGGGGGAACAGAAGAAAGGAGGCGAAACAACAAGGGTCAGACATAAAGTCTGGCAAGTCCAGTGACTTTCAGCATATGAATAGATAATAATAATAATGACATGAAAGCAAAACTGGATAAGAGATGGCAGTAACATGAGCAGCAGATAAAACAGCAGAAACAGAATGATGTAGACTAAGCCATGCTTCTTATTTATATCTTACTTCTCTACACTAATACTAGTATAACAGGATTAGGTGTCACCCTAATGTCTAAACTGAAACAGAAACGGGTACAGAATAATTTCCACAAAAGAGAGTGCTAGTAATGGGCCTGAACAGAAACAGACAGAAGCAGAATAGATTAATCCCCACGGAAATAGAATGTAGAATTAGGTGTACACTAGTAATGGGCCTTTACCACCTGAACAGACGGTACCACACAGAAACAGACAGGTGTTACCACCCAACAGAAATAGACGGTACTAGCAGAAACGGACAGAACTAAGTGTACCCTAAAACCCTACCCAAGCGATCGGCTCCCTAATACATAAATACCCTGTGCCAGCCCCACAAAAGGGTGTATCATTCCCTAAATTGGCAACCTTTGAATGACACAGACCTTTTTATAGATGTCACGGCGTCTTACATCCTCAGAGGCAGACTGGGATCCATGCACGCACATGACCCGGTTGGAACGCACCATCAACACCCCTCGCCATTATCAGAATGAATCGCTTGTAATTAGTTTAGCAGGTTTGGCATTTTCAACAGACTTAGCGGATGACAGATTTGGCAGACAAACAAATCTAGCAGACTAGGTAGTAGAGCAGAACTAGCAGATTAAGCAATATAACAGAACTAGCAGATTAGGCCAATATAGCAGAACTAGCAAATTAGCCAAATATAACAGATTTAATCATTCCTTAAAGTTTTACAAACATATCTTGCCTAATTATAAATTTGGCCTAAGTTCACATGCATAAATAATAGTCATGGTTCACAATATGATCATATACCCCATGTTTGAATTAAATTTACATGTCACAGATTATGGTCATAATTTACATGTCCCAATTTAGTTCAACTTGCCTAGTACAAAAGATTCACATATAAATTATACCAAATATAGCCATCGACAAAAATCTCCTACTTAGGTATTATTCACATTTGATAGATATCCTACTTTAAAGTAAATCTTTATACCTAAACCATATTCTCTTTATCTCAAACCATATGTTCAATACAGTCTATATTTATGTCCAATTATATACCTTTCTATGTTATGTCATCAAATCATATGTTCAATACCCTTTATGTTATAAATATAACATGTCCAGTCATATGTCTCAGATTTATGTTCTAGCTACAGTCCACGTTCTTTCCTCAAATTAGTCACCTATTGGTCATGCCAAATTTATGCATCATTCATTTTACTGTCCTAAACATTTCAGCGTATGTTAATCTCTTATGAGATTGGCTCAGGCTCGTGGTAGCCTGGCTATAAAACAAAAGGAGGAAAGAGATACAAAATAAGATCTAAACAAAACAGAACAGATATAACCTTAGATTCAGATTTAACAATTCATGTCACATTCAGAATTAACGTTTATATCGGAAAATAACTGTACTTGCCTTGGTTGGATTAAAGAAAGAACTTTATTTGTTGTAGAATCGTTGCAGAAGCCTTAATCTCTAATTTGAATTGAGTTGCCAAGGTTGATGTTGGTTAGCTTCTGGTTTTGATTCCAGCAGAGTAGCGACGCCATTTTTATTTTTATTAGAACAGAGGTAGAGTAGAGGCAGAATAGAATTGTGTGTAGAGAAGGCTAGGTCTTAGGCTGTATTTATAGGTGTAGGAACTCATTTAGGCCCTCAGATTAACCCTAGAACTCATCAGGTCCATCCAAACACGTCACAGCCCTCAAAATCGCACACACACGCACCAGGTTCGACCAGGGCTCGACCCCCAGGTCGACTACCCAGTCGACCTGGTCTGGAGGGTTGACTGCCCAGTCGACTCCCCAGTCGACCTGGGTCCTGAGGGGTCGACTGCCCAGTCAACTCCCCAGTCGACTTGGGCCCTGGGCGGGAAATTTCCCGCCCAACCCGCTTCTGGGTTTGATTTCGAATTTTGAATTCGAATTTCGAGCTGTTTTCAATTCAGAAGTTTTCTGAAACTTCGGAGGGTCATATCTCCTTCATACGGACTCCGATTCTCGCAAACTCGGACTCGTTTCCAAGCAGAATTCCGAGACGAACGCAATGGCGCAACCCGTTTCCCTTGATTCTTATTTTTAAAAATTAATTATCCTCTAATTTGTTAACTATACGTTCACAGAAAATACGCGGTGTTACAGGGATTTTCACCACTGTCACTCGAATTTGATTAGGAGGTGAATCTTACCTTGTATTTCCTTGTAGTCTCTTTATTTACTTGGGCATGACATTCAGTGCTTATTCGTACTGTGTAGTTTCAGTTACTTAGAGGTATTTGTTTATAGTATTTCGGTTGATCTATTATCTACGAACCAGTACTTGTATACTAAACACCTATATATATAGGATTAGTGTGCGAGTAAACATGTATATGCCCACTCTTATTGCATAATTACCCCTACAGTGTCTCTTGTTGTCGGCCATTAAATTTGAAAAGAAATTTCCTATCCCTTTTCCCATGTTGCATATTTTGTTTCCAGTTCTTTGTATTTAAATGTCATACTTCTTTTATGAACTGTGATTTTACTACATCCTAAACTTACATGCTAATAACATAACTATGTCATGTGTCATGTGAACCTGCATGTGCACTCTATCCGTTGGTTCATCGCAGTCTTATATGTATGATAGCACTATCCTTGTGGTCTTGACTTACTTTAGCTATTTCTGATTTCTGGGATGCTAGGGCAGTGCACACGTGCACCCGTACACGTGTGTATGCGCAGGCTTACATGATCATTTGTCCCTAAATTAAAAACTGATATGCACAGATATTACATTTGTTTTGGAACTGATACTACACTAGATGTAAACTGAATCAAACACATGCTATACTTAAGTTTTGTTGTATAGAACAGACACTGCATGGTGATAAGAACAGATCCTACACAACTTTTATTTTGTAAATATTTTGGAAGTCAGGATTAGCTGTTATGTTTCAGTTTACGTTGACGTTAATTTACTTGAACTATGATTAATCCCGACTCGAGTCTTTTTATGTTTTTGCATGGAATGCTCGGGTCAGACCTTGAGCGCTACAGATTTTAAAGATCACAGCTCAAGGATTCGAAGATTTCACAAAACTGGGGCATTTCGAAGACGCGCACTCTGAAGATGTTGAATAGTAAATATTTTACTTGTATTCAAATTTTGAATTCCGCCAAATAGAAAAATTTATATAAAAATTCAGATTATAAATAAAAGTTTATTTCTACTGTTCAATACTGTGTTATTTATTCTGTATTTTCTGTGTTGGTTCTATTTTAAATTCTATAAGCTAAATAATGATCCGTCGATTTGGACGTTTTAAGTTGGTTTAATCACCAATTTAAGCGGTCAAAAAGGCGGGACGTTACAAGTGGTATCAAAGCTTTGGTTTATTCAAAGCGTAGCTTATCAAGTTTAAATAAGTAGGATCGATACTAGAAAAGCGAATTTTGAAAATAGAAAGGTTTCCAAATAATATTTTTGAAAGTAATAGTAATTTTAAAATTGATTTTTTAAAGGTGAATTATTTTCAAAATATTATATGTTTTGAAAATTAGTATTTGAAACTAATACAGCGGAAACCAAATTTATTTTGATATTCAATTTTTCGGAATCCCCAGTCTTCGAATCCGGAACTGTGAGAGCTTTTCTTCGAAAAGGATCCCTTAGATTTGAATCTAGAATCCATCATTGGATGGTATATAAGGAAGATAAGTATAGAAGAAGTAACGAATATTATTTCTCTAATCATGTATTTTATAAATCAAAGACGATTGAAATTTATTGGAAATAAAATTCAGATAAGAATTTGAATGAGAAAAGGAAATTGGAAATCGTTTCGGAAATGAAATAATGAATTTTATTTTGAATTTGGAATATAAAATGGTATAATTGTAATTCAATTGTGTCAAAGTTTTTTAGCAAGATAATTTATAATTAGTTCTGAGCCAATACTGTATAATCGAATACATGAATTCGATACTAAGATATAAACTTGTAAATTAATTAACGAGAAGTGAGGTGTAAACGGGAGTTATGAACGAGGCAAAATATAAATGAAGATTTTAAAATGAAATCAAAACTGATTTGATATGACGAATCATTTTGTCTTACTATAAAGTTCTCGAACCCTCTGACAAAAAAAATCTCTTCTTTTGCCTTGGCAAGGCAAAATTTCCATTGCTATTTCGAATTGTCTCCTCCAAAAGGGAGTACAAAAGTTTCTCACTCGGAAACCATTATCAAACTTAGCTTACCATTCAACCAGTCTGATTTCGTTTATAATGCGTTGTTGTTACTCAACTTTTGGATTACGAATTCGATCATGGCTTCGTGATTACGAAAAAATCCAAGGCGTTGTTGTCCTCCTCATTTAAATCCAAGTATTAGCATAAATTATCTATTTACATGTTACCCCATTTCTTATTACAATTATCTGAAAATCTGTTTTGTTGATTTCGATTGCTTTGATAGATCGGTAGTTCTTTGATTGGATATTTGGGTGCATTATTCAATGGTGTGTTGCTTATAAGTCTTGTTATCACTTTATTTGCTCTTGTCATCATCGAGAGTAGCAGCCAAAGCCTTGGAAGAACGTATGTTGTCCTTCTACTTTGTGCACTTTTGCTTGATATTAGTTGGCTTGGGTTTCTCTCACATTCTACATGGAACTCTGCATCTGAAACGTACAGAACCTCTTTTGTGTTCACATTCAGATTTACTTTAATTATGCATATCATTGGGTTTTCCACGAGATTCTTGTCTTCATTTCCGTGGATCCAAATGTATAGATTAGGGCCTACATCTGATAATCCTGCCTACCGAGAAGTGGACTACGACATAAGAATTAGTTTTTTTAAATCCTGCTACTCGTGACATAGACCGATAGAATTCCAATTCCGCTGACATTTTAGGTGGTGCCATCTATGATTCATCTTATTATCCTTCCCTCTTTGAATATGGTCTATATCAGCAAATTCATAATTTGGTGTATTCGGTTTTCCTTCGGACTGTTGTGGTGAAATTTGTTGCGATGTAGATTAGTTCTGATGGTCAAGCCGAGACTGTTTTTCAAAACTCAACCTTCAATATGCATGAAAAAACATATGTATCATCTTCAGAATTGGTGAAGTCAATAAAAAATTCAGTACACCAATATGGATAATATAGCAATGAATGCAGATTGAATTGTCATGGTATTCAAGAACTGATGTTTTAGTATGCCTCTTCTCCAAGGAGATACTTTTGATTCTGATACCCATTTCTACTACATTTTATATGGAAATGTGGTATAGAACTATTTTATTTGTTTATGATATATAGTCGCTCTACATCTTTCCTTCACTCATGACTAGGTCAGGTGATTTGTGTGTGACTAGTATATTCAGTTCCAGTTGATTGAACTGTCATTCTTATTATTCTTTAATTAGTTAAGGACCATTTATAGTGTAGAAATAGGAATTCTTTTAGGAGAGAACAAATTTCAGTTACCGTCGTGACTGCTGTTCTTATTTAGTAATGACTTTTGGAGCGATGCTTTAAGTTGACGGGGTATGCTTCCTTGCAAAACAAATTGTGGACAATGCAACGGATACTTTTTCGAGCCCAATATGGGAATTTCACAGCAATAACATTGACTTGTTTGTTAAACTTCTTTTATTATTTATTTGTAACATGAATAATATTTAGCAAGAAAAATCTTCCTAATTAACTACTTTGAACTGTTTTTGTTAACGTGATTGATATATGGTACATGTGTCAGTGTTCTTTGAAAATCAACTCGTTATTTCAATAATTTTTTTATAGGAGTAAATAACGTTTGGGAGAAAAAATGTTGCAAATGAAATTGAAAATAAAGGAAATAGGAGTTGACCAGTATGGTGAGATTATTCTGAAGTTCAGAATATAAATCAAATGAGATTTTTCCGAAGTTCGGAACATATTATCGAATAAGAGACTATTCGAAAGGAAGTTATCTATAGGAGTCGATTATGTCGAATTTCAGGAAAGGACCGTTTACTTTCCATTTTTAATAAAATTTAATATATTATTCATATATTCAGATTAAAGAATAAAGTATATTTTAAAATAAATTTTTTTCCGAAGGTATGAATTATTGTCAATGTTTATTGTGAAGAAAATAAATTCTTAACTTATAATCGGAAATTTTGAGAATAAATGTTTTGTTGGTGTTTGAAGTAGTGAATTTTATCTGTTTCGAAGTTAATAATGGTGTTCAGTTAAGGTGTGAGAGGTAAATATACCCCAACTTGATTGTCTTCATTATTAACTAAGAAATGGTTACGATTCAATAGCGGGAGTGGTTAAATGAAGTAAATGAGTGTTAACAGTTAAGTGGAATAACTATATTTTATCTAATATCTGATTAAATAACGAATTTAGAAATGTTTTCTCTTGAGAATAAAGTGTATTAATTATAGAAAATAGATATGATAATTGGGAATATTTTTCAAAAGACCGCGAGAGGCTGACAAGTTTTGATAAATCGGAATGGCGAGAACTGAAGAGCAGAACGCCGCACGACGCAAACAAAGAGCGACAGAACATATGAGAAGTCGATTCATAAACTGAATTTGAGAATTGCGTAAGCAATAATTTGATAAGAATTAAGAGATGGAGTTTATAAATTTAGAAACTGACTGGAGATTAGTTAAGTTGAATAATTTCTTGAGTGTTGATCTGATGTTGGTTTCGGCCTTCGGGGTTGACGCTTAGGGAATTGTTCACTTGCTAATTTGCAGTCGAAGGATGTGGATGTCGAAGGATAATAGTGCGTGAAAAAAAATGGAAAGAAAAAATTGTTATAAAAATGTGAATTCTGGAATTTTGGAAATGTAAAGATTTGAATTAATTGATAAATTGAATAATTGGAAGATTTGAGTAATTGGAGAATTGGAATAAAATTGGGTTATAGAAATGGATTCATAAATTTGAGTTTGAAAGGATATCAAATAACTGAGTTGATTAAGAGATCAAAACTGAAATTTTGAAATTGGAATGGAATTTAAGGATATTCGATTCTGGATATTGGATATAGAAGTTTCCGAAACTTATATGGGAAATATATAAGAATATAGTGAAATTGAAAATTATTTAATTGGGAGATAATCAATTTGAAATTGAATCTGATATAATGGAATTTATATAAAATGAGAAGTCTGGAGAAATGTTTTGGAAAGGAAATCTTATGTAAGTTGACATAAGTATGATTTATAAGGAGTTTGTGTATTTAGTATTATATGTTTTCAACGTAAAATAAGGAAAGTACCTTCTTTTTCCGTTGAATTTCGAGCTTAGTTAAGATGTGCTGCCGGTGGTAGTAGGTCATCCGGACATAAAACTCGAGTTGTCTGAAAGAACACGACCGTGTAGCGTAATTCCCAGAGCTGTAGATAGCCTACGGCGGACGGATGTTTCTTGGAGAAACCAAGCGTAACCATTGTGTCTGCTGCGATCTACAGTCGTGATAAGGGCGTAATCCGCAGGGCTATGAAAGCTTACGGGTATGGATGTTTCCTGAGGGAATCATGCGTAACCATTGTGTACCTGCGGTCCCCATGGCATATCTACAAGTGAAAGAGATGTGAACACTAGAGTTACTAAAGGTAGAATGGAGCCATGTAATGTGTGGAATATCTTAGTAATGGTGAACCACCTAGTTGATGCAGCACTGTCTTCGTGACTTGATTGGTCTTTGTGACCTGATTTATCTTTGTGACTTGATTAGTCCTCGTGACTTGAAGTATCTTCACAATTCCATGATTTGTTTTCGTGATCTTGAGATAGAGCAGTCAACGCTGAGTAACCTCAGATTTTCTTTTGATCGTAAATATTTTCTATTGATCTGTCCATGACGAAATTCGCAGGGAAGTGATTTCCTAGTTTTCTGGGGGATCCAGACGAAACCATTATGTATCTGCGATTCATGAAAAATCAACATATCAATATCACATTGGTACTTTTCGTATCTGTTTTTAATTTTTGAAGTATTTTCACTGGGAGTTGAAGCAAGGATATGTAGTACTTGAAGATTTTAGTCATGCGCCTGGCCAGTGTATGCCTAACATCTGTGAGAACAACAATAGAGTTGTCAAACTTCGAGTTATCAAGTATTTTCAAATCAATAATTCGAAATTTAAACTATATTTTACTTAGTAAATTAAGAAAGAATTTCTGAGTAATAGTACAAATATTTTCTTTATAGGAGTATAAAAGGTTTCGGATCGTGGAGATTTTCAAATCGAAAATTGTTAACTTGAAGAGGAGATGTTATGTACACCCTTAAATATGTGATGGGAAAGATAAAATGGGTTATGGATGTAAGGAGATTTGGTTGAGCTTGAATTATAGGAAATAAGTTCAACCATGGATAAGTAAGCATCAACAGATCAGGTTTATGAAGAAATTTGGAATAATTTGGGATGCATAAATCCAGTTTATGCAGAATTTGAAATTCAAGAGTGGTTTTGAATGAAAATTTGATTTTTTGTATTAATTGAGTATAATGAATAAACAAAGAGGATCAATGACTTAAATGTCGACATTTAAATTAGTTGTGGGAGAATCACGCAAATATGAAAATTTGAAGTACACAGTGTTATAACTCTAACGATTTTTCCTTTTCGAGGACGAAAAGTTTTAAAGGGGGTAGATTGTAACGTCCCAGAAATTTTGATAACTGGATTATGAATTTATTTATGAATAATCAATTTATATCGATGTTTGAGTTAGAAATTAAAAATCGAATAGATATTTGAGTTGAATTCAACAGCCAATGCAGTATGGTTGGTTGAGAATAAAATATTTAATATTGAATATTTGAATTTAAATTTGATTGGATATTTGACTTAGATTCGGAATTCGATTAGAAAATAAAAGTGGTTGAATATGAAATAAAACGTTATTAACATTAAATAAATTAGAAATTTTATTTGTTAAAATATATGGAAAAGCGGCTTGAATACGTATGTATTTATAAAGGAATTAAAATTAACATTTCATGTTCAAAAGTAAACAAAGTTGTTGGTAGATAAACGAAATAAAATCAATGAACCGATAAATAATTTAAAATACGTTGTACACAAACGAAATCGGATTATAGTTAAATTAATTTTATTGAATTCAAAACTTTGAAATATGGAGGTATGCCAAATTTTGTTGCGTTTGGAGATTATGTTAATGGTACAAATACGAAGCATTCGACGAAAACTAGCGGTAGAAAATAATATTAAATTAAACGTAAATAAACTATCCCCAAGTATTTCCTATCTTAAATATAACCCACCTCAGTAAAAATCTAAGTCGACCTATATTCTGGGAAAACGCGGCTAT
Source organism: Allium sativum (assembly GCA_030737875.1). Taxonomy (NCBI): domain Eukaryota; kingdom Viridiplantae; phylum Streptophyta; class Magnoliopsida; order Asparagales; family Amaryllidaceae; genus Allium; species Allium sativum. Next base: position 1,038,955,245 of record CM060913.1, on the reverse strand, counting down.
CCTAAACCAAGTGATTTGTACATTGTTCTTATCTTCGTTCCCTCTTCTATAAAACACTCTTACCTTCACCAAAATTCCGGAGCACAAATTAGTTTTCTCCAAATTGGAAAAAAAATGGCATAAAGGATTCGCTATGTCCTCTATCCCAATCCAAATCCATCGCCAGTTTTCCTCTTTTCCAATCGATAGCCCGCTGCCAATATTTCTCCCATCATTCCTCTTCAAATCGGAGCCTCTAGCCATTGCCAGTTTCTTCCTTTCGCTGCTGGAGCAAATCAATGAACTCGACAATAAGAGCCACCGCCTGCGCCACCGCTAACATCCACCGCTACAGTTTTCTTTGTTGTTTTAAGGTGAGCATCTCACTCATGATTAATATCAGCTTCAAGTAAATTGATTTTAACTTAGTCTAAATTATATGATGGTTGATTGTGGATGTGTGACACCTCTTGCCTGACTAATTTAGTAGTGTGTTCGTGTCTATATTTATGTTACCTGGTTCGAATTTACCTATTGTATTTCGTACATGACTGTATTGAAGGAATGTTAGGATTACACTTGTTTGTTAAGGCTTTTGCTACATTTAAAGGTTGGTATGGGTTCATTGTTGTGGACTGTCTCTACATAAACTGTGATATATTTACCTTGTTTGCTGCATTCATGTGAGTTGACACTACTTGAACCATGTAGGTTAGTTGACACTGCTTGAAACGTTTATGTTAAATGTTGGTACTGACACTACTCGAACTGCCATATACAAATACAGCATTTGTCAATGATTCGTACTGATCCATAAGTTTTCTCTGGCCTAATTGTTTGCATTTGCTTTTTTATATTTGTTGCCATGATTTGCTGCTTTGCCGTATTGATACCATTTCACCTGCTGATCCCATTTGAACACTCGTTGTTCACTTAAACTTAAAACCGAGATGCAATATGCAGGATTTTTCACCCTGTTCATTTTAATACCTGCCTACTTACAGGATTTGGTTAGTTCGAGATTTCTGTATACCTGAAGGGGTTGGGCATTCCATATGGGTTAGCATTTGCGTGTCTGTTCATGTGTAGCTGCCAAAATTTTCTAGTCTTGCTACATTTTGCCACTACTGTACTCTGTTTTTCCTAAATTTGTTAAACTCTTAACTGTCAAAAATAATGCAAGTTAGAATAACCTGTAAGGCAAGTATGACACCAAGTATGAGCACCATCTTAAGTGATGTTGACATCATATACACTTGGACATCTTTAGAAGCATATACTTATGTGAGCAGTAGTTAGCACTCTGGTCTTGTCTTGAGTTCAAATGTTACTGCACGGTTTGTTTACCTTTGCATGCATGAATTTTTGTATACAGCATCCATGCCTGAACTACCTGGGATTCGATATATTAAACCATTTTGGTGCCACATACTCCATAATTGATGGACTTTGTTTTACTTTATTTTTTAAAGATTGTTATTGTTATTGTTATTGTTATTATTATTATTATTATTTTACACTATTGAACTTTAGGAAGATATTTAAATTACTGGTTTCGTTTTGTGCCTAATAAAAGATTTAACTAAAGGTGTCTTATCTTCTTTATAACCTGCATATATGATTACAATGCATGGAAAATTTAAGTAGGGTATAAATGAGGGTTAGATTTACATACGCCAGTTGGGGCTTTCACCACTGTCACTCGAATTTGATTAGGAGGTGAATCTTACCTTGTATTTCCTTGTTGTCTATTTACTTGGGCACGACATTCAGTGCTGATTCATACTGTGTTGTTTCAGTTACTTAGAGGTATTTGTTGATAGTATTTCGGTTGATCTGTTATCTACGAACCACTACTGTATACTAAACACCTATATATATAGGATTAGTGTGCGAGTAAATGTGTATATGCCCACTCTTGTTGCATAATTAGCCCTACAGTGTCTCTTGTTGTCTGCCATTAAACTTGAAAAGAATTTTCCTATCCCTTTTTCCATGTTGCATATTTTGTTTCCAGTCCTTTGTATTTAAATGTCATACTTCTTTTATGAACTGTGATTTTACTACATCCTAAACTTACATGCTAATAACATAACTATGTCATGTGAACCTGCATGTGCACTCTATCCGTTGGTTCATCGCAGCCTTATATGTATGATAGCACTATCCTTGTGGTCTTGACTTACTTTAGCTATTTCTGATTTCTGGGATGTTGGGGCAGTGCACACGTGTACCCGTACATGTGTGTATGCGTAGGCTTCCATGATCATTTGTCCCTAAATTAAAAACTGATATGCACAGATATTACATTTGTTTTGGAACTGATACTACACTAGATGTAAACTGAATCGAACACATGCTATACTTAAGTTTTGTTGTATAGAACGGACACTGGACGGTGATAAGAACAGATCCTACACAACTTTTATTTTGTTAATATTTTGGAAGTCAGGATTCGCTATTGTGTTTCAGTTTACGTTGAAGTTAATTTACTTGAACTATGATTAATCCTGACTCGCATGTTTTTATGTTTTTGCATGGAACACTCGGGTTAGACCTTGAGTGCTACAGATTTTAAAGATCACAGCTTAAGGACTCGAAGATTTGACAAAACTGGGGGGTTTCGAAGACGCGCACTCTAAAGATGTTGAACAGTAAATATTTTTCTTGTACTCAAATTTTGAATTCCGCTGAATAGAAAAATTTGTATAAAATTTGAGATTATAAATAAAAGTTTATTTCTACTATTCAATACTATGTTATTTATTCTGTATTTTCTGTGTTGGTTCTGTTTTCAATTCTATAAGCTAAATAACAATCCGTCGATTTGGACGTTTTAAGTTGGTTTAATCACCAATTTGAAGCGGTCAAAAAGGCGGGATGTTACATTTGTAGTCAGAAACATCATTTATCGATTTGGGATTCCCAAAGTCATTATAACTGACATTAGAACCCAATTCGATATCGTAGAATTCAGAAATTTATACCAAAAGTATATAATGGACTAAAGATACACAGCAGTAGCTCATCCGCAATCAAATGAACAAGCTGAAGCGATAAACAAATGTTTACATTAAAAGTTGGTCACTAGTGACGATCAACCCCCAATCGTGTGTAGAACGCACGATTACTGATTATAAAATGCATAAAAAGTAAAGTAAACGGGGAAAACACGCAGAATTTTTATGGTGGTCATAAAGAAGTATACCACACTTGGCTAGGGGAGTAGGTATTAAGATATAGCGGTAGGCTTTCGCGCTGACCACATTAAAAGAGGGGGGCGAGCATTATCCATGGTCGGCTTTAGAGTTTCCGAAACATTATCCATATTGAAAAAGAACATCCATAGCAACTAATGAATTATTACTAAAGACATTTTAAGAGGACATCGATTGATTCCAGAGCATGCCTAGGAGCTAAATCCTAACCCCATACATGTGTACATCAAGGTGTCCTTTTTATTGGAAGAAATACATCAAAAAATCTAATTAATGATAATGCCGCAAGTGCTAGTCTCAGGGTCCCTTCCGTTTCCAGGAGCTCGTGGATTGACCTGAGAAGCTTGGGCAGAAGGCCGTGGCGGCAAGGAGACGACACGACTCTTGACATATTCGGGAAGCTTCCCTTTTCTGACTCGATCCTCAATGAGATCGCGCAGATGGCGGCATTCATTGGTGCTATGTCTAGCTACGTTGTGGAACACGCAATGTTTGCCAGAATCGAGCTCCATCTGGGTTGGTTCTCGTCGAGGTCGTCTTGGAGTGGGCAGGGACCCGCGTGTATCAAGGTAGATATCGAGCAGAGAGGAATTGGATTTGGTGTACTGGTCATAATTACTTTCGATCTGAGGTCGCACATCACACTCGTCCTTTTCCAGGGCCTTTCCTCTTCCTTTGTTCTGGCCGTTGTTGTTGAGTGAACCTTGCTATTTGGCGGCTAGGACCTCAAGGCTCTCCAACTCAATGCTGGCATCTTCTTGTCAGAGGAATCGCTCGGCCTCAGAATAGAAGTCATCTATATCCTTAGGGGGATCTCTGGTTAAAGAGATTAAGAATTATGATCGGTTCTGAACTCTTACAATGGCGGCCATAAGTACCATCGATGGCTTGGGCCAGTCGACTGACACTACTGCCGCGTTGAACCTTTCGAGGAAGGATCTAAGCATTTCTCCTGATCGCTGCTTGATGGTGGATAAGAACATAACACTCTTCAGTCGAGAGATATGTACTCTGAATTACTCGATGAAGCGGGTGACCAGAGTGTTCCAGCTGCTGATCGACTCTGTTGTCAGCTGTCAAAACCACATTCTGGCTATGTTAGTGAGCAAGAGTGGGAAGCACTTAGCCATGACGTTGGTTGATGCGCCGAGTACTTCCATATGCCGCATGTATCGCATAAGGTGGATGGTTGGATCAGTGCGACCGTTGTATGGCTCGATAGCTAGGAGCTTGAAGTCCGGAGGGTTTCAGGAGTTTTTGATTTCCCTAGTGAAAGGGGCAACGATTGACATTATCTATGTCTTGCTGCGAGGAAGTGCCCCGAGTAAAGCGTCGGATGTTGCTTGCAAGCTAGCTTCCATCTCCAAGGAGTCACTGCCATGAATTTAGCTCAGTATCCGGGGAAGATTCAGTGTGAGGATTTGGCAAAACCATGCTCGGAAGGGTGGCCGTTGGCTGGGCCCGCCTTCCGAGAGTTGAGAGAACGTGTGAGGGAAGGTGAGCTCTGGTAGGTGGTTCTGGGGAGAATGGCCCCTCTTGAACCTAAGGAGTAGTGGGTCGAGCCGTATCCTCAACGGAGGGCCAAGGCTGATCCAGCATAGCATGTGATGTTCGAAGCTCGAAGGTGCCCCTGGTGGGAGCGAGGTTAGTAGGGTCTATGGTAGCATTTTTCTTCTGCCGTTGTGAGGACCGGTATGGTGGGGTGGCTTCCCTGGTTTGAAGGGAAGGCCGTACCAGCTCTTCATTGAGGGTGAAGAGTGTTAGTCTGGTCTATGGTAAGATTCCGGGTTGTAATGGGAATGGCATTGATTCTGAGGGACCCGGTGGCTGCTTGACTGGTTCGATAGGTCGAGCTATTCCTAAGAGTGGAGGCAAAGTGTTCAACCGATCTAGATCTTAATCGCGAGCCTCCTGAGGTTCTACTGCTACAGCTGCGCTGGTCGCTGGAAGCGATACTCCTAACTAGGATCGATTTGTTGGTGGGACCAAACCAGGATGAAATAAAGGTGTAGCCTGACCAGTGGCCTGATTCCGTGCAGACCAAAGATCAGTTGTTGCCCCAGTCTCGGTCGGTGGAGGAATTGATGTTGAAGCGTTCAATCCTGTCTCTAGTCGACCGAGAAGGTGATCCATCAACTGCTGCTGTCATTCGAGGAGTTTATCCAGAGATGTCATATGGTCTCTGAACTCGACCATGATTTTATCCATGTCGTCCCGGGTAAGAAATCGAGATATATCTTCACGAGAGAAAACTTTGTGACTGGCTTATGTAGCATTAGTATCGGCTACATCGGTGTTTGCGGGACAAGATGATGTTGTGCCTTTCTATCGCTTGTTCGCCATGGATTAAGGCAAATCCCCCTTCCTAGTGCGCCAAAGTGTTCACGTCAAAAATTGGTCTCCAGTGACGATCAACCCCCAATCGTGTGTAGAAAGCACGAATACTGATTATAAAATGCAGAAAAAGTAAAGGAAACGGGGAAAACACAAAGAATTTTTATAGTGGTTTGGCAAAGACGGTGCCTACGTCCACTTTATATATATTACTTTTGCTTTTGATTACAAGTACAATGCTTTATCTATTTGGAGAAAAGAGAGAAGGCGACTATTTTCTCTTCCAGATAATGTTTTTCTGGGAAGAAGAAGAAGTATGAGCCGAAAAAAGAAAGGTCAGAAAAATCCCTCCCTATCCTCCTTAAGCTTTGAGGTATTTATAGGCGGGGATAGCAGCTTGGGTTGTTGTGACGTGGCCCGGCCTTTTCGGGAAAGTTCGGACACGTGGAGTCCATCACTTGGTTAGAATAGCGGCTGAAGACTGATTCCACTATTCACAAATAGTATCCTTGGAAGTTGTGGCTAAAGTGGCATCCATGGTGAGGTATATCAAAAGTAGAGCTTTGTCAGGATATGGTTGACGGCTTTTTCTTCCTTGAGAATCGGGCCATGTATTTGAACAACTCAGCTGGATATTTAATGTAGATCTGAAATACTCGGTCGGTACGCCTTGTGCGAGAGCGGTTCTCTCGGTTGACTGGGAGACCGAGTCTTCCGGGGTGAGATATCGACTTGATTGGCCCGATATGCGGCTACTTCGGGTCGAGCTTCTGCGGAGCTTCCTGGAATGCGATCTGTCTAACTCGACTGGTTGCGCGTTTGGGCTTCGATTAGGCCCGTGCTTCTTTTACCTAAAAGAGGGTTAACAACAAAGTTATTAAGTCCATCCTTAAAAAACAATTGGAACAGGCAAAGGCCATGTGGGTCGATGAATTACCATTAGCATTATGGGCTTATCGAACGACTTACAAGACGGTAATAGGTCACTCCGCTTTTTCACTTTCATTTAGATCAAAAGCGGTTATTCCGGTGGAGTTGAATGATCTCTCTCACCTGATGACATATTACGATCCGATGACAAATAAAATGCTTCTCCTCGAATCCCTGGATATGGTTGAAGAAAAGAGAGAAGTAAATTTGCATGCCTCGAGGCATAAACGCCAAGTGGCACGCTGTTATGACAGGAAGGTTTGTCCTTGGACCTTCGAACCTGGAGACTTGGTATTAAAGCGTGTCTTTCTACCCCCGATTCATCTAGGTCCGAAGTGGGAAGGACCATATGTCATCCAGTGGAAGCTTAATACAGGAGCTTTCAAGTTAACGACCGTAGATGGCGAAAAGATTCTCAGAGCTTGGACTGCCCTACACTTTTGGAAGTATTTGACTTAGATTTGTGTTTTTTTTCTTTTGTTTGATGAACCATGTAAAAAGGCACAACTTGCCTACAAAAGTCTGGTTAACATAAACACAAAATTATAAAGTGGGCATAGGGCCACAACTTGGCCGAACCAATATAAAATATCGTGTGTGATTTACTTTTCCTGCATAAACCTTTTTATATATTTTGTGATTACTATGATCTGAGTATGAGGCACTAGAAATTTGAATTGAAACCAAAGAAAACGAGACAACTGTTTGCATAACATGATAAAAAGGACAGGAAGATGATGTCCCAAATTCTAACCCTCATGATTCGAGAAATAGTATAAAGGACGGAAAGACGATGTCCCTAAGGCATGAAGGTGCACCACGATTTAAGATCGCCTTGAGTACACTCTAACCTGACCACGCGACAGGAGAGTATAAAGGCACTAAGAATGAGTGCCAATGAAAAAGGATTTTTATCCCACTAAAAGATTGGGGGTAGCCTAATGCCAAGACTAATCAATCCCGAACAAGCCCTGGCCAGGCACCTTATTCAGGATTGATAGGGGGAATGCACATAACACTTGCTCGTTGTTAATTACTTAGTTAATAAAGATCAACGTCATGACATTACATGTGCTATTCTTTTCAGGAAGCCCAAACTGGTAGGACTGTTTATTTTGTTTGGTTCATTATACAACTTAGTACTTGTCTCTTGTGTTTGCACTTAATTGAAATGAGTGACAAAAGAATGTGAATGTCTTGCATCACAGGAAAATGAACCAATAATGATAAGCGATTTTATATACACAACTACAAGGTTGTACAAGGGAAATAATTGAAAGATGCGAGGCCCACACTCGGTACAGCAACCGCAGGCCAATGTAAAAAAAATAGGCAAGTTCAAGCTACATTTACTTAGGTTTGGGGGAGGTTTTGGATTTTTTGGCAGCTTTGAGCTTGGATCTTTCCTCTTTTTCGGCTTTAGTGAGAATGCGCTTTTTCTTACTTTTGTCGACTGGGGGCACATTGGGATCGATCGAGGTTTGTTGCCTCAAACTTCCAGTTATTGACCTGGTGGAAAGCTTAACGATCAATCCTAATGAAGGAGCAATGGCTTTAAGAGGATCAACATTAAGGGGCTCTTCTTGTTCGACTTTGGCTTTTAATTGCGCATCCTTTATGGCCTTCATTTCAGCCAAAGTCATATCATCGGCCTTATCTGAAACCCCAGTCACCACTACAACGTCATCTCCCTCATTATCGTCGTTACCACCATCTTCTTTCAGGGCATTTATCATATCCCCATATTTGGGAGTCTCTATTGTGGACAACGAGAGGGCTTTGTCAGAAACCTCCTCCTTCTTCTCCTCAACTTTCTCAGCAGACTTTGCGTCGATGACTTCTTTTGGCTGCTCATCAGTCTTCTTAGCTGTCTCCGCACCTACAGGGCGAGAAGAAATAGTTACTAACTTAGTAGAAAAATCGGATTACTCGATTGCTTCTCTAATGGTGTGATGGAAGGTTGAAATGCCCTAATGAACTGAGGTGAAAAGGTGGAAATACCTTCAGATGATTTCGCAGCATGAGCAGCGGGAATCTCTGGAGTCATCTCAGTAATGGGAGACAAGAGAGACGCTTGAGGAAGCCCGGGATGTTCAAGGTCGTACTCCTTTGACTCGGCAATCCCAGTGGTAATGAATGAAGATCCAATTTCAAGGGTATGCTTTCCCTTAAGTTAACGCCTCTCCTCCTCCACAGTGACAGCGATAAGTTTACTCCCTTCGGCCAAGTGTGCTACCTCCTTACACTTTAAATATTTACCCATGAGCTTATCCTCGTCGATTGAATCCACCTTGAGCTCTTGTTTTTTCCCATTCGAACACCTGATCCCATACATATACCAGAGTGGTAGGGTAATCCTTGATCCATGCAATGTATCGATGTCGGATTACTTGATCAATGAATCCCATCATGGTCTCAGCACTCTCATCCAACTCTTTTTGGGCTCCCGCAAGCTGATCATTAATCTTCTCGACTTGTTGTAAAGCCATGTTTGTATTTCCCTCGGAAAAGGTTGCCCTTGTCTCAAACACCATCAGTTTGGCCTCTAACTCTGCATTCTTCCTCGCCAAATTCGCTTTCTCCTGTTCAAGACGATAACAAGCCAACCTGGCCGTGGTGCTTTCAGACATACCATCCTCGGCTTGCTTCTTTAAGTCTGTTTGTTCCTAGCTATGAGAATCGAGCTCGGTATGGTAACACTTTTGTAATTCTTTAAATTGCTTCATGTAGGTATCTGGATCACGTTGCACAAAGGCAAGTTTGGGTTGAGCATCCTCAAGGTCTTTCTCAGAGTTTTCGATGGCTTTTGCATCATATTTGGCAGCATCCTTCATGGTTTTTACATCGGCTATCAAGTCCTGAATGATCCTGGACAAGTCTGCACGTACCTTTTCATCTCTTTGTATTGAGTATCTGCTTCATCAATTTTGGCCTTAACAACAGTTGCCCAGTCAGAGTCTAATGGCTTAAGAGATGGAACAAAATGCATGTTCCCGAAGTGGTGTTCGGGAAATTGTTCTTCAGAAGTTCTAATTTGGCTTTATTTTCATCATTAAGTATGACCGGTCTTGTGGTGGTAATGTCAATGTTACGACGCCTAGATGGCATGATGGATGTTCTATCTTTCTCAGACCCCTTGCTTGGTTCCTTTTGTTTCTCTTTTGGGTCAGTGCCCTTCTTTGATTTTTTTTCCTAATGAGTTTTATCCTTATATGAAACAGTAGTTTTGGAAGTGTGTTTGTCTCCTTCATGATGAGTAGAGTGGCTTTTGTGTTTTTCCAATTTCGTGCAACGAGGAGATCGAGAGCGAGAAGATCGATAAGGTGGAGGGGGTCGATTCCTCTTGTCATCTATTCCCTGACTTTCCTGTTGATCATGTCCTGCACCAAAATCCATTATGGGCATGCTCGAGCTAACATCCCTTATGTAGTAGCGTTGGCGCACTATTTGTCCTGCAAAAGGATACGAGTAAACATTAGATTTGAGATTGAATCTAAAGCACAAGTGTTGTGACGAGCAGTGCAAGTGCAGTGATATCCTAAGTGATTCCCCTGTAACAGACCTGAGCCTGGAGGTAGGCCAGTGTGCACGGTTTCCCTGGCTTTCATAGGGGTAACTTCTTCTTTAGAGGTAAAGGTAAGAGGATATGTTCTAAAGTCGTTTGAAGTATAAATGGTATCAAGCAAGGGAAGTCCACCCAAACCCTGATATATGGAATCATCCACAGTGGACCCATCGCCTTGAGACTTGTTAGATGGCAGCCCTGTTGGAGAAATCGTTTTTTCAAGGGTAGTCGCATCTTCAGGAGTGATGTATTTGTCTCTATCCTTATCAGCTATGTTTGCTAATATATCGTCTTGAGTTGAAGTGGGATAAGGGATTTTCTTAGGCATCGTTGGCTCGCTCGAACTCTCTCCCTTCTCAGGTAAAATTTCAATTGGCCCCTCGACTGGAGGTGTATATACATAGGGACCTTCTCCATGGCCTATACTATGAGTAATAGCAACTAAGCAATGGCGGTGAAGATACTCATCTACTAGGCAGTCTCTGATGGTCAAGAATTTTTGGTCACCTTTAAGCAGTTGGTTCTAACGATCAAAGTATACCAGATGCTTTTCCTATTTCGGATTAGGGACTGCAGGTGAGAATGAACAACAGTCGATACATTTACAAAAGCAGTGGAAATTAGAAATTAAAGTTTGAAATCTTTAACTTGATTTAAGCCATCTCCTAGCACATCCTGGTTGTTGTTTGATATAGAAACGTTCAGGTCTTGGATCACCAACTTTGCTGCTAAATGGAACACTAATGATTTTCTCTTTGGCACTGATTCAAAATATACAAAGGAAGGGGTATCCTGGGTTCAATGCTTGAAGTTGTAAAAGAAATGAACATCCTCAAAGGTGAGCTCAGTGCCTAGAATTTCCCTGTAAGCAATGTATAAGGTATACATATAAGCATAGGAGTTGGGTTGGAGCTGCATTGGAGCAATCTGCATTTGTCCCAAAAAATAGACTACAAATGGCAGGAGCGGAAGTATCGCCCCAACAAGGTACATTAACCTACTAATCGCCATATACCCTTTGGGTGGATTATGAGGCCGATCCGTTTCAGTAGGCAACTCAGTATCTTTTCGAAGAATTCCATGTTTCAAGCATATTCGTGTGAGTTTGGCATTGTCAATGGTCGACGCAACGGGGTCGCTAGTTTGTCCAGAATAATAACATGTTCGTATTCGTCTGGAGCGCGGTTGTCTCCTACTCCTCCTTCCTCTTCCTCATCCATAGAGACATCGCCGCTGGATAATACTTCACTTTCATGAGTCTCTATTTCATAGTCCGGATCCTCACAATCCCATTCAGGATCCGAAGTGGAGGATATGCCTTTGATGATGGGATTTTCGGATGGTCCTATGGCCTCTTTTCTCTCTGCCAACCTAGCTGAGCGCCTCTCAGTCATAATTGTTGTACTATCGAAGAGATAATAGAGATTATAGTATAGCTGCCAATGCCCCCTCCCCCCCCCCCCCCCCCCCCGTATGTGTATGTGTGTGTGTGTGTTTGTGCGCTAAGTTGTGCAAATATGTACAATGTTGAATACAAGAATAGCAGAGAAGTAAAGCAGTATGGAAAGTATCTGCATGTCCATAAAGTCCAAACAGTTCAGTTCGGAGGGCTCTATCCTAACTGTTCATAAAGTCAAAAGCCATAAATAATTTTGGTTAAGTTAGTTAAAACATACTCGCATCTCATGCTAAATAACAGCGGATCGGTTCAGAAGTCTAGGTCAATAGAGGACCGGTTCAGAGGTTTATATCATAAGCGAATCAGTTCGGACATCAACAGATCGGCTCGGGTGTGCGTGGCTCCAACGGATCAGTTCGGAAGTCAAGGACAAATGGGACCGGATCGGGATAAACTTCAAAGGGACAGCTCCTTTCGGATCGGTCAGAATGAACCACACTAATACTTTGAAACCTAGCTTCCTTTACTTATGTTTTCGTGGAGCTCCACTCGACTCTAGCTTCTCCGATCCGAACCGAGATGATATGATTCATCCTAATTTCTCTGCTCTCGTCTGCTCCACATAGACCCGAGCCCATCCACCTGGATGCTTATCCTTCTTCCTCTTTCCTAAGAACGATGAACCCATTGTCCTCACACATTCATTTTTAATGAATATGGTGGTGAATCGATGACCTAGGCACCTGTGCAGATCATTCCTTCCATTGCTTCAAGGCGGCGGCAGACCAACCAACGACGATGGTAGTGAAAACGGAAGCACCAGCGTCGAAATCGACATAAAACTGGGGAAAGACCCAAAAATTGATTCCAGCTTCGAGTTTAGATTGATTGAATACAACTAAAATTGGAATCGAAAACCGACCTACAGATTTGATTCGAAAATTGAAGAAGTTTCTAGAAGATTGAAACTTAGGGTTTTCGGTTATTCGAGGAAGACGATAATGAGAATGGGGAGGAAGTTATTCAAGAATCTATATGTAAGAAAAAGGACTGTTCGCGTTCCCTGGACTTGACGGCCTAACTTGACCCGAATATGGAAGGAACAGGGCAGCTTAAAAGCCTTTTTAGTCAAGAAGCATAGAGACGGATCGAATGTAAAATGGGTAAGCCCACCGATCCGAACCGTAAAGCGATCCTTGACCTAATGGCATAATCCAACCTATAAATGAGAAATAAAGGAATCGGAAAGAGAATATCAAAGCACACATGTATATGAGCATCGAGGAAATTACCTGGGGAATCGTTCAAGCTTTAAAAGCAACTTCGGAGTTATTGGGAACGACAGAAATAGCTCCTACATTCTACGAAGTATTTATAGGCTCTACGAATATCAGAAGATACGACTCCATGAAGTATTGCAACTCTATAAACAAACGAAAGAAACCATTGCATGACACTGATTTAGAAATAAATGATTTACCATTTCGAAGCATGCTTTATTTTCGATAAATGCATACTTCGACGGGGAAAAATGTTAGCCTACTTTGTGAATAAGCTATACAAAGCTAAGAAATTAATAGGAAAGTTTATTTGAGGTGTAGAGCGCAGAAAGCAACCTGTGTGGGTCGGTTCGGACCCCTCGAGCCGAACCCTTTCATTTTTACTGCATACAAGTCAAAAGACCAAAAGGAGGCGGTATGTCCGGATCGGTTCGGCATAGGCTTCTTCGACCTGCGCCCTCTTTCACTACACCATAACGACCATTTGGTAACCTTTTTTTTCAATTGCCAACACTTATTTGTGTTGTAGTGTAGTCACCGTAATATGCGTTGCTATAATGAAAAAGTGTTACCAAAAATATATAATTATAATTTTTTATTGTCAACGCTTATATGTGTTGGTAAGGTTGGTTTATGAGGGCAAAACGGTAAACCAACGCCCATAACCCTAGTTCCTCTTTCCCATTCGTATGCCCAACGCTTTTACCCAAACGGCCGCCTAAATCATACACTACGCATCCCACGATTTCTAAAAAACAATAAACTTACGAAACCCAGAACCGAATATTAAAAAATTGGAATCCTTTCCTCTCTAATCGAACATCAAACAATCGGATTTGGGGGCGCATTCAATTTGGGCATCAGAGAATCGATTAAGCTTCAGGTTATAACTCGCATTCAATCTCATTTAATCCTGGGGATCTTTGTTTATTTGTGGGCTTGAAGAATTTATAAATTTTTGACTTTAGGTTACAACTCGCATTCAGGTTATAATTTTTTGAAGAATTTATAATCTTGAGAATCGATTTGGCAGCCGCTTATCTTCAGGTTCATCAACCTATATCTTCAGTTTGGTCAGTGCCTAAGGAGTAGCAGTTGCTTATTTTTTGCAGGTACTCACAATCCGCTGCCATCTTCCCTTCAGATCTGTGGTAGTCTTTGCATTTGGATGCATACTGTTAGTATTTATTTATTTTGCAGTGATGTTAGATTTAGTTATATGTAAACTAATGTTTGGTCAAAGTAAATATTATCTGGTAACACCTCAGTCTGTGAGCACACTTGCGCCTGTCTAATGTTTAATTACTCTAATTAATTAGCTTATATCTGTATTTTGTTTAATTATTTAAGTATGCGCTGAGAGCATATCCTTTTACACTTGCCTTATATTACTGTTGAGTAGGTTTGTGCTATTTGAACAAAATTTTCAATTGTATGCACTAAGTAGAAGTTGGATAGAGCTACAAGCTGAATGCTTATTGTTCCCACATAACTTTCTATATTGCTAGACTTTTCATTTGTTTTCTGTGTGTTAATTATTTCTTCTGTATTCACAATAATCTATAACTCAGTTTGTAGTAAGTTTATTTGTTTTGCAGCTTAGTGTTGCATCTAGGATATAACTACAAAGAGTGTCATTTTTTGTACCATTTGGTAAATTGTAATGACTTCTTGTGCATGTTCATATCTTTTTCACTTTGTCTTACATGCTCCCATTTTAAGGCGAATAATTGACTGTATTTTTTTGACAGTTGAGTTATATTTGACAAAGGGTGCCATTTTTTACAATTTAATTAGTTAAATTATCACAATTATGACATTCAGTTGTTTTCCTTTTGTCTTAGTATATTCCCATTTTGAAAAACAGCTTGACTGGTTTTTTTTTCCATTCAAGTCATGTATGATTAAGAAGAGTTTTTGGGTACATGTATTGGTATATCTAAGTCATCAAAGCAAGTTTGTTTATGTTTTATATTTTGAAAATTTAAGTCATCAAAACATTTTATCATTGTAGCTTTCATATTTCATTGGTTTTGATTATTGCTTCTTACTCTTTGAATGTATATGTGGAATAATTAAATTCAGTTTCATGTCTGTATATATGGAATATATATATATATATATATATATATATATATATGTTCAAAACTCAGTTTTGTAAGGCTCAGTTTTTCATAAAAGAAAAACTCAGTTTTGTAAATGATCTTCTTCTTAGTCTAATATATAACAATATATGAACATAAGTTACTTTATATTTTGTTTGCTATGATAAATTGATAAACTGTTAACACCTGAATTTTGTTTAAACACAAAAGTTCTTTTATATGAATGGACTCATGTCAATATATATAAATGAAGCCGTGAATCTTTAAACTCACAGTGTATGAAGCTGTACATTTAGAAATTTTATATACATACCTGTAAACTATATTCATTCATGCATACATATATTCAAAATCTGATTCATACAAAAAGGGAATGTATTAAAAACCTGATGCATATGACTCCTAAACCCACATCTTTACCCAAAACCATACTTGTTTCATGTATGAAAGTCACATATTAAAAGCTCAGAACCAATATGTTTCATATTGACGTGATTGGCTTATATTTATAAAATCCAATAAACTTGTTGAAGCTAAACACATACCCTTGAAAGTTTATACATGCTGAAAACTAAGTATTTTGTGAAATCCAATAAACTTGACTCTTAGGAAATTATATATTCGAAACTGAATTAAACATATATTGAATTTATCATTTATTTGCTCAAGACTTATATGCCATAAATTCTGATGCATACAAAATTGGCATATATTTGACATCATGCACATTTGATCTGTCTGAGACTGGCATAAGTGCTCAATGGATAATCATGCAAACATGAATCTTAAGAAATTGTATTTGGTTTGAACTATTATTTGGCTGCAGCAATTTTTTGTCTGCAACAATTTTTTGGTTGCAGCAATCTTAGGAAATTGTATTTCATTCTTTTTTGGCTGCAGCAATTTTTTCACCCATCCACTCCTCATTTAAAATATTATTTGTTTTGATTCCATGCATCATGAGTTCATTTTTTCCATTGATTCCCTCCATCTCTGCATCATGTTTGTCTAACCGTTTGTAGATGTCTTTTGCAAAATGTAAATGTTGCTGAATATATGAAAATTTGGCAATAAAGAAAAAAGAATTTCCCAAAATGGGAGAAAAAAGTTTTTAAAACAGTGACATGAATCAAAATGTAATTTGCTTCGTAAAGCAAACGACAAGTCTCAGAGTAGAAGATGTTGTTTTCCTATTGGCATACTAAACTATGTAGCCTTTGCAAAAAGTCAACTAGATTGGTGTTAAGGTAACCAAAAATATTTAAAACTGTGCCATTTAAAAACATGATACTAGATTAAGTGTTTTAATCTGTAACTGAGCCTGTGGCGCTCAGTTTTGCTGAGCCATAAGGCTCAGAAAAACTGAGCCTATAGCGCTCAGTTTTTCCGAGCTTATCGGCTTAGCAAAACTGAGCCAATAGCGCTCAGTTTTGCTGAGCCATAAGCTCAGAAAAACTGAGCCTATGGCTCAGGTTAACTGACCCGTAAGGCTCAGTTTTTCTGAGCCTTATGGCTCAGTTTTGCTGAGCCGTTCAGCTCAGAAAAACTGAGCCTATAGCGCTCAGTTTTGCTGAGCCATAAGCTCAGAAAAACTGAGCCTATGGCTCAAGTTAACTGAGCCTATAGCGCTCAGTTTTGCTGAGCCATAAGCTCAGAAAAACAGAGCCTATGGCTCAGGTTAATTGAGCCGTAAGGCTCAGTTTTTCTGATCCTATGGCTCATAAAACTGAGTTGTATGGCTCAGTTTTGCTGAGCCTTATGGCTCAGAAAAACTGAGTCGTAGCCGTTTGGTATTATTTAGTCACTCTGAAATTTTCTGTTGTGCGAGATGCAAATTCATGTTTTTCGATATGGAAAAAGAATTCATTTGAAAAGACTTACCTTAACTAGTGTAATGGTAATCTGAGTATAATTCACTTGAAAAATATAACCAACTACTGACAAGATGTGAATTCATATACCGCACTACTATAAGCTGAACTGTTCTAAGGGAATTCAGTTCAAAACCCCGATATGATAATTGAATAAAAACGGATCTAAACTGAATATCCTAAGTTTGTTCTGATATGAATAGCTAACATTTATAGACATCGTGCATTGCAGTTTTAAACAAGTGCATTGCAGTTTTTTTATAAATATGTGCAGTTTTTTTAAAAACAAGTGCATTGCAGTTTTTCTAAAAAAAACAGCGCAGTTTTTTGTAGAAAAAACAGTGCAGTTTTTGTAGAAAAAACAGTGCAGTTTTTTATGCATTTATGTATAGCTCAAATTAAAGTATTTATTCTATATTTTTCTTTAATAGGTCCAAAAGGTAAAATTTAAAATTTATGTCTAACTCAAGTTCAAGAGAGTGGATTAAAAGTCCATATAGAAATACTGAAGAATACAAGAAAGGCGTTCGAGACTTCATTAGTTTTGTGAAGAATCACTCATCCCGCGATGTTGAAATTTGCACCTGCCCTTGTATTAAGTGCAAGAACTCTAAAAAGCTCTCACTGGAAAACGTTGAGAAACACTTAATCATTCATGGTATTATTAAACCATATAATTGGTGGTTTTTCCATGGAGAGATGAGCAACAACAACTCGAGGATGAATCATACACAAAATATTATTTCAGATCCTCATATACAAGATCAAATTCAAACCGACCAATTTGTAGAGGGGGTCTTAGAAATCTCATAGACGATGCTTTTGGATTACATAATATGCCACAAGCTAGCGGTGAAGAGGAAGTTCAACAGAAAAATACAGACGATTATCATACTTACTTTGAAGTTAAGCATAAAAAATATGCAGACAAAGCAAATGAAAAACTTTATTCTTCTTGCGAAGAGGGGATTACAACGTTAGGTGTAATTGTTGAGCTTCAGAACCTTAAAAAAGAATTTAACTGGTCGGGAAATAGTGTGACTGAGTTGTTGAAGCGATTAAAACATTGGCTTCCAAAAGAAAATAATTTACCTGACAAGTATCCCACGATGAAGAAAATAATAAAGGATTTGGGAATGGAGGTGAAGCATATACATGCTTGTGTCAATGATTGTATATTATTTTGGAAAGAAAATGTTGATGTGAAAGAATGTCCTGTGTGCCATAAAACAAGGTACAAAACAAAAAAAAACAGTGTTAGGGGAGGTCAAATTGACGAAAGAACCAAGAAAAGTTTTAAGATACTTTCCTATAAGTCCAAGATTAAGTAGATTGTACACTATACCATGGATAGCTCGTAAAATGCAATGGCACAAGAAAGCTACACCATCTTGGAATTCCATACGACATCCTATAGATTCAGCTGAATGGAGATCAGTCAAAAGTCGGTGGCCAGAATTTGCTATTGAAGGACGCAATGTTTGGCTTGGTATTTCTACGGATGGGTTTAATCCAAATGGCGTTCTCTCCAATAGTTATAGTTGTTGGCCTGTTTATATGATACCTTATAACCTACCTCCTTCGTTGTGTATGAAATCACAATTTCAAATGTTGAGTATTTTAATTCCTGGACCAAAAGCACCAAGTCAGGACATTGATGTATACTTGGAACCTCTTGTCGATGAATTAAAAAATCCTTGGGACGAAGGAGCGTCCGTTTTTGACACAGACAAGAAAGAATTTTTCAATATGAAAGCAATATTACTATGGGGAATTCATGATTTACCAGCTTTTGGTAACTTATCTGGCTGTGTGACTCATGGTTATAAGGCCTGTCCTGTCTGTGCTACCGAGACAGAATCAGAGTACATCGGCAACAAGATCATCTATTCAAAATATAGAAGGTTTCTGAAGAATGATCATCCATATAGAGCATTAAAACACGGATGGTATAGGGATGTTGAATATAAAGAGCCTCCAACTCGGCTAAGAGGCTCGTCTCCTTTAGAAAAGCTTGAGCGTATCAAATATATTCGTGGAAAAATACCACCAAGCAAAAAGAGATTGATTTCTGAAGCTTATGATAATGTAGATTGTCTTGTCGATGAGGAAGGAAGGCCGGCATGGTATAAGAAGTCAATTTTGTTTGACTTGGATTATTGGAGCAGTCATAAAGTTCGTCATACTATTGATGTGATGCATACTGAAAAAAAATTATTGAACATCTCATCTATTTTATGTTTAACAAAGGAAAGCAATCTTCTAAACTTGCATTTGATAAGGATCACAAGTTGCAATGTTGTCGAGTTCTTAAAGATGCAAAACTTCCATCATGTCTTGCAACTAAGTTACACGGTCTTATATGTCTTCAACCACCCAGTTTGCAAATTAAAAAGACATATGATTATCATATTCTCATCCAATACTTGCTTCCTATCATGGTCCAACATGCATATCCAAAGTGTCGTGAGTTAAGACGAGCGCTTTTACAAGTAAGCTTGTACTTCAACATAATATGTTCAAAAGTTCTTGTTCGAGAACATGTGCAAGCAGCTAAAGATATGATTGTTGAAGCATTATGTGTGTTGGAACACTATGTTTCAACGGATTTTTTTGATATAAGCATCCATTTGATGGTACATCTAGCAGATCAAGCTCTGCTTTGTTGACCATCGACTTATATATGGATGTATCCATTTGAAAGGTAAATATTGTTTTTGCATTCAAATTATTTTACCTAAGGTTATGAAGTAACTAACTGTAAGTATGTATATTAATTCTTGTGTGCTAGGGCTATGAAAGATTGCAAAAACATACCTAGTAACAAAAAGTATATCGAAGGATCAATTTCTGAAGCATACCTTGTTTCAGAATCAGTTCGATACGAAATGGAATATATGCCAAATCCACGGGATGGAAATCATAGCTCTAAACAAACATCCTTTTTAGATGAGAATAGTGATGATATATATGAGCGTTCCATCATTGAAGGTAAATCGTTAAAATTATCTAGAGTGCAACAATCACAGATTCGACGATGGTTACTATTTAGAATTGATATACCGGAACGAGATGAATACTACAGGTCATACATTTTCACCTTTTTCAATACGTATATCACATTTAGTCAAGAATATATACATATTTATCACAATATTGAATTTGTAGTGCATACCGCTTATCTTTAGAAGACAGTCTTCGTGGTAATGAGGAAAATTATCACAAAAGCAGAAGTAGTAGTCCAATCTGAATTCGTTGATTGGCTATACAATAAGGTGTGATATATTTACTTGAGAGCAATGTATTTCTTCTTAACTAATGTTATTCTATTAATTTTGTTAATTCTTAACAGTTAGTAGACGAAAAATGCACGAACACAATGTTATGGTTGTATGTCAATGGTCCAAAGTGGGAAGTCAAAACTTTTCCTAAGTATAGAGTGAACGGCTACACATTCTCTCCTCAACATTATGACGATAGCATTTCAACGCAAGATAATGGTGTCTGTATGGATGCGATCACTACATTTGTTGCAAGTTCAAAAGATTTAAATCCTATGGATGATGATACTACTTGGTATGGTGTTATTAGAGAGATCATGGAAGTTGATTACTTTGATTTTCAACATGTGATATTTTATTGTGATTGGGTGAATGTTGCAGATAAGACAAATGGTTGTAAAGTTTGCCTGGATACAAATTTGTTAATGGTAAACTTAAAGAAGCTCAAGAATACCGATAGAGAATATGATGAGCCTGCTATTCTTACGTCCGAAGCAAGTCAAGTATTTTACATCATAAATACACAAAATTCCAACTGGTCCATTGTTCGACGCTCTCCTAAACGCATAATGGATAACATAGATGATTATGAAGTACCAACAACATATCAATCTATTTTGAAAGAAAAACCAAATTTAGAACCATTATTGAAATGTATTCAATCGAAATCAACATGTTGGTTGAAAATATGTTGCATGTATTTTGCTTGTTTTGGTCATGCATTAACCTTTATTGATGTATTGTTCAATTGTGTTGTGTTTTGAAATGTATGATTTTCTTTTATTGATGTCTTTTGAAACTATTTTCAGTTTGTTATGTTAATTCATGTCTTGCAAGTATCTTTCATGTGTTATGTTAACTTTACATTTCGTTTGTTTTTTAATGTAGATTTTTCATTAAAATGATAAACGATTTTAGCACAAATGCAAATTTAAGTACAACAGAGACTATTGAACCTCAACCATCCAAAGGTAAAAAGTACTTTATAACGGTTGGTGTTGAGGGTGCAGTAGGGGAAGATTCAGCTAAATGGAGTACACGTTGTGGTGAGTTAATTCGTTGTCATATACCCATTGACTACAAAGAATGGAGGGTCGTAGATAGCTTCTACAAAGATAAACTATGGGAAGGGCTTTTGGTATTTTCACTCATATCAATTTCACCATCAAGTTTAAATTATGATATATTTGATTGTTTCATGATTTTTTTTTTCCTTTTCTCGTGATAGGAAGAATTTGACATGGATGTAGATCCTAGCATAGCTCGACTGTTATTAGAGAAAAAATTCCCACCGTACTATAGATCAATGAAGTCAACATTAAGAAAAAGTCTTCTTAAAGTTGACGACACTATGATTCCTAAACGCGTTGCCATTGATAGATGTCCAAATGATATAGATAGAGTGTGGTGGGAAAAGTTCCTTGATATCGAGTATACGAATGAAAAGATGGAGCAATGTAAAAAAAATGCCAAAAACAAAGCGAAAAACCAAATTACTCATACTCTAGGAAGGAAACCTTACCATAGAGTGCACCATGAAATGTTAATAAAATTATCTTTTGTAAATGGTTGTTTGTAGAATGTTATATTAATAATGTGTTGTCAACTTTGATATTTATTGTAGGTCTTAGCAAATCCAGAAGCAAATATTTCACGAATGACGATTTGGAAGGCTGGACATAAAAGAAAATCGGGAGAAGTACTACCATGTGCCGCGGAAACATATGTAGGTTTGCATATTTGTTCAAAACTCAGTTTTGTAAGGCTCAGTTTTGCATAAAAGAAAAACTCAGTTTTGTAAATGATTTTCTTCTTAGTCTAATATATAACAATATGAATCAAGTTTAAACTATGGGAAGGGCCTAAATCGCTCAGTTTTGCTAAGCCATAAGCTCAGAAAAACTGAGCCTATGGCTCAGAAAAACTGAGCCTATAGCGCTCAGTTTTTCCGAGCTTATTAGCTCAGAAAAACTGAGCCTATATCGCTCAGTTTTGCTGAGCCATAAGCTCAGAAAAACTGAGCCTAGGGCTCAGTTTTTCTGAGCCGTAAGGCTCAGCAAAACTGAGCCTATAACGCTCAGTTTTTTCGAGCTTATCGGCTCAGAAAAACTGAGCCTATAGCGCTCAGTTTTGCTGATCCATAAGCTCAGAAAAACTGAGCATATGGCTCAGGTTAACTGAGCCTATAGCGCTCAGTTTTTTCGAGCTCATCGGCTCAGAAAAACTGAGCCTATAGCGCTCAGTTTTTCCGAGCTTATCGGCTCAGAAAAACTGAGCCTATAGCGCTTAGTTTGGCTGAGCCATAAGCTCAGAAAAACTGAGCCGTAAGGCTCAGTTTTGTTGAGCCTTATGGCTCAGCAAAACAGAACCTATGGCTCAGTTTTTCTGAGCCATAAGGTTCAGCAAAACTGAGCCTATAGCGCTCAGTTTTTATGAGCTTATCGGCTCAGAAAAATTGAGCCTATAGCGCTCAGTTTTGCTAAGCCATAAGCTCAGACAAACTGAGCCTATGGCTCAGGTTAACTAAGCCGTAAGGCTCAGTTCTGCTGAGCCTTATGGCTCAGCAAAATTGAGCCTATAGAGCTTAGTTTTTCCGAGCTTATCGGCTCAGAAAAGCTGAGCCTATAGCGCTCAGTTTTGCTGAGCCATAAGCTCAGAAAAACCGACCTAATGGCTCAGGTTAACTGAGCCGTAAGGCTCAATTTTTCTAAGCCGTAACTCAGTTTTGCTGAGCCTTACGGCTCAGCAAAACTGAGCCTATAGCGCTCAGTTTTTCCGAGCTTATCGACTCAGAAAAACAGAGCCTATAACGCTCAGTTTGGCTGAGCCATAAGCTCAGAAAAACTGAGCCTATGGCTCAGGTTAACTGAGCCGTAAGGCTCAGTTTTGCTGAGCCTTATGGATCAACAAAACATAGCATATGGCTCAGTTTTTATGAGTAATAAGGCTCAGCAAAACTGAGCCTATAGTGCTCAGTTTTTCCGAGCTTATCGGCTTAGAAAAACTGAGCCTATGGCTCAGGTTAACTGAGCCGTAAGGCTCAGTTTTGCTGAGCCTTATGGCTCAGCAAAATTGAGCCTATAGCGCTCAGTTTTTCCGAGCTTATCGGCTCAGAAAAACTGGGCCTATAGAGCTCAGTTTTGCTGCGCCATAAGCTCAGAAAAACTAGGCCTATGGCTCAGCAAAACTGAGCCTATGGCTCAGCAAAACTGAGCCGTAAGGCTCAGCGACACTGAGCCTATGGCTCAGTTTTTCTGAGCCGTAAGGCTCAGCGAAACTGAGCCTATAGCGCTCAGTTTTTCCGAGCTTATCGGCTCAGAAAAAATGAGCCTATAGCGCTCAATTTTGCTGAGCCATAAGCTCAGAAAAACTGAGCCTATGGCTCGGGTTAACTAAGCCGTAAGGCTTAGTTTTTCTGAGCCGTAAGGCTCAGCAAAACTGAGTCGTAGCCGTTTGGTATTATTTAGTCACTCCGAAATTTTCTGTTGTGCGAGATGTAAATTCATGTTTTTCAGTTTTTAACAAGAAACCGAAATTTTCAATTTAATGTGATATTCATTAAATGCAGGCACTTCTAGAGGCAGCGGAAGAAAAGTGAAAATTAGATGGTAGTTCTAATCGTGCAGTAGATGATCTTGATAATAATCCAATTGCAGAAGTTTTTGGTTCCGATAGGAAGAAAAATTATTGTTGAGCAATTAGTTCTACTTCTTCTATAAAACAAGTAAAGGTGGCTCAAGCTGTAAAAGTTGTAACTGATCAAAAACAAGCCGTGCATTTGTCCGTTTGGAAATTGGAGATAGAAAGGCAAGTAGCTATTCAAGTTAATAATGCCATCAATTCAATTACTTCAACTTTTATGAAATTTATACCTAATTTGCAAGAAAAACTTGTTGCAAGTCCTTCCACTCCTCGTACAAAAGGTGCTTCTAATTTAGGGGATCCTCCTATAAATAATAATGTAACCGTTACTCCAAACGTGTCACTTAATGATCTTCATTCATCTACAATGGAAAAGAAATATGTAATGCTATTGTCACATGATCTTGAGACAGAGGTAGCAAAAGGTTATCTTGGAACACAAACAATTTGTCATTTTAGGAAAGTGGTACCGAATATAGAGAAAGTAATTTGGGTTATTGAAGTTCTTGAACCGGATGCACTAATTTATGATGGTCCTCAAAATGGACCGTACAAGTTATATGAATTTTCAGATGGAGGCTTCGTTATATGGCCAGAGTTTCGTATTCGGTATTTGTAGAATCTCATTTATGTGTTGAATTTAGCAAACTAATTATGTATTGAATTTGACATCTTAATTATGTATTGTGCTTGTTTATTGTTAACTGATATTCTATGTCGTTATGTGATTATGAATGTTATCTATTAGTATGCATTGAGTTTAATATTAGTTTTTGATTCATATTAAATATCGTCTATATTATCATCATGTTGGTTATTAATTGACTATTAATGTTCGAATATGCGAGTTGTGAATACATATTTCTGTTATTATTAAAATTTATATTTCTTGTGAATTAAACTTTTGTAACATGTATAGGCGTTGCAAACAAATATATTGCAACATGTATAAGCGTTGCGCACAAAAATCTTACAATGCTTATAAGTGTTGGTAAAGAAAATCTACCAACGCTTATAAGCGTTGTTAAAAAAAATCTACCAATGCTTATAAGCGTTGTTAAAGAAAATCTACCAACACTTATAAGCGTTGGTACTAAATTGCAACCCCCTCATAGCAACGCTTATAAGCGTTGTGGAAATTGTTTGCGACGGTTATACTCGTTGGGAATCACCTGTTTTGGTGTAGTGTTTTGTCTCTCCGATCCGAACCGAGGAGCGGAACTGCAGCAGTTGCACCCCACTATCCTACAAACACGGAGCGATTTCACTCAATCCTTCCACGTCCTGTAGTGTGCTGTCACAATCTCAAGGACTCCAAACCCAAAGTGCGCGGGATGGATCCGACGTGGTCTCCGACCGGATTGATTTCTAGCTATAAATACCCCCATAAAGCACCATTTAAAAGGATATTTTGGAAAATTAATCACTCAAGCTCCTACACCACTGAATTTCCTTGTTTGTTCAGATTGCGATCAAACTCTCAAAGTGTATTTCACGAAAATTGTGACGGCCCGCCTCGCACCAGCCGAAATTTCCCTCGAAATGCGCTGCCAATACTCGACTAGCACGGAACATTCGTCAAAAGAAAAGGGTTGAAATGATGAATCACCAAGAACCTGTAGTATATCTCACGGCGCATGGAATAAAATATAATAGTAACATGACCTGATATAACACAGGCGAGACAATACATAAGCTGAAACTAAACCATAACCATCAGAGTAGCGGAATCCAAAATACAGCTTATGATCCAAATAATAATTACAACTTCAAAATATTGTCTCTAAAAAAGAAATAAAGAAGGTGCAGTACTAATGCCCAGAGCAGTGACCATCAACAACATAGGGAGAATATATGTATATAGTATGTGGAAGCCTCCCGCTCGTCTCCGGACAGCAATTCGCGCATCAGCACCTAACCTGCCTCTTGTATGCTCGTTTAGGAGCACCCAGAGTAATAAGAAGAGACATAAAACTCTGGGTCAGGAGAAAGTATGGTATGAGTGGTAGTAATAAAATAAAGCAATAACAGGTATAAATTATCGTACCCGAACCTAGACCTGCAAACAAAGAGTTAGCACAACAAGATGTACAGTACTTTAAGGTAAACACTAACATAGAGTGTAAAATAGGAGTGTGCGTGTCATGGTGATAGAAAACATCAAACATAGCAATCATCCTCACATCTCTCACTCAATGCGTAAAAGCATACGATATCCACTGCTTTGATCACCAAACCCGTTGGGGCCATGACGAGTCCATGCCCTTTTGGACTCCGTATAACTAATTTCCATGACCATACCCTTCTGGTCTATAGCCAATAACCCTTCCCAGTCCATGCATCCTTTGGCTCTGGGATATGGGAAACCCAGTCCATACATCCTCTGGATGTAGTTCGTCTACATGCCTCCTCTCTCATTTGTAAAACAAAGTTGTAGATATAGATAACTCCTTTGCACACGTCCCGCGGAAAAGCTGTTAGACTATCATTTGGAATTTGGATTGGATCTCACCCTCCTTGACCGGCTTGCCATCTTAGGGCTCGCCCCCATCCTAGGGATCGCCCCACTAGGGATCGCCCCCTTCCTAGGTGTCGTCCCCAAGAGATCGCCCCCTCCAAGGGTTCCCCCACCCCCCAGGGATCGTGATCCCCTGGTCACCCCCCTCCTCTGCTTCGTGGCGCTCCCTCTGGTCGGTTCGTGGCCCTTTCCTGGTGGTGGTTCATGTCCCTCTCCTTGTGGCGGTTTGTAACCCTCTCCTAGTGGCGGTTCGTGACCCCTATCCCCTTTAGGAACCAAATTTCTACAGTTTTTCCTACGAGCTAATTTCGTCAAATGACGGCGTTTTCAACCATTCTAACCTTCCTATGACATCACAAAACATACCAAACAGCAGTAATAACATATGGAATCAATCAAAAACATTAAAACATTAATCATATGAAATATTTTAGACCAAACATACCCAAAAGCATGATTTTCCCCTTAATCCCCTTAACCATGTTTCAACTATAGGATTAGCAAACTTAGTCTAAATTAAACCAAATTTTCACCAGTGAGATAAAATAATATTTTAGAATTTCTACACATTTCCCCAGATTTTTATAATGTATAATTCCGCTAATTATTACTAATCTCCCATAATTAGCCGTAATTAGTGAATAAACATGAAAATCACTCGCCTTAGCTACAAATGAAATCCTAGATCTAAAACTTTGTTGTTGTGTCACGAATCTCTATGTATTGCAGCAGCCCCAACTCTATTTCAATGCTAATATGACTTGATTTGGGGTAGATTTGGTTAATTATTGAGCAAAAAGCGATTAGGAAGAGATTAAAATGAGATTTGGAAGGTGGAAGCCATTACTATGGTTCAAGAAATATTTATGGCGGCTGGAAAACTGAATGGAGATGGTTCTCCAACTCATTTCAGCCCTCCAATAACCCTAATCCCGAAAAGGGTTGTGGGCCTAGCCTCTGATCACCCCGTTAAGTCCAATTATGTTGTTTTTTCATCTTCCAAACCTTATTTCGGCCTTATCTCCCAAACGGTAAGTCTGTTTTATTAATGTTACCAGTCTACGGAAAGGTAAACCATCATTCGAATCGAATGGAAGTGGTTTCAAGTCAAAACTCCTACCAATTAAAAGCTATAGGCGAAACAAGATTCAAGAGGGGCCAAATGGTCATTTAAAAATTGGCAAAAATCGTGAACATAGGAAATGACACTGATTGTCGTTTCCCAAAGTTACATGGCCATACGACTTCGTATGAAAGTAAAATAAATGTTCTACGATCCTCCGATACTTAGAATGTTGGTTGTTACACTCTCCCCCATTAAGAAATTTCGCCCCTGAAATTCCTTAACTAAGAAAACAACCAAAAGGTCCCGCATGCCTATCAACTATTTGCAACAATCAAACATACATAATAAATACAACAAGCCTATCCTAGCATGCGGAATAACTACATTGTGATTAAAACCTTACCAGGTAAGGAGCTCTGCATACGACTTCCTTATGTTCTTCTCGGTTTCCCAAGTGCAGTCACTCTCGTTATCAATCCATTGGAACTTAACCAGTTTCACCATCTTCCTCCGAAGTGGCTTCATATTGTGTCCGACAATACGAATTAGTCTGCGGCATTCAACTGCCTCGGGTTCTACTTTGATATCATCCATCTGATCGGGTGATATAATCATATTAGAATCATGCACGAACTTCCTTAACTGAGAAACATGAAATACGTCGTGCACTCCCACCATCTTGTCAGGCAATCCAACTTTATACGCTAAATTCCCAACTTGTTCGAGAGGTGGGAATGGACCAACAAACCATGGTGCCAATTTACCTCTCCTACCAAAACGAATCAAATTCTTCAACGGATAAATCTTAATGAATACCAAGTCGCCAACGGAGAATTTCAAATCTCTTCGTCTTTTATCAGCATAACTTTCCTGCCTGTCTTGGGCAGCCTTCATTCTCTGTTGAATAACCTTGATCTTATCTGAAGTTTCTCTTATTACATCTGGCCCAAGCACAAATTTCTCACCTGTCTCCAACCAACATGATGGTGAGTTGTACGGTCTTCTGTACAAAGATTCAAATGGAGCCATACCAATACTGGACTGATAACTATTATTATACGTTAACTCAACCAGATGCAAATGGTCATCCCATGAACCTCAAAATTCCAATAGACAAGCTCTCAGGAGATCTTCTAATAAATGATTCACCCTCTTTGTTTGAGCATCGGTTTGAGGATGGTACGCGGTACTAAGATGTAATTTTGACCCTAAAGCCTCTTGTAAGCTCTTCCAAAACCCACTAGTAAATAATGGATCTCGGTCACTCACGATACCTTTGGGTACTCCATGAAATCTCACTACCCATTTCATATACAGTTCTACTAACTTAGCTGCCATTCTATTCAACTTGACAGGTATAAACCTTGCACTTTTGGTTAATCGATCCACAATCACCTAAATACTATCATGATCTGATCTAGTCCTTGGTAAATCGTCGATGAAATCCAACGAGACTTGTTCCCATTTCCATTCAGGAATTTCCAATGGTTGTAATAAACCATTAGGCTTCTTTTGCTCGGCTTTAACTAACCGGCAGTTCATGCACTTGGATATAAACTTCCCAACGTCTCTCTTTATCCCTTCCTAGTAGTAAGTCTGATTCATGTCTCGATACATTTTGTTACCACCGGGATGTATAGTCAGTTTCGAGTGATGGCATTCTCTAAGCACTTCATTTCTCAATCCATTGACATTGGGTACAACCAGCCTCTCATTCTTTTGAAGCCATCCTTCTCGATCCAGTCCAAACTTGTTCGTTGCCTCACCGTCGATACCCATCTCTATCTTGAAGATGATTTCCAATAGATTAGGATCGTCCCTCTAACTGGAACCAATCCGCTTAATCAAAGTCGGTCTGATCGTCAAACTTGATAGCATTTCTGGATCCAATTCACACTTAGGTCTGAAATCATATCCCGCGATATACTCCAGTTGCTTCCATTCCAGAAATATAGCCCCCAAACTGGCATGTCTCCTACTCAATGCATCAGCTACCACATTGCCCTTCCCAGATGTGTATGCAATATTGAAATCATAGGAAGCCAAGAATTCTAACCATCTCTACTGACGAAGATTTAAATCCTTTTGAGAGAAAAGATACATTAATGACTTATGATCGGTAAACAACTCGAATCTTTCTCCCAAGAGGTAATGTCTCCACATCTTTAATGTGAACACGATCGCTGCCAATTCCAAATCATGGGTAGGATATCTTTTCTCATGTGGTTTCAGTTGCCGACTAGCATAAGCTAAAACCCTACCTCCTTGCATCAGTACGGCGCCTAGTCCGGTACCACAGGCATTCATGTATACTGTCATCTCTTCGGTCCCTTTAGGAATAGCTAACATTGGTGCGCACGTTAACTTCTCCTTTAGGCTCTTAAATGCATTCTCACACCTTTTGTCCCAAGCAAAAGATTGATTCTTCTTGGTCAACTGAGTTAACGATGTCGCTATCTTGGAGAAGTCTTGAATAAACTTACGATAATACCCAGCTAACCTTAAGAAACTTCTTACATCCATTGCATTCTTAGGCGTAGAACAATCTTGCACCGTAACCACCTTCGCAGGGTCAACGAAAATACCATTCTCTAAAATAATATGGCCCAAGAATCTCACTTCCCTCCTCCAGAAGAGACACTTTGAAAATTTCACTTTCAATTGGTGTTTCCTCAACACCTCCATCACTGTCCTCAAATGTTCCTTGTGTTCTTCCTCTGTCCTCGAGTGTACCAAGATATCATCCACGAACACAAGAATAAACTTATTTAATTGATCTCTGAACCCTATTCATAAGATCCACAAAATATGCGGGCACATTGGTCAACCCGAATGGCATAACCAACCACTCATACAATCCAGGTGGCGTCCAAAATGTCGTTTTAGGTACACTCTCAGTTGCTACTCGGAGCTGATGAAAATCTATCGCGAGATACAACTGGGAAAGCACTCTTGCTCCATTGAGTTGATCAAACAAATCGCCTATCCATGGAGGAGTATACTTATTCTTCTTAGTCACTTTATTCAACTCGCGGTAATCCACACATAAGCGAAGGGAACCATCGGCCTTGGTAGCAAACACAACTGGCGCTCCCCACTCGGAAACACTTCTTCGAATAAATACCTTCTTCAAAAGGTCGCCCACTTGCACCTCGAGCTCCCGCTGCTCTCTTAGCGCCATACGACGAAGTGGCATCACTATAGGTCTGGCATCTTTCACTAAATCAATTCGATATTCGATCTCTCGGTGTGGTGGAAGACCGGTCACTTCCTCGAAGATGTCCAGATACTCGCCAGCAATAGACACATCTGATAACTCATCATGCGGGATATCGAGGGAATTTAGAAAACTAGCACCTTATCACTAGGTAGGCAACCCTATACCACCCTTCACTAATCATCTGCTTTAATGGTCATCAAAGACCCTTCATAGTCTACCACCACCCCATACCTTTGGAGCCAATCGACTCCCAAAATAATTCCAAACCCAGTATATCCCAAAACAAAGCAATCACAAGAAAACATACATCCATGAATCAATAAGACCAAATTATGGCAAATCATACTAAGGCTAGGAAAAACACCGATCGGGTTCGTCACAACTAAAGGTCTATCGACAAGCTTGGGTTCCAATTCCAACTTATCTACCAGGTCACTAGATACGAAGGAATGGGAAGCTCCGGTATCAAACAAAACTCGAACAGGAACATCATAAATGGAAAGCATACGTATAATAACGACACGTTTTCCCTTCTGCACCGCAGTTAGGCATTCGACGAAGAAGGACAGCATTGATAGCATATGCTTTCACAATTTGCTTCTACTTACGGGGTTGTGGACATTCATTCTTGATATCCTACTTGGTCACAGATGAAGCACTTCCTCTCCCCCTTCTTTGCTCGACAACCTTTGATATAGTGGCCCTTCTTGCCGCAAGCAAAGCACTGGGCCTCTTTCTTATTCTTCTTTTTCTGACCATCCTTAGTCTAGTCCTATTTCCTCTTATTCTGGGAGTTATTCTTGCCTCCACCACTTGCATACGGCTTTGGCTCCTCTGCAGATGTAATAGCAACCTCAGTCTTCTACTTAGGTTAAATTCTCTCAGATCTCAATGCCTTCGCTACAATAGATTTGAATTCCTCATCGATATGGTTTATAAGTCTTTCCCCAAGTACTCATCTAGGTAAGTTATGAAATTCTCATTCTTCTTCTCGACAGTATCGATAAGAGTTAATCCATATTTCGATAAGGTATCGAATTCAGCAATATACTCCGAGATTGACCTGCCATTCTGCCTAAGTTCCAAAATTTTCGTAAACAATTCTGATTTCTGAGAAGCCAGAATAAACCTATCATCGAATCGGGTCTTGAACTGATTCCATGTAATTTGATCCTTGGGAGCAACCACTTTGATGGAATTCCACCAATTCATTGCTCGTCCTTAAAGTTGACGCGATGCTAGCTTTCTCTTCGTTGCATTGTCGATTCCCAAATCCTCGTAGATGCGCTCACAATTATCAAGCCAATCCTGAACCTCCGTAGCCGACTCTATTCCGTGGAATGGCTTCCCACCAAGACTAGTATAATCCTTGCAGAGCTTAGCGAAATCGGCTCTACGCGCTTGCGCTACCGCACCACCAACGTTTGCAGCATTATGAACTGCTCCCTGAGCATGCCTAAGCATCTCTCGCATGAAAGTAGTAAACATCACCCTTATATTAGGGACATTCTCATTGTTGGCCCCTGAATCCGTACTCCTCGTATATCGGCTCATCGTTCAATCTGTAAAAGAGAAAACGATTAATCATCTCAACGTGGTGCTAGTGCAGTGCAACTTCATCCTTAGATATACTAATAGTATATATATATATATACCATTTGAAAACCAAAATATCACAAATATGCGCTCTCATATATGCGTATTATCTCTCCCTAATATTTTCCCCTAGGTTAACTATGCAACCTGGCTTTAATACCAAGTGTGACAACCCGCTCCGCACCAGCCGACATTTCCCTCAAAATGCGATGCCAATGCCGGACTAGCACGGAAGGGTCATCAAAATAAAAGGGTTGGAACGATGAATCACCAATAACCTGTAGTATATCTCATAGCACATGGAATAAAATATAATAGTAACATAACTTGATATAACACAGGCGAGACAGTACATAAGCTGAAACTATACCATAACCATCAGAGTAGCGGAATCCAAAATACAGCTTATGATCCAAATCATAATTACAACTTCAAAACACTGTCTCTGAAAAAGAAATAAAGAAGGTGCACTACTAATGCCCAAAGCAGTGACCATCAACAACACAGGGAGAATATATGTATATAGTAAGTGGAAGCCTCCTGCTCGTCTCCGGACAGCTACTCGCGCCTCAGCGCCTAACCGCCTCTAGTATGCTCGTTTAGGAGCACCCAAAGTAATAAGAAGAGACATAAAACTCAGGATCAGATGAAAGTCTGGTATGAGCAATAAAGCAATAACAGGTATAAATAATCATACCTGAACCTGGACCTATAACCAAAGAGTTAGCACAACAAGATGTACAGTACTCTAAGGTAAACACTAACATAAAGTGTAAGATAGGAGTGTGCGTGTCATGGTGATAGCAAACATCAAACATAGCAATCATCCTCACATATCTCACTTAGTGCATAAAGCATACGATATCCACTGCTTTGATCACCAAACCCATTGGGGACATGACGGGTCCATGCCCTTCTGGACTCCGTACAACTAATTGCCATGACCATGCCCTTCTAGTATATAGCCAATAACCCTTCCCAGTCCATGCATCCTCTGGCTTTGGAATACGGGCCAACTAGTCCATACATCCTCTGGCCCTGGTTCGCCTACATGCCTCCTCTCTCATTTGTAATCCAAAACTGTAGATGTCGATAACTCCTTTGCAAACGTCCTGCAGCAAAGTTGTTAGGTTATCCTTTGGAATTTGGATCGGATCTCACCCTCCTTGAATGGCTCACCATCCTAGAGGTCGCCCCCTAGGGGTCACCCCCTAGGGATCGTCCCCTTCCTAGGGGTCGCCCCCCTATGGATCGCTCCCTCCTAGGGGTAGCCCCCTAGGTATCGCCCCCTCCTAGGGGTTGCCCCCTAGGGATAATAATCCCCTGGTCACCCCTCTCTGCTTCCTGGCGCTCCCTCTTGTAGGTTCGTGATCCTTTCCTGGTGGTGGTTCGTGCCCTCTCCTGGTTGCGGTTCGTGGCCCTCTCTTGGTGGCGGTTCGTGACCCTTACCCCTTTAGGAACCGAATTTCTGCAGTTTTCCTACGAGCTAATTTCGCCAAACGACGGTGTTTTCAACCATTCTAACCTTCCTATGACCATCACAAAACTTACCAAACAACAGTAACAAAAAATGGAATCAATCAAAAACATTATAACATCAATCACATGAAATATTTTAGACCAAACATGCCCAAAAGGATGATTTTCCCTTTAATCCCCTTGACCGTGTTTTAACTATAGGTGTAACACCCCGTATGTTGAATAACTTGCTATAGTATAAAACAGGGCAGAATTAAATATAAAATTCTGAATCATGGGAAACGGGCTATGCCATTGCGTTCGTCTCGGAAAAATACGCGAAATAGAGTCCGAGTTTTCGAAAATCGGAGTCCGTATGACCCAGATAAGGCCCAAAGAAGTTTTCAGAAATTTAAATTCAGATTTAAAAGCAAAACTTTCAATTTTCAGAAGTGGCGGGAAAAATCCCGCCAGACCCGGGGGTCGACTGGGGAGTCGACCTCCCCTCCCAGGTCGACTGGGGAGTCGACCCTAGGGTCGACCTGGGAGTCGACCTCCCTGGTCGAGCCCAGGTCACCTGGGTGCACCAGCTTGTCTTTTGGGCTGTGTTTTAGTGGCTAGGACGTGATCTGACGGCTCTAATCTAATTTAGGGTTAATCTAATGGCCTAAAACACCTAACTACTCTATAAATACACCCTAAGACTACCCTAATTCATACTAAAAATAGATACAATGCCGTCATGCCGTCAAAATGCAACTTGAAGGAGCCTCCATCAAATTGTAGAAGAAGATAGTCTCTCAAATCCACTACTAATCAACTCTAGCAACATAATCTTCTTTTTAGGAGTGCTAATCAACAAGTTGTGAGTTTTCTATAGCCTTAATGACCAATTATTGAAATGATTATGATAGGATATAATGAGGTTATGGCTATGAATGTGGATCAATGCATGTTATGCAAGTTATATGCTATGTATTAATGATGTTATGCATGTTATGCAAGTTATATGCTATGTGTTAATGATGTTATGCATGTTATGCAAGTTATATGCTATGTGTTAATGATGCTATGCAAGTTATGCAAGTCATATGCTACATGTTCATGATGTTATGCAAGTTATGCAAGTCATATGCTACATGTTCATGATGTTATGCAAGTTATGCAAGTCATATGCTACATGTTCATGATGTTATGCAAGTTATGCAAGTCATATGCTATGTGTTTGGGATGTTATGCAAGTTATGCAAGTCATATGAGAAACATTGATCCATTATGACACCATGATATGCAAGTTTGGTGTGTGATTATATGCAAGTTAGTATATGATATGTTATGCAAGTTTGGTGTATGATTATATGCAAGTTCACATATGACATGTTATGCAAGTTTGGTGTTTGATGATATGCAAGTAACATGTGCAAGTTTACACCTTAGAATGATATGCATACATATGTAAGTTAACCCCTTTGTATGTCATACATACATATGCAAGTTTACCCCTTTGTATGACATAAATAACTTATGCAAGTTAACCTCCTTATGACATATGTGATTCATGCAAGTTTGGGTTGATTATTTATGCTAGTTGGGTTGATGCTATATGCATGTTGACACCTTTAAACCCATGTTGATGCTAATGCTATGCAAGTTGAACCCATTATATTTATGATGAATCTTCCCTTTTATGTCATGTTAGCGAATTACGTGGGGAACGATGGGGTTAATATACATGTTAATGAAATGGTGTGAAGTTGGTATGATTATGCATACCATAAAGTGATGGACATAATTGAGTCAATTATGTACATCATTAAAATTGGAATTAATTAGGGAAAATTAATTCGGGGGTGATTAATTAGGTGTAATTAATCGACTAAGACACGAGGTTGGACCCTTTTATAGCATAAGACTGCCCGGAACCGACCGGCAAATCCAGCAGCTACAAATGATTGGCCCAATGTGAGAGGTCTTAGGCACAAACTATATACGTGACAAGTGTAAAGACACGAGGTTAGACTCGGTTATGGCGTAAGGCTGCCTGGACCCAACCGGCAAATCCAGCTGCCATAAAAGATAGTCTTATGTGAAAGGTCTTTACAACGGTTACGTTCTTAATCAATTAAGAAACACTTAACCAGATAAGCATGTAGTGGGCATGAGGGGTTAAGTGGGTGCCATGGGTGGCATGTGGAAATCAAGTTAGTGCCTTGGGTGGCATGAGGAAATCTAGTGGGTTGCCTTGGGTGGCAATAGAAAATACGATTAGATGACTTAACCAAGTGGAAACATGTAATTAAACATGATTAAAGGGTTAAGTGGGATGCACTAGATAAATTGACAAGCTTAGGTGGTAGCTTGTGGGTGCCCATTTCAACCAGTAACCCATATGTATCTTATTGGGCTCGACCCATGTCGAGGACGGGACACGCGTACTGGGCTTGATTATAAGAGGCCAAAACGGGGTAGCGGTGGCAACGCGAGTCCAACGGGTTTCATATGCGTGTGTGGACCCGGGCTGGTAGGTAAGACGTTGTTGAATCGTGTAGATATAAGCCGTGCACCATTTGTTGTATCGGGTTTCCACTTTGGGGAGTGATACACCCCATTGTGGGGCCAGCACGGGTATCTACGGTAAGGAGCCGATCGCTTGGGAGTAGTGGGTACACCTAGTGGAGATAGGGGCAGACGGCACCTATGTAGTCAGCTAGGGGTACACGAAACTACTGGGTAAACTTTCTAAGTCCTTGGGTGGGATCAACCTTTAAGTAGGAATGACTGGTGTGGTGCAGTTAGTAATTATCCTTGGGTGGATAGATGCGTCTTTACCGTTATCTTAGTTATCCTATGTCTAGTTGGCTACTTAGTGTAGTCATTTATCCCCAGTCATCCCGTACCAAGTTTATATCATACCCTAATTACTTTAATGATTGTGTGGTTAAAGTTATAGGGCTCACTCAGACTTATGTCTGACCCCGTTGTTTCTATCTTTTTCCCCCCTCAGGTCCTCAGGTTGGGCCTAGCACTAGTGGGCTTTGATCAGACTTCTTTATCTATCTTCTGGAGCTTGGACCGTGATGTAAAGCCCAGCTTATCTTTTCTTTGATGGCTATTGTTTATGTAGTGGGATTATGTACTTATGTTTTTATCAGGATGGATATTTAGTACTTGACTCTTTATGGTGTTGTAACTAAACATGTTTACCTTCTGCTGCTATGAAATGATGTTTTAGATTTTCAAGTATTTATATCTGTCTTTTTGTAATTTTTCTGTTCTATACTCACTTAAAATGCTCCACCGAAGTTAAGGCATTCCCTTTGTGAGTGACCTTAGCGGGTGTGGGGTGTTACACGTGGTATCAGAGCCAGGTTACCGGAACAGATAAAATTTTTAGAAAACTATTTTTCTAAAAACTTTTTTGGAAGAAATATTTTCAAAAACATGTCTTTAAAGAGAAAAGTTTTTGAAAGAAAAGCATAATCCCCATTAGCCATATCTTTATCTTTCGAATTCTCCGTTTTGAATCTTTCCTTTTTCATTTCAGCATGGCAGAAGATCTTAACTTTCCGGAGGGTATGACGATACCAGTATGATATAGGAGATTGATGGAGGCTAGGGCCGCCACAGCGGGTCCAACAAATGTTCCTCCACCAACCGTAGCACCTGATCTTCCTCCTCCCCCTCCTCCTCCTCGCGCGGATACTTTTGCTAAGACTTGCAAGGAATTTAAAGCTATGGGAGGGAAACCTTTTCAAGGATCAGAAACTTTTGTGGAGGCTAGAGATTGGCTTAAGGAGGTGGAAGAGTTGATTGATATCTTTGAGATGGAAGAAGGAAAGAAAGTCAAGTTAGCTGCTTGGTTAATGAAGGGAGAGGCCTCATTCTGGTGGGAGGTCACTAATGGAGAACGCCCCATTGACTCTTGGGCGGATTTCAGGCAAAGATTTGTGGCAAAGTTTCTCTCAAGGGCGGAGGAAAACTTGTATATGGAAAGGTTCTTGACTCTATAGCAAGGAAATCTCTCGGTGAAGGAATATGTCAACAAGTTTAATCAATTGGCAAGGTTTGGCATAGACATGGTAAATACACCGGAGAAGAAGGCTTTGAGGTTCGTTAAAGGCTTGAATGAACCAATGCATGGATTGGCTATGACTCACATCCCTATGGGGGCCACCTTTGAGAAGCTAGTTGACATGGCACTCATGCATAAGGAAGAGAAGGGTCCCAATGTTAATAAGGCACCCGAGAAGAAAGGAGATCAAAAGAGACCTCAACAGCAACAGTAAAACAAAGGTGGGAAAGGCAATGGTGGCAAGGGGAAGAAGAAGTGCTTCAATTGCGGGATACCAGGCCACATAAGCAAAGATTGTCGGAAGAAGAAGAAGAATGGTGCTACCACTGTGGTGAAGCAGGGCATCTAGTGAAGGACTGCCCTAAGAAGGGGCATAGGACGGGATCTACCTCAGGAGGACAGGTGCAAGCTCTTATGGCACCGGGTCAAGCTAGGGGCAAGTTCAGGCTCTCGTGGTTCCACCAGCTCAGGAAAGAGGTAGAACTATTTCCGTTGAAAGTCTGGTTTTTCTATTTGATCATCCTGTCCGTACATTGTTTGATTCTGGCGCATCGCATTCGTTTATCTCATCATCATTAGTTGAGTCACTGCACTTAGACACCAGTCTAGTAGATGATCCCTTGGTTGTTTCAAACCCAATTGGGGGCTCCACTTATTTGTCCATGATATGTTTGGGTTTGAAGATTTCTATAATTAGCATTGAGTTTAGATGTGATGCTTTTGTTTTGGGCTTCACAGGCTATGGGTTGATTTTAAGCATGGACTGGTTATCCAGTAATGGTGCCGTTCTTGATTGCGAAAGGAGAGTTGTTAGGCTTATGACCCGTTTGGGGAACACTCTCGAGATCTCTTGTAATCCCATGGAATCTGTTATGCTAAGTTATCTTGAATCGCTTGACGCTTCAGTCGAGGGTTTACGATCTGTTAGAGTGGTCCGGTAATACTCGGATGTGTTTGAGGAGGTGAAGGGCTTACCTCCAAAGCGGGAGATAGACTTCCGAATATATCTGGTGGATAATGCTAAACCTGTATCTTTACCAGTGCGCCACATGGCTCCTCGTGAGAGGAGGGAACTCCATAAGCAAGTAGGGTAGTTGCTTGAGAAGGGGTTCATAAGACGAAGTATATCGGAGTGGGGTGCTCCAGTAGTTTTTGCTACGAAGGCGGATAGGTCCCTCAGACTTTGTGTAGACTATAGAGAAATCAACAAGCTCACAAAGAAGAATAGACACCCATTGCCGAGGATTGATGATCTTTTTGATCAGTTGGTTGGCGCTTCAGTATTTTCGCAATTGGACTTGGCCACGGGGTTTCATCAGTTGAGAGTGGCTGAGGATAGCATAGACAAGACTGCCTTTAGGACTCCGGATGGTTTCTATGAGTGACTGGTGATGCCATTTGGGTTGACGAATGCCCCTGCATATTTTGTTGATTTGATGAGTAGGGTGTTTAGGGAGTTCCTTAATAAGTTCGTGGTGGTCTTTGTGGATGACATCTTAGTCTTTTCTAAGAGTGAAGAAGAGCATGCCCTACATCTTAGGGAAGTGTTGTAGACTCTTCGAGCGCATAGCCTTAAGGCTAAATTTTCTAAATGTCACTTCTGGAGGAAGGAAGTGCGGTTCTTGGGGCACGTGGTCTCCAAGGAGGGGATAGCTGTGGAACCCGCGAAGGTAGTATCTATTCAAGATTGGAAGGTTCCAAAGAATGCTACCGAGGTGAGGAGTTTCTTGGGGTTGGCTGGATACTATAGGAAGTTTATCAAGGACTTCGCGAAGATATCAGCTCCATTAACTCGCTTGACGAAGAAGAATCTAGTCTTCGTGTGGGACGTAGATTGTGATGTTGCGTTCCGACGGTTAAAGAGAGCTTTAACCACAGCTCCAGTCTTAGTGTTGCCAGATGGGAGTAAGCCATTTATTGTCTATACAGATGCTTGTGGGACTGGACTGGGCGCAGTCTTAATGCAAGAGGGAAGGGTAATAGCCTATGGTGGAAGGCAGTTGAGAAAGCATGAGAAAAATTACCCTACCCATGATTTAGAGTTGGCCGCTATTGTTTTTGCGCTTAAGATTTGGCGCCATTATCTTCTGGGAGAGAGATTCGAATTGTTCACTGACCACAAATCGTTGAATTACTTGTTTTCTCAGAAGGATTTGAACTTGAGACAGCAAAGGTGGATGGAGTTCTTAGCATCCTATGATTTCGAGATAGCGTATACCCCTGGCAAGGGTAACGTGGTGGCGGACGCCTTGAGTAGAAAAAGGTTGTCTTTGAATCCATTGTTCGTGGAACGACGAAGCTTGGAATTTATCTCCATGTTTGATTTCAGACCTTCCGTTGACTATATAACCGGTTTTCTAGCATCCTTGGAGGTCAGACCTACTCTTTTGGGACGGATTGGCGAGGCACAGCGGGACGACCCGCAGTTGGTTGAGTTAGTAGAGAGGCTCATAAGGGAGGAGTCATCCAGCCATTTGAGTAGGTACACCCTAGACGATAGGGGGTGCTTGCGTAGAGACGGTAGACTTTGTATACCGCAAGACGAGGGTTTGAGGAATACTATTCTTGATGATGCACACCGTTCTAGGATGACCATTCATCCCGGTGGGGACAAGATGTACCAAGACATGAAGCGAGTTTTCTTTTGGGCCGGTATGAAGAAAGATGTGGCCGAGTATGTCGCTAGATGCTTGGTGTGCCAACAGGTGCAAGCGGAGCAAAAGAAACCAGGTGGGTTGCTTCACCCATTGGAAGTTCCGCAATGGAAGTGGGATAGCGTCTCGATGGATTTTATTGACGGGTTACCCAGATCGAGAAAGGGTAATACGGGAATTTGGGTTGTGGTAGACAGACTTAATAAAAGCGCTCATTTCATACCTGTAAAGAGCAAGAGGACTGCTCCATGGCTAGCTTCAGTATATCTTCGAGAGATAGTTCGATTGCATGGGGTACCCTCTAGCATAGTGAGTGATCGAGATCCTATCTTCACTAGCGAGTTCTGGAAGAGTTTGCAAGAAGCAGTGGGGACTCAATTGTGTCTGAGCACCGCATATCACCCTCAGACGGACGGCCAGACCGAGAGGGTGAATCGTGTTCTGGAAGACCTTTTGAGGCTTTGTATCTTAGATTTTGGAGGTACATGGGAAGAGCATCTTCCATTGGTGGAGTTCGCATATAACAACAGCTTTCAGTCCAGTATTGGTATGGCTCCTTTTGAAGCTCTTTATGGAAGGCCTTGTCGATCACCTACATGTTGGTTGGAATCTACGGATAAGATCTTGCTTGGGCCTGATATGGTTAGGGAGACTTCATAGAAGATTGACTTGATTCGAAGAAGGATGAAAGCAGCGCAGGATAGGAAAAAATCTTATGCGGACAAGAGGAGGACGGATCTGGAGTTTGAGGTTGGGGACATGGTCTTTGTCAAAGTATCTCCATTACGAAATGTAGTTCGCTTTGGGTCCGTTGGGAAGTTAGATCCAAGATTTGTTGGGCCATTTCCTATTAAGGAAAGGATTGGACAGATGGCATATAGAGTGGATTTACCCGAGAGACTTAGTGGTGTACATGACGTATTCCATGTGTCACATTTGAGGAAGTGCCTACATGAGACCGCAGAGGTGGTAGGGCCGAGCTTACTTAAAGAAGTGGAGGTAGAGCGTGATGCAACTATTCGACGAGCTCCTACCCGCATCCTTGGGTCAGAGATTAGGAAGTTGAGGAACAGAGAGGTGCGGCTAGTCAAAGTGCAATGGGGAGAAGATGAGAGCAATGCTACTTGGGAGACGGAAGCGAAGATGCGTTCATTATACCCATTCCTTTTTTAGGGTATGTCTTTTAACTTCTCCTTTATCGTTTGTCTAGTACTTATCTTATCCTTAGCATGTCCTCTCATTAGTACCTTTGACCTTCAGATAGGGTAAAACATATGGTTGAAACATGTGTTTGAGACATGTT
The DNA here is from genome assembly GCA_030737875.1 of Allium sativum. Classification (NCBI taxonomy): domain Eukaryota; kingdom Viridiplantae; phylum Streptophyta; class Magnoliopsida; order Asparagales; family Amaryllidaceae; genus Allium; species Allium sativum. Next base: position 1,038,913,754 of record CM060913.1, on the reverse strand, counting down.
ATGTTTGATGGATGCGCGTGGATGCAAGTGGTTGCTCGTGGATGCATATACACACACTCTAGGCACTAGATCGGCTCAATCACTTATATTGCATATTGCATAAAATTGTGTGTAGGTAGCTATGTTAATGGATGTATAATGGTTGTGCTATCATATGGATGATGCATTTTGGTGAATTATTGTGCACTCATGTAGAAATAGTATGTGTCGATAAGGTTCTTTCGCATACATATTGGATGCATGGCACTATCATGGTTTGCATTAAGGAGGTCAACTGAATCAGTAGACCGCCTGATTTTGCATTAGACAGGGAACATATACACACACTCCTTGCATATGTTCATACGGCATTAGAAACTCTAAGGACAATGGATGCCAGTGTTTGATGGTTTGAGAAGATGGTTTCTTGGTTGGTAGGATACGTTCTTCTTGACTTAGAGATTTCGGGGACGAAATCCTTTAAGTAGGGGAGAATGTAACACCCCGTAGGTTAAATAACTTGCTATAGTATAAAACAGGGTAGAATTAAATATAAAAATCTGAATCTGGGGAAACGGGCTATGCCATTGCGTTCGTCTCAGAAAAATACGCGAAATAGAGTCCGAGTTTTCGAAAATCTGAGTCCGTATGACCTAAATAAGGCCCAAAGAAGTTTTCAGAAATTTAAATTCAGATTTAAAAGCAAAATTTTCAATTTTCAGAAGTGACGGGAAAAATCCCGCCAGACCCAGGGGGTCGACCTGGGGGTCGACTGGGGAGTCGACCTCCCCCCCCCCCCCCCCCAGGTCGACTGGGGAGTCGACCCTAGGGTCGACCTGGGAGTCGACCTCCCTGGTCGAGCCCATGTCACCTGGGTGCACCAGCTTGTCTTTTGGGCTGTGTTTTAGTGGCTAGGACGTGATATGACGGCTCTAATCTAATTTAGGGTTAATCTAATGGCCTAAAACACCTAACTACTCTATAAATACACCCTAAGACTACCCTAATTCATACTAAAAATAGATACAATGCCGTCATGTCGTCAAAATGCAACTTGAAGGAGCCTCCATCAAATTGTAGAAGAAGATAGTCTCTCAAATCAACTACTAATCAACTCTAGCAACATAATCTTCTTCTTAGGAGTGCTAATCAACAAGTTGTGAGTTTTCTATAGCCTTAATGACCAATTATTGAAATGATTATGATAGGATATAATGAGGTTATGGCTATGAATGTGGATCAATGCATGTTATGCAAGTTATGTGCTATGTATTAATGATGTTATGCATGTTATGCAAGTTATATGCTATGTGTTAATGATGTTATGCATGTTATGCAAGTTATATGCTATGTGTTAATGATGCTATGCAAGTTATGCAAGTCATATGCTACATGTTCATGATGTTATGCAAGTTATGCAAGTCATATGCTACATGTTCATGATGTTATGCAAGTTATGCAAGTCATATGCTATGTGTTTGGGATGTTATGCAAGTTATGCAAGTCATATGAGAAACATTGATCCATTATGACACCATGATATGCAAGTTTGGTGTGTGATTATATGCAAGTTAGTATATGATATGTTATGCAAGTTTGGTGTATGATTATATGCAAGTTCACATATGACATGTTATGCAAGTTTGGTGTTTGATGATATGCAAGTAACATGTGTAAGTTTACACCGTAGAATGATATGCATACATATGCAAGTTAACCCCTTTGTATGTCATACATACATATGCAAGTTTACCCCTTTGTATGACATAAATAACTTATGCAAGTTAACCTCCTTATGACATATGTGATTCATGCAAGTTTGGGTTGTTTATTTATGCTAGTTGGGTTGATGCTATATGCATGTTGACACCTTTAAACCCATGTTGATGCTAATGCTATGCAAGTTGAACCCATTATATTTATGATGAATCTTCCCTTTTATGTCATGTTAGCGAATTACGTGGGGAACGATGGGGTTAATATACATGTTAATGAAATGGTGTGAAGTTGGTATGATTATGCATACCATAAAGTGATGGACATAATTGAGTCAATTATGTACATCGTTAAAATTGGAATTAATTAGGGAAAATTAATTCGGGGGTGATTAATTAGGTGTAATTAATCGACTAAGACACGAGGTTGGACCCTTTTGTAGCATAAGACTGCCCGGAACCGACCGGCAAATCCAGCGGCTACAAATGATTGGCCCAATGTGAGAGGTCTTAGGCACAAACTATACACGTGACAAGTGTAAAGACACGAGGTTAGACTCGGTTATGGCGTAAGGCTGCCCGGACCCAACCGGCAAATCCAGCTGCCATAAAAGATAGTCTAATGTGAGAGGTCTTTACAACGGTTACGTTCTTAATCAATTAAGAAACACTTAACCAGATAAGCATGTAGTGGGCATGAGGGGTTAAGTGGGAGCCTTGGGTAGCATGTGGAAATCAAGTTAGTGCCTTGGGTGGCATGAGGAAATCTAGTGGGTTGCCTTGGGTGGCAATAGAAAATACGATTAGATGACTTAACCAAGTGGAAACTTGTAATTAAACATGATTAAAGGGTTAAGTGGGATGCACTAGATAAATTGACAAGCTTAGGTGGTAGCTTGTGGGGGCCCATTTCAACCAGTAACCCATATGTATCTTATTGGGCTCGACCCATGTCGAGGACGGGACACGCGTACTGGGCTTGATTATAAGAGGCCAAAACGGGGTAGCGGTGGCAACGCGAGTCCAACGGGTTTCATATGCGTGTGTGGACCCGGGCTGGTAGGTAAGACGTTGTTGCATCGTGTAGATATAAGCCGTGCACCATTTGTTGTATCGGATTGCCACTTTGGGGAATGATACACCCCATTGTGGGGCCAGCACAGGTATCTACGGTAAGGAGCCGATCGCTTGGGAGTAGTGGGTACACCTAGTGGAGATAGGGGCAGACGGCACCTATGTAGTCAGCTAGGGGTACACGAAACTACTGGGTAAACTTTCTAAGTCCTTGGGTGGGATCAACCTTTAAGTAGGAATGACTGGTGTGGTGCAGTTAGTAATTATCCTTGGGTGGGTAGATGCGTCTTTACCGTTATCTTAGTTATCCTATGTCTAGTTGGCTACTTAGTGTAGTCATTTATCCCCAGTCATCCTGTACCAAGTTTATATCATACCGTAATTACTTTTATGATTGTGTGGTTAAAGTTATAGAGCTCACTCAGACTTATGTCTGACCCCGTTGTTTTTATCTTGTTCCCCCTCAGGTCCTCAGGTTGGGCCTAGCACTAGTAGGCTTTGATCAAACTTCTTTATCTATCTTCTGGAGCTTGGACCGTGATGTAAAGCCCAGCTTATCTTTTCTTTGATGGCTATTGTTTATGTAGTGGGATTATGTACTTATGTTTTTATCAGGATGGATATTTAGTACTTGACTCTTTATGGTGTTGTAATTAAACATGTTTACCTTCTACTGCTATGAAATGATGTTTTAGATTTTCAAGTATTTATATCTGTCTTGTTGTAATTTTTCTGTTCTATACTCACTTAAAATGCTCCACCGAAGTTAAGGCATTCCCTTTGTGAGTGACCTTAGCGGGTGTGGGGTGTTACAATAGGATTAGCAGACTTAATTAAACCAAATTTTCACAAGTGAGATGAAATAATATTTTAGAATTTCTACACATTTTTCTAGATTTTTATAATGTATAATTTCGCTAAATATCACAAATCACCCCTAATTAACCGTAATTAGTGAATAAACATGCAAATCACTCACCTTAGCCACAAATGGAATCTTAGATCTGAAACTTTACTGTTATGGCATGAATCTTTATGTATTACAGCTGCCCCAACTCTAATTTGATGCTAATTTGACTTGAATTTTGGTGTAGATTTGGTTAATTATTAAGTAGAAAGCGATTAGGAAGAGATTAGATTGAGATTTGGAAGGTGGAGGCCATTACTATGGTTCAAGAAATGTTTATGGCGGCTGGAAAACTGTATGGAGATGGTTCTCCAACTCATTTCAGCCCTCCCATAACCCTAATCCCGGAATGGGTTGTGGGCCTAGCTGCTAATCAACCCGTTAATCCCAATTATGCTGTTTTTTCATCTTCCAAATCTTATTACAGCCATATCTCCATAATGGTAAGTCCGTTTGTTAATGTGACCATGCTACAGAAAGGTAAACCATCATTGGAATCTAGTGGATGTGGTTTCAAGTCAAAACTCCTTACCAATCAAAAGTTATAGGCGAAACAAGATTCTTCAGTGGCAAAACGGTCATATAAAATTCGGCAAAAATCGTGAACATGTGAAATGACCCCAATAGTCGTTTCCCAAAGTTACATGACCATACGACTTCGTAGAAAATAAAATAAATATTCTACAATCCTCTGATACGTAGAATGCGGGTCGTTACAAAAATCAAGAGAGACTATCAATTGTATAAGTGAGATTGAGTGGAACTTCAGTGTTGTATTGCATTCATATCATCAATCAACAAAGTATAAAGTGCACGTAGGCTCTTTTAATGTCGAACAACTATAAATCTGGTGTTCTTACTGTTTTTCTTTCTATTTTATTCAAAATTATTGTTTGTTTGGGTGTTAGAACCATTTTTTGGTCTAACACTAATGCTCTTGTTTTAACGAGTTCTGACTTATATTGAATTATGTACATTCATTTAAAGTTCAAAACTAAATATTTTGAACTACCGCGACGTTATGAGTTCATTTTATAATTAAAATAAACTTATACGTTCAAACTTCATATTAAATAAATTCCAAGTCGTTGATTCTCAAAATAAATCGTTTTAAATATTTAAAATCCACTAGATATTTCTTTATAAATTTTGGGTCATTACATAAGTAATTGAGTTGATCTAGTGCCTAATGTATGTATATATGTGTCCACGGGCAACCACCAGCAAAGACTTGCATCCACTTGCAACCATCAAACATAACATGTCTCAAACACACGTTTTAACCATATCCTATAATCTATAAGCTCAAATCCTAAAATCTACACTTCCTAATGATTTACTAGAGGGAAGCCCTTATCAAAGGATGAAGTGATAGATAGAATGTCAAAGAAGAAATACTTGTCAAAAGAATGCGGGTAGGAAACTTGGATCCCTCGGTGGAGTTATTTCATTTCACTCATCTTAGTTACTTCGAGGAAAAACACTTAAGTGAATTAATCTAAAAGCTTACCTTAATCTTTCAAGCAAAGTTACATTTTTTTTCCTCCTTTCCACATTTCTAATCTTTACTTTAACCACCTTGTGTTCCTTGGCTCATTCAACTTATATTTTCCAACCCCATAAAGACTTACTTACTACCACACTTTATATATATATATATATATATATATATATATATATATAATTTCCGAAACCTTATTTGAAAAAAAATCTTAATGAGACAAAATTTTAGTTGCAAAAATTTCTTTTTGAAACATATATGGTTGCTTTTTTGAAATTTCCAAAACAAAAATTTCATATCAAATTACATTTGTCTTTAAAAATTCTCGTTTCTAAATTTTTTGCAAATAGGGTCGCGACTCAACGTGGTTCAAAATATTTCCATAAAACACCTCCTTGTTACACACACGTCTAGGAACATAATTATTCGTTTGGAATCTCCATATTATCTTCATTCACCTATATATATATATATATATATATATATATCTGAAAATCAATCTCTCTTTCCTAGAGATAATCCTTTAATCTCTTATTTTATACATATAGCACAAAAGATAAATGCCTAGAGAGGCAATAAGGGAAATAGGAATATCAATATGACTGACCATTCGAGTCGCACGCAGTCTCAAAATTTATCCACCGCATGACTTAGCCTAACCATCTCTTTTTTGCAATCAAAATAGCCCCTAATTGGCTAACCAATCCACCCTTCAAATTTTCCAACTTCAAAACCTTAGAATATAAGCAACTTAATCAAATTCTGCTACTAGTGCAAAAACTAGGGATAACCAATTATATGGTTGTCTTATATAATTCCAAAACCAGCCCATACTCGGAAATGCCCCTAAACATCTCCTAAATAAAGATTTTAGTTTCAACCCGACTCACCATAGATAAACAGATAATCAAATCGATCCCTAAAGGTTCAGAAACTACTACTGGGCCTAAGAGCAAAGTAGTCACTAGTGCTATCATCTCACCCTAGGGGATTTATCCTATCTGTAAAGGACCGCTCCATCAAGCCTACAATACATACTCTCTACAAGATTCAACTTATCGTCGGTACGGCCCCATGCAGCCATCCCAACCAATAAATCAAAGAAAAAGGGATAAAATATTCCTAAACAAAATAGGAAAACTAGATAGAACTAAAGATAGATAACATTCTTTCTTCCACCAATCATTGACTTTTATAATTTCTTTCTTAATGTCCAATTTATTATAGCTTATTTGTTCCCTATAATCCTTTTTTCAATAGTATATTCATGTAGACCTTTAACTTGCCATCCTTAATTTCACCTTTTTGGAAGTTCCCTAATTAGTTGGTTACCGAAAATGTTATAAAAATCTATTTCTATAGTATAAGACAATCTATTTGATAGAAATCCATAATTACAATATGATTCTTTTTTATTATCTTTAAGTTGGAGAGTAGTGCATAATACAGTAAAACCCCAATTTTGCACTAATTCATTCATTCTTGCAATGATGTTTTCAATGTTAATTTCAAATCGAACTATGAAAATACATCCCTTTTTCCTAACCAATCAATCTAGGTAATTCTTATCTTTGAAACTAACATTTTATATCCATAATTAACCTTTTTTAATATCTTTCAAATAATAAGTTATTTTCTAATCTCAACCTTCCCCAACTACAGAACTAACCGGGATTTCCATTAATCAAATTTCTACCTATAAAGGAAAGCTTAGATAGAACACCTTATAAGTCAACTAAAAGATAAAGATTTAGAAAGAGTCAAAGGAAGGTTGTAACTGACCATAAGGGATATTTTATTTTCAAATGTAACTTTTGATTTCAGAAAAATGTGTTTTCTTTTAAAAATTCTATCTTTTAAAACAAAACTTTAACGATCATGGTAAACATAGGCTCTGACACCCAACATAACACCCCACATTCCTTGATGTCACCCGTATGAGGATTTCATTAAGTAAGTATGGAGCATTGTAGGTATACATATAAAACATTACAGAGACCAAGATTTTACAAGACATAAAATAAAATATTTACAGCTGAAGATGAAACTTTCATTTTATAAAGTACAAAACCATCTTTGATTCATTCAACCAAATAGTTACAAAATGCCATAACCTCGGTTAAAAATAACATTAGAGTTAGCAATATTATCCCCCAAATATAGTCAAAAAGGTACAACCTAACCTTAGAAAGAAAACATGAAGGAATCCAATTTGCAGAGATCCATCACGACAAAGCTAACAAAGAAATCTGAATTATGTACTTTCTCCGTGTAAGCCTGAAGGAAGGAAAAGAGAAAGGAAATGGGTCAGATACAAAGTCTGGTGAGCTGCTGCGATTACCATCTCGACTTACTAAGTTAAGTAAAATAGATAAATAGTGGCTCTAGTGTCAAAAAATGTAAGTGTCTGTACATGTCGAAAGGTGAACAATAACTGATATGAACCGATAATAACGACTGCCTATTCTTATAAAAAGACAATGATGATAACATTAATAATAGTAATCAGATCAGGCAAAATGACTATTTTGCACTTCTACAGATTCAAATAGAAACAATTAACTAGGAGGGATTTTTACCATTGCTACCCATCGATTATCCCCCTACAAACACGAATAGCCTGTGCCAGCCACGGCAGTAGGGGATATTAGTCCCTAACCCGTCAAGTTATAAGACATAGCCATATTCGTAGGTGCTACAGTGTATTAGTTTCGCCTATCGGAACCATGCACACTTATGACTCCGCTTGGAACACGCCCGTACCTACCTCCAAGACTTTGAACCTCTTACAATCCAGATCAGGAAAGCATTCCCTCGACCCTACCTAGTGTGAGGCCCTCTATGATACCAACAGGGATACTAACTGATACGAGTTCCAAACTATAGCAAGATTGACACAAGCAACCTCCTAGGCTTGGTCCCCAAGTAACCAGGATTTTAAAAGTCCCAAACCGGATAAAAACAGCAAGACGTGGGACCTCTTAGCTTATTAATTAACAGGATAAACTTAGCAGATTTGATTTCATTAATAAGCATGGTTGTAAATGGCATTCTCTATAAATGTTATTTTGTGTACAACCCTTCCCCCAAGATAGACAAGCACCTGCTCAGATGTATATTGATTACTGTAACAAGTTTTACATAATTCACATTTGATTCTCACATTTTCCCATGACATATTTTCTTAATATTAAATTAAGTATAATTCAAATGTTTTCCATTTGTATATTAATTTCCAATTACATACAATTTATTCTCATTAACATGTTTTCTCATATTGATTACTTAATGTCATATTAAGTATGACTCATTCTGATTAACACGTTTTCCAAATAAGATTACTTAATGTCATATTAACTACAATTAACGAACTTTCCGTACTAACGTCAAATAAACGTATTTTCCAAGTTAATGTTGAATGAACATGTTTCCCATTTTAACGTCAAATGACAAATTACATGTTTTCCGATATCGATGCCAAATTGTCATGTTTACAAATCAGTGTCAATTAACATGTGATTCCAATATCAATGCCATGTTTACCCTATTAAACTAACATCAACATGACTTTTTCCTCTCTCAACATCAAATGAACATCAATTTCTAATTAACATTTTTCCCAAATTAACATAAAATGTCTTATTGACGTCTTTTCCTGAATTAACATGAAATGAACATAAATGTCTAATTGACATGATTTTCTAAAATTAACATGAAATGAACATAGGTGACATATCTTTCTCAATTAAATTGAACATAAATGACAAATTACATGTTTTCTCCAAGTAACATATTCCCCCAAATTAATGTCAATTAACATGAATGCCAATACCATGTTTAACATGTCCTCCTTAATGTCAATTAACATAAATTACCATATTTGTCAAATTAATATACTATACGTGATGCCAATTAACATGAATGACAAATCACCATGTTCCTCAATTTAACATATTCTATTTAATGTCAATTAACATAAATTACAAGTTACCATGTTTAACATATTCTCCTTAATGTCAACATGTTTCTCAAATTAACATATATACAGATTAATGTTAATTACATGTTTTCCATTCAACGCCATATAAACCTATCTACAAATTAATGCCAAATAAATGTTCACCAAATCAATGTCTATATTAATATGTCTGTAAATAAATGTCAAATTCATGTTCACCAAATCAATGCCATATGAATGTCCATAGATTAATATAATGTCAAATACATGTTTACAAATGACATGTCTTCTTAATATAAAATTAAGTTTAACTATTCATGTTTACATATTCTTCCTTTGTAATAATTCCAATTTACAGTACAAATTCTAATATGCCCAATCTTCTTTTTTAACGTCATTTCATACTTTTCCAGTTCTATGCAATTCAAATGGTAAAGGCATAGTAATATTGTAAACAAACAACAGAAAGGGAATAAGAGAGAGATGTACACACAAACAGATAATAACTGAAAATGAATAGGTAATTGACAGTAATTAAAATAGTATATAAGAATAAATTTAAAACACTGATGTTTTTAGATCCAATACATATTTACAGTCAAAATCCTTTTTATTTAGATTACTACAACAACTATTTTTTCTATTTAACTTTAACTTAGAAGAAATATGAAAATCACAGTAATACTCACAATAGTTGTTATAGATCCAGAAAATCCTCTAAAATAGTTGTTGTAGAAGAAAAGCAAGAATTATCCATTTAATCTAAGCTCTGGTGGCACCTCGACATTTTCTTGATTTATATTTAGAAATAACTTAGAGGAGGAAGAAGATGAAGAATGTTTGTGTGTAAGAGTATGGTGAGGCTACTAGCCTATTTTTAGATTACTTAGGATAAATCTAAAACATTTGATATTAGGTTATTAAATCAAATCGTACACCTCCGCTGAGTCAACACATGCATATAATGTATAAAACTGTCCATGTTCAGGTGCTGGAATCTGCCCTGCTCTAAGGTGGGACAACCCACCTTAGAAAGGTTCGACACTAGTGTTGACTCACCTTAAACATGGTGTGTCGACCCAACTAAGGGCCGGGTCACCCATTTACTGTTGTTTTATTTTCTGTTTATTTATTTTTATTTAAACTTCGTTTAATCATAACTTTTTCATACTTAGTCCGATTTACACAAATCAAAAATCTATCTGAATTAGAATTTCGTAACGGATGCAACGAAAAAATCTATATTTTTATATTCTCAATATTATTCTGATTAACATTTATTTTATATGTTTATTCCTCAATTAATTAACCCATTAATTAATTATTGTTGGTTAAAAATCCAGGTTATTACAATATTGGTAATCCATTTGCATTTTTTTCATCCTGTCAACATCAAAGTAGTAGCCACTTCTTATCAGATAGCAAGAGGATCCGTTGTCCAAATGCATGGACAAGTTCATATGCTTATAGGTATTGCTTCTTTTGGTAAAGTGAAATCCACAAGAAATGTCTTGCGCAAATTTCCTATTATGTAAGACCGCTTCAACCATATCATCTAAGTTATCTGATAAGCTTGTGTTAGCACTGCTATTTTCAAGTTGATGCTTGTTGAATTTTCAGCAATAATTTTGCTCCCAGCATCAATGATGTTCCAAAGTTGATTGCTTCTTTTGTTTGTATTTTGATGGATTCTCTTATTCTTTCCCACTATATGTGATATCTTATAGTTGCTAATAATATTAAGGCATATCTATTGCTCTTCTATTTAGCTTCTAAATTTTCTTGAATATATTGCATGTTATCTTTGATATTTTGAGCTGGCTTTGATAGATTGAATTTCATGGACTTCCTTATGCTGAGCCTAATTTGTTTTAGAAATATATAATTAAAAAACAAACGATCAATGATTTCATTTTCCTTTTTGCAAAATAAGCATTTTAGCTCTACATTCTTCTTCCATTTAGCACTTCTGCCTCTGGTAGGCAATTTGTTAAAGATGACAAAGGGGGCACAATGTAACATTTTAAGGACGGTTTTCTTTATTCCATATTACATGTTAATTTACTTCAGTTTCTTCTCCTTTTATAAACTCGTACAATTTTTGAAAAGAAAATTTGCCTTTTGAGTTTAATTTCCAGTGCCATTTGTCCTTGCGTAGACGCTGGTTAGTTGTAATCTTTTAATAATAGAAGCAGCCTTCTGCTTGTTTGGATTCCAGACTTAGTTTTTAGTTATGATGTCAAAATTTTCATTTGCACCTCCTGAAAAATAATATTATTCCAACCTAGAAGGAAAATTAAATGTTTTCTAATATCCATAGGTCAAACCATAAGCTAGTTTCTTTACCATCATTGAATTTTCTCTTAATACCAATTTCTCTACAACTTAATATTTTTTCCCTGTAAAAGAATGTTGGTTTTCCATTCTTGTGGACCAAAAATTCTTATTTTAAGACATTTGACTATCATCCATCTTGAACATCATGATTTACCTACTAAGAATTCCCAAAGTAGTATGAAACTAGAAGCCTCTTTCAAATCATTTATGTTTCTAAGCCGCTAGCCACTAGCTTTCTTTGTAGTGCAAACTTACACCTGGGTAATTGTATGTTGTTTCCCTTTTCATATAAAATTTGCACATGTTTTCGCTATTTTTTTTAATTGCATTTTCTAGGATGTTGTGACATTGTGTCTAGTATATAATAATTGCGATGACAGTGTGGTTAGTTCAATTATCCAGCTAATGGAAGAATTTTACTTGACCACACTTATGGTTTGTTTAGAATATTATCATACAATCTTGCACACTCTTTGTCTTTTGTTTTGATTTGATCATAAAGGAAAATCCAAATATATAATCGTCGGGTGCCTTTACTTAAAGTAAAAAAAAATGATTTTCTCCTTGTTAGAACAGTTTGTGTTGAAATAAATTTTGCTTTTCTCACAGTTAACTTGCAACCTTGCAAAAACTTTTAGTTTGTCAAAAGTTCTAGCAATAATATAAGTAATTTTATATCAGTTTTTTAAAAAATAGCATATCATCAGCATATAAGTGACGAGAAATACAAGGATTAACATTGTTTATTGGCTTGATATTTCCCATAGTAATCTCCAGTACCTTAAGAGTTGAAAAATACTCCATAACAATAGTGAAAAGATAAGAGGGAAAAGGGTCATCTTGTTTAATTCCTCTATTACTATGGATGTAGCCCATAAGTGAACAATTTATCCTAATAGAGTGATTAACACTGTTAATACTCATTAATATGGGCACATTATTTATTGTCAAATCCCATTTGGTGCATTAAATGGATAATAAAGTGTCTATCAATTTTGTCAGATGCTTTATGAAAATCAACTTTTATGCACATGATGCTTTGTTATTGATATTAATATTCCTAACTAATTCACGAGTGAAGGGTATTTTCAACAATGAATCAATTAGGAATAAAAGCACTTTGATTATCAGTAATTAATTTTTTTTATAATACTTTCATTCTGTTACATAGAATATTTGAAATAAATTTACATTTAAAGTTGCAGCAAGATATGGGTCTGTAATCATTCAAACCATTAGGAATCTTCACCTTTGGAACCGAAGTTACAAAAGTGCAGTTCGAAATTTTTAATAATTTTCCATTACAAAAGCCCCAGTGGTAATAATTAAAAGATCACTTTTAAAGTCATCTCGGCGTGTTTTATAAAATTTAGCACCAACTCCATCAAGGCCTGGGCTTTTGTCCATATTAGCATTGAAAACAATGTTTTTGATTTCTTCATTTCTTACAGGAGCTAGTAAAATACACGACTGTCATCATTCAATATATATTTCAGTTGAATGTTAGAGAAGGTTAAATTATTTCTAGAAGTATTATATAAGTCTATAAAATAATTCAAAGCTTCTCTTTCTATCAGTGAAATATTATTTAATGTAGAGCCATTAGAATCCGTTAGTTTACTAATATCATTTCTAGGCATTTTAGCATAAAGGAATTTTACTGACTTTATCCTCATTAGTCAGCCAGTCAACCTTTGTTTTTTGCCTTAAGTTTGCAGATTGCGCATGTAAAGAATAGATCAGTTAGCTTTGAGCCAAATAAAAATTGTTGACAATGTTACTGTCTGAGAACTCATTGTCAAATGTCATTCTACGAACTCACATATTCGTCTCTAGTTTGCTTTAATTCATTCTTATTTTATCTTTGATTCTAGTTTTTTGAGTTATTTTTTGTCTTTTGTAAAGTTTTCAAAAACTTAAATTGAGCAGCATCTTTAGTTTTAATTTTGTGACTCTCTTCACTATGTTCATATAGCTATCATCATACATTCAACCATTTATAAATCTTAAGGTAGACTTTTTGTGAACCATCATACTATTTGGAAGAAAATTTTGAATTGGAGTGTGATCATTTATAGTTTGGGCAAGTGAAAAACTTTTGTAATCAGCAAACATACTTATAGATTTTTCGTTTATAAGCATATATCCAGTTTACAATAAATATTTTTTAATTCTCTTAATTTCCACGTGAACTTATTTCCTATAAGGACAGTTTCAACTAAACCAGTTCTTAGTAAGAAATTAATTATGATTTTCAATTTTTTGAAAGGGATAGGATTACCTCTTTTTTTTTTAAATGCATGAATTGTAGTATTAAAATCACCTATAATAATCTAAGGGAGATTATTATTTTTGTTTAAAATCTATAATTGAATCCAAAGATTTAATCTCTCTTTTTCAAAATTTCATGCATAAATAAAAGTAAATTCTAATTGAAGAACATCTTTATTTAGGCACGTACACTAAATAAATTGGAGGATCATCACCGAATTTTTATTTGCCAAATGTTTTCATCCTATAAAATCATAATTATACCATTTGCGTCTATTATTATACTTTTAAGAATATTCCAGTTGGAAAGATACATAGCATGATAATCATTTATTTTACTATCATCCAGTTTGTGTTCAAATATACTTATACTACTAGGTTTTTTAGTATTTAGCAAATTAGCTAATTAAATTTCCTATTGGGAATATATGCCCTTCATATTCCTTGAAATTTTTGACATAATGATAAAAATTTAAAAATATGAAAGAAAACAAAGGATATATCAGCTAGGTTGATGGACAATTTCTAGCTGGATTATCCTTTCCCATAGTCTTGTTGTCCTTCTGCTTGCACTATGTGTTGTTCTTAATTCCGAGTTAGTCATCCCATTTTGTATTCCGGATAATGTATTTTTCCATAATACCAAAATCATCAGCATCCTCTGGTTCTTCAAATAGACAATTTGTCTCGCTATTGGTTAGTATATTTTCTGAAATTCATTTATCTTTTTGATTTTACTTTTCTTCTTTTTCTTCCCTGATATTGACGCAGAAGATAAGTTTGCATATTTCTTTACAACTTCATCCAACACTTGTTCATCAGAAACTTTTTTCAGCGGTATTTTGGTATTTTCTTGAGTTGCTTCATCTTTTTTGTTGTTTTCAAGTTTCATCTTATATTTGTTTGCAACTGTTTTATTTTTCTCCATTTTTATTGCATCTTTGATTACTTTTTTAAGAATTTGTTCATCAATTTCTGGCATTATATCCGGTTCAGCAAAATTTATTTCAATTTTCTCTATAGCATTCATCTCCAGATCTTCCATTTCCACAAATCTCTCTGATTCTTGATTTATATTCTTTACGTTCTTATTATTTGCAGATTTTTCATTTGGGATCATTGCCTCTTTGCTGTCTTTTGATGAATTATCGGCCTTTGCATTGTTTTGATTTTGCTTTTCTACCCAGATTTTATTTGAATAGTTTTTTAGATTTTGTCCCAAGAATTTGCACACCTTGCATCTTGATGACACCCACTCATATTATATTTTCTTTTGTATGGTTATACCATCATAAATCGAGATTATGGCTTCATAATGTAATTTTGCCTCAACATTTATTTCGACCAACATTCTTGTGAAATTTAGCCTTGTTCCTTTTGCAATATGTTCTTACAGTTTTAAGGGTATGCCTATGACGCTAAATGTCCATTTATTCCACAAATTTAAACTCGAAGAACCTCTTTATTCATCCTTCATTTTTTAAACAAACTTTTTGAGAATAATCAAATTTCCATTTATGAAATAAGGTCCCCCACTTAGCACTTTGTTCCAGTCCTCAACATCAGAAAATTTGATAACAAAAAAATACCGTTACATCTAGCGAAAATGTCAAAAGTACCATTCGGATTCCATGTTTCAAAATGAAAGTCTTAAGTGAAGATAGGCCAGATTGTTACCGAACACATAAGCAATGATAGATTGCCTCCACTTTGCCTTTTTCTCTTGTTAATTCCTTCTTTCATCCCAATTAATATTTCCCATTTAATGTTAATGGTGCAACAGAGCTCTGATCAAAATCTGACATAGAACCCACCCTGTTTTAACCATATCTACCCGTGTTGATGCTTTCTTCATGGTAGAGTTTGTGTTATGGGTAGTGGCTGATCCTAATTTAAGATTTTCCTTGTTGTTAACGAAAGATTAATATTATTTTTTGATGTAATGTAATGTAAGAGTGAAAGTTTATTGATTCTCATAAAATGTATAATGAATTGAATTATAATCATTGGTAGTACATGGTATTACATACAGTGCTTGATGGGTTGAGAACAAACAGGCCAAAACTAATGCTAGGCCCGAAGCCGCTTGTAACAAATGAAGGAAATAATGTACATGATGTCATTATTTCTAACACCCTCTCCCTGGTACAAACCTAATTAGGATTAGGGTTTTCTCCGGAAAAAATAAATGGCACACAGGTTGTGGCGATTTCCATTCAAAATAGCAGATCTGATGTCAAAAACTGTAGAAGTTATCGTTTCAAGTAGCGATTGAGGTCCCCTTCAGCTTGCTCAAAGAAATTTCTGAGTAAATGTGAAGATGACTTTAGGTTTACTCAGGCAATTAAACAACTTCTTAGGATCTAAGCTTTGTCTCGGTTTCATCGACGTTCAGTTCATGTTATATCCTTGAAAAATATGCCCTCGACGGCAAATGGCCAAGGACTCAACATTTGTGTCAACTCAGTCGATGGAGCTCTCGGAATTTTTGCGAATTTCTGGCATCGGTCACATTTTTTAGCGAAGATCATAGAGTCGAGATTTACATCAGGCCAAAAGTAGCCATATCGAAGGCAAGAGTTTTTCCACCTACATGCCATCCACAATCTCCTTCATGTAATTCTGCCAGGATTGCTTTGGATTCTTCCTTTGTTACACATCATAGCAAAGGTGTTGAATATCCTCTCCTATATAAGCGACCATCTTGGACGAGATACAAACGAGACTTTCGAAGCAACTTCTTGCGATTCTTCGGGTTTTCAGGAAGTGTTCCATGGAGTATATAGTTCTTGATGGGGGTCATCCACGAGTCTGGCTCGTCGATTGTCTCCATAACCCAATCTACATCAGAATCTTCAATAATAGAACTAGATAAAACTTCAACAGGAACTAGATCGAAGATTTGAGGATCTCCGGTACTAGCCAGCTTTGATAAAGAGTCGGCTTTCCAATTTTCTCCTCTAGGGATATGGGAAATAGAATAATACTCCAGATTGTCAAGAAACTCTTTGGATTTGCGTAGATACGTCGGGAGCTTTCCCATCTTGGTCTGAAATTCACCTTTGATCTGGGAAACCATCAACTGTGAATCGCCGAAGATTAACAAACTCTTCAGGCTCAATTCTTTCGCAACTCTCAATCCTCCAAGCAAAGCTTCATACTTGGCCTCGTTGTTGGTAACAGGGAATTCGAACCGTAGAGCACAACATATCTGTCGTCTTTCTGGAGTTTCGAACACTATCCCTGCCCCATCACAGTATTCATTCTTAGCACCATCAACAAAAAGCTTCCATCTGGCGACCAATTCATTGGTTTCTTCCATTTCCTCTCCTCTATTAGTGAACTCGGCAATAAAATCAACCAGAGCTTGCCCATTTATCGCTTTCCTGGGGTGATAAGTGATATCATATTGACTGAGCTCAATATTCCACTTTAGTAATCTCCCCGAGGTTTCTGGACGGAACAACACTTGTTTCAAAGGTTGATCTGTAAGGACTTTAATAGAATGAGATTGGAAATAAGGCTTGAGCTTCTGTGATGCGACAAGCAAGGCATATGCAAGCTTTCATATCTTCGGATAATTCATCTCTGCCCCGGTAAACCTTTTACTGATGTAGTATACCGGCCACCGAACTTTATCTTCTTCCCTGATGAGGGTTGCGCTTAGAGCATGGGATGATACTGCAAGATATAGGAACAGGCTTTCTCCATCCTTTGGTTTTGACAGCATCAGAGGTGATTCCATGTGCTTGATAAGATCCTCAAATGCTTGCTGGCACTCAGGAGTCCACTGGAAATTCTTCCTTTCCTTTTTCAATGCATCAAAGAGGGGAATACACCTGTCCGTCGCCTTTGAAATGAAACGGCTTAAAGCTGCTACCTTACCATTCAAGCTTTGGAGTTCCTTTTTAGTCTGCGGAGCTTGCATTTCTCGCAAGGCAACCACCTGCGCTAGGTTTGCTTCAATGCCCCGAGCGTTTACCATGAAGCCAAGAAACTTCCCTGAATCTACACCAAATGAACATTTGAGTGGATTCAACTTCATGCCGTATTTCCTGAGGATTTGAAACATCTCGTCAAGGTCTTCCATATGACTTTTGGCTTCCTTGGATTTTACCAACATATCATCAACGTAGACTTCCATGGTTTTTCCAATTTGCCCTTTGAACATTGAATTTACTAGGCGTTGATATGTGGCACCGTTTGACTTTTTCACAAGAACTGGATTAGACACCCAATTAGGATAGGTGGATTCGCGAATGAAATTGTTCTTCAATAGCCTATCCACCTCATCTTTCAAAGCCTCAGATCTTTCAGGGCCTTGCATCCGTCTTTTCTGTTTCACAGGATGTATGCGAGGATCAATATTCAGCTTATGCACCATCACCTCCGGAGATATTCCGCACATATCTGAGTGGTTCCAAGCAAAGACATCCAAATTTGCCTTTAGAAAAACGATCAATTCCTTTTGCAGCAAAGGATCCAACTGAGAGCCTATCTTCACCACCTTATCTGTATCATTATCATGGACCTGTATAGAAATGGTAGCTTCAGCTGGTGCTGCCCTTTCATCCCCTGCACTGGTTTTTCGTGGATCCATATCTTCTTGCATGCCGTCGTATTCTCCAGCACAGGGGAGGTCATTAATTGCTATAAGGGGGCTTCACGGATGCAGAGAGGAGTCTCGACATCCTTCTTGATTTCATACTTCCGAGCTTCAATCAATTCTGCCATATAGCAATCTCTTGACTCTTGAGGATCTCCTTTGATTACTCCCACTCCGTTTGCAGTTGGGAACTTCATCATCAAGCACCATGGAGCAAGAGCTATTCTGAAAGCATCTAGTGCTAGCCTTCCCAAAAATGCATTATACCCTGAAAGTGAGTCTATTATAACAAAAGGCTGCATCATGGAAACTTGCTTCTTCCCCTCACCAAGCTCTATGAGGAGATCGACCACACCAATAGGCTGAGTTGGTACACCAGTGAAACCGTGTATCTTATTTTTACTTGCTCGCACATTATCCATAGACAACCCCATCTTAGAGAAAGTATTGTAAAACATGACATTTACAGATGCCCCATTATCAATCAGTACCTTCTTTACTATTGCTGGACCCAAGCCAATAGTGATCACAATTGGATCAATAGTTGGAGTCAGCATTCCATTAGAATCCCGATCTCGGAACACCACGTCTTCCCAAGATGTTTTTGGAATTTTCCAACGAAGAGAGTTACTGCAAACTTCGAATCCACCTTCTTTTGAAGCACTACTTAGTTCATTTGTATACCTGACAATGTCCTCCCAGGTATCTCCTGCAGGATGAGGTCCACCACTAATCGTATTGATAATAGGTCGGGAACCGTTTGCAGGTGTTCTTCCGTCTTGACTTGGCTGAGCATGCTGCCCCTGAGTAGGCTCAGTATCTGATGAACGCTTCACATACTCCTGAAGATAGTTTTTTCTTATCAACTCTTCAACCAGATTCCTCAAGTGCCGACACTCATTCGTGTCATGACCCGGTCGATTATGAAATCGACAGAACCTTCCTGAATTTGCAACTTCTTCAGACACCTTTATCGGCTTTGGGGCCGGATAATCCTCCGTTTCCTTAGTTGCCATGTATATGTGCTTGATTGTATCATTCAATGGAGTAAGGTCTGTTGGCTTGAAGAAGCATCGCTTTTTGGAATCCTTGTCGTTCCTAGCATCATTACCGTTTCCTCTTTTTTGCCCCCCTCCTAAATTTCCTTGATTGGTTTTTGTAGAAACTTCCTTCCTCTCCGGGACTACATTAGTTTTGACATTGCCAACAGAATAAATGGGATCATATTCAAGACACATGTATTCCTCAGCTTTGTCATAGAATTTCTCTAATGTATTGGGCTTCTTTCTCTTTAACCACCTTCCAAATTCAGATTGTTTATCTATGCCCCCCTTTAAAGCCATTAGAATTAGCCTTGGCTCATGGGTCCCCACTTCGGCAGCGGTAGCATTAAAACGATTCAGAAAAGATCTAATCGTTTCACCCGGGGCTTGTGCCAACT
Organism: Allium sativum; assembly: GCA_030737875.1. Classification (NCBI taxonomy): domain Eukaryota; kingdom Viridiplantae; phylum Streptophyta; class Magnoliopsida; order Asparagales; family Amaryllidaceae; genus Allium; species Allium sativum. The sequence continues at coordinate 1,038,893,965 of CM060913.1, read as the reverse complement.
CGTTGAGGGACATAATATCTCTAACCTTCGTTGTTTGGAGGCAGAACTGGTCTTGAAAGCATCTTGCTAGTGTGAAAAAATTATCAATAGACCTGGGAGGCAATTTAGTGAACTATAATGATGCTACCCCTTCCAAGTACACTGGGAAGTACAAACAGTTAAGCTCGTCAGTTGCTTGGGCCATATCCATGTGTTGGTCGTATCGAAACAAAAACACATTGGGGTCGCCTGTCCCATTGTAAGCTTGGATTGTAGGTGGTTTGAATTTCCGTGGGAAAGTTGCCTTTTTGATTCTTTCAGTGAGAGGGGTTTTTGATGGCGCGAACTCCCATTCGGCCTCATCATCGTTTAGACATTTTCTTTCTTTCATAATCTGTCGGACCATTTTCCAGAGACGATCCTTCTCGTGGAGGCTATCTGCGGGGCGGACGCTTTTGTCTCGACCGGAAGCTTGCTTAAGCAAACCATCACGGTTGCGACTCCGGGGTCATGGCCTTTCTTCATTGGAAAGTGCCCCTTTGGCAGAATTAGCAACTTGACGAGAAGTAATCCCCGCATTACGGTTCCAATCAGCTTGCTTTGAATTCTCAAGTTTTCCTTTATCAGGATTAGAGATCTCTTGGAAAGATTTTTCTCGATTCGAACTAGAAGAGGAGGAACCGACATCTTCTGCATGAACAGGCTTTGAAGCTACCTTTGCCATAGCGGCTTGAAGAGCAAAGAGTGAGTCTAGCCTTGCCAAGATGGCTTTGTTGGCTATCTCCTGCTGTTGTGTTAGTCCAGCGATGGCTTGATCAAGCTCACATCTTGTGACATTCACGCCTCCATTCGATGTTTCACCTACTTCAAACCGGTTAACCGCGGGGGTTTCCTCTCGATTTCCCTCATTAGATGCTCTAGCCCTTACTTCCTTATTTGCTTTTAGCGGCATTATTTCAGAAAGTAGTTTGAACTTTGAGGAGTGTTCGTCAGAAGGTCCAACTCATAGACTCGAATGATCTATTTCGAGATTGGGCTTAAGGATTTCAAGATCTTCGCAATATATTTGATGTCCGAAAGTAGGTCTGGCCCCACGGTGGGCGCCTAATTGTTAAACCAAAATTTGGCAAAACAACCGAAATATTGCTTGACACGTCACCTAATCAGAGGCGAGATGCTTAGAAAGCACGTCACCTTTTCAGAGGCAAGGTGCAAGAATACCTTTACAATTGTGTGAAGCCATATCTAAGATCTGAAAACATCGAAATATAAAAAGAAGACAAGAATTTATAGTGGTTCGACCCTTATTGGAGTCTACGTCCACTCTGAAGAGAGAATCTTATTATTCACCAAGAGTTTTACAATATTAGTTCACTCATACATTCGTAGAATCTCTTTCGATATACATTCATCTTTACACTTATTGAGAATGATAGAAAACTTGAAAGAACAGCGAAGAACTGTTCCATGACGGAGCTTTTGCCATTAATCCTTTCTCTCATGAAACATTTATGCCTCTTCTTCTATGGAAGCCATGGCTACAAGCTTGATAAGTCTTCGGTGAATGATGAAGAATGCTTGAAAAGAGTCAAAGGACAATTCGGCAGCACCTTCTCCTCCTTCCAGAAAAGTCCCCCCCCCCCAAATGATGGAAGTGATCCCCTATTTATAGGTGACGAAATGGCTGAAATATGACTTTCAGGTTATGGGTCGGTATTTTGAGTATTTACGGAAATGCCACTGCTTTCTGTCACCAGCTGGCATGCTTTTGTACCAACCAGATCAGCTTTGATCAATCCAAAACCTATTTTGACGACCTGGAAGCTTTGGTGCAGAGCAGACCGACCAGGGGTCTTTGACGTAGGGCGTACCGACCCTGAGGCTTCGAAGCAAGTTGGAGCGACCAGACTAGCATGGAGATAAGAACGACCAGCTATGATAGGTTGGAGCGACCAGGCTAGCATGGAGATGAGATCGACCAGCTATGATAGGTTGAAGCGACCTGAAGGCTTAGACCCAGAGCAGAATGATCAGGACTCCATGAATGGAGGACCCAACCAGGGTGATAGCAAGAAAGGAACCGACCACTTTACTTGGAAGAAAAAGCGACCAGGAGCTTTGTGAGGAAAAGGACGACCAGAGATATTGTCCATTATGACCGACCCTTCTTGAAAAATGGTCTGAAGGATTCCGACCGACTAGGAGCTCTTATGAGACCGACCCTTCCTTAAATGTTACAGAACCGACCCCTTCTTAAGTGTTACAGAACCGACCCCTTCTTAAGTGTTACAGAACCGACCCGTATAAATTTTTCAATAACCCATCAACTATACTTATCGATTTTAGTGGATAACAAGTGTTATGTGCAATGGTGTTGAATCCATTTCCTAACATCCAATCTAGCAATCACTATGCATCCATATACGTTAATTTGAGGAAAAATTACCCGAGGAAAAGCTCTGGGTGAGTTTGTCTCATCTTGTCCTCGGTCTTCCATGTGCTTTCCGCAGGGTCATTTCCCCATTATACTCGGACGAGGCGAACGGTTTTGTTGCGCAACAACTTTATTCCATGCTCTACAGTCCTTATAGTGGCACGGAGCACCCTGGTCTCCAATTCGAGTTTTTTTATGTTCCCAATTTCATCAAGCTCGAGTCTAATAGCAGAATCATGAAGGCATTTCCTTAGATGAGATACATGAAAAACATTATGGATTCGCGATAGACGCTCGAGGAGATCCACTCGATAAGCCAATGATCCTATCTTTTCGATGACACAAAAGGGACCAATAAATCTGGTAGCCAACTTCTAGTTTTCCCAAACCGGACTATTTTCTTAAGAGTGGATGCTTTTACGAACACCAAGTCTCCAACATTAAACTCAAGTTTCCTCCTTTGCTTATCAGCATACAATTTCTGATGGTCTTAGGCTTCCTTCATCCTATGCCTAATCAAAAATATCTTCTCCATGGAATCACAGACGAAGTATGGTCTGAGTATAACCTTGTCAGAGTTTCCCACCAACAAGTTGGCGATTTGCATGGCCTTCTGTAAAGCACTTCAAAAGGGGCCATACCAATCGTCGTTTGAAAACTGCTGTTGTAGGTAAACTCCACAAGCAGTAAGTGTTGCTCCCAAACTCCTCCAATGTTGATGATGCAAGCTCTGAGCAATTCCTCTAAAGTCCGATTTACTCTTTCCATCTATCCGTCGGTCTGCAGATGATAGGCTGTGCTTAAGTTGAGGGTCGTTCCCAATGCTGCTTGTAGGACTCTCCAAAATTCACATATGAATAAGGGGTCTCTATCACACATAATACTTAATGGGATATCATGAAGTCTGACTATCTCTTTGACATATAATTGGGCTAATGAGGTTGTAGTTCTTGTCTTCTTGACTGGTATAAAATGGGCATTTTTGGTTAATCGATCTACCACAACCCAAATGGCCTCGTTACCTTTTTGGCTTCTAGGAAGTCCATCTACAAAGTTCATGAAAATATGTTCCCACTTCCTCATGGGGATCTCTAAAGGTAGTAATAGTCCTCCAAGCTTCCCTTGTTCCGCTTTCACTTTTTGGCATGTTAAACATTTGGCCACGAACGCGGCTATGTCTTTCTTCATCCCTTCTCAATGGAGATTCATCTTCATATTCTTGTACATTTTATCCCCACTAGGGTGTATGGTCAATTTTGACTTATGGCACTCCTCACTCCTCTAGAATTTCTTTCCTCATCCCTTCATCTTTGGGAACGTGAAGTCGTCCATCCTAAAGTAAACTTCCATCATCGCCAATTGAATATCTATCCGAATGGGGAAAAGTCTCCTTCTTTCCCCCTTTCTCCTTTATGCTTTATAATTCTTTGTCAAGTTCTTGTTCATTTCGAATCATCTCTTTTAGAGTAGATCTAATAACCATAGTTCCAAGAAAACCATTAAAGGTGGTTGATGAGGGTTGAAAATCAAAATTAAAGAGAAACTCTAATTGCTTCCATTTTGTCATCGCATTAAAGTTTGCGATTTTCCTACTTAAAGCATCTTCTATAACATTCCCCTTTCCAGAGTATGCTGGATCATGAAATCAAATGAGGCAATATATTCCATCCATCGCTGTTGTCTCAAGTTTAGGTCACGTTTAAAAAATAAATATTTTTAGGGATTTATAGTCGGTAAAAAGTTCAAATTTCTCCCCTAAAAGATAATGCCTCTACATCTTAAGGGCGAGCACTACTGCGGTTAACTCAAGGTCATGAACTGGGTATCTCTTCTCTGGATCCTTGAGTTGTCTACTAGAGTAAGCAACTACTCTTCCTTCTTGCATAAGGACCGCTCCTAAATCGGTCCTACACGCATCGGTGTAAACTATGAACAATTTTGAACAGTCGGGTATAATTAAGACTGGCGCGCTAGTTAATGCTTCCTTTTAATTTCTTAAAGGCTACATCACATTTATCAAGCAAACACTAAATTCTTTTTCGTTAGTTGGGTTAAAGGAGTAGAAATATTTGCAAAGTCTTTAATGAATTTCTGATAATATCTGGCCAATCCAAGGAAGCTTTGAACTGCCGTAGCATTTCAATGTATCCTTCATTCCTTGATTGCCTCGATCTTTGTGGGGTATATGGCCAAGCCTTCACTTGACACAATATGTCCTAAAAATCTTACTTCTTCCCACCAGAAATGGAACTTTGAGAATTTTGCTTTTAATTGGTCCTTTCTAAATATCCCTAACACTTGTCTTAAGTGATCTTCGTGCTCTTTACAGTCTTTTGAAAATATAAGGATATCATCTATGAAGACTACCACAATTTTATTTAGAATGCCCCTAAACACTCTACTCATGAGGTCAACAAAGAAGGAAGGTGCATTCATTAGTACGAAGGGCATAACTTCCCATTGGAACAATCCATCCGACGTCCTAATCGCAGTTTTGTCCTGGCTTTCCTCCGGAATTCACAACTTTGAAATCCAATAGCAAGGTCTAGTTGGGAAAATACTCAGGCTCCTCCCAAGTGATCAAAAAGGTCATCGATTCTACGTAAGGGTAACCTATTCTTTTTCATCAACTTATTAAGTTCCATATAATCCACACAAAGTCTTAAGGATCTGTCTGCTTTGGTGGCAAACACAACAGGTGCATCCCATTCTGAGGTACTTTGTCAAATGAATCCTTTTTGTAAATCCAACTCCCTTCTTTCCTTAGGCGCCATGTGCCTCAAGGGTAGTGCTACAGGTCTAACGTCCTTTATCTACGTCAAATACGAAAAGAGATTTCTCTGTAGGGTGGAAGTCCTGTGACTTCCTCAAAAACATCCAAGAACTCACAAACTATACGGACCAAATATGGTCTTTCTGAAATAGGAGATAAGGAATATAACAAGGCTTTATCCTTGTTCCAAACATTACAAGGAATATTTAGGCTACGTCCTCCTCGGCTCCCAAGACGAATGATTCTCTTATCGCAATCTAGGACGACCCCATAAAATGATAGCCAATCCATACCTAGGATAAGGTCATACCCCACAAAATCCAACGCATACGCTTCGCAAAGGAACTCGACATTGTCGACCTCCAATACTAGTTCTATACACAACAGCTTAAGATACTTAGATCCTCTGATAGGCTTAGCTACCTCTATCGGACTATCAGAGATAGACATAGGAAATTTCAACAGATTAACAAGTCTCTTAGAGATAAAAGAATGGGTCACTCCCGAATCGAACAAGGTGCGTACATAATTTCCTAAAACAAAAATTATACCTTCCAGTGCGGATTTCCCTTGTTCTATAGGGGGTCGGCTTTGAATTGGTGTTGCCTCTATTGCATAGTTCCGACCACTCTTGATGACTTTAGGCTTTGGGAAGTCCATGGACATGTGTCCTTCTTCATGGCAGTTAGAACACTTTCATTTGAATTCCTTCTTCACCAACGAGGTCCTACAATTTTTGGCCTTATGGCCCTTGCAGTTGCACCTCGTACAAGTCTTTGCTTCCTTTCTTTAATTTGTTTCCCTTCTTCTTGTTTTTCCACCATTCCTTTTTCTTAATTTTGTTGGAACTTCCTTCTCCTTTCTCACTTTCTTTTTCCTCATTAGGACCGATAGTCGTGCACATGATAGCTGTCTCTACTAGGGTTTCAAAAGTTGTCCCAAATGTTAATTGGCTAATAAATTTTCCTTTATTGGGGAGTTTAACCTTTTAACAAACCTCAAGGCTTTGTTCATGGGGGTGTCTACCAAACCCCTTCCAAACTTACTCAACTCGATAAACTTGGCCACATACTCTCGCACGCTCATACTTCCTTGCTCGAGGTGAATGAATTTCTCCAACTGGATAGTCAATTCTACCTTTGACAGAAAATTTGCTTCAAAACAGGTTCTGAGTTCGATCCATGTACAAATCAGGCCCTTGTTCTCCCCAGATATTAAATTTCACAATTCAAGGGCCTCCTCTTTCAAGTGCCAAGGCGCTATTCTTCTTTTTACTTCATTGGGCCAGCAAGTAGCTTCGAAAATTCTTTCGTAGTCCATCATCCAAGATTGGGCATTAGCAAAACCTTCCTTTCCAGTGAATGTCTTCCCTCCAAGATTCATGAAGCTCTTACAGAAGCGGGAAAAATCAAAGGTTACCTTAGTGGTAGGAGCTATAGGAGCCGCTGGGGTAGGATTAGCAACAGTGACATGTTCCATAGTACGAAGGTACTGTTGGAACCATTATGGCAAGTATTTGGGCCTTGCCTGGTTACCCTGCTCATTGGGATTATCAGTCATTCTACTATCTGGAAAGATAGGAAGAATCCTTTAGTGGATACTCCTTTGAAACACTGCACACCAAGTCCATCATCACCCAAAGCCTTAAACAGCAATAACAACAAACATTAAACTTCAAATTTTCCATTTCTGTAACACACTTACATCCTCTCCGACCACAAACACCTTGTGTCCCTTTGCATGCACCTATCCTCCTTCAGCACCACCTCAAAACATACCCTGCAAACTGCATTTATCAAACTGCACATCATCGCAAACCCTGCATACTACACCACTTCTTCTGTACTTTATAAGTTTCATTTCAGCTGCAAACAATAGGATACGAACACACCTAGTAATATATAAATATCAAGTTATTATAAAACAAAATCAGTAAACAATTGGATGAGTGCAGTAGAGAAAACAAGAAGATTCATACATACGAGTTTGTATGTTGTTTCATTCCAGATCCAGTTCCAAACAATAGGATCCTTAGTTCTCGCTTTAGCTGTAGTAAGATTCAAGTAAAGGCCTTTAAGTACTGCACATACATACATACATACATACATACAATGCATTGACGTATTCTGATCAATAAAAAAGCTTACTCGATCGCCTTCAAATAATTCAGACCAGTTCTTCATGGTTACGAGTTTGTATGTTGTTTCATATAGCAAGTTAAAGGTTAAACTGGGGAGAGACCAAAGTACAACATATACAAGTGCACAAAACTCAATAAACTAACAAGCAAGTCAGTAGCAATTCGAATAACTCAATAAACTCCCAAAGTTTATCATTGAATCTGCAAATATAAATATTTGCCCAAAATTCATCTTCCATTAATCAACACATAATTTCAGAAATTTAATTACAGAAAATCTAATTTCAGTAGTCATTCATCACTTAATTAAATTCTAGAAAGTTTGAATATTTCAAACTTGACAAAATCAGAGCTACAAATCACAACCAAATCTAATGTTGAAATCAGAGATTATGTAGGGATTCAAAACCCTATAAATTCACATGAATTCATCACAGGAAAAAGTGGGACTGAAATCGAACAACAAAACAATAATCAAAAGTAAAAAAGGAAAAAATCACGTACTAATTTCAGAGATCGATTTCATCTCAACAAGACCAGAATCGAATATTAATCGGAGCACCAGTAGCATTCGAGAAATCGATGACAAGAGGAGCAGTTGTAATTCATAGCAATCAGAGGATCATCACGAATTAAAGAAGTTGAAGCCGCGATTTGTTGAAGAGGGAAAAACCCTAATTTTCGATCGGCCATTAAAGTGGAAGCCGACTGTATTTTTTCTCAAGTGAAAAAAGCATGAATTATGTTCAGCGGGAAAATTAAAATTTGGGGCAAAGAAGCCGAGGCGATGAAGGAAAAACATAATGATGCAGATGGGTAATGCGGACCACTGGATCGTATTGATGCGGATTGATAATTTTGCTTACGCGGCTACTGCAACACATAGATGATATCTATGTTAACAAATTGAAGCGTATGTTGCAATAGACAAAAAACAGCATAGCTATGACAACATTTTAGCTGGCAACACCTTAGATTTTCGTTGCTGTAGGCCATCTATGACGTAGTATGAAAATGGTAAATAACATAACTCAAAAAATAAATGGGGGAAAATTTTAGTGGACTGAGTTGGATAGATTTGGGAAAAATTGATACATTTCCATAATGTTAAAATTACTAAGAACATAGTTATAAGAAAGGAAAGGAAAAGAAGGATTAGTGTGAAATAGGGATTCTTTTATCGTATTGCACACTAATCAAATAAGAAAATAAATGTACGAAAAATAAAAGAAATAGCTCATAGCCACGTGTCTTATTTTATGTGTGTTATGAAAATGGATCTCTATATCTTTCCACTAATCACTCTAATGAGGTGTTTGAAATATTTTCCTGAATTAATGAAATATAAAAGACGGTAATAAATGGATGTTACAACAGTAAAGATTGGTGAATGTTAAATAACCAAGGGAAAGGGTGATGAACGTGCAACATGACCTATTATAATTAATTATATGAATGAGAATGTAATATAATAAATAGGCTTGTCCTAAGGACAAGTGGAATTATAACAGACGTTATAATAAATAAAAAGAGAACTTATTAATAAATCTTAGTTAAGATAACTAAGTTAATAAGTAAACCACAACAATATGTTGTGATGACAGTGTAAGACGACGTCTTGATTAAATAAGAAAGAATGAGGTACTTATGGAATAAAATAATTTGCACTTAATTTTATATATACATATACATATACATATATATAGGGTTTTTCAGGCTCAAGGACAAAATGAACAAAAAGTTATTTCATAAGGACAAGGGGTTAAAATTTTATCAATAAGGACAAATTTTAGTGTAAAGGGAGGAATTCAGGTAGGGCTGTCAATGGATACCCAAAAAATCCGAAATCCGTCCGCATCCGTATCCGAAAAGAGGATAAATATCCGATATCCGGAAATGCGGATGCAGATATAGGCATATCCGCATCCGAAAATTATCCGTCCGCTCTTTTTTCCACTTATAGCTTAAATTATGTGTAATTTGACATAATTAAATATACTAATTTATTAATTTGCAAAATTAAAAGTCTACTAAACGCATGTTAACTGCTCAAAATTATATATTATCATCGTATTTATTTATTTTTAGCACTTTAGTAAACAATTAGGTTGAAAAAGATTAATATTAAGCTAAAAAAAAAATCATTTATGTTCATTGATTTATCGATCGTTGGCGGAGCGGATAATTATCCGATATCCGTCCGTATCCGCGGATACGGATATCCGATATCCGAAAATGGTTTCGGATGCAGATACGGATATGGCACTATCCGTATCCGAAAGTATCCGTTGACAGCCCTAAATTCAGGGGCCACTATAATTCCTCCCTTTACACTAAAATTTGTCTTATGAATAAAATTTTAGCCCCTTGTCCTTATGAAACAATTTTTTGTTCATTTTTTCTTCACACTATTTTCCTGATATATATATATATATATATATATAAAGAAATATGTTAACAGAAAACATGTGGATTGTGATAAGATATACTTAATTAAACGTTGAGTAGAACATGTGAGAGCAAATAATATGTACCCAAATACCCTGTTTCCTCTGTATCCAACCAGTCAAGATTCCTAATTTCCACATTTTTGCAATTAAGTCCAAGGGCTTAATTACAAAAAGGTGGAATTCAGAAGGTCCTGATTGGTTGGGGACAGGGGATATTGGATATAGACGATTTCATTCCAGAACATGTTATTGTAACTTATAAACAATAAATGACACGATAATAAGGTAAAAATTTGTAGATTACTTACGTTAATTACAATCTAGGGAATAACATGTTATGGGCAAGTTAACAAGTAATCTTACAAGATAAAGCAAGCGCTTGATTAAAAGATTAGATACAAGGTTTAATAACATGTTTGTATGGTGCGCTTGGACCAGTCCGCACGTATGAAGGAGAAAACCCAACGGGGTATATCATCATGTTGTCTAGAGGCATGAGAGGAACACGTCCATCTGATTATTCTACGTGATTACTCGGTGGGACTGGAGCAAAGTACGCGGCTTTTGAGGGACGTGGTAGGGTACTCCCTGGTGGTCCTTTGTTGTGGTACATGCTCAGGATGTACTCGCAGAGTTGGGGTCTACACAATACCACCCAGTGGATATACCTTGATTGCAACGGTAGAGTTGGCAGTCAGAAGGCTGTGGCGGATGGGGTTGGGTGATTCGGTGATTTGCCTCGGAAGAGGTAGTTCAAGACCAAATTAAGAATAGTAATCGTCGGGAACCTGTCATCGGTGGTCAGTGGGATGCGAAAAGACTATAGCTAAACCAAGAGACCATTGATGTTTCACTATCGATATGTAGTTGAGGGACACGCCAAATTAGATGTTAGATTGGTTGTTAGAGGCATGTCACTTAGCTTCTGATGTAGTCTTTCACTAGTTAAGGGAGAGGTCTGGATAGGGTCACAGCCACGGTGAAAAAGCGGACCATACTTGGATATGTGTAGTATAGGTCCTTTGAGCGGACCTATACAGATATAAAAAGCTCTCAACCGAGTTTCATGCATTGGATGCAACCCTATTACGAGAGTCGGAGTAGGGTAGATAGTACGTACATGTGCGGGTCTAGGTACAGGCACCAGGTGGTTTATGTTAGACGTTAGGGCATTACTCCGTACGTTTGCATGGCATAGTGGTGATGGTTCTGTGCGGTAAAGTGGCGTTATGATTTGGATTTCCGTACGTCGTTCGGCGTAGGATACGCTTCCGTGCATGACGGTGGAGACCGTGCGAGAATGATAGTATGAGAAGTACCTTGATATGTTAGGGATAGCTACATATATACTATATTAGGTTAATCTACTGGGAAGTAGATGGGTACGAAGTGAGTATAGAGCCTTGAAAGATGTTAACTCAAAAAACCTAATAAATAAGAAAACTTAACTGAATGGTATATGTATGGTTATTTCAGAATGTACAATTTGTTCAGTCACCAGAACTTTGCGTTCTGACCCCTTCCTCACAACACACTCGCAGGTCAGGTTTGTGGCAAAGATATGATAGATTGGGATACTGGTTAGACAATATTATTAGTTCGGTAAGGCTATATTTGATTATATTATATTTTATCCATTTCACTGTGAGATGTTTTACTGAGCTATGATATATTTATTATCTCTATCTTACCTATAGGATACCAGACAAGTCGACTCGAGCTTCGATAGATTGAGATTTTCGAAAAAAATTCAATCTGTCGAAATTCGTGTTGTTACAGGAATATAGTCCCCAGATGATGAAATCACTAGCTTTTGATGAAATGTATTGTAAGAGAGAAAGTGTATTGATTCTCATAAAAATGTAATACTGAATTGAACTGTAAGTGGTAGTACATGGTATTATTTACAGTGTTTGATAGGCTAAGAACAAATATGCCCAAACTAATGCTAGGCCGAAGTCGCTTGTAAACAAATGAAGTAAATAATGTATGCGGTGTTATTTTCTCTAACATCTATGTTCATAAATTCTCTCCATTTCAGATTGTTTCTATTCTGTTCTTTCGTGCCTAGCCTTCATGTTGCTTGTTGGTTGCTAAGGTAAATTTCCACTATTTTCTTACTTGAGTTGTTCTTCATAGTTCTGAAGTGCTCCTTTTTTGAGAAAAGAATAATGATTATTCAAATTGTTTGAAGCAGCATCTTTCTTCTTATTCTTAATCAGCATAAATCCATTAGCATCAACATCGGGAGTTTCTCATTTAACTGTGATAAATCTAGGTTGGAAAGATAGGAAGAAGAGAATATAAGAGATAGGCCATTTTGATCAAGCTGATCGAAAACAACAGTATGTTTATGAGAGAGAGCAGCAGAACAATTTGGGGGATCTTGATGGAGGAGAAGATTTTTGTGGTTCTTGGAGACCATTAGTTTGTTAGGCATACTCAATTTTTCTTTTCCAAACTCAAAAGTTGAAGTTGTTGATCCCAAACATATGGCAACACTAAAATTAGAGATATTACTCTACAATTACCACTCTTTTGATAATCTTTTGAATATTTGTTTATCAAGAATCAACTCTCATGCACTTGCTCAACAGGGCGACTTAAAACTGAATACTTGTTCAATAAATGTCATAGGTGCTTTGTAACACCCCGTATGTTGAATAACTTGATATAATATAAATCAGGGCAGAATTAAATTTTAAGATCTGAATCAGGGGAAACGGGCTATGCCATTGCGTTCGTCTCGGAAAAATACACGAAATAGAGTCCGAGTTTTTGTAAATCGGAGTCCGTATGACCCAGTTATGGCCCATGTAAGTTTTCAGAAAATTCTAAGTTCAAAACAGATTTAAATTTCAAGTTCAAAATTCAAAAATCAGGCCAGGCGGGCTAGGCGGGAAAATTCCCGCCAGCCACCGCAAGTCGACTGGGGAGTCGACTTGGGAGTCGACACAGCTGGACCCAAGTCGACTGCCCTGTCGACTTGGGAGTCGACACAGGTGGCCGGGCAGTTTTGCCTGGTGCACCATTTGAGTGAATTGGTCAGGTTTAGGCTGTGTTTTGGGGCTTGTGACGAGATCTGATGGCTCTAAACTAATCTAGGGTTAATCTCAGGGCCTAAACTACATCCTAAATCTATAAATACACCCTAAGACTACCCTAATCCATACTAAAAATAGATACAACGTGATCATGCCGTCAAAATGCAACTTAGAAGGAGCCTCCACAAATTAAAGAGGAAGATAGCTTCTCAAATCAACTTCTAATCAACTCTAGCAACTTAATCTTCTTCATAGAAGTGCTAATCAACAAGTTGTGAATTTCTATGCCTTTAGCAAGCAATTGCTAAACTAATTATGATAGGATATAATGAGGTTATGGTTATGTATATGGATCAATGCAAGTTATGTTATCATATGCTATGTGTTCATGATGCTAGTTATGCAAGTTTTATGCTATATGTTCATGATGCTAGTTATGCAAGTTTTATGCTATATGTTCATGATGCTAGTTATGCAAATCACTATGATAAACATTGATCCATTATGACACCATGTTATGCAAGTTTGGTGTTTGATTATATGCAAGTTCATATATGACATGTTATGCAAGTTTGGTGTTTGATTATATGCAAGTTCATATATGACATGTTATGCAAGTTTGGTGTTTGATTATATGCAAGTTCATATATGGCATGTTATGCAAGTTTGGTGTTTGATTATATGCAAGTAACATGTGCAAGTTTACACCTTTGTATGATATGCATACATATGCAAGTTTACCCCTTTGTATGATATGCATACATATGCATGTTTACCCCTTTTTATGATATGAGTAACATATGCAAGTTCATCCCTTTTTAGACCTATGACATGTATGCAAGTTTATCCCTTTATGATAGGTCTATGACATGAACATCTATGCAAGTTACCCTCTTTATGACATATGTGATTCATGCAAGTTTGGTTTGGTTATTTATGCTAGTTGGGTTTGATGCTATGGTCATATATGCAAGTTGACACCTTTAAAACCCATGTTGATGCTAATGTTATGCAAAGTGGAACCCATTGTGTTTGTGATGAATCTTCCCTTTTAAGTATGTCATGTTAGCGTATTACGTGCAGAACGATGGGGTTAATATTCATGTTAACAAAATTGTGGTGAAATTGGTATGATGTTGCATACCATGAGTGGATGGACATAATTGAGTCAATTATGTACATCATTAAATTGGAATTAATTAGGGAAAATTAATTCAAAATATGGGGGTGATTAATTAGGTGTAATTAATCGACTAAGACACGAGGTTGGACCCTTTTGTAGCATAAGACTGCCCGGACCCGACCGGCAAATCCAGCGGCTACAAATGATTGGCCCAATGTGAGAGGTCTTAGGCATAAACTAAATACGTGACAAGTGTAAAGACACGAGGTTATACTCTGTTATGGCGTAAGGCTGCCCGGACCCGACCGGCAAATCCAGCTGCCATAAAAGACAGTCTAATGTGAGAGGTCTTTACAAAGGTTACGTTCTTAATCAATTAAGAAACACTTAACCAGATAAGCATGTAGTGGGGCATGAGGGGTTAAGTGGGTGCCTTGGGTGGCATGTGGAAATCAAGTAAGTGCCTTAGGTGGCATGTGGAAATCTAGTGGGTTGCATTGGGTGGCAATAGAAAATACGATTAGAATACTTAACCAAGTGGAAACATGAAATTAAACATGATTAAAGGGTTAAGTGGGATGCACTAGAAAAGGGATAAGCTTAGGTGGGTAGCTTGTGGGGGCCCATTTCAACCAGTAACCCATATGTATCTTTGTGGGCTCGACTCATGTCGAGGACGGGACACGCGTACTGGGTTTGACTATAAGAGGCCAAAACGGGTTAGCGGTGGCAACGCAAGTCCAACGGGTTTCATATGCGTGTGTGGACCCGGGCTGGTAGGTAAGACGTTGTTGCATCGTGTAGGTATAAGCCGTGCACCGTTGGTTGTATCGGGTTGCCACTTTGGGGAGTGATACACCCACTGTGGGGCCAGCACGGGTATCTACGTTAGGGAGTCGATCGCTTGGGGAGTAGTGGGTACACCTAGTGGAGATAGGGGCAGACGACACATATGTGTCAGCTAGGGGTACACGAAACTACTAGTTATATTTTCTAAGTCCTTGGGTGGGATCAACCTTTAAGTAGGAATGACTGGTGTGGTGCAGTGTAGTAATTATTCTTGGGTGGGTAGATGCGTCTTTACCGTTATCTTCGTTCTTCCTATGTCTAGTTGGCTGCTTAGTGTAGTCATTTATCCCCAGTCGTTACCGTACCAAGTTTATATCATACCCTAATTACTTTAATGATTGTATTGTTAAAGTTATAGGACTAACTCAGACTTATGTCTGATCCCGTTGTTTTTATCTTTTTCCCAACCTTCAAGTTCTCAGAGTGGGCCTAGCACTAGTGGGCTTTGATCAGATTGCTTTATCTATCTTTTGGAGCTTGGACCGTTGATGTAAAGCTCAGCTTATCTTTTCTATTATGGCTATTAGTTATGTAGTGAGATTATATACTTATGTTTTTATCAGGATGGATATTTAATACTTGACTCTTGTTTTATGGTTTTGTTATTGTAACCAAACATGTTTACCTTCTGCTGCAATGAAATGATGTTTTAGTTAACAAGTATTATTTATATCTGTCTTGTTGTAATTTTTCTGTTCTATATTCACTTAAAATACTCCACCGAAGTTAAGGCATTCCCTTAGTGAGTGACCTTAGCGGGTGTGGAGTGTTACACGTGGTATCAGAGCTAAAGGTTACCAGAACAGATAATTTTTTTAGAAAAACTATTTTTCTAAAAATATTTTTGGAAGAAGTATTTTCAAAAACATGTCTTTGAGAGAAAAGTTTTTGAAAGAAAAGCATAATCCCTAATAGCCATATCTTTATCTTTCGAATTCTCCGTTTTGAATCTTTCCTTTTCCGTTTCAGCATGGCTGAAGATCTTAACTTTCCGGAGGGTGTGACGATACCAGTATGGTATAGGAGATTGATGGAGGCTAGGGCCGCCGCTGCGGGTCCAGCAGATGTTCCTCCACCACCAGTTGCACCCGATCTTCCTCCTCCTCCTCGCGCGGATACTTTTGCTAAGACTTGCAAGGAATTTAAGGCTATGGGAGGGAAACCTTTTCAAGGATCAAAAACTTTTGTGGAAGCTAGGGATTGGCTTAAGGAGACGGAAGAGTTGATAGACATCTTTGAGATGGAAGAAGGAAAGAAAGTCAAGTTAGCTGCTTGGTTAATGAAGGGAGAGGCCTCGTTCTGGTGGGAGGTCACTAATGGAGAGCGCCCTGTTGACTCTTGGGCGGATTTCAGGCAAAGGTTTGTGGCAAAGTTCCTCTCAAGGGCGGAAGAAAATCTGTATATGGAAAGGTTCTTGACTCTAAAGCAAGGAAACTTGTCGATGAAGGAATATGTCAACAAGTTTAATCAGCTAGCATGATTTGGCATAGACATGGTGAATACACCGGAGAAGAAGGCTTTGAGGTTCGTTAAAGGCTTGAATGAACCGATGCATGGATTGGCTATGACTCACATCCCTATGGGGGCCACCTTTGAGAAGCTAGTAGAAATGGCACTTATGCATGAGGAAGAGAAGGGTCCCAATGCTAATAAGGCACCCGAGAAGAAAGGAGATCAGAAGAGACCTCAACAGCAACAACAAAACAAGGGTGGGAAAGGCAACGGTGGCAAGGGAAAGAAGAAGTGCTTCAATTGTGGGACACCATGCCACCTAAGCAAAGATTGTCGGAAGAAGAAGAAGACTGGCTGCTTCCACTGTGGCGAAGCAGGACATCTAGTGAAGGACTGCCCTAAGAAGGGGCAGAGGACGGGATCTACCTCAGGAGGACAGGTGCAAGCTCTTATGGCACCAGGTCAGGCAAGGGGGCAAGTTCAGGCTCTCGCGGTTCCACCGATTTAGGAAAGAGGTAGAACTATTTCCGTTGAAAGTCTGGTTTTTCTGTTTGATCATCCTGTCCGTACGTTATTCGACTCTGGCGCATTGCATTCGTTTATCTCATCATCATTAGTTGAGTCACTGCACTTAGATACCAGTCTAGTAGATGATCCCTTGGTTGTTTCAAACCCAATTAGGGGCTCCACTTATTTGTCTATGATATGTTTGGGTTTGAAGATTTCTATACTTAGCGTTGAGTTTAGATGTGATGCTTTTGTTTTGGGCTTCACGGGCTATGGGTTGATTTTGGGCATGGACTGGTTATCCAGTAATGGTGCCGTTCTTGATTGTGAAAGGAAAGTTATTAGGCTCATGACCCGCTTGGGTAACACTCTCGAGATCTCTTGTAATCCCATGGATTCTGTTATGCTAAGTTATCTTGAATCGCTTGACGCTTCGGTCGAGAATTTGCGATCTGTTAGAGTGGTCCGGGAATACTCGGATGTGTTTGAGGAGATGAAGGGCTTACCTCCGAAGCGGGAGATAGACTTCCGAATATATCTGGTGGACAATGCTAAGCCAGTATCTTTGCCAGTGCGCCACATGGCTCCTTGTGAGAGGAGGAAACTCCATAAGCAAGTAGGGGAGTTGCTTGAGAAGGGGTTCATAAGACGAAGTATATCGGAGTGGGGTGCTCCAGTAGTTTTTGCCACGAAGGCGGATGGGTCCCTCAGACTTTGTGTAGACTATAGAGAACTCAACAAACTTACAAAGAAGAATAGACACCCATTGCCGAGGACTGATGATCTCTTTGATCAGTTGGTTGGCGCCTCAGTGTTTTCGCAGTTGGACTTAGCCACGGGGTTTCATCAGTTGAGAGTGGCTGAGGATAGCATAGACAAGACTGCCTTTAGGACTCCGGATGGTTTCTATGAGTGGCTGGTGTTGCCATTTGGTTTGACAAACGCCCCTGCATACTTTGTTGATTTGATGAGTAGGGTGTTCAGGGAGTACCTTAATAAGTTCGTGGTGGTCTTTGTGGATGACATCTTAGTCTTTTCTAAGAGTGAAGAAGAGCATGCCCTACATCTTAGGGAAGTGTTGGAGACTCTTCGAGCGCATAGCCTTAAGGCTAAATTCTCTAAATGTCACTTTTGGAGGAAGGAAGTGCGGTTCTTAGGGCACGTGGTCTCTAAGGAAGGGATAGCTGTGGATCCCGCGAAGGTAGTGTCCATCCAAGATTGGAAGGTTCCGAAGAATGCTACCGAGTTGAGGAGTTTCTTGGGGTTGGCTGGCTACTATAGGAAGTTTATCAAGGACTTCGCGAAGATATCAGCCCCATTAACTCGCTTGACAAAGAAGAATCTAGTCTTCACATGAGACGTAGATTGTGATGATGCGTTCCAACGGTTAAAGAGAGCTTTAACCACAGCTCCAGTCTTAGTGTTGCCAGATGGGAGTAAGCCATTTGTTGTTTATACCGATGCTTGTGGGACAGGACTAGGCGCAGTCTTAATGCAAGAGGGAAGGGTAATAGCCTATGGGGGAAGGCAGTTGAGAGTGCATGAGAAAAATTACCCTACACATGATCTAGAGTTGGCCGCTATTGTTTTTGCGCTTAAGACTTGGCGCCATTATCTTCTTGGCGAGAGGTTCGAATTGTTCACTGACCACAAATCATTGAAGTACTTGTTTTCTCAGAAGGATTTGAACTTAAGACAGCAAAGGTGGATGGAGTTCTTAGCATCCTATGATTTCGAGATAGCGTATACCCCTGGCAAGGGTAACGTGGTGGCGGACGCCTTAAGCAGAAAAAGGTTGTCCTTGAGTCCATTGTTCGTGGAACGATGAAGCTTGGAATTTATCTCGATGTTTGACTTCAGACCTTCCGTTGACTTTGTACCCGGTTTGCTAGCATCCTTAGAGGTCAGACCTACTCTTTTGGGACGGATCGGTGAGGCACAGCGGGACGACCCACAATTGGTTGAGTTAGTGGAGAAGCTCATAAGGGGGGAGTCGTCCAGCCATTTGAGTAGGTACACCCTAGATGATAAGGGGTGGTTGCGTAGAGACGGTAGACTTTGTGTACCGCAAGACGAGGGTTTGAGGAAGGCTATACTTGATGATGCACATCGTTCGAAGATGACCATTCATCCCGGTGGGGACAAGATGTACCAAGACATGAAGCGAGTTTTCTTTTGGGCCGGTATGAAGAAGGATGTGGCCGAGTATGTCGCTAGATGCCTGGTGTGCCAACAAGTGAAAGCGGAGCAAAAGAAACCCGGTGGGTTGCTTCACCCATTGGAAGTTCCGCAATGGAAGTGGGATAGCGTCTCGATGGATTTTATTGATGGGTTACCGAGATCGAGGAAGGGCAATACGGGAATTTGGGTTGTGGTAGACAGCCTTACTAAGAGCACTCATTTCATACCCGTGAAGAGTAAGAGGACTGCTCCATGGCTAGCTTCAGTTTACCTTCGAGAGATAGTTCGATTGCATGGAGTACCTTCTAGCATAGTGAGTGATCGAGATCCCATCTTCACTAGCGAGTTTTGGAAGAGTTTGCAAGAGGCAGTAGGGACTCAGTTGTGTTTGAGCACCGCATATCATCCTCAGACGGACGGCCAGACCGAGAGGGTGAATCGTGTTCTAAAAGACCTTTTGAGGCTATGTATCTTAGATTTTGGAGGTACATGGGAAGAGCATCTTCCATTGGTGGAGTTCGCATATAATAACAGCATTCAGTCTAGTATTGGTATGGCTCCATTCGAAGCTCTTTATGGAAGGCCTTGTCGATCACCTACATGTTGGTGGGAATCTACGGATAAGATCTTGCTTGGGCCCGATATGGTTAGAGAGACTTCGGAAAAGATTGATTTGATTCGAAGAAGGATGAAAGCAGCGCAAGACAGACAGAAATCTTATGCGGATAAGCGGAGAACAGATCTTGAGTTTGATGTTGGGGACATGGTCTTTGTCAAAGTATCTCCATTACGGAATGTTGTTCGCTTTGGGTCCGTTGGAAAGTTAGCACCAAGGTTTGTAGGACCGTTTCCTATTAAGGAAAGGATTGGACAGATGGCATATAGAGTGGATTTGCCCGAGAGACTTAGTGGTGTACATGACGTATTCCATGTGTCACATTTGAGGAAGTGCCTACATGAGACCGCAGAGGTGGTAGAGCCGAGCTTGCTTAGAGAAGTGGAGGTAGAGCGTGATGCGACGATTCGACGAGCTCCTACTCGCATCCTTGGGTCAGAGATTAGGAAGTAGAGAAACAGAGAGGTTCAACTAGTCAAAGTGCAATGGGGAGATGATGAGAGCAACGCTACTTGGGAGACAGAAGCGAAGATGCGTTCACTGTACCCATTCCTTTTTGAGGGTATGTCTTTTAACTTCTCCTTTATCGTTTGTCTAGTACTTATCTTATCTTTAGTATGTCCTCTCGTTAGTACCTTTGACCTTTAGATAGGGTAAACCTATGGTTGAAACATGTGTTTGAGACATGTTATGATTGATGGATGCATGTGGATGCAAGTGTTTGCTAGTGGTTGCTCGTGGATGCATATACACACACTTTAGACACTAGATCGGCTCAGTCACTTCATGTTGCATATTGCATATAACTGTGTGTAGGTAGCTATATTAATGGATGTATAATGGTTGTGTTATCATATGGATGATGCATTTTGGTGTATGGTTGTGCACACATGTAGAGATAGTATGTGTCGATAGGGTTCTTTCGCATACATATTGGATGCATGGCACTTTCATGGTTTGCATTAAGGAGGTCAACTGAATCAGTATACCGCCTGATTTTGCATTAGACAGGGAACATATACACACACTTTTTGCATATGTTCATACGTCATTAGAAATTTTAAGGACAATGGATGCCAGTGTTTGATGGTTTAGTAGATGGTTGTTTGGTTGGTAGGATACGTTCTTCTTGACTTAGAGATTTCGGGGACGAAATCCTTTAAGTAGGGGAGAATGTAACACCCCGTATGTTGAATAACTTGATATAATATAAATCAGGGTAGAATTAAATTTTAAGATCTGAATCAGGGGAAACGGGCTATGTCATTGCGTTCGTCTCGGAAAAATACGCGAAATAGAGTCCGAGTTTTTGTAAATCGGAGTCCGTATGACCCAGTTATGGCCCATGTAAGTTTTCAGAAAATTCTAAGTTCATAACAGATTTAAATTTCAAGTTCAAAATTCAAAAATCAGGCCAGGCGGGCTAGGCGGGAAAATTCCCGCCAGCCACCCCAAGTCGACTGGGGAGTCGACTTGGGAGTCGACACAGCTCGACCCAAGTCGACTGCCCTGTCGACTTGGGAGTCGACCCAGGTGGCCGGGCAGTTTTGCCTGGTGCACCATTTGAGTGAATTGGTCAGGTTTGGGCTGTGTTTTGGGGCTTGTGACGAGATATGATGGCTCTAAACTAATCTAGGGTTAATCTAAGGGCCTAAACTACATCCTAAATCTATAAATACACCCTAAGACTACCCTAATCCATACTAAAAATAGATACAACGTCATCATGCCGTCAAAATGCAACTTAGAAGGAGCCTCCACAAATTAAAGAGGAAGATAGCTTCTCAAATCAACTTCTAATCAACTCTAGCAACTTAATCTTCTTCATAGGAGTGCTAATCAACAAGTTGTGAGTTTCTATGCCTTTAGCAAGCAATTGCTAAACTAATTATGATAGGATATAATGAGGTTATGGTTATGTATGTGGATCAATGCAAGTTATGTTATCATATGCTATGTGTTCATGATGCTAGTTATGCAAGTTTTATGCTATATGTTCATGATGCTAGTTATGCAAGTTTTATGCTATATGTTCATGATGCTAGTTATGCAAATCACTATGATAAACATTGATCCATTATGACACCATGTTATGCAAGTTTGGTGTTTGATTATATGCAAGTTCATATATGACATGTTATGCAAGTTTGGTGTTTGATTATATGCAAGTTCATATATGACATGTTATGCAAGTTTGGTGTTTGATTATATGCAAGTAACATGTGCAAGTTTACACCTTTGTATCATATGCATACATATGCAAGTTTACCCCTTTGTACGATATGCATACATATGCATGTTTACCCCTTTTTATGATATGAGTAACATATGCAAGTTCATCCCTTTTTAGACCTATGACATGTATGCAAGTTTATCCCTTTATGATAGGTCTATGACATGAACATCTATGCAAGTTACCCTCTTTATGACATATGTGATTCATGAAAGTTTGGGTTGGTTATTTATGCTAGTTGGGTTTGATGCTATGGTCATATATGCAAGTTGACACCTTTAAATCCCATGTTGATGCTAATGTTATGCAAAGTGGAACCCATTGTGTTTGTGATGAATCTTCCCTTTTAAGTATGTCATGTTAGCGTATTACGTGCGGAACGATGGGGTTAATATTCATGTTAACAAAATTGTGGTGAAATTGGTATGATGTTGCATACCATGAGTGGATGGACATAATTGAGTCAATTATGTACATCATTAAATTGGAATTAATTAGGGAAAATTAATTCAAAATATGGAGGTGATTAATTAGGTGTAATTAATCGACTAAGACACGAGGTTGGACCATTTTGTAGCATAAGACTGCCCGGACCCGACCGGCAAATCCAGCGGCTACAAATGATTGGCTCAATGTGAGAGGTCTTAGGCATAAACTAAATACGTGACAAGTGTAAAGACACGAGGTTAGACTCTGTTATCGCGTAAGGCTGCCCGGACCCGACCGGCAAATCCGGCTGCCATAAAAGACAATCTAATGTGAGAGGTCTTTACAAAGGTTACGTTCTTAATCAATTAAGAAACACTTAACCAGATAAGCATGTAGTGGGGCATGAGGGGTTAAGTGGGTGCCTTGGGTGGCATGTGGAAATCAAGTAAGTGCCTTGGGTGGCATGTGGAAATCTAGTGGGTTGCCTTGGGTGGCAATAGAAAATACGATTAGAATACTTAACCAAGTGGAAACATGTAATTAAACATGATTAAAGGGTTAAGTGGGATGCACTAGAAAAGGGACAAGCTTAGGTGGGTAGCTTGTGGGGGCCCATTTCAACCAGTAACCCATATGTATCTTTGTGGGCTCGACCCATGTCGAGGACGGGACACGCATACTGGGTTTGACTATAAGAGGCCAAAACGGGTTAGCGGTGGCAACGCAAGTCCAACGGGTTTCATATGCGTGTGTGGACCCGGGCTGGTAGGTAAAACGTTGTTGCATCGTGTAGGTATAAGCCGTGCACCGTTGGTTGTATCGGGTTGCCACTTTAGGGAGTGATACACCCCACTGTGGGGCCAGCACGGGTATCTACGTTTGGGAGCCGATCGCTTGGGGAGTAGTGGGTACACCTAGTGGAGATAGGGGCAGACGGCACGTATGTGGTCGGCTAGGGGTACACGAAACTACTAGTTATATTTTCTAAGTCCTTGGGTGGGATCAACCTTTAAGTAGGAATGACTGGTGTGGTGCAGTATAGTAATTATCCTTGGGTGGGTAGATGCGTCTTTACCGTTATCTTCGTTCTTCCTATGTCTAGTTGGCTGCTTAGTGTAGTCATTTATCCCCAGTCGTTACCGTACCAAGTTTATATCATACCCTAATTACTTTAATGATTGTATTGTTAAAGTTATAGGACTCGCTCAGACTTATGTCTGACCCCGTTGTTTTTATCTTTTTCCCAACCCTCAGGTTCTCAGAATGGGCCTAGCACTAGTGGGCTTTGATCAGATTGCTTTATCTATCTTTTGGAGCTTGGACCGTTGATGTAAAGCTCAGCTTATCTTTTCTATTATGGCTATTAGTTATGTAGTGGGATTATGTAGTTATGTTTTTATCGGGATGGATATTTAATACTTGACTCTTGTTTTATGGTTTTGTTATTGTAACCAAACATGTTTACCTTCTACTGCAATGAAATGATGTTTTAGTTAACAAGTATTATTTATATCTGTCTTGTTGTAATTTTTCTGTTCTATATTCACTTAAAATACTCCACCGAAGTTAAGGCATTCCCTTAGTGAGTGACCTTAGCGGGTGTGGGGTGTTACATGCTTGTTTATCGAGTATTCCACGTTTAAACGTTTGTTCAACAACCTCCAGCACCTTCAACGAGCCTTTAAGTCTAGGTATTTGTTGAATAAGCACTTGATTAGGTCTCTTGTTGGGGAATAATGTGCATTATACTTTGTAACTCTTAAAAAGGTAATACGTAGCCAAAATTCTGCTGGAGTTGCTCCTATCTTACAAATCCAAATTGCATATTTCATAAAATAAAACATTTGTGAAGGCATCAATGTTCAAAGGAGCAATTGAAATAAAAGCTTTATTCCTAGCCTATAAAAGAAAAGGGAATATCCTACATTTCACACAACTGAACTGGACTATCTTCCATAAAGTTTAGTGGAAGAGATTATGTTGTGAGTTTTCTCCTGAAGAAGACTAAATCTTCATGTATTACATACCTACACTCACTATATATGGGAAGGGACTAGTTGAACGTAAAATAAAAAATACACAATCTTAACCGTTAAATCATTTTTCATTATATGGAGTAGTGCAATTCATGAGGTGATCCAATAGTGTAAATTCATTGTCTTTCTCTCTCTCTCTCTCTCTCTCTCTCTCTATATATATATATATATAGATATATATATAGATATATATATATATATATGAGGGTTCCGATACACCTCTTATATTGTACGTGAACTCTCCCTCTTAATCTCCACCACCCATTCTCTCTCTTCCCATTTCAATATTATTTCTTAGTCGGAAAAGAGAGAATAAGTGGGGAAATGGATGATGGAGATTAAGGAGGAGAGTTCACGTGTAATATAAGAGGTGTAGCGGAACCCTCCTCAAATATATATATATATATATATATATATATATATATATATATATATATATATATATATATATATATATATATATGAGGAGCGATCTGGGGCACCTTTGTTTTGCAGCACCTCTACCCGTCCGCGAGCTACGGTAATCCAAATTAAACGAGAATTTGTAGATGTTCGATCCACATACATATTATCATCTATTCAAAATTTGAGTTCGTTACGACATTCGCAGAATAATATATTTGATGTTTAAATTTAACGGTTCGATAAATGTCTGAATGTTGAATAATTGAGCTAAGATTTTGAAAATGTTATGAATGTCGAAACGAACTCAAATTTTGAATAGATAATAATATGAACATCCACCAATTTTTGTTGGATTTGGATTGCTGTAGCCGATGAACGGATGGGGGTGCTATAAAATAAGGATGCCCCAGAGCGCTTCTCTCTTTCTCTATCTGTATATGTGTGTATGAGTGTGTGGACGGAAGGGGGGGGGGGGGGGGGGGGGGCTGTACATGTGCATACGCATTAACTTAGCGTAGGAAATAAAATCTGGTCTCATTAAATCAACCCACAGCAATTTTCCAGACATTGTTGGTTGGTCTAAAATCTAAAGACAAATTAACTTTCTATCGATCAACAAGAAAACAAACAGTAAATGCTTGAAAACAAAAATTTTAAACATTATTACCACAATGAATGTACTGAGATATTTGTGTATCTGTTCAACATTAAGCCATTCAGTACTGTCAATATAATGTGGTCGATTTCTTTATTATGAGTAGAAGTTTTACTCCATAAATACCACAATAAATTCTGATTTACGCAACTTCATGCTCAGTACGATTTGGAAGCAGAGATAACCTATAAAATTCCATAACAGTAAGTAATAAATATCTACAAATTCAAGCAAAGTTAAATAGGACTCTGTCAATAATAAAGACTAGTTACAGCATCCATAGTGGTGTTATTTTTTATCAACCGATCAAAATCTCATACACTGGAAACAAAAACACTTTTTTCAATGCACTTTGAAAGCAATAACTACAAAAGGGTCAGGTCTTATTTTACTTCAGTTTCACAAATCATTTATGGAAAGAATAGGTTCCATGTGGGATGTTGGTTTGGATGCTACGATCTACTACTCTACTGAATGCATCTTCAAATGGAATGTATTTTATAAATAGCTACCTTGGCCGCATCTTTCGTTCTCAATCCATATTCCAAAATCTAGCTCATTTAAGTAATAAAAACCTGAATCAAATAGGAATGAATCTTTCATTCACATCAAGTCAAGCATCATTCCCTTCACAACTAGGACTTTCTATACCTAAGTCATCAAAATATCTTATGAGTATAAGGTTATATAGTTACCACTTACTCTATTTCATTTATCATACATGATGATATTACTGTTTACTGACTGATAATTTTACGCAGTGATTCAAGGCACAAGCTAGCAAAATGGAAGAAAATGACACCAGAAAAGCTTGACATGTTTACTTCACTAGAAGGATGGGTAGAAAACAATATACTAACCTTTCTAAAACCAGTGGAAACTCTATGGCAACCTCAAGATTTTCTTCCGAATCCATCATGTCCAAATGAAGAGTTCTTCAAAAGCATAAAGGAGATAAGAGAGCAAGCAGAAGAAATACCCGACGAATACTTTGTGTGCATTGTAGGTAATATGATAACCGAAGAAGCTCTGCCAACTTATCAGTCTGCCTTCAACAGATTTGAAGGTGTAAGAGATATAAGTGGTACAAGTTTATCGCCTTGGGCTAAATGGACCAGAAGATGGACAGCCGAAGAAAACAGGCATGGTGATTTGCTTAATAAGTACTTGTACTTGAGTGGTAGGCTGGACATGCGCCAAGTTGAGAAGACTATTCAGTACTTGATCGGCTCTGGAATGGTAAGTTCACTCTTACAGTCTTGATCCTAGGATTTTGTTTGAAAAATATACCTGTCCATTGTGAGTTTCATATCTACTGGTAAACCTAGTGTGGCTAATCCACCAGATATCTTCCTTATCAAGCATACATCATCTGAATAAGTTTTGGGATATACATACTTTGTTATGAACATATTATCAAAGATTGATAAAATATTCACTGATTTATTATTCATTGTGACTGTGGGAAACATTTCAAGACGGATGCCTAGAAGGTATGCTACATCAGTGACATTATGTATATGATATTTTCAGTCTTTTTAATCTGGTTTTATTTGCTTCTGGTGATATATGATATTTCAGTCTTTTTAATCTGGTTTTATTTGCTTCTGGTGATGTAAAAACTTTGTTCTTCTGTTATAAGATGCTGTGGAATGTTTCTTTCAATACCCAAGGCGCAAATAACCAAATCTACTTTGTATGCATCAGTGCATGTCATGTTTTTATGTGTGAAAGTCTGTTAACCCGAAGAAAAACAAAAAAGATGACATAGTACATCTCGGTCGTTACATCTTTATTGTTATACCTCAGAAGCCAATTATAGTACAACAAGATCTAACAGTTAAGTTTAACCAAGTCACCCATTGTGTTTTTATTTATGTCGTATGTGTATAGTTGCTTCTTATGAACTGTTCAAATACTAATGAAACACAATAGGTGATACAGTAATACGTCTTAGCTTTCCTATATGTAGACACAAAACATGATGAAATCTGTTGATTAGGCTATATGTCATCACGCATTACGAGTTTTGTTTGCATGTCAATGGCTGTTAATTACACCCCCCCCCCCCCCCCTTTCCCACAAAACAAAAGTCAAAGAAGACACTGAAATTTACTGAAAAGCATGACAATGTTTGGGATTTAAAGCACGTTTTTTTCCGTTATAATAATTAATATTGCAGGACACACGCGCAGATAGCAACCCATATTGCGGCCTTATATACACCTCCTTCCAGGAAAGAGCCACCTTCATCTCACATGGGAACACTGCATGCCATGCAAAAAAATATGGAGATGCCACTCTCGCAAAAATTTGTGGATCGGTTGCTTCCGATGAAAAACGCCATGAATATGCCTACACGAAAATCATAGACAAACTTTTTGAAATCGATCCAGACACAACTATGTTAGCTTTGGAAGACATGATGAGAAGGCGTATTACGATGCCCGCATTGTTCATGTTTGATGGGCAGGATGATAATTTGTTTAACCATTACTCGACGGTAGCGCAAAGGCTTGGGATTTATACAAGTAAAGACTATGTGGATATTGTTGAGTTTTTTGTGAAGAGATGGAGAGTTGAAGAAGTTAATGGTTTGTCAAGCGATGGGAGGAAAGCACAAGACTATGTTTGTGAACTGGTGGGGAGGTTTAAGAAGATTGAGGAGAGAGCTAGGGAGAAGAAGAAAGCAACTAAAGATGATAATGATAGGGTGATGATGCCTTTTAGCTGGATTTTTAATAAGAAGGTCATTATTTAGTTTTCATCTGCAGGTCTATGTCATAACCTGGCTTACAAGTATTGAGTGTGCTCGTTTATGTGCAAATTATGCCATGGTCATGAGGAGCATGAGTTAAGTTTTCACTTTGTAAGAACTAGTGTGTGTAATCCGTACGTTGCATACGATAATATCCTTAAATTTATTATTTATCATTTTAATTTTAAAAGGACAACTTTGTTATGTAATATATGGTATATTTTGAAGAAATAAAAAAAATTAAGATTACTAAGTTTGTTTGTGTGCATTTGAATTTTTTTTTTATATTATTTTTGGTTAATACGAATATGTTTTACATGTTAATTGAAACTAAGATATATTACTAAAATGTACTAAAAATATTATTTATTAGCATTTGTTTAATTAAGTTAAATTTAAAATTAATTTTATCATATGGACTATACTGAAGAACTGAGAAGAAATTTGTAAAAGATTTATAAATTGATTGTGAAGTTATTGACATTAGAAAATAAGTTTGTGATATAATGTATGATAAATTCTTGATATAAAAGAATCATAATTGATTTACAAACCGTTATGGTTTATAAACGATTATGCTGCTATTTTTCTGGAAATTTGGTTTAGATATAACTCAAAATCTATAAGACGAAATCCAGATTTTCCTCTTCCATTAGAAAATATCACTCAACAGGACCTGACGATTCTTGTTTGAACGAATTCCGACTTAAATTGAGTTTGCTATACTAAATTGAAGTTCGAAACATCAAATTACGAACTACCGCACTGCGGCGAGTTCGTTTTAATTAAATTTAAATTTAAACGTTTATACTTCGTTCACTAATAAATCTCAACTCTATTCTTTAATAATTAAATATAAATTAAACCACTTTTCTAAATCTAACTTAAACGTTTCGATTTTTCTAAATCGTCAATTACTTCATTCAAAATTCAAAACTCAGTTGCAAATTTATTTACAAACTCAACTTCTATATTAAATTCCAATTCCTTTAGAAATAAATTATTTTATTAAATTTGACATAATCAAATTTCAATTTTAAATCCTTTTTATTTATCTCAATTCAGTTTACATTTCGAATTCTAGAATAAAATATATCGTTCCATTTTTAAACGATTTTCAATTCCCTTTTCTAATTTCACATTTAAATCTAAATTCCCCAAATTATACAATGACAATTATTTCATTTCATATATAAACATCGTTTATAAATTCACTACTTATTTTTAAAATTCAAAACAAGTTAATATTTCGTAGCCCATTGGAAATTCAAATTCTATTTTGAAAAAAAATAATTTTTCCTTTTTAAAATCTCAAATCACTTTTCATGATATTTTTAAATATCAATATTTAGGGCCAGTGACATTCAACATCCAAATCACACAATCATCAATCATAGATTTTCTAACACATCATATATTATAATATATACGAAACAAACAATAATAAATTTTGAGTAATCCAATTGGATCCCTCCAACCTGTTTTTCCTGCATTCACAGATGTTAGACAACATAAATATCCATCCTACTTCAAGGCTAGATATCGTGGCATAAAAGGTCACCCACTGTATATATTGTGGGGCGCACAGGGTCATCCGCTAATGGTACTGCGGAAAATATCCAATCATCAATTATATATATACTAGCCACAACCACCAAGCCTAAATATTATATATATATATATATATATATATATATATATGTATGTATGTATGTATGTATGTATGTATGTATATAATAGCGACAATTCATCAACAATTATTCGATGCATCCAAACAATCAGCAAATAGCATACAAAATTTATTTGAAATAAAAAATTCGTTTATAATAAAATTATAAACGAATCCAAAGAGTGAGTTTACTCACCTTGATTTTTATTTTTTCGAATATCCAGTAAATTTCCATATTTTCTCGATTACGAATCGTCTCGAATGAAATCTATACCTACGATTATTTTATTTTATTTATCGATTAAACTATTAATTAAATTTAACTAATAAATTAAATAAATAAATTATCTATGTATTTTAAAATTTTGTAAACCGTATGCCTTAATCCCACGTTTAAAATCCTTCTTCCTCAATGCATCTTCGAACCCCCCTGTAGCAAATTTGTGTCCACTGCCAAAATTCCAAAACAACCAGCGACCTGCTAGCCTATCCATACATAACATCTCCTTCTACCATCTATCCTTCTTCTCCCTAAACTCCATTTCCAGTAAACAATTTTGCAACCACCCATCTATACTTCAGTCCGCTTCCCTCATGACTCGCAACATCTATGTTCATTATCACCTTCCAATTCTAGAACTAAAATTGAATTAACCACAAATGCCTTAAATGTAATGAGTGGTTCAAAATGCGAAAGCCAAAAAAAACCACCTCGAATTCACGTCCCCATGCTTCCTGAGTTGATCGAAGGTCATCCTCTTTATTGCTTAAAATGGCATTCCACCATGCTTGCTCAACCTCGACATTATCGAGGTCACTTCCTCTCCTAGCCCACGCGAGCATGCTGAACAACCTAGAGTTGGAGTATCGTAGCCCAAAGCCCCTCTTTCACCAACCCGAGCTCCCCTCCCGCCTTTGAAAACAACGGCTCAAACTACAATGTCGAACCAACCCCAAAACTCGATCCTCCTTTCTGCCCTAAGTCATACTGTCTGTCGAACTCAGTAATAGGCTAATAGCTATTTGGTTTTGAAGGAGTTCCAAGAATCAAGGTTTAGAATTTATTTGAATTGATTTTTGGATGCAGAGATTTGAGGAAAGGAGTGGATTTTGATTTGAGAAGGAAATAAGAATGGCATGGTATTGACGTTATTTCGATCTTCAGAAGAACTAAAAGGGAGAGGTGTGCGTGATTTATAAAAGAGAAGAGTTGGTCGGCTCTAGTACAACTTTTAGTCGGCTCAAGTAAAAAGAACTAAATTCGATTCAATTCGATTCGATATAAAGAGATTTGATTTGATTTCGATTTGATTTTGAGTTTATCCAACAAATTTTATCTCTGAGTTCATAACTTAAAATCACGAACTCCTATTTTAACATAACAACTGGCATTTCAATGTTGCAATGCTATTTGAACTCAACGGAGTAGATTCTAAAATTTAATTCGAACGTATGTAAAAAATAATCATATTAATCTATAAAATATAATTTAAATTCAAAAATAATCAATTCCTCGATAATAAATTATTATTATTATTATCATTTACCGTCAAATACAATTTATACTGATCATCTAAATCATTTCGATTCAGTTTTATCTTAGAATTCAATTATTTCCGTTTTCGTATTACGATAACTCGAACAATCAAAATTAAATCATATTCGATTATTAAATCGACAACCTCAATATAAAAATCCATTTATATTTCCAATTCAACATTTAAAACAATATTAAATGTTTAAAATTAATCGACCAGAAATCTGGGTCATTACAATTAACTTAAACCATTTAATTAACATTTGGTTAATTTCTTTTAATCTTCGTTTTGGAACTTTTTAAAACATTCTTAGATGGAATATTTAGGTACTAAAACGATTTAGTTTAGAA
Source organism: Allium sativum (assembly GCA_030737875.1). Classification (NCBI taxonomy): domain Eukaryota; kingdom Viridiplantae; phylum Streptophyta; class Magnoliopsida; order Asparagales; family Amaryllidaceae; genus Allium; species Allium sativum. Next base: position 1,038,862,344 of record CM060913.1, on the reverse strand, counting down.
TTTAAATAACTGAAAAATAGTTTTAATTTTGATGCTTAGCGATCGCAATGGTAGTTAAATAAGTTACCCAATATTTCCACATTTAAATGGATTCACATTTTCCTCAAAAAAAAAATGGATTCACATGTTATATACAATGCTGCAAAGATACAAAGGACCTGACAATCAATAGTTTACAATTAATAGTTAAATGACTATTTTATCCATATCAATCAATATTGATAGCAATTAATCACAAAATTTTAATTGTCACTTAGCCAGCACAGAACGAGGATTTATTCTGCTCAATAATTGTTCATAATAATTTATACTATTCAAGTTAACTTGATAGTATTTTATTTGGCCAAATAAAATACACAATTTTGAGGTTTGTAATTTTAAACAACGTTATTATTTAAAATAACTTCAATTAAATTATGTCTGTTTCAAGATGCTATAAGTTTTAATTTATCCAAACAGGTCAACAAAATTTTCAGTGACGTGGTATTCGTCGATACAAACACAACAGAATGATCCATGAGTTAACTAGATTAAATATGAGCAAGTTATGCTAATTTAGAACTAAACATGAATATAGATTGCAAATTAACTCAAGAGTGTTAAGTTAACTCACTATTAAACCAAACAAGCCCGGCTCATTACACACGCAGCCCCAAACTCGCATACCACTACAACTCCACCCCTCCTCTCTCTCTCTCTCTCTCTCTCTTTTTTTGAAAATTTGTAAATAAAAGGCCCAAGGCCGACAGCCCAATAAAAAATGGGAATAAAGACGTCACGTACAAATCCGAAAGACCGACATAAAACATCTTCCAACACAAACCAGAACATTCTCAAACCCTAAACCATATCAAATCCATGGCGGTTCCTCATTTTCTTCGATTATAAGCATGTAAATCGAAGAAAATCTCTCAAGTGGGATTTCTGACTTCAGAATCACTTCTATGTTTCCTCTTCACATGAAATCTCATATCTTTAGCCTCGTATTCTATATTGTTGTTTGATTTCGAGCTATTATAGCTCCTACAAAGGAGAGGCTATGGAGAAGTTATCCTCTTCTCTTTATCTTTCTTATGCGGGTTGCAAAAGGCTTTCTCTGGATGTTTGATTGTCCAAGTATCTATAGGATTTAGATCTAGAGTAATACACTACAGATCTGAGTCTTTTGATGCTGGATCTGAAAGAGTTGAGGCAGTTCCTTGACTTGTGCAGCAAGATTCACCATTATTCCAGACAGATAAGTGATAAACATTTCCATTTAGCATACTTATGTAATGGGAACCATCAACTCTTTGTAAATAGTTGCTGAAATTGTTGTTGACTTTGTTATGTAGTATCAGCGAGACTGGATCACTGTTGAGAGTCTGATGATCAGATCTGAAATCATCAGGTAAAAAGCCAATATCATAGTCCACTTTATACCTTTTAAAACCATTATTATTTAAAATGACCATTTTACTTCCCTTTCTTTTCATCCGTTTGTGTGCAGGCTTCTCAAGTAAGAAGCTGGTCTTGTTGCTGCTCGAGAAAGTTATCATCATTAATGCCTTTGCTCGAATCATCAGGAACACTATTGTTAGAATAATCATTCCTGCAAGTAGCAGGTAAATGGTTATTCCTATTATTATATTTATTGCAAAAGTTCATTGAATTTTCTATCTGTAAACATCCCTTTCTAATACTTGTAATGTCTTTCAAATCAGAATGATTGTTTACAATATGGGAGGCAGATGTAAGAGAGCCCTTTTTATAATTCCTAAAGGAATTATGTACTGTAGTAGCATCCTCTTTGTCTTTGCTATCTTTAATCTCAAAGGAAAATTTGCCCTTTTGTAAGTATTCCTTAATCCCTTCTTCATACCTGACATTATCATTCAAAGGCAAATTAGATTGGTTTGAGACATTATCTGTGACAACCCACCCCGAACCAGTCGACATTTCCCTGAAATGCGCTGTGCTAATGCCCGACTAGCACGGGACGGTCGTCAAAGGAAAAGAGTTTTGAAACTATGAATCACCAAGAACCTGTAGTAAATCTCACAGCGCATGGAATAAAATATAATAGTAACATAATTTGACATAAAACAGGTGAGACAGTGCATAAGCTGAAAACTAAACCATGACCATCAGAGTAGCGAAATCCAAAAATACAGCTTATGATCCAAACCATTGTTACAACTTCAAAATATTGTCTCTAACAAAGAAATAAAGAAGATGCACTATTAATGCCCAAAGCAGTGACCATCAACAACATAGGGAGAATACATGTAAATAGTACGTAGAAGCCTCTTGCTCGTCTCCGGACACTACTCGTGCGTAACCACCTGACCTGTCTCTAGTCTGCCCGTTTAGTAGCACCCAGAGTAATAAGAAGAGACATAAAACTCTGGGTCAGACAAAAGTCTGGTATGAGAGATAACAGTAAGATAAAACAATAACAGGTATAAATAATCATACCTGAACCTGGACCTGCAACCAAAGAGTTAGCACAACAAGATGTACAGTACTCTAAGGTAACATTAATATAAAGTGTAAAATGGGAGTGTGCATGTCATGGTGATAGCAAACATCAAACATAGCAGTCATCCTCACATTACTCACTCAGTGCGTAAAGCAAACGATATCCATCGCTTTGATCACCAAATCCATTGGGGCCATGACGGCAACTCCGTCGACTATTGTTATGACCATACTTCCCTGGTCTATAGTCAATAACCCTACCCAATCCACACATCCCTGGCTTTAGGTTAAGGGCCAAGCAGTTCACACTTCCCTGCCTCTGGTTCGTCTACATGCCCCCTCTCTTCAACGATGAACCAAAGTTATAGATATTGATAACCCCTTTGCACACGTCCCGCAACAAAGCCCAACTCTAGAAGTTAACTCGTTGGTTCCCATCTGAATCCTACGTAATAACTTCCCATTTGGACTTCCTATCCTGTTCGGTTCGGTTCGGTTCTCCTTCTCTCCTTCTCCTATCCGGTTCAGTTCGGGTCTCTATCTCCTATCCGGTTCAGTTCAGGTGTCTTTCTCCTATCTGGATCGGTTCGAGTCTCTTTATCCTATCCGGATCAGTTCGGGTGTCTTTCTCCTATCCGGATCGGTTCGGGTGTCTTTATCCTATCCGGATCGGTTCGGGTCTCTTTCTCCTATCTGGAACGGTTCGGGTGTCTTTCTCGTATCTGGATGGGTTCAGGTGTCTTTCTCCTATCCGGATCGGTTCGGGTCTCTTTCTTCTATCCAGATCGGTTCGGGTCTCCCTCTTAACCGGTTCAGATCGGGTCTTCCTCCTGACCGGACCTAAAAATCTGCAACTTTTTCCAGCAAGCTATTTTCGCCAAACGACGGCGTTTTCAACCATTCTAACATTTCTGCGACATCACAGAACATTCCAAACAGCGGTAACAACACATAGAATCAATCAAAAACATTAAAACATCACTCACATGAAATATTTTAGATCAAACATACCCAAAAAACATGATTTTCTCCTTAATCTCCTTAACCATGTTTTAACTATAGGATTAGCAAACTTAATCCAAATTAACCCAAATTTTCACTAGTGACATAAAATAATATTTAAGAATTTCTACATATTTTTCCAGATTTTTATGATGCATAATTTCGCTAATTATCACTAATCACCTCTAATTAGCCGTAATTAGTGAATAAAAGTGCAAATCACTCACTTTAACCACAAATGAATATTAGATCTGAAACTATAACTGATATGGAACGAATTCAATGTATAGCAGCAGCTCTATCTCTGATTTGATGCTAATTTCTCTAGATTTGGTGTAGTTTTGGTTAATTAGTGATTAGGAAGTGATTAGAGATGAATTTAGAAGGTGGAGGCCATTGCTAGGGCTAGAGGGAGGTAAATGGCGGCTAGAAAAATGAATAAAACTGATTTTCCAAACCCTATTCGCCCTCCCATAACCCTAATCCCAAAATGGGTTATGGGCTTTGCTGCTAATCACCCAGTTAAGCCTAATTATGTTGTTTTTCACCTTCTAAACCTTATTTCAGCCATATCTCCCAAACGGTATGTCCGTTTGATTAGTGTAACCACTCTAAGGAAAGGTAAACCATCATCTGAATCCAATGGAAGTGGTTTCAGGTTAAAAATCTTTACCAATCAAACGTTATAGGCGAAACAAGATTCGCCATGGGCGAAACGGTCATTTAAAATTCAACAAAAATTGTGAGCATGGGAAATGGCCCTAATAGTCGTATCCCAAAGTTACACGACCATACGACTTCGTATGAAAATGAAATAAATATTATACGATCCTTCGATGCGTTGAATGCGGGTCGTTACATTCTCCCCTCCCCCCCCCAAGAAATTTCGCCCTCGAAATTCCTTAACTAAGAAAACAACAAAGGGTCCTGCATGCCTATCAACCATTTGCAACAATCAAACATGCATAATAAACACAATAGGCCAATCCTAGCATGCAGAATAACTATATTGCTAATGAAACCTTACCAAGCAAAGAGTTCTGGATATGACTTTCTTATGCTTTCCTCAGTTTCCCAAGTACAGTTGTTCTCATTATCACCCCCACCGGACCTTAACCAGTTTCACTGTCTTCCTTCGAAGTTGCTTCGTACCAAGTCCGACAATACGAATCATTCTGTGGCTCCCAACTGCCTCAGGTTCCACTTCGATATCATCCAACTGATCTGGTGAAATAAACAGATCCAAATCGTGCACGAACTTCCTTAACTGGGAAACATGAAACATGTTGTGCACTCCCGCCATCTTGTCTAGTAATCCAACTTTATACGCTAAATTCCCAACTTGTTCGAGAACTGGAAATGGACCAACAAACCTTGGTGCCAACTTGCCTCTCCTACCAAAACGAATCACACTCTTCAACGGAGAGATCTTGACGAATACCAAGTCGCCAATGGAGAATTTCAATTCTCTTCGTCTTTTATCAGCATAGCTCTTCTTCCTATCTTGGGCAGCCTTCATTCGTTGTTGGATAACCTTGATTTTATATGAAGTTTCTCTTATTACATCCGGTCCAAGCACAAATTTCTCATCGGTTTCCAACCAACATGATGGTGAGTTGCACGGTCTTCCATACAAACTTCAAATGGAGCCATACCAATATTGGACTGATAACTATTATTATACGCGAACTCAACTAGATGCAAATGGTCATCCCATGACCCTCCAAAATCCAATATGCAAGCTCTCAAAAGATCGTCTAATACACAATTCACCCTCTCTGTTTGACCGTCAGTTTGAGGATGGTATGCGATACTGAGATGTAATTCTGACCCTAAAGCCTCTTATAAGCTTTTCCAAAACCCACTAGTAAATAATGGATCTCGGTCGCTCACAATACCTTTAGGTACTCTATGAAATCTCACTACCCACTTCATATACATTTCTGCTAACTTAGTTGTCATTCTATTCGACTTGACTGGTATAAACCTTGCACTTTTGGTCAATCGATCGACAATCACCCAAATACTATCATGACCAGATCTAGTCCTTGGTAAACCATCAATGAAATCCACTGAGACTTGTTCCCATTTTCATTTGGGAATTTCCAACGGTTGTAACAAACCACTAGGCTTCTTTTGCTCTGCTTTAACTAACAGGCAGTTCATGCACTTGGATATAAACTTCCCAACGTCACTCTTCATCCCTTCCCAATAGTAGGTCTACTTCATGTCTCGATACATTTTGTTACCAACGGGATGTATAGTCAGTTTCGAGTGATGACTCTCTCTAAGCATTCATCTCTCAACCCATTAACGTTGGGTACAACTAGCCTCCCATACTTTCGAAGCCATCCTTCTCGATCAAGACCATACTTCTTCATTCTCTCGCCGTCGATACCCATCTCTACCTTGGAGATGATTTCCAATAGATTAAGATCGTCCCTCTGACTGGAACCAATCCTTTCAATCAAGGTTGGCCTGATCGTCAAACTTGCTAACATCTCTGGATCTAGTTCACACTTAGGTCTGAAATCATATCCCATGATATATTCTAGTTGCTTCCATTCCAGAAACATAGCCCCCAAACTGGCATGCCTCCTACTCAATGCATTAGCTACCACATTGCCCTTCCCGGGTATGTATGCGATATTGAAATCATATGAAGCCAATAACTCTAACCATCTTTGTTGATGAAGATTTAAATCTCTCTAAGAGAAAAGATACTTTAATGACTTATGATCGGTAAATAGCTCGAACCTTTCTCCCAAGAGATAGTGTCTCCACATCTTTAACGCGAACATGATTGCTGCCAATTCCAAATCATGGGTAGGATATCTTTTCTCATGCGGATTTAGTTTCCAACTAGCATAAGCTACAACCCTACCTCCTTGCATCAGTACAACACCTAGTGCGGTACCACAGGCATCCGTGTATACCGTCATCTCTTTTTTCCCTTAAGGAATAACTAACACTGGTGCACACGTTAACTTTTCCTTTATGCTCTTAAATGCATTCTGCACCTTTCGTCCCAAACGAAAGCTTGATTCTTCTTAGTCAACTGAGTTAACGGTGCTGCTATCTTCGAGAAATCTTAGATAAACTTACGATAGTATCCAGCTAACCCCAAGAAACTTCTCACGTCTGTTGCATTCTTGGGCATAGACAAATCTTGTACTGTAGCCACTTTCGCAGGATCCACATTAATATCATTCTCTGAAACAACATGGCCCAAGAATCTCACTTCCCTCCTCTAGAAGTGACAATTAGAAATTTTTGCTTTCAATTGATCTTTGGAAACTCTATTCATAAGATCCACAAAATATGTGGGTGCATTGGTCAACCCAAATGGCATGACCAACCACTCATAGATTCCAAACGGCGTCCGAAATGTCGTTTTAGGTATGCTCTCAACTGCTACTCGAAGCTGATGAAAACCTATCGTGAGATCCAATTGGGAAAACACTCTTGCTCCATTCAGTTGAACAAACAAATCATCTATCCATGGAAGAGGATACTTATTCTTTCTAGTTACCTTATTCAGCTCATGGTAGTCTACACATAAACGAAGCGAACCATCGGCCTTTGTAGCAAATACACTGGTGCTCCCCACTCGGAAACATTCCTTCGGATTAATCCCTTCTTCAAAAGGTCGCTCACTTGCACCTCGAGCTCTCGCTGCTCCCTTGGCGCCATTCGACGAAGAGGCATCACTATAGATCTGGCATCTTTCACTAAATCAATCTGAAACTCAATCTCTCGGTGTGGTGGAAGTCCGGTCACTTCCTTGAAGATGTCCGGATACTCGCCAGCAATAGGCACATCTGATAACTCATCCTGCGGGATGTCAAGGGAATGTAGAAACTAGCCATCACCTCATCACTAGGTAGGCAACTCGATACCACCCTCCGCCCATCATCTTCTCTAATGGTCATTGAAGTCCACTCACAATCTACCACCACCCCATACCTTTGGAGCCAATCAACTCCTAAAATAATGCCAAACCCAGTAAAGCCCAAAACAAAGCAATCACAAGCAAACATACATCCATGACTCGATAAGATCAAATTTCGACAAACCATACTAAGGTTTGTCAAACCACCGATCGGGTTCGTCACAACTAAAGGTCTATCGACAATCTCGGATTCCAATTCCAACCTATCTACCAGGTCACTAGATACGAAGGAATGAGAATCCCCAGTATCAAACAACACTCGAACAGAAACATCATAAATAGAAAGTATACCTTGAATAACAACACCTTTTTCCTTCTACGCCGCAATCCGGGCATTCGATGAAGAAGGAACAGCGTTGATAGCATATGCTTTCACCATTTGCTTCTCCTTAGGGGGATGTGGACATTCATTCTTAAAATGTCCCACTTGGCCACAGTTGAAGCACTTCTTTTCCCCTGGTTTTGCTCAACAATTACTGGCACAGTGGCCCTTCTTGCCACAGCTAAAGCGCTCAATATCTATCTTATTCTTCTTTTTCTGACCATCCTTCATCTGGTTATGCTTCCTCTTATTCTGGGAATTATTCTTGCCTCCACCGCTTACCGGCGGCTAAGGTTCCTCTGCAGATGTAACAACAACCTTGGTTTTTGACTTAGGGTTAAGGCTCTCAGACCCAATGCCTTTCCCATAATAAATTCAAATGTCTCATCGATATGGTTTATGAGTCTTTCCCCGAAGTACCCTTCTAGGCCAGTTATGAACTTCTCGTTCTTCTTCTCGACGGTATCGATAAGGGACAATCCATATTTCGATAAGGTATTGAATTTAGCAATATACTCTGAGACTGCCCTACCATTCTGCCTAAGCTCCAAAAACTTCCTGAACAATTCTGATTTATGAGTAGCTGGGATAAACTTGTCACTGAAACGGGTCTTAAACTGATTCCAAGTGACTTGATCCTCGGGAGTGGCCGCTTTAATAGCATTCCACCCATTCATAGCTCATCCTTGAAGCTGACGCGATGCTAACTTTCTCTTCATTGCATCCTCGATCCCCAAATCCTCGAAGATGTGTTCACAACTATCAAGCCAATCTTGAAACTCTGTAGCCGATTCCGTTCCGTGGAACGGCTTTCTACCAAGATTAGTATAATTCTTGCTGAGCTTGGCGAAATCGGCCCTAGGCGCTTGCACCGCTACACCACCACCGTTAACAGCATTAGGAACTGCTCCCTGAGCATCCCTAAGCATCTCTCGCATGAAGGCAGTAAACATCGTCCTCATATCAGGGACATTCCCATTGTTGGCCCCTGAACCCGTACTCCTTGTATATCGGCTCATCGTTCAATCTATAAAGAGAAAAACGATTAACCATCTCCTTAGTGGTGTCCGTGCAGTGCGACTTCATCCTTAGATATACTAATAGTGTATATATATAGTTTTTGAAAACCAAAATATCACAAATACGCGCTCTCATATATGTATACTATCTCTCCCTGATGTCTTCCCCTAGGTTAACTACGCAACCTAGGCTCTGATACCAAGTGTGACGGCTCACCCCGAACCAGTCGACATTTCCCTGAAATGTGTTGTGTTAATGCCCGACTAGCACGGGACGGTCATCAAAGGAAAAGGGTTTTGAAACTATGAATCACCAAGGACATGTAGTATATCTCACAATGCATAGAATATAATAGTAACATAATTTGACATAAAACAGGTGAGGCAGTGCATAAGCTAAAAACTAAACCAAGACCACCGAGTAGCGGAATCCAAAAAATACAGCTTATGATCCAAACCATTATTACAACTTCAAAATACTGTCTCTAATAAGGAAATAAAGAAGGTGCACTACTAATGCCCAAAGCAGTGACCATCAACAACCCAGGGAGAATATATGTAAATAGTACGTGGAAGCCTCCTGCTCGTCTCCGGACAGCTACTCGTGAATAACAACCTGACCTGTCTCTAGTCTTCTCTTTTAGGAGCACCCAGAGTAATAAGAAGAGACATAAAACTATGGGTCAGACAAAAGTCTGTTATGAGCGATAGCAGCAAAATAAAACAATAACAGGTGTAAATAATCATACTTGAACCTGGACCTGCAACCAAAGAGTTAGCACAACAAGATGTACAATACTTTAAGGTAACACTAACATAAAGTGTAAAATGGGAGTGTGCATGTCATGGTGATAGCAAACATCAAACATAGCAGTCATCCTCACATCACTCACTCAGTGCGTAAAGCATACGATATCCATCGCTTTGATCACCAAATCCATTGGGGCCATCACGGCAACTCTATCGACTATTGCTATGACCATGCTTCCCTGGTCTATAGTCAATAAACCTACCCAGTCTATACATCCCTGGCTCTAGGTTAAGGGCCAACCAGTCCACACTTCCCTGGCTCTGGTTTGTCTACAGGTCCACTCTCTTCAACGGTCAACCAAAGTTATAGATATCGATAACCCCTTTGCATACGTCGCGCAACAAAGCCCAACTCTAGAAGTTAACTCGTTGGTTCCCATCTGGATCCTAGGTAATAACTTCCCATTTGGACTTCCTTTGCGTCTCGGGTTTTGGTCTCCTCCGGTTCGGTTCGGTTCTCCTCCTCCTATCCGGTTCAGTTCGAGTCTCCTCCTCCTATCCGGTTCGGGTCTTTCTCCTATCCGGTTCGGTTCAGGTCTCTTCCTCCTATCCGATTTGGTTCGAGTCACTTCCTACCCGATTCGGTTCGGGTCTCCTTCTCTCCTTCTCCTATCCAGTTCGGTTCGGGTCTCTTTCTCCTATCATGTTCAGTTTGGTTGTCTTTCTCCTATCCAGATCGGTTTGGGTGTCTTTCTCCTATCTGGATCGTTTTGGGTGTCTTTCTCATATCCGGATCGGTTCGGGTGTCTTTCTCCTATCTGGATCGGTTCGGGTGTCTTTCTGCTATCCGGATCGGTTCGGGTTTCTTTCTCCTATCCGGATCGCTACAGGTCTCCCTCATAATCGGTTCAGATCGGGTCTTCCTCCTAATCGGACCTGAAAATCTACAACTTTTTTCCAACAAGCTATTTTCGCAAAACGACGGTGTTTTCAACCTTTCTAACATTTCTATGACATCAAAAAACATTCCAAATAGCGGTAACAACATATAGAATCAATCAAAAACATTAAAACATCACCCGCATGAAATATTTTAGACATAACATACCCAAAAAGCATGATTTTCCCCTTAATCCCCTTAACCATGTTTTAACTATAGGTTCAGCAAACTTAATCCAAATTTTCACTAGTGACATAAAATAATATTTAAGAATTTCTACATATTTTTCCAGATTTTTATGATGCATAATTCCACTAATTATCACTAATCACCCCTAATTAGCCGTAATTAGTGAATAAAAGTGCAAATCACTCGCCTTAGCCACAAATGAATATTAGATCTGAAACTATGACTGATATGGCGCGAATTCCAATGTATAGCAGCAGCTCTATTTCTGATTTGATGTTAATTTCTCTTGATTTGGTGTAGTTTTGGTTAATTAGTGATTAAGAAGTAATTAGAGATGAATTCAGAATGTGGAGGTCATTGCTAGGGCTAGATGGAGGTAAATGGCGACTAGAAAAATGAACAAAACTGATTTCCCAAACCCTATCAGCCCTCCTATAACCCTAATCCCAAAATGGGTTATGGGCTTAGCTGCTAATCACCCGATTAAGCCCAATTATGTTGTTTTTCACCTTCCAAACCTTATTTCAGCCATATCTCCCAAACGGTATGTCCGTTTGATTAATGTAACCACTCTAAACCATCATCCGAATCCAATGGAAGTGGTTTCAGGTTAAAACTCCTTACCAATCAAAAGTTATAGGCGAAAAAAGATTCGCCAGGGGCGAAACGGTCATTTAAAATTCGGCAAAAATTGTGAACATGGTAAATGAACCCAATAGTCGTTTCCCAAAGTTACACGACCATACGACTTCGTATGAAATTGGAATAAATATTCTATGATCCTTCGATGCGTAGAATGTGGATCGTTACATTATCAAACCATGATATTTTATAAAATCATGATACTTTATAAAATTAAATTACCTAGATAGCAATTAAAGTCAGCATAGAAATTTAAACATCGTAAGGTTTACTCCTAGTAGCAGATTGCAGGATATATGAATAGTTTATTACATTTATCATGAAATTGTAACCCTAATCTTAACTTCAGTTCCCAAAATTATAGAAATTTCACTAAAACTTCGAAAAGAATCAATAAAATTACCCTAGATCTGATGATCAAACTCAAACTCTAGAACTGTTAAGCCAGCTTGCTGCAAGGAACCATGTAGTTTAGGTTATACTTTTGTAGCATTTATTAGCATGAATAATATATAAACGCAACAGAGACGTGGTTGATACTTTTTTTTGGGCGGGTGGAGGGAGGAAGGGAGAATTGACTGCTAGGCTAATAGATTTCTAAGTATGGCTGGTCGTATTATTTTAGTTAAGAATGTCATCTTCTCAATGCAGTTTATTGTGCTAGAACCTTTGTCTTGCCCCCTTAAACTTGTCAAAATTATTAGAACAACTATAATGTGTTTTATGTAAAATGGTAGTACCTCCACTAAATATATTGCCCCTGTATCTTTTAAAGCAATTGAAAAACCACTGAAAATGGGAGGGCTAGGTATCATAAATATCCAAATGTGGAATAAGGCGCACGTGCTAAACGCATTGATAACTTCCTCAACAAAGCTGAGAGCATCTGGGTGAGATGGATGAGGAAATATATGCTCAAGAACAAGAATTTCTAAAGCATGCAAACTCCTCAAAAATGTAGTTGAACCTGGCGCACTATGCTGAAACTTAGGGAAGTCTTACTCCCTCTTATTAAATATAACTTAAACAATGCTGATACTATTTTTTTGGTAGGACCCTTGGCTTTCTTTTAGGGAAATTCTTCAAAGAAAAATGTTTCACTGAGATTTTGTGCAAACTGATATTGTTGATGCTACCCCTGTCAGTAGTTTGTTAAGAGGGAATGCTTTTATCTTGGCTAAAAATCTAATCAGAACATCAATGCAAAATGACAGAAGATCAGACAATTAAACCAAATTTAATTCTCTTTGGCAAGTTAGCTGGAAGGTGGATAAAGTGAAATTCAGCATATCTCTTACGTATAATCACCTTACTCATGTTAAGAAGATAGGAAATTGGAAGTGGCACAAAATCTATTGGTGTAAGGATATCAATGATAAACATAACTTATTGCTTTGGAGAGTGATTTTGAACGCCCTGCATGCAAAAACTAAACTTCTGGACAAAGGAATGAATATAGACACTAAATGCAAATTTTGTGAGATTGTTGATGAAACAACGCAGCACTTGTTCTTTAAATGCCCTACTATTCAGATAAATTGGAATATTATCATGTAATCAATTGGCAAAGGCCCTTCCTTCTCTAGTTTACTGGCAATTGGGATGACCGTTATAAGGATATCAACACTTCTAGTGATTGTAAAAGGCTTATAAATGTTATACTCAAGAAATTTATATCATGCATATGGAAAGAAAGGAATGTTATGACCTTTGATCCTAAAAAAAGAATGTAGCCTCTCTCAGATGTTGGATCATACATGATTGGTGAAATCTTGGATTTTGCCTACTTTCCTATCGAACCAGGTATACAACAACATTTCTACTTCTAATCTTCCTATATTTTTATACACTCTCTTGTGTTTTTCTTTTTTGTACTTCCTGTGTATTGGGCATCTTGTTCTCCCTATATTTTCTTGCTTGTAGGCATGTCTACTAGTAAGTTCTATTTTTTTCGAAGCTTTGATGCTTCAATAAAACGGTAAGGGTCCGTTTAACACCATCGACCTTGCCCAAAAAAAATCATTTATGGTGAGGAGAGTAACAGAGGAGACGTGGTAGAGCAAGGCACAGGGTAGAAGGAGGGTTTTTCCATTATCATCTCATAAAACAAAGAAAACAAATGAACGTGATTTGTTTTCTTTTTTGACCTCTGTGATGACCCAAAAACCCATACCTTTTAAACCGCCAATATCAACCATTGTCTGATTTAAATTGCATGAATCCTTGGATATCACGGGTAGTATAAGAAAATAGAACACATATAATTACTACAACAAAAACACCATATTACAACTTTAGTTTTACAATGGTGGTAAAAGCATCGTTGTAATAAATGTCTATTTACAACTTTTTTTTAGAAAAGTTGTAACAAACTTATTTTTAACAACTGTGTAATTTTGATAGTTGTAATAAAAGGCTATCACAACTTTTATTTTTTGATTGTTGTAATATAAGACTATATTTTAATATAATTAACAACTAATAATCAATATTTAATACATTTATATTGATTATTTATAATTAATAACTAATAATTACTATTAATAATCAATTAGGAAGTAATAATTAATAATCAATTCATAATATTAAATATTTAGCAATTAAGAAGAATAATTAAAAAATATAGTTAATATTACATAATTGCTATTAAATAGTTAATAATTAAAAAATAATAATTAATGTTGATCATGAATAATCAATGATTGCTATTAATAATTAAGAAGTAGAGATTAATAAGTAAGAAGTAGAGATTAACAACTAAGATTATATTTAATAATTAATTTTTAATAACGAACAACTAATAAAAATAATAATACTTATTATTAATATTTAATATTTAATATTTAATAGTTATGGGTAATAATTATATTTAACATTTAATAGTTCAGGTGCCAAAAGCGAAAAATCTAGCTCCAAATCAACCTGCGCCTTTGAATTTTAGTTCGTACCGCGAGACGTCCTCTCGTGCTTTTCCCTAAATCAAAATCGTTCCCCACTTCTTCCGTCCTAAAAAACTGGTCTCAACAAACATCAATCGCCACTTCGGTTTGGATACAAAAACCCAAAAAATAATAATCAATTGCATCAAATTTAATTCCTTGAGGATTGGAATCAGAAGGTGATTCGAAAGTTAGGCAACTTTTATGGGTTTTCGATTTGGGGGTATTCGAAGCGGATTCGATTCGATTTAAGGGTAATTGATTTGGGGTATTCGAAGGTGATCTAGGGGAGGTGAAGGCGGCTATTGGAGGTAGTGGTTTCTGGTTCACGCAGTGAATGGTTTTGGGTTTTCTATTTGGCATTGATGTTTATGTGATTCGTTTCTAGTCACTCGCGATTTGGCTTAAGAATTGGTTTGACATCTCTAATTCTGTTTTGAGGCTTAGCTGCAGTTGCTCATCTCTGTTGTCTCCTTGGTTGTTCAGGTGATTTGGTGGGGATTTCCTTTGGGTTGCTAGTATTTAGGGAATGTTGTGGTCTGTCAGGTTTGTTTGTTAGTTTTTGTTTCATGTTAATGTGCCGTGTACAACATCGCGGCCTATTTGGTTTGGTCATTGCTGTGGTAATCTTTTCCATCATACTAAAATTCTTCATTCTAAACTAGCGAAACTCAAAAGTTTAAAATACATGTATAATGTAAGTTGAAATGATAGATACTCATAAAACTACAATTGATGCTAAAACTTTCATATTTTTTCAACATATTAGAAAATACTATGTCTTTATAGCTACAAAATTGATATTTATCTTATTGCTATGTCATAATTATAGTAATAAATAACATACTATCTGTAAATGAAATGAAAGAACACACAACGCTTATGGTTCCACTGAGTATTGCCTTCATCCATTTAAGTTATTAAAGAATTTTTGGGAGTTTACCGATCATGTTCTTTACACTTGGTGCATATATACATGAGCAGGGTTTGCGGTTGAAAACTGGAAACCCAAACACATTGCAAAAAAATGTAGATCTAAAATAATGGCAGCTGCTCTTCCGCACCTTTCTTCGATCGATTTTCTCCACTCTTTTCATCCTTCTCTAACTTCCGCCTCGACATTCATCTTCCACTTTCTCCTCTCTCCATCCTTTCTGCTGTTTTTTTCCGTTAGGTTTTGGTCTCTTTCTTTCTCGTTTGTTTTTCCACCGACCAAACCCTAGATCTGGTTTTCGGTATTCTTCTTTTTTTTGGTATGTTTTCTTCCAGCCTCCTCCGCTTCCACACCAAACTTTCTCTTGTCCAAGCTCCTCTTCCCCTGCTTATACCTTTAGCCTTTCCACCTTTCTGGTTCTTTTTGGACGGATATTTCTTGTTTTTGGGCTTTTCAGACTTTGTGTCCGGCTGTAACAACCTGTAAAATGCGAGCCAGTTTGAAATTTTTATTTTGGCAATTTTAGCGAATTTTGATTATTTAAAATGAATTATTTTAAATAATATCGACGAGAAATTTGTTTTGAATATAATTCGAACGTATATATTATATACGCCGTCGTTAGAATATAAATATTTATATATAATTATAAATGGAATTGAAAATGGCGCGGTAGTTCGATAATTCGATTTCAAACTTCAATTGAATGTACCGGGTGCAAAACAATCCGGATTTTAGTGAAACCAAAAATAATGGGATTTAATTGATGATATCTTTCTAACGAATCCGACCAATCGAAATTTCATAGCGGGAATCAAAAGATATGTCCCGTTGAAAATTCTGAATAGTCGCTATGGAATTCAGGCCCTTAAAAATGAGAATTTTGCAAACGACCTCGGATTTCGACGAAACCAGTTTTGTTGGGTCCGTGATGTCAAATTATTGTTAGATTCCAAATTTCATAATTTTTCGAATTAGTATGTGAGCGTGGTAAAGGAGAACGCGTTTGACCAGTTTCAGTTGATTTTAATCGACTGGAAAATGGCCATTTTTCAAACGGTCTCGGAATTCGACGAAATTAGTTTTGTTAGGACCGTATCATCAATACGAAGCTAGAAATAATTTTTCTGCAATTTTTGGGATCCGTATGTGGCCCCAGTAAATTGAAATGCGCGTTCAAATTGAATTTATACTGAATTATAATTTAAATTGAACGGAAACTGATCGTACGGTCGAATTGGCCTGCGATACATATCCCATTGTGTTCGGAATGGGGGTAATACGCTAGGGACGACAGTCGGCAGGTTCGATTTCGAGTTCGAATAAAAACCTTACTTTTCATAGAAGAAAAATAATAAAATATATTAATAATAAAACCCCACCCTCCCTCTTACTTGGTCAACCCTCATTCTCCTCCCCCCCCCCCCCCCCGTCAGTTTTCCAGATCTAAATAAAAAAAATATAGCGCGATCCCGTTCCCTCGACCCTCCCCTCGGAGCCGATCATCGCGTCGCCGCCCAGGCGGGTCCCCATCACCACCGCTCACCCACGACCTCAGCCCCCTGTGCTCCTCTCCCCCTTGGACGCCGAATCCCAAAACCCCCTTTCCCCGATTGAAGACCCCGCCGCCGCCGCCCACCTCGAGAAGGCAGCGCCTAATTGACGTTCCCCCCCCCCCCCAATCTTCCTCGATCCGTGAACCAGGAGCGCCCCCCTTCAAGCGACAGTGATGAACTCTCCCCCTCTTCTCCGATTGCTGTAGAAAAGGGTGCGTTTTCTTCTTTCTTTTCTTTATTTCTTTGACTCATAATTTTAGTTCTATAGGAAAAAAAACTGTTTTTTTTTTAATTTAGAAAAGGATTAGATATATATATATTTTTATGAAAAGAATATATTTTTAATCTTATAAAGGTGAGGTTTTTCTTATGAAGCTTTAATTTATAATTCACAAAGTTAAGATTTTTATATATTGAACATCGAAGTAAAAATGTGATTTTTATATATTGAACATCGAAGTAAAAATGTGATTTTTATATATTGAACATCGAAGTAAAAATGTGATTTTTATATATTGAACATCGAAGTAAAAATGTGATTTTTATATATTGAACATCGAAGTAAAAATGTGATTTTTATATATTGAACATCGATGTGAAAATTCGATTTTTACATAGGTAGTGAATACGGGCAACGAAAGCGACAAAAGGCGAGATTGGCGAAGACTTCTGCAAAAGAAGAGTCGAGTTGGTTGGATAGCTATCGGTGAGAACTTCTCACCTTTCAATTTAATTTTTCTAGTTATATATATACTAGGATGCAGACGGTGCTTAGCAGCACCCGACACCCGTCATCCACAGACCATGGATGGCTTGTTTGTTAAATTGTTCGGTTGTGTAGTTGGTTAGATTATTTGATTGAAATTTGAATTGGTTGGTGAAATGAAATTGATTTGATTGATGTGTGAATGGCGTGGGCCTTCACTAGACCGGGGATAAGGCTAGGCCTCATCCCGTTTCTAGTATCGTGCCGTTATGCCGCCGAAATTTTCTAAAATATGTTAGAAAAATAAAAATATCATTTTATTTAAAGAATGAACTGAATAGAAATTCATATGTTGGAATAAAATGTTTTATCGTTAAAAATATAATTTTTAACGTGAATGTGAATAAATAAATATTCATTTACAAACCAGACGGTTTGTTTATGTACACCTATTTGAAGGACATTGATTGGGTCGATAAATTTTACACATCGCCCAACTGCACGAATAAAATATCTGTTTGATTGTTTGAAACCCCACACGGGTGTTGGGATGAAATACGAAGTTCACTCATCCTGATTGATTAAATATGTTGATCGATTGATTGACAGGCTGTTATAAGCGTTAGATATCTATATTTGATGCTTATACAGTGAAGTGCACTTTGGTTGATGATTGATTATTTTTCAATGCTATTATATACATGTGTTGTATGAAAATCCATATAATTAATTTTATATGGTGATTGATTGGGCCTCATTCCAATTTAGAAAATAAAGAATATTATAATATAAAAGTTCATGTGTTGACTGTACTCATTCGTTGAGATTAGTCATGTGTTGAACGAAATATTTTAATAATAAAATTTGCATCTTTATCAATATAAAATAAAAGTTCATGTGTTGACTGTACTCATTCGTTGAGATTAGTCATGTGTTGAACGAAATAATTTAACAAAAATTGTCACACGTGGACAGTACTCATTCGTTGAGATTAGTCGTGTGTTGACAAAAATAAATATTCATTTGTTGAATAGAATATTTGAAAATAGAAATTTATGAAGCCGTGTTGATTAGATTGACGTCATTTTGACGTGAACGATATTTATATCGATTTTAACGATTTCGAAATGAATTGAATATAAAACGATTTCGAAATGAATTGAATTGAAAACGATTTCGAAATGAATTGAATTGAAAACGATTTCGAAATGAATTGAATAGAAAACGATTTCGAAATGAATTGAATTGAAAACTATTTCGAAATGAATTGAATATAAAACGATTTCGAAATGAATTGAATTGAAAACGATTTCGAAATGAATTGAATATAAAACGATTTCGAAATGAATTGAAAACGAATTCAAATTGAATTGAAAGCGAATTGAAATGAATTCAAATTGAATTGAAATTTGAATTGAATAGAAATGAATTTTAAAACGAATTTATAAAGAAGAATTCAATTTTGATTTGAATTGAAATGAAAGTTGAAATTGCTTTTGAAACGAATTTTAAAACTATTTATATAATTCGTTTTAAATAGAAATCGACGAAGTATATATTATATATATTATATATATAATATAATGGCCTGAATAGAACGCCCCGCGCCGCGGCAGTTCGTGAATTTCGACCATTTATTTCAAACGGACATTACGGGAGATCCGACTGTCGGATTCTCCTAAAACCGGAACCGTTGGGTTCGTATAGAAAAGAGCTTTCTAAAGAATATTAGAAATTAGAAATCTAACGGTTGGATTTGGAATTATGTCCAAATCAAATTCGAAAAAGGTCGCTGTAAGTGCAGTTCGATGGCCATTGATGGAAATCGACTGTACGGGCCTTGATAAAATTATTAAAAATAGTAATAATTTGTGTAAAATCATAAGAAATGATTTAGAAAGAATTGGGATGAAAAACTCCATATTTGAAAAGATAAAAATAGATTTTTATCGAAATGAACTAGTTTTGAACTAGAAATATAATTCTATTTATTTTTAAATAAATAAATTGAATTTGAAAAGGGTTCTAAAAATAACCAGAATTTCCAATGATTGCATTGGAGTGGATTTGAATCGAAATTGTCTTCGGAATATTTTGATGTTGGAATTCGTGATTATACGGATGTTGTTATGGAAATTTGAAAGACATATATTTATATCGTTATTTCCAATACGACATTTGTTAATCGTAGAATTTGATATTGAATATAAGCCGATATATTTTCTATTCAGAGCCTTATATTGAATATCAAATGTGATTTGGGTTTGTCGTGAATGGTGTCTTCACTAACACTGTTCTTGAACCCAGTTGAGAAAAGATTAAATCTTTTTATTTAGATTTAATGAAGTGTACCAATTAAATGATATTTAAATGGAATTGAATTGGTATTGATTTTTGGGTTTATCGTGAACAGTGTTTTAAATAACACTTGTTCTTTAACCCGATAATTAATGGAATGATTTTTGGGTTTATCGTGAACAGTGTTTTAAATAACACTTGTTCTTTAACCCGATAATTAATGGAATGTGATTTTGGGTTTATCGTGAACCGTGTTTTAAATGACACTGATTCTTTAACCCAGTCGAAGATTAAAACTAAGTGGAGTTTTAATGAATCTTTAATTAGATTGAAATGATCGAAAATGGAGTATCACCAGTTTTTCTCCAGGCGATAGTTAAATCTTTAATTAGATTTGAACGTGAAATGGTAATTGAATTTACCGATAACACCGTGGTGTTAGATATGAAGTATTACCAGTTTTACTTTATGGGATGAATAGGTTGGGATTGGGAAATTAAAACCAATGATTACTACGGTAAGGTTCGCTAATTCCGACTAGTTTGAATTGATATTCAAAAATAGATTAAAGAATAAATTCAAGAAATTTATCTTGGATAAAATTAATGGGAACCTTTCCCTATGAATGTGAAATTTAGAAACTAACTGTCGGTTAGCTAAGCAGAATGGTTTTCTGGATATTGATCTGATGTTGGTTTCGGCCTTCGGGGTTAATATTTGGGGAATTATTCTCTTGATTAATTTACGGTTAGTGACTGATGAATTGGAATGAGGCGTATGTTGTGTTTGTGTAACACTTATTTAAATATACGCGAGTTATTCGGAATGACCGAGTTTATCCCATTCTGAATAACTGATACGACGATAAGTCGAAGATGAAGACGGTGGTCGAAGACCAGAAGTCTTCACGTCGTTTGGGTGATTACTGATGATCTTGATTGGGCCGTACACCCAAGAAGATGGAAACAGTTGGTGATCGTCCAGACGTGCTTGGAGATCGATGGATATGCGGGGTACTAGGTGCCCCCGGTTTCGTTCAGACCCAGAACGGACTTGTAAATGGACTGTGTGTCTGACATCGGATTTCATTCTGTGTGACTGATATCGGTTGCATAGGATGGTTTGCCTGTGTGGCATGCTAAGATGCAAATGATCAAGGCTTCTGTTGAAAAGCAAAGTCTTGTGGTTGATGATCAAAGCACGGCCTTTGTGGCGTAGCTTTGTGTAGCGTTGATTCGCGAGCCTCACACCCAGGTATGAACCAGAAACGGGAGAAAGGACCTCAGGGAGGGCCTACGTTTCCTCCTAGCTAAAAGTGGCGTCAGTGGTTTTACACGCCCTGACGAGTTTGACTTATGTGGTTGTTGCTGTTGCGAGGCGCCTCGGTTAGATCGGACGATCCGGGTCCGATGGAGTCACTTGTTGGCTCGCTTACGCCCCAAAGGGCGGCGAAACGTAGTGCTCAGGCATTTTAATCCACTCCGTGTGGACCGGCCCTGTCGCTCCAAGGGTCGATGCGTTCTGATCCTGAGACTCGGGCTAGGCAGTCTCGAATTCGGTAAGGACTATCTTTTGCCTTAGTTCATGACGGAAATCCAATTTCCAAATACGTGATCTTGCGGTTTTAGTTGTAATCCTATATATGGCGACATAGTGGGATGGGGCGCTTATGCCGCCTATGATTGATACTTATGATTTGAAGTTGTTTTATACACTATGCACTTATAATAGTATCAAACGATTTGTTTTAACCGTATCAAGCATTCTTTGGCTGTTATAAGGGAAAACCCTATCCTCGGCTGCGTTGCATTGTGTGATGGGACCTGGGTCTTATAACAACTTCATTTTTCTTTATTTAGCATTGCGCTGTTTGTTTTATGCACTGGTATTCTTGGGAGGAAACCCGTTCCGTGTTATACGGCGTGGTCCCTTGATTTACCTAACTTTTAAAAATAAAGATTTATAACTGTTTTAGTTCTCACACCAGTCACATGACTGACCTGGAGTTTATTGTTTTAACCTAAACTCTGGGTGCCCTTATTTTGACACGGGCAGCTAGTAGTTTCGGTTTTGCAGATTTATATTCACAGGATCCTGGTTTACAGCTGGAACGATATCCGGAAAGCTTTGTATCCGTATATCTACTTCTAGTTGTGTATTATATTATTTTCCGCTGCGATGTATTTGAATGTAATTTAAATCTTTGATATTTCTGTGTAATATTTATTCATACTCTGTATATTCTTGTAATCTGATGCATTGTTGTAATATACAATGAAATGTTCTTTTATATGCGTTCTGTTGTGGCTTGTTCTCGAACTATCCGACGCTTTCCTTTACGGGGAAGTTACGGGTTTTCACAGTTGGTATCAGAGCTTTGGTTTACAAAGCTCGAGAACAAGACACATTGGAACTATACAAAAGAATTCATCAGATATTGGATTAGCAATATCCAATCAGAATGACTCGTTAGAGATAGGATCGGTAGTATCCTAGAACGAGTGTGAAGAGTATATTTTTAAAGTGAAAACAAATTTTGTTTTGAAAATCTAAATCAATTATTCGTATTTGATTATTTATTAGTATTGATTTGGACAGTCCAGTATATAAAGATTTTTGCATATGCGCCTTGCAAACGTATATTCGAAGTTTTAATATACTGGATAGATATAGAACCACACTCTAGTCACCCGGGGATGATCCTGATGATGGTGCATCATCATCAGCATTTATATTCGAGTGTCGAAGGTGTGATATCTATATATTTCCATTAGACTGGTGTGAGAACCAAAATTAGATAGGGCCTATTGTTGTGATTTGGCATCAAAAACATGATTTTTGTATATGTATCAAAATTATGAATTTGAAACTCTAATCCACTAATTGATTGATGTTTGTGTTGTTTGTTTATTTGTTTGATAATTTTTAACCATTACGCCTAATTGTATCAAATAATGAATTGTATTGAAATTTGGTCGCATTTGCTTGCATATACTTGCACTTACATTGAACAGGTCATAGCAAGGAGGCTAGACCAGAGAATAAAATTTGTTTGCCCGACAAATAGGTATATGTTTACTACATAATTTCCTGTTTTGTTTGGGTGATGATGATTTTATGAGCCTATTGGCTAGCCGCTTGGCTTTTTCTTTTTCTTTTTGAGATCTGAAGGACCGGGGAAGCTATTTGAAATTCCCCGATGCTCCCGGTGCAGGGGAGGTTATGGGGAAATTTTTCGAAAATTTAGGGTGTGAGCCAAATTTTTGAGATTTTGAAAATTCTTAGAAACTAAAGAGTTGGAGAATGAAAGCCAGATCGAACGTAGAGTTGATTAATCAAACCACTTTCAACTTTGTTCCTTTTTTGGGACGAAAAGTTTTAAGTGGGGGAGATTGTAACAACCCGTAAAATGCGAGCCAGTTTGAAATTTTTATTTTGGCAATTTTAGCGAATTTTGATTATTTAAAATGAATTATTTTAAATAATATCGACGAGAAATTTGTTTTGAATATAATTCGAATGTATATATTATATACGCCGTCGTTAGAATATAAATATTTATATATAATTATAAATGGAATTGAAAATGGCGCGGTAGTTCGATAATTCGATTTCAAACTTCAATTGAATGTACCGGGTGCAAAACAATCCGGATTTTAGTGAAACCAAAAATAATGGGATTTAATTGATGATATCTTTCTAACGAATCCGACCAATCGAAATTTCATAGCGGGAATCAAAAGATATGTCCAGTTGAAAATTCTGAATAGTCGCTATGGAATTCAGGCCCTTAAAAATGAGAATTTTGCAAACGACCTCGGATTTCGACGAAACCAGTTTTGTTGGGTCCGTGATGTCAAATTATTGCTAGATTCCAAATTTCATAATTTTTCGAATCAGTATGAGAGCGTGGTAAAGGAGAACGCGTTTGACCAGTTTCAGTTGATTTTAATCGACTGGAAAATGGCCATTTTTCAAACGGTCTCGGAATTCGACGAAATTAGTTTTGTTAGGACCGTATCGTCAATACGAAGCTAGAAATTATTTTTCTGCAATTTTTGGGATCCGTATGTGGCCCCAGTAAATTGAAATGCGCGTTCAAATTGAATTTATACTGAATTATAATTTAAATTGAACGGAAACTGATCGTACGGTCGAATTGGCCTGCGATACATATCCCATTGTGTTCGGAATGGGGGTAATACGCTAGGGACGACAGTCGGCAGGTTCGATTTCGAGTTCGAATAAAAACCTTACTTTTCATAGAAGAAAATTAATAAAATATATTAATAATAAAACCCCACCCTCCCTCTTACTTGGTCAACCCTCATTCTCCTTCCCCCCCCCCCCCCCCGTCAGTTTTCTAGATCTAAATAAAAATATATATATATATATATAGCGCGATCCTGTTCCCTCGACCCTCCCCTCGGAGCCGATCATCGCGTCGCCGCCCAGGCGGGTCCCCATCACCACCGCTCACCGACGACCTCAGCCCCCTGTGCTCCTCTCCCCCTTGGACGCCGAATCCCAAAACCCCCTTTCCCCGATTAAAGACCCCGCAGCCGCCGCCAAGGGTCAGTGCCGCCCACCTCGAGAAGGCAGCGCCCAACAGACGTTCCCCCCCAATCTTCCTCGATCCGTGAACCAGGAGCGCCCCCCTTCAAGCGACAGTGATGAACTCTCCCCCTCTTCTCCGATTGCTGTAGAAAAGGGTGCATTTTTGAAACGACCCGAACTTCCGTACACTTTGAGTTGACTAATAACACCACACGTCCAACACAAATTGCACAGAAAACACGAATCATTATTAGAAAGAAGTTAGAGGATGAGAAATAGAAAGAAAGAAATATTAGAATAGAAGAAAACGAAGATCACAAACTCATCAGAGTAACACGAATCTCACAGCGGAACGAATAAAATATAATAGACAACATATCTTGAAATCAAAGCAGTATATGTATATCATACCATTATCAGAGTACAACACTTTCATCACAGTGGAATAATCAATAGCTAGAAAAATCTTGAAGCCTCCTGCTCCAAGCTCTTCAAGCATACCTATAAATCCTGACTACTTGACTGCCCGTACAAATTTGGGCACCCAAGAGTTTAGGGAAAACAAAACAAAATAAACTCTGGGTCAGTCATGAGACTGGTGTGAGTAAACTCAAATCATTTGGTTTAACTTTTCAAAATCCTTTTCAAAAGAAAAGATAATCGTAAGACCAATCCACAAATAAACACGGACGGTTTTTACCTTACGATAACCCAAATCACTTTTGGAAATCATATCTTATCTGATATTATAATAATGTCTAATCACAAGTAATTTACAATCTAGTAGAACGCTTGCATCTCACGCTCTACATATATAGCATATAATCAAAAACCGCGGGCGCTTATTGGAGATTGGATTCCAACTTGACAAGGTATGGGACCACCTTCCGAACGTGTATCTCTAGAGGCAAATACACTGGGTTCAACAAGAACATCTTGCAACCCGGCCCACACATGACCGACCACTCATTTCGCTTGAGTGTATCGAATGTATATCACCAACGGTTGGGATCAGCAACCGTCTCCCGAAATGGAACATCATCGATAGATTAAAGAACAAAAGGAATTTCTCTAGATAGGTGATCATACATCCTAATGGGTGCGACCCACATAGCCATGCTGCCTGCCCGATTTTTGTCCTTTCCTGGTTGATGAGGCTTGAGGTCATAACGTATCTTTTGACAGATCACACCTCCATTACTTTGAATGCCACATCGTCATACCCGCCAAATCACAAATTGATTTCACCAAAAATACTACGGGTATACAGCTAAGAGAAACGAATTCCTCCGCCACCAAACGTAAGTACGTTTGAAGAGATCAACTTATGCGATCTATTGGATATACTCTGTCAGACACTCGTCCATACACGTTTGTCCTGGGACTGGACAAACCGAAGGCACTATTCTGTAAACAGGATAGCCCTTGCCTAACTCCGTCTTCAATATATTTAGCATACTTGATTCGCAACGGTTATGCTAATATGGAGTGGTTCCCTGGATAATAATCCAACCGGTCTCTCCATACTAACAACGTTAAAATGGTCCAAAAACTTTGATAGTCGGTGATTTAACTATCAAATGAAAACATGTCTGTGTGCAAACAATGATATTATTTCCAGAAGGAAATTCTATCGAACAATCATCATTTCATTCATTCGTCCATTCCCTATTCCTGTTGTTTAATGTTTCTTATTCACTATATTTAGAAAATATATATCATTATCATTGGAAAACTTTTCCAGCTCTTGTTTCTATATTCAGAAAACAATTCTGCTTCTCATTTGGAAAAACATTTCCAAATCTCTTTCATTGGGTTTAAACAGATGTTTGAATAAACATCACTATGCCAAATTTCCTTCATTTGGTTTCCACTTAACCACTTCTCACCATCGAATCTTAACCATTTCTTAGTTAAAAACGAAGTCAATCAAGTTGGGGTATAGTTACCTCTCAGACCTTAACTGAACAACATTTCTAACTTCGAAATAGGCAAAGTTCATCTTTCTAAATCTTTAACACTTCTTTACGACATTCTCGGATTTTATTTACAAATTTGCTTCTCGTACGAAAAAAAAACACTTGATTATAACAATGGTGTTATAATCCCCTGCATCCGAATTATAATGACTTTAATATGGCTTTTATTTTCTAACTCGAATAAATAAACGAATACATAATTTTATTAACTCCTATTCAGTTAACTCTAATCTGTAACCCTTATTCTATTAACTCTTACTGGATTAACTCTTATTCGGATAACTTGGTTTTAATTAACTCCTCTTGATTTAACTCAACTTGACCAACTTACTTGATCAGCTCGACTTGACTAACCTAACTTAATCAACTCGACTTATTTAACTCAACATGACGGACTGGACTCAATTACTTCTATTAATTAACTAATATTTGATTTAACCCCATTCGCTCGACTCTAGATCGCAACGATCACAATGGTTACGCATGATTCCCTCAGGAAACATCCGTCCGCCTTAGGCTATCTGCAGCCCTGCGAATTTCGCTAGCAGTCGTGCTTACTGATAACTTATCTTGAATGACTACTGTTGTTTAACTCTATCTCGAATAACTAAATTCGAGCAAATCTAATTGAATAACTAATATTCAATCATCCCTTATTCGATTACTATATTTGGATAACTCTAGTTCGATTAGACTCTAATCGATCAACTCCAACTGATTAACTCTAATTGGTTAACTCTAACTAACTAACTCTAAATGTTTATCCCAACGGTTTAACTCTACGGTTTAACCCTAACGGTTTAACTCTAACAGTTCAACTCTAACAGTTTAACTCTAACGGTTGATCTCAAACAATTTGTTCTATTGGATTAACTCTCTTGGATCAACCCATTTCGAATAACTAATATTCATTAAACTTCCTTTCAAATAAACTGATATTCGATAACTTTACTTCGAATAACTCTTATTCGACAAATTCTCCTTCGTCCTTATTCAGTTTCAAACATCGATGTGGAAATCGATTTTTACTCCTCTATATAAGTCTTGACTTATATACTCTATTTATCCAAAGATAAATAACTAAATTAATTTATAAAACTTTTATTTATAAATTAACCTACTAACTTTATCTGTTAAAACATATCTCTCTTAAATTCTCACTTTGAATTCATATTCTGTTTACCCGTGTGCGAAGCACGGGCCTAAATTCTTTCTAGTGTAAAATTCTCCTTTATTACATTTTTATCCCTTTTCAAGAATTCCATTATTCTATTTAATTTCTAAATAAATAACTCCTTTCCACAACTCAGTTCATTTTCTTGATAAATATTCCTTTTAATCCATTTATAATTGTTTTACAAATATCCCTTTCAATGTTTGTTTTCACAAATACTTTCTTTTTATATAATTCCTTTGATTTTACAATTATTTTCTTCTATGAAAACATTTCCCTTTTATATAAAATCCATGATTTTATATAAATAAATTATATTTCAAGGTAAACTTTGAAAATACCTTTTCACTATCCAGTATCATTTATGGTATAAAAATACCGAATCAAAATGATCGACCACCATCCAAACATACAGCATCAACAACAGATGATATAACACTTCATATATCAGGATATATGAAAAACAGTAGAATAAATGTTGAGGAACCCAGTTGGGCCCCTCCAACCTGTTTCCGTGCATCCACAGATGTTAATAACATCAATAATATTATTTCACGTCAATGTGAAATATCAGAACTAATAATTGATCAACGATGAAATCATTTCAACCAATTTTATCAACCATTCAACCAAGCAACCATTTCACAATATAAAATAAATTTAAAACTCGTTTATATAAAAATATAAACGAAGCAGAGTTAGTGAGTTTACTCACCTTGTTCTACCGTTGATGGAGCTGCTTTTGTTTCATTTAAAATGAAACATGCATTTAAACTTTTCTACGAAATTCTAGTAGCTCTGTTATCGGCCTTGTTAGCTCCACAACATAGGTCTCATCGCGTTCAATTCTGTTTGCGAATGAACGATATATTGACGTTATAAGACTTGACTTAAGTAAACCTTATTAGCGGTAAATCTTTAAATTAAATAATAACTCTAATCGTGTTTTAACCATTATTACTATGGTTGTCAAAGATGAATTAAGCTAGTAGCATGGGTTTACCTACTTCATTAATTAAAGCTATATACAGGTTGGTTGATAAATCAGTACAACATGTTGATGAATTAGTACAACATGAATTTCCATTGTTAGTTTGTTTGTGATAAAAATCCTTTATATATATATATATATATATATATTTAAGTACGCTGGAAATATTAATTTATGTAAAACTTATTTAATTATTACCACAATTTGTTCCTTAGTATCTTCTCAGCATCCAACCAATAATCTAGTTTTTGCCATGTTAATCACGTATTAGCTGCATGTAATACTTCTTCCCTCACCGAAAATAAACGTTCCTTCACAGATACCCATTCTCTTGTTCCCCTCAACAACAGTGTGTTTCCCCTTCTCAACGTTATTCCCATACTGACAGCATCACTTTCCTCTATTAATACGTGAATTACTGTCAATACACCTTCCAGAAACCCCAAACTTATGTCCCCCTTCTACTTCCCAAATCTGAGCTACAGTCCAACTCAACAATTTGCCATGGTATTTGATTCCTTCCTCCATCATTTTAAAATACGAACTGTTGGACAACCCTTTGCCATAACCGAATATTTTATTCAATCCACCCTTCCTCTACGCTAAAAAGAAATGCTTCTCCTCCTCCAACTTCAACAGTAGACACCGTTCTTCCCTTACTCCTTTTTAGTCCACATCCTCTCTTTTGAAAACAATCTGATACTTTACTAGATAGCTTTCCACCGAACACTGCACTGCTCAACGTCCTTAGTTTACTGCCGCCACAGCAAGTCAACGGATCTCCACCTAGACCGTCCTCCGACACCACCCTATCAAGACCTCCCCTTGCCAGCGACGCCGATGCCCAGGACCTCCCCAACCGCTACCACAAACCAGTTGAACAGAGATAATTCAGATCTAAAATCCCAGCACCACCGACCCTCTTTCGACACCAAGCCACCACCTTTGGGTGCTCCTGCCTTCCACCTCCCTTCGCCTGAAACCGTTCGACCCCATCACTTCGGAGTTCGCCAGAAATTGGCCTAGACGATCGCTGCTTCAAACCCCTTTTCTACCTCCTCATACCACTGCAACTCCTCCGCCTACAATGACTCGAAGCCCACACTACGTTCTAAAAATTTGTGAAGGAACCGTGTTGGGAATAAGGAACGAGAATGGGTGGAGATTGGTCTTAGGGGTTTCAGTAGAACGGGCTTACTTATATAGGGTATTTTATTAATTTGTTTTG
Organism: Allium sativum; assembly: GCA_030737875.1. Lineage (NCBI taxonomy): Eukaryota > Viridiplantae > Streptophyta > Magnoliopsida > Asparagales > Amaryllidaceae > Allium > Allium sativum. Next base: position 1,038,832,706 of record CM060913.1, on the reverse strand, counting down.
AAAACGAGAAAGAGAACAAGAATTACAGCAGTATTTAAAGTGGAAGATAGTTTGGCACGCACGTCTTCAGTTGGCTTGGGATACACGGAATTGAAATGCCTTGATGGGCACGGTGTTGAGATGGCTTGACGCGCACGGTTTAGAAAACGTGGAGGGTACGCTGTTCTGAAGTGTACTGGGAAACATGGATATAATTGTATGGGGCGCCAGCTATTCCTAGATATACAGAAAAGGTAGTGTATATTTTCTCCTAACGTTGAAATGCAGGGACGTATTTGTTTTGATGGTTTTTGAAGAGTAACACTATTTCTAAATATTTGTTTAATGAAATCCAATGATCCTCCTCTACATAAAACTTTGTTTGCGTATGTATGATCCGCTACAGACAAAGATAAAAATACCATTGTGTTGAGTAGTGTGTTACGATTCCAGAAATATAATAATATCGGTAGTTTAACTTATATTATGAAACCCCAAAATATTGATATAGGGTGCAAAATACTCCAAATAAAAAGTTGCATATTTGATTAATTAAAAATTACAGTAAAATTCTAAAAATTAAATTATAACTACGCCTCAAAGAACCTTGTCCAAATTCAAGATCGATATTTAAATATTTTAAATAGTCGTTATGGCTTTTAGGAGATTCTACCGCGACTTTCTGAAAATTTGATTTGGACATAACTTTTTGTTCTCGCTATGAAATCTGGATTTTTCACATGCGTTGGAAAGATATTTTCAAACAGATTCAAATATTTCTTGTTTCGTTAAAATCCAATTTATTTTGAATCCTGTACATTCATTTGAAATTAGAAATCGAATTTTCAAACTACCGCGTCATTTTGAACTCGCTTTAATTATATTATAAATAATACATTTAAATATCGTTTTATTAAATAAATTCCTTATAAATTCCTATATATAATCAAATAAAATATTTAAACAAATTTAAATATTCAGAATTCAACGGCTGAAAATCCGGGTCGTTACATTCCTTCCCCCTTAAAATAATTTCGTCCTCGAAATTGCTAAGGTAGGAAAAGATGCTTTATACCCTATTAACTAGGTCCAAAATCATTTTTGTTCACTTCAGTCTAACTGGACCAATTTATTTCAATTAAAATATTCATTTATTCTTACTAACGAAAAAAAATTCTAAAAATTTTCTAACACTTTAAATTCTGAAAAATTTCGGCAGCATCTCTTCTGCACGGCTCAATCGGTACAACCACAACTCGCCTTTCTAGGCCTCCTCCAATTCAAAAGAAAATCAAAAAGCCAAGTGGCTTGCCTCATAGGCTCATAAAATCATCAATCCAAACAATATTGTAAACATGTACCTTTTTGTCGGGCATAATTCTATCTCTTGCACTTTCTTCCATTCTGCTCATCATACATATATCCATTTCCAGTTGGTTTCAAATCATTCCAACCTCCAGTTTGTAACACTCTAATCAAATTCTGATCAGCTCACTGCCATTCACTAATCCAAACTGAGTTCTGTTTCAAAAATCAACCCCCTTATCCTGCTTGAGTTCAACCCCATCACAGTTTAATTTCAGACAACATCATCCAATATATATATTCAACTGGCTTATTCATACGTCGAATTCATATTAATAATTCGAATCTCAACATTCCTCTTTATTTAATTTCATTCGAGATTATCTCCATCCAATCTAATTTCCATTTAACTTAAATAAATTCCAATCCAATACAATTTTTGAATATAAACCAAATTTCTTGCATATTGGGTTTAGCTAGTTTATTTCCTTTCAAGGGTTCCCACAATTTTGTCTGCTTCTAAATATGTCCAATGATAACCCGGTTCATATCATTTCCTTATAAACCATTTATCGGGCCAAGTTTTCCATTAAATTTCAAAAAGATTCCATTTCAATGGATTTCGAACAAATTTTGTTTTCTTTAGGGTTGTCCCGCTCCATTTAACTAAACTTTAGTTAAATTTAATCCATTCGATTTTTCTTCCACCTTTTTAATCTATTTAACTTATATTAAATTCAGAATTCGAATCCCTAAGGTTTCTTTCAAATTAGTTTGAAATCATATAACTATACACATATGTTTAAATCTTTTTGCAAACTCAAATACTTGGATTTTATAGCAATTCACCACTCAAAAACTTGAAAATGAATACCGATAATGTCGCGACCCATTATCAGTACTATTTTCTCGCCACTGAAGTGATTTCAGTGTTTAATCACTTTCAAAATCTATTTAAAACAATTTCTATTGAAAAGTCCTTCAAAGTAATGTTATATTGCTTTTAAAAAAAATACTTCAGAAGATACTTCTAATCACCCGGAATTTGAATTCCCATTCTAGTTTGATCTAAATCTTGGCTTATCTCTTTTGTATACATTATCCGTGTACAAATTTCATAATCATTTCAATATTCTATAGTTTCACTTGATTGTAATAACAATCACCCCATTTATATAAGATTTCAGAAATTATTCCATTTATATCAAAAATAGTTTTCGGGCAAAATTACTTCATTTACCCAATTTAAAACAATACTGTATCGAATTGCTTTGTTCGAGAGTTTAGAAACACCTATCGATACAGTTGTACATTCTGTATCGACTAGAATTCATAAACCACTCAACAAACCAGCCAACACAATATAAAACAAATTTATATCAGATCGACAAATACGCGCTCATACAAATACACTCAAACTCAATCCAGGGTGTTACTAACCCCATCTCTATTGAGTCACGCCACAGAGCCAAGGTAATCACTTAACCTTCAGCTCTGATACCAAACGAAACGACCCGAACTTCCGTACACTTTGAGTTGACTATAACACCACACGTCCAACCCAAATTGCACAGAAAACACGAATCATTATTAGAAAGAAGTTAGAGGATGAGAAATAGAAAGAAAGAAATATTAGAATAGAAGAAAACGAAGATCACAAACTCATCAGAGTAACACGAATCTCACAGCGGAACGAATAAAATATAATAGACAACATATCTTGAAATCAAAGCAGTATATGTATATCATACCATTATCAGAGTACAACACTTTCATCACAGTGGAATAATCAATAGCTAGAAAAATCTTGAAGCCTCCTGCTCCAAGCTCTTCAAGCATACCTGTAAATCCTGACTACTTGACTGCCCGTACAAATTTGGGCACCCAAGAGTTTAGGGAAAACAAAACAAAATAAACTCTGGGTCAGTCATGAGACTGGTGTGAGTAAACTCAAATCATTTGGTTTAACTTTTCAAAATCCTTTTCAAGAGAAAAGATAATCGTAAGACCAATCCATAAATAAACACGGACGGTTTTTACCTTACGATAACCCAAATCACTTTTGGAAATCATATCTTATCTGATATTATAATAATGTCTAATCACAAGTAATTTACAATCTAGTAGAACGCTTGCATCTCACGCTCTACATATATAGCATATAATCAAAAACCGCGGGCGCTTATTGGAGATTGGATTCCAACTTGACAAGGTATGGGACCACCTTCCGAACGTGTATCTCTAGAGGCAAATACACTGGGTTCAACAAGAACATCTTGCAACCCGGCCCACACATGACCGACCACTCATTTCGCTTGAGTGTATCGAATGTATATCACCAACGGTTGGGATCAGCAACCGTCTCCCGAAATGGGACAGCATCGGTAGATTAAAGAACAAAAGGAATTTCTCTAGATAGGTGATCATACATCCTAATGGGTGCGACCCACATAGCCATGCTGCCTGCCCGATTTTTGTCCTTTCCTGGTTGATGAGGCTTGAGGTCATAACGTATCTTTTGACAGATCACACCTCCATTACTTTGAATGCCACATCGTCATACCCGCCAAATCACAAATTGATTTCACCAAAAATACTACGGGTATACAGCTAAGAGAAACGAATTCCTCCGCCACCAAACGTAAGTACGTTTGAAGAGATCAACTTATGCGATCTATTGGATATACTCTGTCAGACACTCGTCCATACACGTTTGTCCTGGGACTGGACAAACCGAAGGCACTATTCTGTAAACAGGATAGCCCTTGCCTAACTCCGTCTTCAATATATTCAGCATACTTGATTCGCAACGGTTATGCTAATACGGAGTGGTTCCCTGGATAATAATCCAACCGATCTCTCCATATTAACAACGTTAAAATGGTCCAAAAACTTTGATAGTCGGTGATTTAACTATCAAATGAAAACATGTCTGTGTGCAAACAATGATATTATTTCCAGAAGGAAATTCTATCGAACAATCATCATTTCATTCATTCGTCCATTCCCTATTCCTGTTGTTTAATGTTTCTTATTCACTATATTTAGAAAATATATATCATTATCATTGGAAAACTTTTCCAGCTCTTGTTTCTATATTCAGAAAACAATTCTGCTTCTCATTTGGAAAAACATTTCTAAATCTCTTTCATTGGGTTTAAACAGATGTTTGAATAAACATCACTATGCCAAATCTCCTTCATTTGGTTTCCACTTAACCACTTCTCACCATCGAATCTTAACCATTTCGTAGTTAAAAACGAAGTCAATCAAGTTGGGGTATAGTTACCTCTCAGACCTTAACTGAACAACATTTCTAACTTCAAAATAGGCAAAGTTCATCTTTCTAAATCTTTAACACTTCTTTACGACATTCTCGGATTTTATTTACAAATTCGCTTCTCGTACGGAAAAAAAACACTTGATTATAACAATGGTGTTATAATCCCCTACATCCGAATTATAATGACTTTAATATGGCTTTTATTTTCTAACTCGAATAAATAAACGAATACATAATTTTATTAACTCCTATTCAGTTAACTCTAATCTGTAACCCTTATTCTATTAACTCTTACTGGATTAACTCTTATTCGGATAACTTGGTTTTAATTAACTCCTCTTGATTTAACTCAACCTGACCAACTTACTTGATCAGCTCGACTTGACTAACCTAACTTAATCAACTCGACTTATTTAACTCAACATGACGGACTGGACTCAATTACTTCTATTAATTAACTAATATTTGATTTAACCCCATTCGCTCGACTCTAGATCGCAGCGATCACAATGGTTACGCCCGATTCCCTCAGGAAACATCCGTCCGCCTTAGGCTATCTGCAGCCCTGCAAATTTCGCTAGCAGTCGTGCTTACTGATAACTTATCTTGAATGACTACTGCTGTTTAACTCTATCTCGAATAACTAAATTCGAGCAAATCTAATTGAATAACTAATATTCAATCATCCCTTATTCGATTACTATATTTGGATAACTCTAGTTCGATTAGAATCTAATCGATTAACTTCAACTGATTAACTCTAATTGGTTAACTCTAACTAACTAACTCTAAATGTTTATCCCAACGGTTTAACTCTACGGTTTAACCCTAACGGTTTAACTCTAACAGTTCAACTCTAACAGTTTAACTCTAACGGTTGATCTCAAACAATTTGTTCTATTGGATTAACTCTCTTGGATCAACCCATTTCGAATAACTAATATTCATTAAACTTCCTTTCAAATAAACTGATATTCGATAACTTTACTTCGAATAACTCTTATTCGACAAATTCTCCTTCGTCCTTATTCAGTTTCAAACATCGATGTGGAAATCGATTTTTACTCCTCTATATAAGTCTTGACTTATATACTCTATTTATCCAAAGATAAATAACTAAATTAATTTATAAAACTTTTATTTATAAATTAACCTACTCACTTTATCTGTTAAAACATATCTCTCTTAAATTCTCACTTTGAATTCATATTCTGTTTACCCGTGTGCGAAGCACGGGCCTAAATTCTTTCTAGTGTAAAATTCTCCTTTATTACATTTTTATCCCTTTTCAAGAATTCCATTATTCTATTTAATTTCTAAATAAATAACTCCTTTCCATAACTCAGTTCATTTTCTTGATAAATATTCCTTTTAATCCATTTATAATTGTTTTACAAATATCCCTTTCTATTTCCATTTTGTAGATGTTACATATAATTTCCTTTCAATGTTTGTTTTCACAAATACTTTCTTTTTATATAATTCCTTTGATTTTACAATTATTTTCTTCTATGAAAACATTTCCCTTTTATATAAAATCCATGATTTTATATAAATAAATTATATTTCAAGGTAAACTTTGAAAATACTTTTTCACTATCCAGTATCATTTATGGTATAAAAATACCGAATCAAAATGATCGACCACCATCCAAACATACAGCATCAACAACAGATGATATAACACTTCATATATCAGGATATATGAAAAACAGTAGAATAAATGTTGAGGAACCCAGTTGGGCCCCTCCAACCTGTTTCCCTGCATCCATAGATGTTAATAACATCAATAATATTATTTCACGTCAATGTGAAATATCAGAACTAATAATTGATCAACGATGCAATCATTTCAACCAATTTTATCAACCATTCAACCAAGCAACCATTTCACAATATAAAATAAATTTAAAACTCGTTTATATAAAAATATAAACGAAGCAGAGTTAGTGAGTTTACTCACCTCGTTCTACCGTTGACGGTGCTACTTTTGTTTCATTTAAAATGAAACATGCATCTAAACTTTTCTACGAAATTCTAGTAGCTCTGTTATTGGCCTTGTTAGCTCCACAACATAGGTCTCATCGCGTTCAATTCTGTTTGCGAATGAACGATATATTGACGTTATAAGACTTGACTTAAGTAAACCTTATTAGCGGTAAATCTTTAAATTAAATAATAACTCTAATCGTGTTTTAACCATTATTACTATGGTTGTCAAAGATGAATTAAGCTAGTAGCATGGGTTTACCTACTTCATTAATTAAAGCTATATACAGGTTGGTTGATAAATCAGTACAACATGTTGATGAATTAGTACAACATGAATTTCCATTGTTAGTTTGTTTGTGATAAAAATCCTTTATATATATATATATATATATATATATATATATATATTTAAGTACGCTGGAAATATTAATTTATGTAAAACTTATTTAATTATTACCACAATTTGTTCCTCAGTATCTTCTCAGCATCCAACCAATAATCTAGTTTTTGCCATGTTAATCACGTATTAGCTGCATGTAATACTTCTTCCCTCACCGAAAATAAACGTTCCTTCACAGATACTCATTCTCTTGTTCCCCTCAACAACAGTGTGTTTCCCCTTCTCAACGTTATTCCCATACTGACAGCATCACTTTCCTCTATTAATACGTGAATTACTGTCAATACACCTTCCAGAAACCCCAAACTTATGTCCCCCTTCTACTTCCCAAATCTGAGCTACAGTCCAACTCAACAATTTGCCACGGTATTTGATTCCTTCCTCCATCATTTTAAAATACGAACTGTTGGACAACCCTTTGCCATAACCAAATATTTTATTCAATCCACCCTTCCTCTACGCTAAAAAGAAATGCTTCTCCTCCTCCAACTTCAACAGTAGACACCGTTCTTCCCTTACTCCTTTTTAGTCCACATCCTCTCTTTTGAAAACAATCTGATACTTTACTAGATAGCTTTCCACCGAACACTGCACTGCTCAACGTCCTTAGTTTACTGCCGCCACAGCAAGTCAACGGATCTCCACCTAGACCGTCCTCCGACACCACCCTATCAAGACCTCCCCTTGCCAGCGACGCCGATGCCCAGGACCTCCCCAACCGCTACCACAAACCAGTTGAACAGAGATAATTCAGATCTAAAATCCCAGCACCACCGACCCTCTTTCGACACCAAGCCACCACCTTTGGGTGCTCCTGCCTTCCACCTCCCTTCGCCTGAAACCGCTCGACCCCATCACTTCGGAGTTCGCCAGAAATTGGCCTAGACGATCGCTGCTTCGAACCCCTTTTCTACCTCCTCATACCACTGCAACTCCTCCGCCTACAATGGCTCGAAGCCCACACTACGTTCTAAAAATTTGTGAAGGAACCGTGTTGGGAATAAGGAACGAGAATGGGTGGAGATTGGTCTTAGGGGTTTCAGTAGAACGGGCTTGCTTATATAGGGTATTTTATTAATTTGTTTTGAAAACGAGAAAGAGAACAAGAATTACAGCAGTATTTAAAGTGGAAGATAGTTTGGCATGCACGTCTTCAGTTGGCTTGGGATACACGGAATTGAAATGCCTTGATGGGCACGGTGTTGAGATGGCTTGACGCGCACGGTTTAGAAAACGTGGAGGGTACGCTGTTCTGAAGTGTACTGGGAAACATGGATATAATTGTATGGGGCGCCAGCTGTTCCTAGATATACAGAAAAGGTAGTGTATATTTTCTCCTAATGTTGAAATGCAGGGACGTATTTGTTTTGATGGTTTTTGAAGAGTAACACTATTTCTAAATATTTGTTTAATGAAATCCAATGATCCTCCTCTACATAAAACTTTGTTTGCGTATGTATGATCCGCTACAGACAAAGATAAAAATACCATTGTGTTGAGTAGTGTGCTACGATTCCAGAAATATAATAATATCGGTAGTTTAACTTATATTATGAAACCCCAAAATATTGATATAGGGTGCAAAATACTCCAAATAAAAAGTTGCATATTTGATTAATTAAAAATTACAGTAAAATTCTAAAAATTAAATTATAACTACGCCTCAAAAGAACCTTGTCCAAATTCAAGATCGATATTTAAATATTTTAAATAGTCGTTATGGCTTTTAGGAGATTCTACAGCGACTTTCTGAAAATTTGATTTGGACATAACTTTTTGTTCTCGCTATGAAATCTGGATTTTTCACATGCGTTGGAAAGATATTTTCAAACAGATTCAAATATTTCTTGTTTCGTTAAAATCCAATTTATTTTGAATCATGTACATTCATTTGAAATTAGAAATCGAATTTTCAAACTACCGCGTCATTTTGAACTCGCTTTAATTATATTATAAATAATACGTTTAAATATTGTTTTATTAAATAAATTCCGTATAAATTCCTATATATAATTCAAATAAAATATTTAAACAAATTTAAATATTCAGAATTCAACGGCTGAAAATCCAGGTCGTTACAGTTTTCTTCTTTCTTTTCTTTATTTCTTTGACTCATAATTTTAGTTCTATAAGAAAAAAAAACTGTTTTTTTTTTAATTTAGAAAAGGATTAGATATATATATTTTTATGAAAAGAATATATTTTTAATCTTATAAAGGTGAGGTTTTTCTTATGAAGCTTTGATTTATAATTCACAAAGTTAAGATTTTTATATATTGAACATCGAAGTAAAAATGTGATTTTTATATATTAAACATCGAAGTAAAAATGTGATTTTTATATATTGAACATCGAAGTAAAAATGTGATTTTTATATATTGAACATCGAAGTAAAAATGTGATTTTTATATATTGAACATCGATGTGAAAATTCGATTTTTACATAGGTAGTGAATACGGGCAACGAAAGCGATAAAAGGCGAGATTGGCGAAGACTTCTGCAAAAGAAGAGTCGAGTTGGTTGGATAGCTATCGGTGAGAACTTCTCACCTTTCAATTTAATTTTTCTAGTTATATATATACTAGGATGCAGACGGTGCTTAGCAGCACCCGACACCCGTCATCCACAGACCATGGATGGCTTGTTTGTTAAATTGTTCGGTTGTGTAGTTGGTTAGATTATTTGATTGAAATTTGAATTGGTTGGTGAAATGAAATTGATTTGATTGATGTGTGAATGGCGTGGGCCTTCACTAGACCGGGGATAAGGCTAGGCCTCGTCCCGTTTCTAGTATCATGCCGTTATGCCGCCGAAATTTTCTAAAATATGTTAGAAAAATAAAAATATCATTTTATTTAAAGAATGAACTGAATAGAAATTCATATGTTGGAATAAAATGTTTTATCGTTAAAAATATAATTTTTAACGTGAATGTGAATAAATAAATATTCATTTACAAACCAGACGGTTTGTTTATGTACACCTATTTGAAGGACATTGATTGGGTCGATAAATTTTACACATCGCCCAACTGCACGAATAAAATATCTGTTTGATTGTTTGAAACCCCACACGGGTGTTGGGATGAAATACGAAGTTCACTCATCCTGATTGATTAAATATGTCAATCGATTGATTGACAGGCTGTTATAAGCGTTAGATATCTATATTTGATGCTTATACAGTGTAGTGCACTTTGGTTGATGATTGATTATTTTTCAATGCTATCATATACATGTGTTGTATGAAAATCCATATAATTAATTTTATATGGTGATTGATTGGGCCTCATTCCAATTTAGAAAATAAAGAATATTTCAATATAAAAGTTCATGTGTTGACTGTACTCATTCGTTGAGATTAGTCATGTGTTGAACGAAATATTTTAATAATAAAATTTGCATCTTTATCAATATAAAATAAAAGTTCATGTGTTGACTGTACTCATTCGTTGAGATTAGTCATGTGTAGAACGAAATAATTTAACAAAAATTGTCACACGTGGACAGTACTCATTCGTTGAGATTAGTCGTGTGTTGACAAAAATAAATATTCATTTGTTGAATAGAATATTTGAAAATAGAAATTTATGAAGCCGTGTTGATTAGATTGACGCCATTTTGACGTGAACGATATTTATATCGATTTTAACGATTTCGAAATGAATTGAATATAAAACGATTTCGAAATGAATTGAATTGAAAACGATTTCGAAATGAATTGAATTGAAAATGATTTCGAAATGAATTGAATATAAAACGATTTCGAAATGAATTGAATTGAAAACAATTTCGAAATGAATTGAATATAAAACGATTTCGAAATGAATTGAATTGAAAACGATTTCGAAATGAATTGAATATAAAACGATTTCGAAATGAATTGAAAACGAATTCAAATTGAATTGAAAGCGAATTGAAATGAATTCAAATTGAATTGAAATTTGAATTGAATAGAAATGAATTTTAAAATGAATTTATAAAGAAGAATTCAATTTTGATTTGAATTGAAAGTTGAAATTGCTTTTGAAACGAATTTTAAAACTATTTATATAATTCGTTTTAAATAGAAATCGACAAAGTATATATTATATATAATATAATGGCCTGAATAGAACGCACCGCGCCGCGGTAGTTCGTGAATTTCGACCATTTATTTCAAACGGACATTACGGGAGATCCGACCGTCGGATTCTCCTAAAACCAGAACCATTGGGTTCGTATCGAAAAGAGCTTTCTAAAGAATATTAGAAATTAGAAATCTAATGGTTGGATTTGGAATTATGTCCAAATCAAATTCGAAAAAGGTCGCTGTAAGTGCAGTTCGATGGCCATTGATGGAAATCGACTGTACGGGCCTTGATAAAATTATTAAAAATAGTAATAATTTGTGTAAAATCATAAGAAATGATTTAGAAAGAATTGGGATGAAAAACTCCATATTTGAAAAGATAAAAATAGATTTTTATCGAAATGAACTAGTTTTGAACTAGAAATATAATTCTATTTATTTTTAAATAAATAAATTGAATTTGAAAAGGGTTCTAAAAATAACCAGAATTTCCAATGATTGCATTGGAGTGGATTTGAATCGAAATTGTCTTCGGAATATTTCGATGTTGGAATTCGTGATTATACGGATGTTGTTATGGAAATTTGAAAGATATATATTTATATCGTTATTTCCAATACGACATTTGTTAATCGTAGAATTTGATATTGAATATAAGCCGATATATTTTCTATTCAGAGCCTTATATTGAATATCAAATGTGATTTGGGTTTGTCGTGAATGGTGTCTTCACTAACACTGTTCTTGAACCCAGTTGAGAAAAGATTAAATCTTTTTATTTAGATTTAATGAAGTGTACCAATTAAATGATATTTAAATGGAATTGAATTGGTATTGATTTTTGGGTTTATCGTGAACAGTGTTTTAAATAACACTTGTTCTTTAACCCAATAATTAATGGAATGATTTTTGGGTTTATCGTGAACAGTGTTTTAAATAACACTTGTTCTTTAACCCGATAATTAATGGAATGTGATTTTGGGTTTATCGTGAACCGTGTTTTAAATGACACTGATTCTTTAACCCAGTCGAAGATTAAAACTAAGTGGAGTTTTAATGAATCTTTCATTAGATTGAAATGATCGAAAATGGAGTATCACCAGTTTTGCTCCAGGCGATAGTTAAATCTTTAATTAGATTTGAACGTGAAATGGTAATTGAATTTACCGATAACACCATGGTGTTAGATATGAAGTATTACCAGTTTTACTTCATGGGATGAATAGGTTGGGATTGGGAAATTAAAACCAATGATTACTACGGTAAGGTTCGCTAATTCCGACTAGTTTGAATTGATATTCAAAAATAGATTAAAGAATAAATTCAAGAAATTTATCTTGGATAAAATTAATGGGAACCTTTCCCTATGAATGTGAAATTTAGAAACTAACTGTCGGTTAGCTAAGCAGAATGGTTTTCTGGATATTGATCTGATGTTGGTTTCGGCCTTCGGGGTTAATATTTGGGGAATTATTCTCTTGATTAACTTACGGTTAGTGACTGATGAATTGGAATGAGGCGTATGTTGTGTTTGTGTAACACTTATTTAAATATACACGAGTTATTCGGAAAGACCGGGTTTATCCCATTCTGAATAACTGATACGACGATAAGTCGAAGATGAAGACGGTGGTCGAAGACCAGAAGTCTTCACGTCGTTTGGGTGACTACTGATGATCTTGATTGGGTTGTACACCCAAGAAGATGGAAACAGTTGGTGATCGTCCAGACGTGCTTGGAGATCGATGGATATGCGGGGTACTAGGTGCCCCTGGTTTCGTTCAGACCCAGAACGGACTTGTAAATGGACTGTGTGTCTGACATCGGATTTCATTCTGTGTGACTGATATCGGTTGCATAGGATGGTTTGCCTGTGTGGCATGCTAAGATGCAAATGATCAAGGCTTCTATTGAAAAGCAAAGTCTTGTGGTTGGTGATCAAAGCACGACCTTTGTGGCGTAGCTTTGTGTAGCGTTGATTCGCGAGCCTCACACCCAGGTATGAACCAGAAACGGGAGAAAGGACCTTAGGGAGGGCCTACGTTTCCTCCTAGCTAAAAGTGGCGTCAGTGGTTTTACACGCCCTGACGAGTTTGACTTATGTGGTTGTTGCTGTTGCGAGGCGCCTCGGTTAGATCGGACGATCCGGGTCCGATGGAGTCACTTGTTGGCTCGCTTACGCCCCAAAGGGCGGCGAAACGTAGTGCTCAGGCATTTTAATCCACTCCGTGTGGACCGGCCCTGTCGCTCCAAGGGTCGATGCGTTCTGATCCTGAGACTCGGGGTAGGCAGTTTCGAATTCGGTAAGGACTATCTTTTGCCTTGGTTCATGACGGAAATCCAATTTCCAAATACGTGATCTTGCGGTTTTAGTTGTAATCCTATATATGGCGACATAGTGGGATGGGGCGCTTATGCCGCCTATGATTGATACTTATGATTTGAAGTTGTTTTATACACTATGCACTTATAATAGTATCAAACGATTTGTTTTAACCGTATCAAGCATTCTTTGGCTGTTATAAGGGAAAACCCTATCCTCGGCTGCGTTGCATTGTGTGATGGGACCTGGGTCTTATAACAGCTTCATTTTTCTTTATTTAGCATTGCGCTGTTTGTTTTATCCACTGGTATTCTTGGGAGGAAACCCGTTCCGTGTTATACGGCGTGGTCCCTTGATTTACCTAACTTTTAAAAATAAAGATTTATAACTGTTTTAGTTCTCACACCAGTCACATGACTGACCTGGAGTTTATTGTTTTAACCTAAACTCTGGGTGCCCTTATTTTGACACGGGCAGCTAGTAGTTTCGGTTTTGCAGATTTATATTCACATGATCCTGGTTTACAGCTGGAACGATATCCGGAAAGCTTTGTATCCGTATATCTACTTCTAGTTGTGTATTGTATTATTTTCCGCTGCGATGTATTTAAATGTAATTTAAATCTCTGATATTTCTGTGTAATATTTATTCATACTCTGTATATTCTTGTAATCTGATGCATTGTTGTAATATACAATGAAATGTTCTTTTATATGCGTTCTGTTGTGGCTTGTTCTCGAACTATCCGACGCTTTCCTTTACGGGGAAGTTACGGGTTTTCACACCGGCTGTTCTTTCTATGTGGATTGTCTGTTGTCCGATCTTCGTATGGTGCTGCTTATGTTGTAGGCTTGGATGGCTTTGTATTGAGCTTGATGTTATTTGGGGGTGCAGTAAGCCATTCACTGTGAGTTTGCTCCCGACTCGTCCATCTTCGTCTGGTAAGCTGAGACTCAGTCACCAGGCTTAGCTCTCTTCGCCTTGCTCGGTCGGCTATCTCTTCGGTTTTGGTTTCATCAGACTTTGGCTTGTTTGTATTGATGCGATTTGTGGTGCGATGGCTTTTATTGCGCTTTTAGATATCATCTTTGTCTCTGCAATGTTGTTCAGATCTTTGGCTTGGAGGTGGTTGTGCTTCGTGGTGTGTTGTGGCTGATTATGCTTGTTTGGTTGTTCTGATGTGACTAAGGAGTGTGCTGATGCGGCTAAGGAGTGTGCTCTTTGTTTTGTTGGGGTGTGAGCTTGGAGTGCTCGTGCTACTGCACAGTTTCGCTGTGTTCAGTGATTCTCATATGTTTCTTGTTTTGGTGTGGCATTTGCTCGGTGGACGGCTGGTGCCTTGTTTTAGTCGAGTCTAGGTTTTTCTGTAATTTGGGTCTGTATTGTCTTTCCTCTTATGTTGTTCGTAGTTGTTGTCAAAGTGGGTCGTCTGTACGTGTTCTTTGTCTTAATGGAATTCTGTTTTTAAATATATATATATATATATACATGAACAGGCAGAAGGGGCATGGCTTTTGGTTTCCTGTTGCTTTTCGTTTCCCCAAACGACAACTATACAACACAATCTTGTATGCTATTGACCATGTTTACAGGTCAACGTTGGACTTACAAACTAGAGCAAGATCACATGTGACATGTCGTGGTGAAATATCTGAATGTCATATTCAGCTTCATGTATCCAATTAATTATTCACTATATGATGTATATATTAACAGACACCATGCATACAAGTAAAATTAATGCAAATAGAAATGGTGATAAGCAGCGCCAGTCAAATAAAAACCAAAAGGAGTTGTTCTTATCGTATCGACATGTAGAAAGAACCCTAACTACTACTGCATACATCACGAGAGATTCACAAACATTCAAATCAAAACGAAAGGATCATGACAAGGACATGAAAAACCGCATATAGATGCCTTTACGTGTATGTTTCTAAAAGGAGGAAGCTTCCTGGCAATTGCATGATAGATGAGATCAAGGGCCATGACAGCAGCAATTTCTTGTTTTGGAACTTTGCTTTGTTGCATGCTGTGGTAGGCAAATGCAAAATCACCATTCACAAAAATTAGATAAAAATTCATAACTGTATCCACCTGGATGTCATGTGGATTGTGTTCTCTTATCAAAACTTATATATAATATCGACTTTGATTTTCTAATCCATGTGTAAATTGTTTTGCATGTTTTTTCACTTACAGATTGACTGTTTTACCATCTACTTTGGGAAGCTTGACTTCTCTTACCAAGCTTAATATACCATCTAACGAGCTTTTAAGTTTGCTTGATGAGTTGGGATTGCTGAAGCATCTTCAGATTTTAAAGGCTGACAAAAACCGGTATTATATTGCAATGACTTAAAAATTTTCCAACATTTTAGAAGTAATTCAGTTTGATTTTATGATTCTAAAATTCAGTTATTATTTATTTATTGCGAAAGAAATTTTGTTCTCATATTTCATTTGTGGAGGGTCTAGCGTAATTGGGTACACTTTGTATTTTCATGCACTAGCAAAATCAAAATTAAGTTTTGTAATTCCATATATGCCTATGCTATATGCTAAGCTTCTTGTTCTTTCTTGTCCATGTTTGCAAAATAGGTTCTGGAAATGTTCCTTTGTTTGGGTCTATGTTCCTGTACTGAGTTTTTTGGTGTAGACTCATTTTTCAGTTTTTTGGGTCTATGTTCCTGTACTGTTCTGAATTTTTTTAGTTCAAGCATCAATTTCTTGTTCTACTGAACTTATTAAAATTGCTTTTTTTTGTAGTCCCACCGTCGACCGCAAGGTTGGAATGTTTGGATTGATGTGGCGGTGGATCCATAAGCTTTCTTGTGGAAGCCGAATTCCGAAGTGACTACCATTAGAGAAGCTGTTGGACCAACTGTGGCTTGAAATAAAAATTACGTTGCCTTCAGCTAGAGTGCTTTCGTAGGGTATGCTTATGTATCTTTTATGGACAAAGCTTCTATCTTTCTTATGTATCTTTTGTGCTAGATCGATGTACGTATTTTGAAACGGTTATGTTTTTTGTGACGGGTTTAGTTGGTGATGTATTATGTGTATGTTGATCGAATATTATGCTAATTAATATATATGAATGATTCCGTATAGTTTTATTTGTTGCATTGAAATACGAATCATATTATTATTATATATGAATTCTTTATATTGGTAAGGTGTATATAAGTTACAACATCAAAAAAAAGTTGTAATAAATCATTTTACAATGGTGTGAAAGAGTTGTAATATTATGAATGTCACAACGGTAATCAACAGTTGTCCTACTTATGATCTTACGATATTTAAATGTCTACAACAAAGGGGAATAAAAGATGTAATAAACTTTATTACAACGGTGAGTAAAAGTTGTTAAATATCCTATTTCACAACGGTGTTGCGACGATGCAGGAAGGTTGTAAAAGATATAAGTATATTACAACGTCTTAATACACGACGATGGCTCCACTATTGTAAAAACTTTTTACAACGTTTTTGCACCGTTGTAATATGGTATTTTTTGTAGTTAATCTTACAATGGGACAATATATAACATTAAACAATATTTTTTATAGTGGAAAACATAAAATACATATCAGTGTCTCTAGATTCATCCTGGACAGTTATAATATATTCCTTTACAATTGCTGACAATACAACATAAATCAATACATCACATATGCACAACGGGTAATAGAATTCGTCTATACATCTGATGAAGATCTCCAGCTCTTTTTCTGTAAAATTCTGACAAACTTCAATATTCTTGAAATAATTTAGATCTGACCCGAGTTTAAAAACCTCCCAGATCAGGCTTTGATAAACTAGCATGAGAAAATATCAATAATAAATGACAGTATCATATATATATATATATATATCAGTTCTGGGGTGAATAAAAATTCTTTTGAAAGAAAGATAATCTCATAAGACTATGTCCACAAATAAAAAAAGACAGGTTTTTCCCTATGATAAATAAAACATTTTTTATAGAAATATTTGATATTATTAATAATGTCTAATCTTTGAAATCATTTTCGAATATAAATATTCAAGTACCCGAAATTGTTACTATTATTAAATACTGGAGCTACTATGTAATGTAATTTAAAATGTTGGTTCTTACTGGAGAAGTGGTTTTCCATACAAATGACCACGTTAAAGATTTTCCTTTTCCACAATTGGGTACACCTCTAGACTAGAGGGATATACTGAGAACCCAATACATGCAAATGATTCTTTGCCAACACAAGACCAACCCTCCTCTGTGACCTGCACTTAGATGGTACTGAATACCTCATTTGTTGGTCGTAACAGAGCGTGCTCTTATCAAGACACGACCTTGATAACATTCCTGCGTTATTCCTATTTTGGTTTGTTCCAATGTGTGAGGATTAATAAAGGTAACAATTTACTTTTTCCTATATCATCTTCATTTTCTTTTATTGTTCGTATTTCCATTTTCTATTGGACTACTGCCCACTTTATTCCAAAGTATACAAACCCTTAAGCTCATATGTATCAGGTAATAGTGTTAAGCTAAGAGAAGTTACCTTCTCTGCCACCGTGATGTACTAATATATTTGTTAACAGTTAAAGCACAAGGTCTACAAATGCAATCATCAGATAATCTTCCATACAAGTTCGTTCAGGGTCTGAACGAAACCAAAGGAGATTTTCCTTGGCTATTATCTAGTGAGAAGCCCTTGCAATTCGAAGATTCCTAATATGTCAGGACCACTACTATAATTAATCTCATAAAGGGAGCTATAGAAGAATTCAACAAGCAATGCTTCGAACGTGAAGATCCTCGATCTTCAATAACCATCGACTTTATATGTCTTCATTCACATCATTCATTTCTTCGCAATGTAAATTGGTTCGAAGTGGTTTTCGGAACAAATCTAATCTCGGTTCCTTCAAATCCAATTAATGATTAAAATAAAAGAATATGGATCATAATCAGATTTTGAATAACCCTTCTTTCTTAATTAAAAGAAATTTCACTTTACATTTCTGGTAAAACTTAATTTAATCCATATTGATAAACCTTCCATTTAAGAAACTCATCTAATCGATCCAATACAATTGATCTCATTCAACTAATCCCATTTATACACAAATTGCATTTAAACAACATTTTCATCTTATATTCACTGTCCAAAATCGTGAATAATATAATCTTACCAAATTCCTTACTTAGATTTGTTTAAATATAAAACGGTAATCCACCGCCCAAAATAGTGAATATAATCCTTTTTTAAAATCTACATACTTGGCTTATTTAATCAAATTGTTTTCCCGTAAATTTAGTAATTCCAAAGGAATATTCACTATCAAAAACTTGTATATTATTCCCTATAAAGTATAATTCAATTAGACTAATTCATTCTTTTGTGCAATCAAAAAATCTCATCTTTTCTACTTAGAGTGATTCTAAGTAAATTAATTTATTTATTGGATAATTATTCTGAGTTTAATTATTATAATTTCTTAATCCGAATAAATCAAATTCACAATTCCCTCCGTCGGGCCGATTTAGATAGCTAGGGAAAGCAGGAAACTGGTTTTCCAAATCCAACCTTAGACATTATCGTTCTGTCACCCTAAGGTGGTCAAGTTATTTGATCAAGTCTAAACCATAATTTCGTCTATTTAATTTATAAGGGATTTGGGATTTCCCTTCGATCAGTTCCATTTCTCAGTCAATAAATTGACTCCACAAATGGCACCCGATGTACTAGTCGTTTCTACATATTCAATTTATAGTTAATACAAATTTGAAATAAGTGGTAAGTCTTCTAAATTATCTTTATAATACTTAGATTACTAGTTTAAAACATTCACAGTTTATTCAAGAACGAATCGTTAAGTTTAAACTCTTATTTCAAAACTATAGCATTCGCAGCGTTTTAAAAGTGCTGCGGAAAGTGATAATATAGCTTATTCAAATTAAACATCTTTTAATAATTGAAAAATCATATTCTCTAATTCAAATGTTTAAGTCATTTTAAATGATTTATAGAATTTATTCCAAAAAAATTATACTTAAAATATCCATTTATAAAGATTTTCAACATTCGAAAAAACTTATCAACTTTATGATAAATACTTATAATAACTTTGTAAATCACTTTCAAACAAAGATTTAACTTTTCAAAATTTTAAAATAGGTTTTTCACGAATTTCACATAATAATATTTTATTATATTAATACTTTTCAATTATTAACTTTTTTGAATCTAAGTTTTCTAAAGTCAAAATAAAGTAAGACCATTAGTGTTTTCAAATCACATTTTATACTTCGTTTATATAGCTAACTCGATTTCGACTAGGATTTCAAATCGATTTCACTATTCATTCAAAATTTGATATTTGGTTTACTATCCATTTAGACTTCGATTTCGAATCCGTTTTCATTGTTGAAACTATATTTCTTTAATTTCAAATTTGCTAACTTTCGCATCTAAATTCCAAAATCAAAATTTTGTTCATTCTTGCTTGCTTTAACTAACTTTTTAATTAGGAACATTAAACCAAATCTGAGTATGTATTCCATAACATAACTTGGGTAATTACTTAAAATTGTATATGATCACGATAATATTAATATTCATAACAACTTATACTATATATGAGCATGTCAAATTGGGGTAAATTTTGCTTATTCAAGCAAATGGTCATTATACAAATTTAAACATGATCAATATCCATATCATACATCTACTCATCCAAACATAACATATAGTGATCTTTATCATTATTCATCCATTCACAACATATCACATACCCTCCATGTAACCAAATAAATCTAAGCATCACAACTTAGTAGCATACGAACATGAAATTAAATAGGATGTCATTTTTGCTTAGCATAACATATGTTTATATATTTAGATTTAACCAAAAATTGTAAGATAGCTTTATCGTTTAATTAATTGTAAAACTAATCATATAACTGCTATGAGATTTCTGTGTCAATTACTTGATTTAACCAAAAACTATGAGATAATTTTCTCATCTTTGATTTCCACTCCACCGTTCTTTACGGTTGGAATTGCGCTCTCTTTTTCATCGCTTTGTGATTAACGTCTTGACTTCTTCTCAAAGTCAGCTTCTTCCTTCTTATCCTCTCGCTTTCCCTCTTTTAATTTATCTTATTATTTAGAGGAGAATATGGCTCGATTGGGTGTAGAAGAATGTGGATTTTGGTGAGGTTTCAAAAAAAAATATACCTAAAAAGTAGATCAACTTCAATCTGGTTTTTGGACATTCGAAACTAAGAATTAGGGAAAGTTCTCAATTTGGTTTTGTTTTGAGTTATTTATGGCTGAAAGAAGAGAGAGCATTTTCAGATTGAACAGAAAATTCAAAACAGAAAATGGTGTTAAGAGAACTTAAATTTTGAACAATATATGGTCAGAACTGGGTTAAGTGCTCAACATGAATGTTGTAGCCACTAGAATTTTACACGATGTAAAAAAATAATTTTGTGATTTGAGTATGTTTTTTTTGGAGTAATTGCAATTTGAAAATAGGGTAATTTCGGGTTACATTTCGAGCCAAAGAAATGCAGTGGAGAAATTGGTTGTTTTGTACTAGGTAGGCTTGGAACTAGAAAAGACGATGAACTAGAAATTTGTTGTTCTTGAAATTTTGTACAAAATAAAGAGAATTTTTTTATGTTTTGTTGTCTGAAGCAGAAAGTTATGGAAGTTTGAAGTTAGGTGAAGCTAGAGTGAAATTTGTGTTTGAACTTGGTTTAGGGTGGTGGAGTTCTGGTCATGAGTGGTAGAAGTTGTGACCATGGTGTTGGTATGAAAGAAAGGTAGAGATTTTGGAAGCCATTGAAAAGAAGAAGAAGATGTTGGTTTTGACTTGTGAATTAAGCGGTGAAAATGTAAGGAAAAGTTAGGGTATTTATAGCAATTGTTTTACTTAAGGGTTAAGGAAGTGACAAAAAAGTGATGTTTGCTTTAATAGGATTTGAAAGGTAATTATGGTGATAAGAGAGGAGATAAGGAGGATGTGATGTAAGGTAATAATGGTGCTTTATTTGCTTATTTTCCATGAAAACAAGTATTGTCATATTAATGGAAAGTAATAATTAGATTTCATTAAGAGATCTTTGATTTGATATTCTTGTTTTATATACTTAATTAATTTCTTCATAACTAAATTAAATTTTTTCCATAAATTTAAATATGGTTAATATATATGTTACTAGTTTCATATGACGCTACTAACGTTGCAAAACGTTTGTACAACTTATTCGGGTTGAATTGTTGATTTTCGATAAAAAAACATTTAATAGTCATATTTTAATGTTTTATTTATACTATTTGTTTATTTGAACAAATCTGCAAAATGAATTTCTTAGTTCCTTATATAAATCAAAACATGTATATACATACTTAAAAGTAGTATAACATAAATTCCAATTTCGACGGTTTTTGACCTAGTTTAAAAAACTGGCCAAATATTTTAAATTATGATTTTTTGGCAATATACATAAATTGTTTGAACCGGTAAGTGGATAAAACTGATATAATTATCTTACCTGATTTTTATACTTTTTGTATTCATATTCAACAATAGGTTTATGTATATAGAACTGTGTGCGGTTATTCTAAATTCTCAAAAACTCAAATTTTCAAAATATCGGAACTTTCGGGTCGTTACATTGTCCTCTACCTAAAAGAATTTCACTGTCGAAATTACCAACATTCAAAATTGAATAAATTTCTTATAACTTTATTTCACAACTTAATTTTGTATGTTGTACATAGATCATCTATATGAAATATTTCATCCAATCTATTATTCGAATTCACAATTTTACGGCCGAACTAATATTGTCCCCCGATTCTCCGACACAGACTCTGATCAGGTTTTTTGATCATACACCTTTTCTTTTCTTACATAGCTCTCGAATATGATAGAAAGCTAAAGTAATCAAATACCAATCCTCATAAATGTTCATCCCTTAAAAATCGAGTGATAAATCCTTTTTCGATGATTATCCCTTCAAAATCGAGTGATAAATCCTTTTTGGGATTGGTGTAAACACCTTAGAAATATGTATTCGAATAAATCAACTCTTATATGTGGAAATGATTTATATAAAACCTATGTATTTGTTCTTATGACTTTAATAATACTAATTTTACTACTCAGATTTATTTTCCATCATTTCAATAGGTCTGGGCTGCTTCCTTACTTAACTCAATCAAACTCAATTCCATTAAGTTTCATTTTATTTTCTTGACTTAAGTTCAATTTCTTAGCTTTCAATTCATTAATTCAATTTCATTACACATCTAATCAATTTGATTCATCAATCTAACGTCCAACTAACAATCAATACACATCTATTATGATTGAATCAATGTGATTCAACCTTCATATTGTATTAAATTTGGTTTAACAGTTTTATTCATTTGCCTTTGATTAATTAACATCAATTTATGTTTACCAAGATTTCATTTCATTATATATTCATCCAATATAGTTTCTTAAATTAACTTGGGATTTTACTTCATAAACCATTTATTTAAGTTCGTAACCATCTTAAACACTTCACTTATGTTTATTTTTTCAAACTTAAGTTCACCAAACTCAAACGGAAAACACTTCAACTATTTTGAATTGACTAACTAAACATCTCATTAGTTTTATTTCGTTCATTTACTCAAGATAACATCCTTTCTATATTCACTTTCCCAACAACTTATTTTATATTCTTAATTCTATTATACTTAAGCTAAATTCCTATCAAACTTCATTTTATTCTAAAAAGTTGGTTCTTCGAGATGCCCTTGGGTGGAAACTATCTTTGAATCCAATATAAAAATCGTGTGATCCTATGAATCTAGTTCTTGCTTTTGAAGTCTTCCCCACTTAGGAATTCTTGTCCTCATCGCTAGAATTTAGTGTATGAACCCATTATAAATTCTCATTATGGACCTTCGCATTATCTTTATCACTTAGGTGTGCGGAAAAAATTTGAATCTACCTCTTCTTCCTGAAGATAGAAAATTCAATAATTCATTTTGCCTTTGATTTTTCTAAGGTCTTAACTACTTGGATTACTTATCCTAACTTACTTCTCTTATTCGGAATTTTACCGAGTGTTTAACTTCTCTCCTTTATAATTTTATAATCATCTAATTAACCATTTGACGAACCTTTTTCTTTTCAAAATTCAATCAAATACCTTATAATCAAATCGTGAAACCTGATTCACTTAATATTTGTCATTTAAATCTTTTCATCCGAAAATCAACTAAATTATCATTCATCAAAAATTCCTAAACTTATTGATTATTTTATGAAACATCTAAATGGTCAAACTGTGAGATTCTAATCAAAAGATGTTCAAATCTTAGATTAAACCAGTTTTCAAACAATCCTTAATTTATACCTATGATTTTTCAAATATATATTTTATATCCAAAATATAATCCTAGGTAAAAATTATTTCTTTTACCAAAGTTTTCAAAATAAAATCTTTATTATAAAATTAACAAATATGTGCTCATATATAATACTCTCAAAACTCATTATAGGGCATCACCAACCCTATCTCTATTGAGTTGCTCGTCCTATGATATCACTAATCCTATATCTGATAAGGGATTACCCGAACAAAGCCGAAGTTCTTACTCAACCTTTAGCTCTGATAATAGGCTTTGGTATTCGCTACCAAAAGCTTTAATACCATATGTGATGACCCAAAAAGCCATGTCTTTTAAACCGTTAATATCAACCACTGTATAATTTAAATTGCACGAATCTTGGAACATCATGGGAGTATAAGAAAATATAATAGAATCTTAAGACGATGGAACAATATATAATTGTAAGGACCCGTAACTTCCCCGGTGAAGGAAAGACCGAATGGTTTGAGAACAACACACAAAAGAACGCAGACAGAAGAACATTTCATTGTATATTACAACAATTCCATCAGAATACAAGAATATACAGAGTATAAATGAATAAATATTACACAAAAAATACCGGAGATTACAATACGTTACATAGCAGCGGAAAAGATAGTCCTCTACAATCAAAACCGCAAATGTCACGTATTTGGAAGTTGGATTTCCATCTGTGAACCAAGGCAAAAGATCGTCCTCTACCGATTCGAGACTGTCTAGCCCGAGTCTCAGGCAAGCGCGCAGGTAAGCCTTGGATCGTCAGGGTCGGTCCACCGATGTGGATTATTATGCTTGAACACTATGTTTTCCCGCCCTTTGGGGCGTAAATGAGCCAACGAATGACTCCATCGGCTTCACATAGTCACCGATATACCCAAGGCGCCTCGCAACAGCAACAACCACATAAGTCAAACTCGTCAGGGCGTGTAAAACCACTGACGCCACTTCTAACTAGAAAGAAACGCATGTCCTCCCTGATGTCCTCTCCCGTTTCTGGTCCACTACCGGCGTGTGAGGCTCGCGAATCAACGCTACACAAAGCTATGCCACACAGGCTGTGCTTTGATCATCAACCAAAAGACTCTGCTTTTCAACATAAGCCTTGATCATTTGCATCTTAGCATGCCACACAGGCAGACCACTCCATGCAACCGATATCCATCAATCACACAGAATAATATCCAATGTCAGACACACAGTCCATCTACAAGTCCGTTATGGGTCTGAACGAAACCGGAGGCAACTTGTACCTCGCATATCCATCGATCTCCAAGTACGTCTGGACGACCACTAACTGATTCCCTCCTCTTGGGTGTACGACCCAATCAAGATCATCAGTAATCACCCAAACGACGTGAAGACCTCCGGTCTTCGACCACCGTCTTCATCTTCGACTTATCGTCGAATCAGTTATTCAGAATGGGATAAACCCGGTCTTTCCGAATAACTCGCTTATATAATAAACAAGTGTTACACAAACACAACATACGCCTCATTCCAATTCATCAGTCACTAACTGTAAATTAGTAAGGGAACAATTCCCCGAATATTAACCCCGAAGGCCTAAACCAACATCAGATCAATACCTAGGAAACCATTCATCTTAACTAATCTACAGTTAGTTGTTAAATTTCACATTCTTAGGGATAGGTTCCCATTAATTTTATCAAAGAAAAATTCATTAAATTTATTCTTTAATCTTCTTTTGAATATCAATTCAAACCGAATTATGGTTTATCCAAACTAGCCGGGATTAACGAACCTTACCGAAGTAATCATTTGTTTTAATTTCCCAATCCCAACCTATCCATCCCATGAAGTAAAACTGGTAATACTTCATATCTGACACCACTGTGTTATCTGTAAATTTAATTACCATTTCACGTTAAAATCTAATTAAAGATTTAACTACCGCCTGGAGCAAAACTGGTGATACTCCATTCTCGATCTTTTCAATCTAATTAAAGATTCATTAAAACTCCACTTAGTTTTAATCTTAAACTGGGTTAAAGAACCGATGTCATTTAAAACACGGTTTACGATAAACCCCAAAATCAAATCACATTTCAATCAGTCCCTAACCGTAAATTAGCAAGCTAGCAATTCCCTAAGTATTAACCCCGAAGGCCAAAACCAACATCAGATCAATACCCAAGGAACCATTCAGCTTAACTAATCTGCAGTTAGTTTCTGATTTTCTTAACTCCGTTGGGTCTAAGAACAATATTATTGAAGATACCGTTCACGACAACCCAAAATCACATTCCATTAATTATCGGGTTAAAGAACAAGTGTTATTTAAAACACCGTTCACGATAAACCCAAAAATCAACTCAAAATCCATTCCAATTAACTACCATTTGATTGGTACACCTCATTAAATCTAAATAAAAAGATTTAATCTTTTTCTCAACTGGGTTTAAGAACAGAGTTAATGAAGACACCATTCACGACAAAGCCAAATCCCATTTGATATTAAATACAAGGCTCTGAATAGAAAATATATCGGCTTATATTCAATATCAAATTCTTCGAACAACAAGTATCGTATTGGAAATAACGATATCAATATATCTTTCAAATTTCCAGAACAATATCTGTATAATCACGGAATCCAACATCGAAATATTCCAAAGACAATTTCGATTCAAATCAATTCCAATTCAATTATTGGAAATTCTGGTTATTTTCAAAACCATTTCAAATCCACCTTAATTATTTTAAAAATAAATAGAATTATAATTCTAGTTCAAAACTAGTTCATTTCGATAAAAATCTATTTTGATCTTTTCAAATATGGAGTTTTTTATTCCAATTCTTCCCAAATCATTTCTTATGATTTTACACAAATTATTAATATTCTTAATAATTTTATCAAGACCTTTACAGTCGATTTCCATCAACGACCATCGAACTGCACTTACAGCGACCTTTTCCAAATTTGATTTGGACATAATTCCAAATCTAACCGTTAGATCTCAGATTTCTAATATTCATTGGAAAGCTCTTTTCGATACGAACCCAACGGTTCCGGTTTCAGGAGAATCAAACGGTCGGATCTCCTGCAATATCCATTCGAAGTCAATGGTCGAAATTCACGAACTGCTGCGGCGCGCCGCGTTCTATTCAGGCCATTATATATATAATATATATATTATATATATTTCGTCGATTTCCTTTTAAAACGTATTTTATAAATCGTTTTAAATTCATTTTCGAAACGATTTCAACTTCATCTCAAATTCAAATCAAAATTAAAATTTTCCTTATAAATTCGTTTTAAATTCATTTCAAATTGATTTCAATTTAAATCGATTTTTAATTCAATTTCAGTTCGTTTTCAATTCAATTCGATTTTTAATTCAATTTCAGTTCATTTTCAATTCAATTTGAATGTTTAATTTACTCAATTCGAATTTGAATTCATTTCTATTCAATTTCAATTCGAATTCATTTCTATTCAATTTTGAAATCACTTTCAATATTCATTATAAAATCGACAAAATTCCCGTTCATGTTAAAATGGCGTGTAACTACTTAACACGGCTTCACATTTCAATATTCAAAGAATATTATTTTTAAATTATTCGATAATTCTGAACTGGAATCAGACACAGTCAATTACCATATAATTTCAGTTATATGGATTTCATCAAATTCATATATACCACAATGACGATAAACACCCAACCATCATCCAAAGTGCGTTCTACACTGTATAAGCATCAAATATAAACATTCAACGCTTATAACAGTCTGTCAATCAATCGATCAACATACAGCTAATTATTGGGATTAGTGTATGTCATATATCATCCCAATAACCGTGTGGGGTTTCAAACAATCAAACACAGATTTTATTTGTGCAGTTGGGCGATGTGTAAAATTTATCGTCCCAATCAATATCAGTCAAATGTGTGTATATAAACAAATCGTCTGATTTGTTTATATTTATTTCATTTTAAATACACGTTAAAAATTCTATTTTCAACTATAAAATATTTTTAACTATATAAATATTTTATTTCATTTCACATCACATCACACAATCAACTACACATCAAAATCAAACAAACAAGCATACAAGCCGTCCATGGTCTGTGGACGACGGGTGTCGGGTGCTACTAAACACTGTCTGCATCCTAGTATATATTTTTAACTAGAAATTTAAATTAAAGGTGAGGAGTTCTCACCGAAAAGCTAAACCAACGCCACGACTCTTCATACGTAGAAATCTTCGCCGTTCTCGCCTTTTGTCACTTTCATTATCCGTAGCCACTACATATATAAAAATCACATTTTTATATTATTGCCATGTATATAAAAAATCACATTTTTATAACTACACTATATGGATAAAAATTTTATTTTTATACCGCTACTACATAGATAAAAATTCTATTTTTATACCGCTACTACATAGATAAAAATTCTATTTTACAACGCTACTTCCATGATAAAAATTATATTTGACAACGCTACTTCCATGATAAAAATTATATTTTTATCTTACTAGTGATATAATAAAAATTATATTTTTATATCGCCACTCATATAAAAATCACATTTTTGCTTCTTCTACTTAATAAAAACCACATTTTTATATCTCCTACATAATAAAGATCGAATTTTTATTAGCTATATAAGATAAAAATCATATTTTTTAATCTTATATAATATAAAAATCATATTTTTATTGTTAATATAATATAAAAATCATATTTTTATTGTTACTATTATATAAAAATCATATTTTTATTTCGTCAAAAATCCTAACTTTATTCCATTAAAAATCTTATCTTTATCTACATAAAAATCGAATCTTTTTACATGTTATTTCTATAACAAAAATCATAACTCTATTGAAATAAAAATCCAATCTTTTCTTTTCGCTACACATATAAAGATTCATTTTTTTCCTAACAAAAATATAAAGATTTCATTTTTTTATATAAAAATCTATTCTTTACTTTAAAAAATGATTTTTTTATTATTCCTTTTAAAACTAATAATGGTAAATAAACAAAAATAAAATTAAAACTTACAGCGCTGTAGAAAGAGGAGGGGGATGGTGCGTCCGAGGGGCGGTGATCGGAGGTGCAGATGGTTGCTGGGGATGGTGGTTGGCCGATGGAGGCATTTGGGGGGGGGGGGTCTTGTTCGAATTGGGAGGGAAGGAGAGAGGCATGAGGGTGCTGTCGATGGGGGAGAAGTGGCACGGTGAATTCTGGTAGGAGGTGGAGCATCGCGGTGAGCGGCTGTCGGAGGTGATCGATCCCCTGGTTCGAGCGGTTACCCCTTTTTTTGTTTCCGTCGATCGAATGAATGGGGGGGGGGGGGGGGGGCGTGACCGGTTATAGGAGAATATAAGGGGGGGTTCATATAAAATATATATATTTAATTATTTATTGATTTCAAAAAGCAACTTTATATTTCAAACTCGAAATCGAACCCACCGACTATCGTCCATAGCTAATTACCCCCATCCCGAACACAATGGGATATGTATCGTAAGCTGATTCGATCGTTTCGATAAGTTTCCATCAAAATCAAAATATAACTCTATATATTGAATTTGAACGCGCATTTCAATTTACCGGGGCAACATACGGACTCTAAAAATTCCCGAAAAATATTTTCTAGCTTTGTATTGACGATACGGTCCTAACAAAACTGATTTCGTCAAATCCTGAGACCGTTTGAAAAATGGCCATTTTCCAGTCGATTAAATTCAACTTAAATGGTCAAAATACATTTTCCTTTGCCATGCTCACATATTGATTCGAAAAATTACAAATTTTGAAACCTAGCAATAACTTGACATCATGGATCCAACAAAAGTGGTTTCGTCGAAAACCGAGGTCGTTTGCAAAATTCCCATTTTAAGGGCCAGAATTCCATAGCGACTATTCTGAATATTCAACTGGACATATCTTTTGATTCCCGCTATGAAACTTCAATCTTTCGAATTCGTTGGAAATATATTCTCAAATAGATTCAAATATTTTTGGTTTCGCTAAAATCCGGTTTATTTTGCACCCGGTACATTCATTTGAACTTTGAAATCGAATTTTCGAACTACCGTGCTATTTTCAATTCCTTTTATAATTTAAAATAAATATTTATATTCTAACGACGACGTATATAAATATATACGTTCTATTTCTATTCAAAATAAATTTCTCGTCGTTATTATTTAAAATAATCTATTTTAAATATTCAAAATTCACTAAAATTGCCAAAATAAAATTTTTAAATTGGCTTAGAATTTCCGGGTTGTTACAATCTCCCCCACTTAAAACTTTTCGTCCCCGAAAAGGAACGAAGCCGAAAGTTGTTTAACAAACCAACTCAACTTCCATTATTTTCATTACGGCTTAAGTTCTTCAACTTTTCAGTTTCTAAGAACTTTTCAAATTTTTCAAAAATTTGGCTAACACCCTAAATTTTCGAAAAATTTCGCCATAACCTCCCCTGCACCAGGGACTTCGGATATTTCATATAGCCTCCCATGGCCTTCTTCAATCCAAAAGAAAAAGCCAAGCGGCTAGCCAATCGGCTCACAAAATCATCCAAAACCCAATAAATTAGTAAACATGTACCTATTTGTCGGGCAAACAATTTTATTCTTTTGCTCTAGCCTCCTTACTATGACCTGTTCAATGTAAGTACATGTACATGCATGCATATGCGACTAATTTTCAATACAACTCAATATTTGGTCAATTCGGCTAATGGTTCAACATTTTAATTAATCAAACAATAATCAAACAACACTACCAGCAATCAATTAGTTGATTATCATTTCAAATTCATAATTTTGATATATAGACAAAAATCAGATTTTTGATGCCAAATCACAACAATAAGCCTTATTTAATTTTGGTTCTCACACCAATCAATTGGAAATATATAGAAATTCCACTTTCGTCACTTGAACACAAATTCTGATGATGAAGCTTCAATCATCAGAACCATCTACGGGCGACTAGAGTGTGATTCTAAATCTATCCAGTATATTAAAACTTCGAATACACGCGGATCAGACGTATATGCAAAATATTTATATACTGCATTGTCCAAATTCAATATAAAATAAATAATCAAATACGAATAGTTGATTTAAATTTTCAAAACAAAAATTGTTTTCTATTTTATTTTTCAAAACACTACTCTTCACACTTGTTCTAGGATACTACTGATCCCATCTCTAACGAGTCATTCTCGTTGGATATTACTAATCCAATCTCTGATGAATTCTTTCATATGGTTCTAATGTGTCTTGTTCTCTGAGCTTTGTAAACCAAAGCTCTGATACCAAATGTAAGGACCCGTAACTTCCCCGGTGAAGGAAAGCCCGGATGCTTTGAGAACAACACACAAAAGAACGCAGACAGAAGAACATTTCATTGTATATTACAACAATTCCATCAGAATACAAGAATATACAGAGTATAAATGAATAAATATTACACAGAAAATATAGGAGATTACAATACGTTACATAGCAGCGGAAAATAATACAATACACAACTAGAAGTAATACACGGATACAGAGCTTTTCGAATATCGTTCCAGCTGTAAATCAGGATCCTGTGAATATAAATCTGCAAAACCAAAACTACTAGCTGCCCGTGTCAAAATAAGGGCACCCAGAGTTTAGGTTAAAACAATAAACTCCAGGTCAGTCATGGGACCGGTGTGAGAACTAAAGCAGTTATTAATCTTTATTTTTAAAGTTAGGTAAATCAAGGGACCACGCCGTATAACACGGAATGGGTTTCCTCCCAAGAATATCAGTGCATAAAACAACAGCGCAATGCTAAATAAAGAAAAATGAAGCTATTATAAGACCCAGGTCCCATCACACAATGCAACGCAAGCCGGAGGATAGGGTTTTACCTTATAATAGCCAAAGAATGCTTGATACGTGAAATTTCATGTTTTATTATTACTATAAGTGTATAGTGTCAAAACAATTTCAAATCATAAATATCAATCATAGACGGCACGGGTACCATATATCACGTCGCCATACTAGGCTCTACAATCAAAACCGCAAATGTCACGTATTTGGAAGTTGGATTTCCATCTGTGAACCGAGGCAAAAGTTGTCCTCTACCGATTCGAGACTGTCTAGCCCGAGTCTCAGGCAAGCGTGCAGGCAAGCCTTGGATCGTCAGGGTCGGTCCACCGATGTGGATTATTATGCCCGAACACTACGTTTCCCCGCCCATTGGGGCGTAAATGAGCCAACGAATGACTCCATCGGCTTCACATAGTCACCGATATATCCGAGGCGCCTCGCTACAGCAACAACCACATAAGTCAAACTCGTCAGGGCGTGTAAAATCACTGACGCCACTTCTAACTAGAAAGAAACGCATGTCCTTCCTGATATCCTCTCCCGTTTCTGGTCCACTACCAGGGTATGAGCTCGCGAATCAACGCTACACAAAGCTATGCCACATAGGCTGTGCTTTGATCATCAACCATAAGACTCTGCTTTTCAACAGAAGCCTTGATCATTTGCATCTTAGCATGCCATATAGGCAGAACACTCCATGCAACCGATATCCATCAATCACACAGAATGATATCCAATGTCAGACACACAGTCCATCCAC
Source organism: Allium sativum (assembly GCA_030737875.1). Classification (NCBI taxonomy): domain Eukaryota; kingdom Viridiplantae; phylum Streptophyta; class Magnoliopsida; order Asparagales; family Amaryllidaceae; genus Allium; species Allium sativum. The sequence goes on along the minus strand of CM060913.1, from coordinate 1,038,800,283 downwards.
AAGTCCGTTCTGGGTCTGAACGAAACCGGAGGCACCTTTTACCTCGCATATCCATCGATCTCCAAGTACGTCTGGACGACCACTAACTGATTCCCTCCTCTTGGGTGTACGGCCCAATCAAGATCATCAGTAATCACCCAAACGACGTGAGGACCTCCGGTCTTCGACCACCGTCTTCATCTTCGACTTATCGTCGAAGCAGTTATTCAGAATGGGATAAACCCAGTCTTTCCGAATAACTCGCGTATATAATAAACAAGTGCTACACAAACACAACATACGCCTCATTCCAATTCATCAGTCACTAACCGTAAATTAGTAAGGGAACAATTCCCTGAATATTAACCCCGGAGGCCGAAACCAACATCAGATCAATACCCAGGAAACCATTCATCTTAACTAATCTACAGTTAGTTGTTAAATTTCACATTCTTAGGGATAGGTTCCCATTAATTTTATCAAAGATAAATTCCTTAAATTTATTCTTTAATCTTCTTTTGAATATCAATTCAAACCGAATTATGGTTTATCCAAACTAGCTGGGATTAACGAACCTTACCGAAGTAATCATTTGTTTTAATTTCCCAATCCCAACCTATCCATCCCATGAAGTAAAACTGGTAATACTTCATATCTAACACTACGGCGTTATCGGTAAATTTAATTACCATTTCACGTTCAAATCTAATTAAAGATTTAACTACCGCCTGGAGCAAAACTGGTGATACTCCATTCTCGATCTTTTCAATCTAATTAAAGATTCATTAAAACTCCACTTAGTTTTAATCTTTAACTGGGTTAAAGAACCGATGTCACTTAAAATACGGTTCACGATAAACCCCAAAATCACATCACATTTCAATCAGTCCCTAACCGTAAATTAGCAAGCGAGCAATTCCCTAAGAATTAACCCCGAAGGTTGAAACCAACATCAGATCAATACCCAAGGAACCATTCAACATAACTAATCTCTAGTTAGTTTCTGATTTTCTTAACTCCGTTGGGTCTAAGAACATTATTATTGAAGATACCGTTCACGACAACCAGAAATCACATTCCATTAATTATCGGGTTAAAGAACAAGTGTTATTTAAAACACTGTTCACGATAAACCCAAAAATCAACTCAAATTCCATTCCAATTAACTACCATTTAATTGGTACACCTCATTAAATCTAAATAAAAATATTTAATTTTTTTCTCAACTGGGTTTAAGAACAGTGTTAATGAAGACACCATTAACGACAAACCCAAATCCCATTTGATATTAAATACAAGGCTCTGAATAGAAAATATATCGGCTTATATTCAATATCAAATTCTACGAACAACAAATATCGTATTGGAAATAACGATATCAATATATCTTTCAAATTTCCAGAACAATATCTGTATAATCACGGAATCCAACATCGAAATATTCCAAAGACAATTTCGATTCAAATCCATTCCAATTCAATTATTGGAAATTCTGTTTATTTTCAAAACCATTTCAAATCCACTTTATTTATTTTAAAAATAAATAGAATTATAATTCTAGTTCAAAACTAGTTCATTTCGATAAAAATCTATTTTTATCTTTTCAAATATAAAGTTTTTCATCCCAATTCTTCCCAAATCATTTCTTATGATCTTACATAAATTATTACTAGTTTTAATAATTTTATCAAGGCCTTTACAGTCGATTTCCATCAACGGCCATCGAACTGCACTTACAGCGACCTTTTCCAAATTTGATTTGGACATAATTCCAAATCCAACCGTTAGATCTCAGATTTCTAATATTCATTGGAAAGCTCTTTTCGATATGAACCCAACGGTTCCGGTTTCAGGAAAATTCGACGGTCAGATCTCCCGCAATATCCATTCGAAGTCAATGGTCGAAATTCACGAACTGCCGCGGCGCGGCGCGTTCTACTCAGGCCGTTATATATATAATATATATATTATATATATTTCGTCGATTTCCCTTTAAAACGTATTTTATAAATCGTCTTAAATTCGTTTTCGAAACGATTTCAACTTCATTTCAAATTCAAATCAAAATTAAAATTTTCCTTATAAATTCGTTTTAAATTCATTTCAAATTGATTTCAATTCAAATCGATTTTTAATTCAATTTCAGTTCGTTTTCAATTCAATTCGATTTTTAATTCAATTTCAGTTCGTTTTCAATTCAATTTGAATTTTTAATTTATTCAATTCGATTTTGAATTCATTTCTATTCAATTTCAATTCGAATTCATTTCTATTCGATTTTGAAATCACTTTCAATATTCATTATAAAATCGACAAAATTCCCGTTCGTGTTAAAATGGCGTGTAACTACTTAACACGGCTTCAAATTTCAATATTCAAAGAATATTATTTTTAAATTATTCGATAATTCTGAACTGGAATCAGACACAGTCAATTACCATATAATTTCAGTTATATGGATTTCATCAAATTCATATATACAACAATGACGATAAACACCCAACCATCATCCAAAGTGCGTTCTACACTGTATAAGCATCAAATATAAATATTCAACGCTTATAACAGCATGTCAATCAATCGATCGACATACAGCTAATTATTGGGATTAGTGTATGTCATATATCATCCCAATACCCGTGTGGGGTTTCAAACAATCAAACACAGATTTTATTTGTGCAGTTGGGAGTTGTGTAAAATTTATCATCCCAATCAATATCAGTCAAATGTGTGTATATAAACAAATCGTCTGATTTTTTTATATTTATTTCATTTTAAATACACGTTAAAAATTCTATTTTCAACTATAAAATATTTTTAACTATATAAATATTTTATTTCATTTCACATCACATCACACAATCAACTACACATCAAAATCAAACAAACAAGCATACAAGCCGTCCATGGTCTGTGGACGACGGGTGTCGGGTGTTACTAAACACCGTCTGCATCCTAGTATATATTTTTAACTAGAAATTTAAATTAAAGGTGAGGAGTTCTCACCGAAAAGCTAAACCAACGCCATGACTCTTCATACGTAGAAATCTTCGTCGTTCTCGCCTTTTGTCACTTTCATTATCCGTAGCCACTACATATATAAAAATCACATTTTTATATTGTTGCTATGTATATAAAAAATCACATTTTTATAACTACACTATATGGATAAAAATTCTATTTTTATACCGCTACTACATAGATAAAAAATCTATTTTTATATCACTACTACATAGATAAAAATTCTATTTTTATACCGCTACTACATAGATAAAAATTATATTTTACAACGCTACTTCCATGATAAAAATTATATTTTTATCTTGCTAGTGATATAATAAAAATTATATTTTTATATCGCCACTCATATAAAAATCACAATTTTGCTTCTTCTACTTAATAAAAATCACATTTTTATATCTCCTACATAATAAAGATCGAATTTTTATTAGCTATATAATATAAACATCATATTTTTTAATCTTCTATAATATAAAAATCATATTTTTATTGTTACTATAATATAAAAATCATATTTTTATTTCGTCAAAAATCCTAACTTTATTCTATTAAAAATCTTATCTTTATCTACATAAAAATCGAATCTTTTTACATGTTATTTCTATAATAAAATCATAACTCTATTGAAATAAAAATCCAATCTTTTCTTTTCGCTACACATATAAAGATTCATTTTTTTCCTAACAAAAATATAAAGATTTCATTTTTTTTTATAAAAAATCTATTCTTTAATTTAAAAACTGATTTTTTATTATTCCTTTTAAAACTTATAATGGTAAATAAACAAAAATAAAATTAAAACTTACAGCGCTGCAGAAAGAGGAGGGGGATGGTGCGTCCGAGGGGCGGTGGTCGGAGGTGCAGATGGTTGCTGGGGGTGGCTGTTGGCCGATGGAGGCGTTTGGGGGGGGGGGGTCTCGTTCGAATTGGGAGGGGAGGAGAGAGGCGTGAGGGTGCTGTCGATGGGGGAGAAGTGGCGCGGCGAATTCTGGTGGGAGGTAGAGCATCGCGGTGAGCGGCGGTCGGAGGTGATCGATCCCCTGGATCGAGCGGTTTTCCCCCTTTTTTTGTTTCTGTCGATCGAATGAATGGGGGGGTTGACCGGTTATAGGAGAATATAAGGGGGGGGGGGGTTCATATAAATATATATATTTAATTATTTATTGATTTCAAAAAGCAACTTTATATTTCGAACTCGAAATCGAACCCACCGACTGTCGTCCATAGCTAATTACCCCCATCCCGAACACAATGGGATATGTATCGTATGCTGATTCGATCGTTTCGATCAGTTTCCGTCAAAATCAAAATATAACTCTATATATTGAATTTGAACGCGCATTTCAATTTACCGGGGCAACATACGGACTCTAAAAATTCCTGAAAAATATTTTCTAGCTTCGTATTGACGATACTATCCTAACAAAACTGATTTCGTCAAATCCTAAGACCGTTTGAAAAATGGCCATTTTCCAGTCGATTAAATTCAACTAAAATGGTCAAAACACGTTTTCCTTTGCCATGCTCACATATTGATTCGAAAAATTACGGATTTTGAAACCTAACAATAACTTGACATAATGGATCCAACAAAAGTAGTTTCGTCGAAAACCGAGGTCGTTTGCAAAATTCCCAGTTTTAAGGGCCAGAATTCCATAGCGACTATTCTGAATTTTCAACTGGACATATCTTTTGATTCCCGCTATGAAACTTTAATCTTTCGGATTCGTTGGAAAGATATTCTCAAATAGATTCAATTATCTTTGGTTTCGCTAAAATCCTGTTTATTTTGCACCCGGTACATTCATTTGAACTTTGAAATCGAATTTTCGAACTACCGCGCCATTTTCAATTCCTTTTATAATTTAAAATAAATATTTATATTCTAATGACGACGTATATAAATATATATGTTCTAGTTCTATTCAAAATAAATTTCTCATCGTTATTATTTAAAATAATCTATTTTAAATATTCAAAATTGACTAAAATTGCCAAAATAAAATTTTTAAATTGGCTCAGAATTTCCAGGTTGTTACAATAATATTGAACAATATTTTTATACAGTGGAAAACTTAAATTACATATTAAAGGGTAACCTAGATTCATCTTGGATAGTTATAACATATGCCTATACACTTGCTGACAATATAATAGAAATCGGTTCATCATGTATGCACAGTGGTAATAGAATATGTCTATACATTTGATTAAGATCTCCAGCTCTTCTTTTGGAAAACACTAACTAACTTCAATAATCCTGAAAAAAACTCGGAGCTGATCGAGTATTAAAGATACCTGGATCAGGCTTGGGTAAACTAGCTTAAGATGACCTCAATAATAAATGACAGTGTCACAAATATATATATATATATATATATATATATATAGGGTGAAAAAAATTCTTTTGAAATAATGAGTACCTCATAAGTCCACGTCCACAAATAAACATAGACTGGTTTTTCCCTTATGATAACTAAAACATTTTTTATATAAATATTTGATATCATTACTAATTTCTAATCTATGAAATCATTTTCGGATATAAATATTCAAGTATCTGAAATTGTTACTATTATTAAATTTCGAGTCTACTATGCCATATAATCTAAAACATTGGTTCTTAATGGAGAATAGGTTTTCCATACAAATGGCCAAGCTAAAGATTTTCCTTTTCCACGATTAGGTACACTTCTAGAGGTATGTCCCAAGAACCCGATACACTCAAATGATTCTCTACCAACACAAGACCAACTCAGTTATGTGACATACACTTAAATGGTACCGAATACCTCACTTGCCGGTCGTAATCGACCTTTAACTAAGCGTGCTCTTATCCATACACCACATTCAAAATATATCAGGGCTCCACACCATTGTAAATTATCTAGAAGAAAATGATAATACCCTTTTATCAAACTCAACCAAGATATCCTTGCTGCATTAATCCTATTTTGGTCATTTCTGATGTGTGAGGCTTAATAGAGGTAATGATTTAACTTTTTCCATATTATCTTCATTTTCTTTGATTTTTCACATTAATATTTTCTATTTTTACTACTTTCCACTTTGTTCTAAAGCATATAACCCATTAAGCTCATACGTCTTAGGAAATAGTGCTAAGCTTAGAGAAGTTTCCTTCTCTGCCACCATGATGTTTACGAATGTTAAAAGTTAAAGCACGGGTCTAGAAATGCAATCGTCAAATAATCTTCCATACAAGTTTGTTCTAGGTTAGACTGAAACTGAAGGCGCTTTTCTATGGCCATTTTCAGGAGAGAATCCCTTACAATCTAAAGATTCTAAATATTCCACGACCAGTACTAAAAGTAATCTCATAATGGGAGCTACTCGAGAAGTCAACAAGCAATCCTTCCAACGTGAAGATCCTCGGTCTTCAATAACCATCGTATTTATATGTATTCATTCACATCATTCATTTCTTTGCAACGCAAATTAGTTCAAAGTGATTTTTGGATATATATATATATATATATATATATATATATATATATATATATATGAACCAAATCCGATCCCAGTTCCATCAAATCAAATTATCGATTAAATTAAAAGAATATGGATCATAATCAAATTTTGAGCAACCCTTCTTTCTTTATTAAAAGAAATTTCTCCTTACATTTCTTATTAATCCATATCGATAAATCTTCCATTTAAGGAAATCATTTAATAGATCCAATTCAATTGATCCCATTTAACTAATCCCATTTATACACAGCTTGTTTTTAAACAACATTTTCATTTTATATTCGCTATCCAAAATCGTGAATAATATAATCTTACCTAATTCCTTACTTCGATTTATTTAAATCTAAAAGGGTAATCCACTGCCTAAAATCATGAATATAACCCCTTTTCAAAATATCGATACTTAGCTTATTTAATAAAATCGATTTCTCATATATTTTTGTAATTCAAAAGGAATATTCACTGTCCAAAATCATGAAAATTATTCCTTATAAAATCCAATTCAATTAGACTAATTCGTTTTTTTTGACATGGCACACTAATTCATTCTTTTGTACAACTAAATATCTTTTTTTGACTTAGAGTAATTCCAAGTAAACTCATTTATTTATTTGCAAATTATTTTGAGTTTAATTTTTGGAATTTCTTGATCCAAATAAATCAAATTCAAAATTCCTTCTGTCGGGCCACTTCCGATAGCCAGGGAAAGTAGGAAACTGGTTTTCCAAACGTAAGTTTAGACACTATCATTCGATCACACTATAGTCATCAAGTTATTTGATCGATAATAAACACTAATTTTGCCTACTTAATTTATAGAGTATCCGGGATTTCCCTTCGATTAGTTCCATTCCTCGGTCAACAAATTAACTCTCTCAAATGGTATCTGATGTACTAGTCGTTCCTGCACACTCAATTAAAAATTGATACAACTTTGAAATAAGATGTTAGTGCTAAATTATTTATTATAATAGACAACTACATTAAAACATTCACAGTTGATTCAAGAAAGAATCGGTAAGTTTAAACTCTTATTTCAAAATTATAGCTTCACAGCGTTTTAAAAGTGCTGTAGAAAGTGATATTATGGCTTATTCAAACTAAACATCTTTTAATAATTGAAAAATCATATTCTCTAATTCAAATTTCTTTTAAGTCATTTTAAATGATTTATGGAATTTATTCCAAGATTTTATATACTTAAAATATCCATTTATAAAGATTTTCAACATTTGAAATAAACTTTTCAATTTTACTACAAATACTTACAACAACTTTATAAATGACTTTCAAACAAGGATTTAACTTTCAAATATTTAAAATGGGGTTTTCACTAATTTCACATGATAATATTTTATTACATTAACGTTTTTCAAATATTAACCTTTTTAAATCTAAATCTGTTCTAAAGTAAAAATAAAGTAAGGTCATTTGTGTTTTCAAATCACATTTTATACTTCGTTTATATAGCTAACTCGAATTTGATTTAGATTTTCAATCAATTACACTATTCATTCAAAATATGATTATTGGTTTACTATTCATTTAAACTACGATTCCAAACCAGTTTTCATTTTTGAAATCAATATTTCTTTAACTTCATATTTCCTAACTTTCGCATCTCAATTCCAAAATCAAAATTTTATTCATTCTTGCTTAGTTTTAATTAACTTTTCAATTAGGCAGGTTAATCTAAATCTAAATATGTATTCCATAAAGTAACTTGGGTAATTACTCAAAGTTATATACAATTATGATAATATATATTCACAATATTCATAATAACTTATACTATACATGAGCAACCTAATTGGGGAATATTTTGCTTATTCTAGCAAAATGGTCATTATATAAATTTAAACATGATCAATAATCATATTATACATATACTCATACAATCATCACATATAATGATCTTTATCACTATTCATCTATTCACAGCATATCACATATCATCCATATAACTAAATAAATCTAAGAATCACAACTTAGTAGCATACAATCATGAAATTAAATAGGATGTCATTTTTACTTAGCATAATATATGTAACGACCCAGATTTTTCGAACAGTTATTTTAAATATTTAGTATCATTTAAATATTGAATTAACAATATAAAAGAATTTTTATAGTGAATTATCGATTTAATAATCGAAATACGATTTAATTTGATAATTATCGAAATACGAGAACTAAACAATTTAATTCAAAGGTAAAATTGAATCGAAACAGTTTAGATGATCAATGTATATATACGATTTAAATATGAACAATGATGATTGGGATTTATTGTTAAAATTGATTTAATATGGCTATTTTAAATATACGTTCAAATTAAATGGTATAATCTATTTCGTTGAATTCAGAATAATGAATAACGTTGGGAATATCAGTCATTTCAATTGAATAACAGGTCGGGATTTCGAGTTAAAGGACACGAGGTATTTTGATTATTTTAATAATCAAAATCACTTCAAAATCTTTTCAATTGCAAATCAGCCATCCTAAAAACAAACAGCGCCACCCTAAACCATTACATCTCTGATACTATTCATTCCTCGAGCCAAATAATTTGTCTCCCATCTTCTATATCAAAGGAGCAGAAATTCAATGCCCTCTGTACGTTGGTCTGCTGCTCGCAACTATAAAACAGGCATCCACCTTCATATTTTATCAACCCTCTTTCTGAACTCTACCGAAGCCACTCTCTCCGTTCCATTTTCCTTTCAATAGCCAAATCGAAAATCGCGATGATGGGTTAGGTTCGAAGTTTGCAGGAAGGGGGGGTCGCGATTGTTGATTGAAAGTGAAGAGGGGTTTGCTGAGGGGTTCGTCGCGATGGATGGAAAGGACCGGAGTCAAGGCGCTCGCAAGTTCATTCGAAGATTAGGAGAAAGGGGATTCGATCAACAAGGAGTGCGATGGCTCCAGGACTGGTGATTTAGGGTTGTCAGAAGGGTTCAGATTTTTGTTGAGGAGCTCGGTGAACTCACGAGGCACCTCTGCTCGAAAATGGTGAGGAGGGTTTGCCGCTAAGGACACGGTGACCTCGAAATGGTAGGAAATGGTCGTGGTTCCAGGGAAGAAAGCGGAGCTGTGTTGGCATTTATGGGAAGTAGGGTTCGACTTTGGTGATAGTCAGAACTGGAAGGAAGAAGGAAATTAGACAATGGCTTAAGGTAATCTTCTAATTTAAATAAATTCATCACTAGTCAATTAGAAATTTATTTTTAATTCAAGTTTGAAATTAAAATGTAAAGTTGAGATGATAAATTCATTGGCCATAAGGTATTTTTGGAATTAGAATTTAAATGTTATTTTGGCATCGGTTTATAGGTTGATAATTAATTTAAAGAAAGTAGTTGTAAAGAATTAAAATTTTAGACTAGTTGTTTGAATATGAAATTTAGGTTATACATGGCGAAAGTAATTAATTTAATAAAATCAGTATGCTTAGATAACTGGAATTTTATTAATAGTGTTTACATTGGAAAAAAAACCAGACATATGAAGGAATCATCGGGAAATCTATATCATTGGCTGCATTGGATATTCGACAAATAAAAATCACGGTGAGTAAATCTCACTCACCTTTAGAATTATTTTTATTTCATTAAAAATAATTGTTTGTTGCTTGTGTGAATGTTTTATGGTTATTTTATATATATTAGTTATTTAGGCTATTATATATATATTGGGTTGATTGATTGGTTGGATTCCCGCAGTCTCATTAGCGGATGCCCGCAGTTTCATAGCGGATGATTACCCTATACGCCCCACGCTATGATTAGTGGATGACCTTCTATACCGCGATATTCTGCCACGAAGCAGAATGGGTATTATTTATGTGCTAACATCTGTGGATGCAGGAAAACAGGTTGGAGGAATCCAACTGGATTCCTCAAAAACATATTATCTGTTTGTTTATTTGTTTGCATATATATTGATATATATGATGTGTTAGAAAAATAAATAATTCGTTGCTTTGTGTGTTTATATATCACTGGGCCTAAGTAATGATATTTAAAAATATCGTGGAAGGATATTTGAGATTTTAAAAGGGAAAATTCTATTTTTAAATAGAATTTGAATTTTTAAATGGAATAAAAATATAAACTTGTTTTGAAAAATAAAACAAGTAGTTTCTTTTTAAACGAAGTTTATAAATAGTTCTTTTATAACGAAGTTATAAATGAAGTAAAAAGAATTATCATTTGATAATTCAGAAATAGAAATACAAGCATGGAATTGGGATTTGAAATGGAATTTCAAAATAAGATGTGAAAAGGAAATTTTAAATATATAACTCAAAAGAAATTTGAGTATAACAATTGAATAGTAGAATTAGAAAAGGAGTTTAAATATTTGAATTTTAAAAGGGGATTGAATATTAGAAATTCAAATAGAAGTTCAAATAGAATTTGAATAGACGAAATTAGAATGAAAAATAGAATTTGAATTCAAGGAATTAAAATATAATTTGAATTCGAAGGAATTCAAATAAAGGAAATTCAAATAGAGATTTGGATATAGAATTCGAATGAAATTCAATATAGAAATTTGAATATGGAAGTTCAAATGGAATTTTAAATATAGAGTTTGAATAAGAGATTCAAACAACATTTGAATAAGAGAGTTCAAAATGGAATTTGAATAAGAGAATTGAAATAGAATTTGAATAAAGAAATTCAAATAGGGATTTGAATATAGAATTTCAAAATAGAATTTGAAATAAACTTTGAAAATAGGATTTCAAGGTAGAATAGGAAATCCAAATGGTTTGAAATGGAATTTGAATTCGAAGAAATTCAAATGGGTTTGAATAAAGAAATTCCAATGGGATTTAAATATGAGATTTCAAATAGAAATTTAAATGAAGTTTAAATATTTAAATTCAAATATGATTTTCAAATATAACCATTCAAAAGGGATTTGATTATAGAATTTAAAGTGGAATTTAATTCAAAGGAATAAATTAAGGTATTGGGATTCAAGAAAATTAAATGTGGAGTTTAACTAATGAATTTGAATTTAGAATTCAAATGGTATTTGTAAATGAATTCGAATTTAGAATTCAATGGTGTTTGAAAGAAAATTGGAATATTTTAATTCAAATAGAGTTGGAAATAGATTTGAACATAGAAATTCAAATGGGGTTTGAATATTTGAATTTCAAAAGGGAATTCAAAATGGAGTTGAATATCTAAATTCAAGTATGAATTTCAAATATAGAAATTCAAAAAGGAGTTGAATTAAAGTGGGAATTCGAATAGAGGATTTGAAATGGAATTCGAATAAAGAATTTGAAATGGAATTCGAATAAAGGATTTCAAATGGGATTTGAATACAGGATTTAAAACTATGGATTTTGAAATGTAAAAATTCAAATGGAATTTGGAATATATATGTCTATATATATATTAGAAGGGAGTTGAATTCATTTAACGAAGTTTAAAAGTTTATATATATAAATATAATTAAAACGAACTCGCCGCAGCACTGCAGTTCGTAAATTGGCGATTCGAACTTCAATTGAATATACAGAACCCAATTGAAGTCGAAATTCTTTGAAACGAGAAACGTCAGGACCGGTTTGATAATAGTTTTCTAATGAAAGAGAAAAATCTGAATTTCGTCAAATAGATTTTGAGTTATGTCAAAAGCAAACTTTCAGAAAAGCAGCGCCAGAATCGTTTTAAAACCATAATGGTTTATTTAATGTTATAAAAGGATTTTAAGCGGGAAAAATCCGAATTTCCTATTTAGAAAATCTCCGAGTTGAGTTGTAAAATATATGCGAATTCAAGTTGTGTAAATGAATATGATTTTTTGAAACAGAAACCAGATTTTGATTTGTTGAATGGAATTAACTAAATTGAATAGAAATTAGTTAAGGAGATTTCGAATGGATATTGGGGTTTGAATAAGTAATTTCGATTTGAAAATTTATATTCGAAATAGAAAAGAGAACTAGAATTAAAATTGAAATTCAATTTGGTTATGAACGAGTTAAATATTTTGTTTGAACATGTTATGTTCAAACAAAGAAGTGAAATAGGCAAAGGCTAATTAAAGAATAATTGAGCGAAACTGAATTCAAACGATTCAAAATTAAATTAAAACGAATGGATTGAGTTGAATTGAATTGGAAACAGGTGAACAGGTGTTAAACAGATATGGGATGGAGTATATGAAGATTTTTATTTATGTGCCCGACAAAAAGGTACATGTTTAAATTCATATATGAGTTTTATGCACCGTATCGGCTAGCCGCTTGGCTTTTCCATTTTCTTTTTGATTGAGGAAGATACCGGGAAGCTATTTGAAATTTCCCGATGCTCCCGATACAGGGGAGGTTATGGCGAAATTTTCCGGAAATTTAAGGAGTTAGAATATTTTTAAGATATTTTGATAATTTGAAATCATTGTATCGACGTATTGAATTCGATAGTAAAGTGAATATAAAAAAATCGAATGTTGTAAACAAAAAGGGATAGAGATAAGGGATTGAAATTGTTTTCAATTGCAAATAGAGATATTTTCTAATATATATAAAATAAAAGGAGTTGATATTGGGAAATGTTTTCCAAATAGCGTAAAGGGTCAATATGGTTATTGAAAATATTTGGTTAACAAATATTGATAGAGAAAATGGAGAAGAGATTTAATTAATGAATATTAATTAAAGAGCCCAGTGATTTGGTTGATATGTTGATTGAACACTTGTTTTATTCGATAGTTAAATCACAGACTATCGAAGTTTTTGACCATCGTTGTCAATATGGAGAGACCGGTTGGATTATTATCCGAAGAACCACTCCGTATCGGCATAAGCGTTGCGAACCAAGTATGCTGAATATATTGAAGACGGAGTAAAGTGCAAGGGCTTTTCTATTTATAGAAATAGTGCCTTCGGGTTCGTTCAATCCCAGAACGAACGTAAATGGACGAATGTCTGACAGAGTATTTCCAATGATCAAATGGGTTGGTCTGTATGAATATATATGGTTGCAACGGATTTATCCCTTAGCATAACATCCAGAATATTTGTGCAAACTTAACTAGTGATTAACGGATCTGACAATGTGGCATTCAAAGTGATTGTGCTATCAATGAATGGTAAGTATTCGTAGCCTCAGGCCTCAACAACCGGGAAAGGACAAAAATCGGGCGGGCAGCATGGCTATGTGGGTCGCACCCATTAGGGTGTATAATCACCTATCTAGAGAAATTCCTTTTGTTTCTAAATCTATCGATTCTGCCCATTCGGGAAACGGTGGTTTGAGTCCAACCTTTGGTGATATACATTCGATACACTCAAGCGAAATGAGTGGTCGGTCATGTGTGGGCCGGGTTGCAAGATGTTCTTGTTGAACTCAGTGTATTCCTCTCTAGAGATACACAGTCGGAAGGTGGTTCCATACCTTGTCATGTTGGAAATCCAATCTCCAATAAGCGCCATGCGGTTTTTGATTTTATAATATATATGTGGAGCGTGAGATGCAAGCGTTCTGCTATTTGGTTATTTATTTGATGTAGACATTACTATAATATCACTGGATTTGATATCAAAGTGTTTTGGGTTATAGTAAGGTAAAAGCCGTCCATGTTTATGTGTGGGCTGGTCTTACTATTATCTTTTCTTTCGAAAAGGATTTTGAAAGTTAAACAAGTGGTTGGAGTTTACTCACACCAGTCCCATGACTGACCCAGAGTTTATTTTGTTTTGTTTTTCCTAAACTCTTGGGTGCCCAAATTTGTACGGGCAGTCAAGTGTTTCAGGCTTTTACAGATACACTTGGAGGAGCTTGAAGCAGGAGGCTTCAACGTTAGTTATTTAGAGTTACTTCCGCTGGATCAAATGTTATGTGTACTCTGATGATGGTATGTATATATGTACAAAACAGATTTGTATTTCGGAGCTTATGTTATATAATATATTTTATTCGTTCCGCTGTGAGTTGTGATCTTCGTTCTTCTTCTATTCTAATATTTCTTTCTATTTCTCATCCTCTAACTTCTTTCTAATAATGAGTCGTATTTCTGTGCAATTTGAGTTGGACGTGTGGACTTTTTAGTCAACTCAAATAGCACGGATTTGCAGGTCGTTTCAGTTGGTATCAGAGCTTAGGTTGAGCGAATTCCTAGGCTTTGGTGGAAATGTGCTCATTAGAGATAGGGTCAGCAGTGCCCTAGAATGAGTTCGGTATATATATACGAGAGAGCGTATTTGTTAATTGATATAAAAATTGTTTTATATTGTGTTGGCTTGTCTGTTGAGTAGTTTATGAATTCTGGTCGAATCGTGGGATGCCACGAAGTCGATAGGGATTTCTAAAAACTTGAACAGAAAATACAACATGGTATTGTTTCCAAGTGGGTAGATGAAATAATTTTACCCAAAATTCTATTTTGATATAGAAAGAAGAATAATTTTCTAGAATTATTATTATATGGATGTGTTGGATGTTGATTTTATAATCAAATGAGATTATGAAATTAAAATGGTTATTTATAACCAAATAAAATTTGTATAGGAATTAAATATACAAATGAGATGAATTAGAATTTAATTCAAACCAGAATTAAGAATTCAAAATCCTGGGAGGTGGAAAAATATTTTTCAAAGTATATTAAAATAATATAGATTTGTTTTAGAAGGATTTGAAAGAAAATCATGGATTTTGAAATAATAAGGCACTGAACTCACTTCAGTGGCTGGGAAATAACTCTGATGATGACTGCAGCTTCATCAGTATTCATTTCCGAGTTTCTAAGTGACGGATTGCTACCTTAGAAAAGTTTTTGATGGAAATTTGTTTTGAAAGAAAACAAATTGGTTTGAAAATTCAAATGTTTTGAATTGAGATGAAAATAAATATAAGTATACATTTATGTATTTCAAAAGATTTGAAATGATAACCCTGGGATTTGGATTCTGGAATTAAAATTTAACTGAAGCAAGTTAAATGGTTCAGGGTGAATTAAGTTGACTAGGATCAATTTGAAATAAATTGAATATGAATTAGAATGCATATGAATGGAAACCAAAAGTTTTGGTTGAAATTAAAGTCATAGAAATATGAGGAGTTGAGTTTCAATATAAAGAAGTTTTGAAAAGTAATGGGTTTGTATCACTTTTCCTATCTTAGCAATTTCGAGGACGAAATTATTTTAAGGGGGAAAGAATGTAACGACCCAGATTTTTCGAACAATTATTTTAAATATTTAGTATCATTTAAATATTGAATTAACAATATAAAAGAATTTTTATAGTGAATTATCGATTTAATAATCGAAATACGATTTAATTTGATAATTATCGAAATACGAGAACTAAACAATTTAATTCAAAGGTAAAATTGAATCGAAACAGTTTAGATGATCAATGTATATATACGATTTAAATATGAACAATGATGATTGGGATTTATTGTTAAAATTGATTTAATATGGCTATTTTAAATATACGTTCAAATTAAATGGTATAATCTATTTCGTTGAATTCAGAATAATGAATAACGTTGGGAATATCAGTCATTTCAATTGAATAACGGGTCGGGATTTCGAGTTAAAGGACACGAGGTATTTTGATTATTTTAATAATCAAAATCACTTCAAAATCTTTTCAATTGCAAATCAGCCATCCTAAAAACAAACAGCGCCACCCTAAACCATTACATCTCTGATACTATTCATTCCTCGAGCCAAATAATTTGTCTCCCATCTTCTATATCAAAGGAGCAGAAATTCAATGCCCTCTGTACGTTGGTCTGCTGCTCGCAACTATAAAACAGGCATCCACCTTCATATTTTATCAACCCTCTTTCTGAACTCTACCGAAGCCACTCTCTCCGTTCCATTTTCCTTTCAATAGCCAAATCGAAAATCGCGATGATGGGTTAGGTTCGAAGTTTGCAGGAAGGGGGGGTCGCGATTGTTGATTGAAAGTGAAGAGGGGTTTGCTGAGGGGTTCGTCGCGATGGATGGAAAGGACCGGAGTCAAGGCGCTCGCAAGTTCATTCGAAGATTGGGAGAAAGTGGATTCGATCAACAAGGAGTGCGATGGCTCCAGGACTGGTGATTTATGGTTGTCAGAAGGGTTCAGATTTTTGTTGAGGAGCTCGGTGAACTCACGAGGCACCTCTGCTCGAAAATGGTGAGGAGGGTTTGCCGCTAAGGACACGGTGACCTCGAAATGGTAGGAAATGGTCGTGGTTCCAGGGAAGAAAGCGGAGCTGTGTTGGCATTTATTGGAAGTAGGGTTCGACTTTGGTGATAGTCAGAACTGGAAGGAAGAAGGAAATTAGACAATGGCTTAAGGTAATCTTCTAATTTAAATAAATTCATCACTAGTCAATTAGAAATTTATTTTTAATTCAAGTTTGAAATTAAAATGTAAAGTTGAGATGATAAATTCATTGGCCATAAGGTATTTTTGGAATTAGAATTTAAATGTTATTTTGGCATCGGTTTATAGGTTGATAATTAATTTAAAGAAAGTAGTTGTAAAGAATTTTAGACTAGTTGTTTGAATATGAAATTTAGGTTATACATGGCGAAAGTAATTAATTTAATAAAATCAGTATGCTTAGATAACTGGAATTTTATTAATAGTGTTTACATTGGAAAAAAAACCAGACATATGAAGGAATCATCGGGAAATCTATATCATTGGCTGCATTGGATATTCGACAAATAAAAATCACGGTGAGTAAATCTCACTCACCTTTAGAATTATTTTTATTTCATTAAAAATAATTGTTTGTTGCTTGTGTGAATGTTTTCTGGTTATTTTATATATATTAGTTATTTAGGCTATTATATATATATTGGGTTGATTGATTGGTTGGATTCCCGCAGTCTCATTAGCGGATGCCCGCAGTTTCATAGCGGATGATTACCCTATACGCCCCACGCTATGATTAGTGGATGACCTTCTATACCGCGATATTCTGCCACGAAGCAGAATGGGTATTATTTATGTGCTAACATCTGTGGATGCAGGAAAACAGGTTGGAGGAATCCAACTGGATTCCTCAAAAACATATTATCTGTTTGTTTATTTGTTTGCATATATATTGATATATATGATGTGTTAGAAAAATAAATAATTCGTTTCTTTGTGTGTTTAAATATCACTGGGCCTAAGTAATGATATTTAAAAATATCGTGGAAGGATATTTGAGATTTTAAAAGGGAAAATTCTATTTTTAAATAGAATTTGAATTTTTAAATGGAATAAAAATATAAACTTGTTTTGAAAAATAAAACAAGTAGTTTCTTTTTAAACGAAGTTTATAAATAGTTCTTTTATAACGAAGTTATAAATGAAGTAAAAAGAATTATCATTTGATAATTCAGAAATAGAAATACAAGCATGGAATTGGGATTTGAAATGGAATTTCAAAATAAGATGTGAAAAGGAAATTTTAAATATATAACTCAAAAGAAATTTGAGTATAACAATTGAATAGTAGAATTAGAAAAGGAGTTTAAATATTTGAATTTTAAAAGGGGATTGAATATTAGAAATTCAAATAGAAGTTCAAATAGAATTTGAATAGACGAAATTAGAATGAAAAATAGAATTTGAATTCAAGGAATTAAAATATAATTTGAATTCGAAGGAATTCAAATAAAGGAAACTCAAATAGAGATTTGGATATAGAATTCGAATGAAATTCAAATATAGAAATTTGAATATGGAAGTTCAAATGGAATTTTAAATATAGAGTTTGAATAAGAGATTCAAACAGCATTTGAATAAGAGAGTTCAAAATGGAATTTGAATAAGAGAATTGAAATAGAATTTGAATAAAGAAATTCAAATAGGGATTTGAATATAGAATTTCAAAATAGAATTTGAAATAAACTTTGAAAATAGGATTTCAAGGTAGAATAGGAAATCCAAATGGTTTGAAATGGAATTTGAATTCAAAGAAATTCAAATGGGTTTGAATAAAGAAATTCCAATGGGATTTAAATATGAGATTTCAAATAGAAATTTAAATGAATTTTAAATATTTAAATTCAAATATGATTTTCAAATATAACCATTCAAAAGGGATTTGATTATAGAATTTAAAGTGGAATTTAATTCAAAGGAATAAATTAAGGTATTGGGATTCAAGAAAATTAAATGTGGAGTTTAACTAATGAATTTGAATTTAGAATTCAAATGGTATTTGTAAATGAATTCGAATTTAGAATTCAATGGTGTTTGAAAGAAAATTGGAATATTTTAATTCAAATAGAGTTGGAAATAGATTTGAACATAGAAATTCAAATGGGGTTTGAATATTTGAATTTCAAAAGGGAATTCAAAATGGAGTTGAATATCTAAATTCAAGTATGAATTTCAAATATAGAAATTCAAAAAGGAGTTGAATTAAAGTGGGAATTCGAATAGAGGATTTGAAATGGAATTCGAATAAAGAATTTGAAATGGAATTCGAATAAAGGATTTCAAATGGGATTTGAATACAGGATTTAAAACTATGGAATTTGAAATGTAAAGATTCAAATGGAATTTGGAATATATATGTCTATATATATATATTAGAAGGGAGTTGAATTCATTTAACGAAGTTTAAAAGTTTATATATATAAATATAATTAAAACGAACTCGCCGCAGCGCTGCAGTTCGTAAATTGGCGATTCGAACTTCAATTGAATATACAGAACCCAATTGAAGTCGAAATTCTTTGAAACGAGAAACGTCAGGACCGGTTTGATAATAGTTTTCTAATGAAAGAGAAAAATCTGAATTTCGTCATATAGATTTTGAGTTATGTCAAAAGCAAACTTTCAGAAAAGCAGCGCCAGAATCGTTTTAAAACCATAATGGTTTATTTAATGTTATAAAAGGATTTTAAGCGGGAAAAATCCGAATTTCCTATTTAGAAAATCTCCGAGTTGAGTTGTAAAATATATGCGAATTCAAGTTGTGTAAATGAATATGATTTTTTGAAACAGAAACCAGATTTTGATTTGTTGAATGGAATTAACTAAATTGAATAGAAATTAGTTAAGGAGATTTCGAATGGATATTGGGGTTTGAATAAGTAATTTCGATTTGAAAATTTATATTCGAAATAGAAAAGAGAACTAGAATTAAAATTGAAATTCAATTTGGTTATGAACGAGTTAAATATTTTGTTTGAACATGTTATGTTCAAACAAAGAAGTGAAATAGGCAAAAAGGCTAATTAAAGAATAATTGAGTGAAACTGAATTCAAACGATTCAAAATTAAATTAAAACGAATGGATTGAGTTGAATTGAATTGGAAACAGGTGAACAGGTGTTAAACAGATATGGGATGGAGTATATGAAGATT
Source organism: Allium sativum (assembly GCA_030737875.1). Classification (NCBI taxonomy): domain Eukaryota; kingdom Viridiplantae; phylum Streptophyta; class Magnoliopsida; order Asparagales; family Amaryllidaceae; genus Allium; species Allium sativum. Next base: position 1,038,780,452 of record CM060913.1, on the reverse strand, counting down.
TTTATTTATGTGCCCGACAAAAAGGTACATGTTTAAATTCATATATGAGTTTTATGCGCCGTATCGGCTAGCCGCTTGGCTTTTCCTTTTTCTTTTTGATTGAGGAAGATACCGGGAAGCTATTTGAAATTTCCCGATGCTCCCGATACAGGGGAGGTTATGGCGAAATTTTCCGGAAATTTAAGGAGTTAGAATATTTTTAAGATATTTTGATAATTTGAAATCATTGTATCGACGTATTGAATTCGATAGTAAAGTGAATATAAAAAAATCGAATGTTGTAAACAAAAAGGGATAGAGATAAGGGATTGAAATTGTTTTCAATTGCAAATAGAGATATTTTCTAATATATAGAAAATAAAAGGAGTTGATATTGGGAAATGTTTTCCAAATAGCGTAAAGGGTCAATATGGTTATTGAAAATATTTGGTTAACAAATATTGATAGAGAAAATGGAGAAGAGATTTAATTAATGAATATTAATTAAAGAGCCCAGTGATTTGGTTGATATGTTGATTGAACACTTGTTTTATTCGATAGTTAAATCACAGACTATCGAAGTTTTTGACCATCGTTGTCAATATGGAGAGACCGGTTGGATTATTATCCGAAGAACCACTCTGTATCGGCATAAGCGTTGCGAACCAAGTATGCTGAATATATTGAAGACGGAGTAAAGTGCAAGGGCTTTTCTATTTATAGAAATAGTGCCTTCGGGTTCGTTCAATCCCAGAACGAACGTAAATGGACGAATGTCTGACAGAGTATTTCCAATGATCAAATGGGTTGGTCTGTATGAATATATATGGTTGCAACGGATTTATCCCTTAGCATAACATCCAGAATATTTGTGCAAACTTAAGTAGTGATTAACGGATCTGACAATGTGGCATTCAAAGTGATTGTGCTATCAATGAATGGTAAGTATTCGTAGCCTCAGGCCTCAACAACCGGGAAAGGACAAAAATCGGGCGGGCAGCATGGCTATGTGGGTCGCACCCATTAGGGTGTATAATCACCTATCTAGAGAAATTCCTTTTGTTTCTAAATCTATCGATTCTGCCCATTCGGGAAACGGTGGTTTGAGTCCAACCGTTGGTGATATACATTCGATACACTCAAGCGAAATGAGTGGTCGGTCATGTGTGGGCCGGGTTGCAAGATGTTCTTGTTGAACTCAGTGTATTCCTCTCTAGAGATACACAGTCGGAAGGTGGTTCCATACCTTGTCATGTTGGAAATCCAATCTCCAATAAGCGCCATGCGGTTTTTGATTTTATAATATATATGTGGAGCGTGAGATGCAAGCGTTCTGCTATTTGGTTATTTATTTGATGTAGACATTACTATAATATCACTGGATTTGATATCAAAGTGTTTTGGGTTATAGTAAGGTAAAAGCCGTCCATGTTTATGTGTGGGCTGGTCTTACTATTATCTTTTCTTTCGAAAAGGATTTTGAAAGTTAAACAAGTGGTTGGAGTTTACTCACACCAGTCCCATGACTGACCCAGAGTTTATTTTGTTTTGTTTTTCCTAAACTCTTGGGTGCCCAAATTTGTACGGGCAGTCAAGTGTTTCAGGCTTTTACAGATACACTTGGAGGAGCTTGAAGCAGGAGGCTTCAACGTTAGTTATTTAGAGTTACTTCCGCTGGATCAAATGTTATGTGTACTCTGATGATGGTATGTATATATGTACAAAACAGATTTGTATTTCGGAGCTTATGTTATATAATATATTTTATTCGTTCCGCTGTGAGTTGTGATCTTCGTTCTTCTTCTATTCTAATATTTCTTTCTTTCTATTTCTCATCCTCTAACTTCTTTCTAATAATGAGTCGTATTTCTGTGCAATTTGAGTTGGACGTGTGGTGTTTTTAGTCAACTCAAATAGCACGGATTTGCGGGTCGTTTCAATATATGTCCATATATTTAGATTTAACCCAAAACCGAGAGATGGCTTTCTCAGCTAATTACTTGTGAAACTAATCATATAATTATTCTAGCTGTGAAATTTTTGTCTCCCTTATTTGATTAAACTCAAAACTATGAGATAATTTTCTCACCTTTGATTTCCAATCCATATGTATTTACAGTTGGAATGTGCTCTCTTTTTCTTCGCTTAACAACTAACGTCTCAACATCTTCTCCAACTACTTTCTTCCTCCTTATCCCCACACTTTCTCACTTTTAATTTTTCTTAGTATTTAGAGGAGAATATAGCTCGGTTGGGTGTAGAAGAATGTGGATTTGGTGGGATTTCAAACAAAAAATTATACCTAAAAAGTAGGTCAACTTCAATCGGGTTTTGGGACATCCAAAACTCGGAATTAGAACAAATTGTAAATTTAAAAGATGCAGAATTTTTTTCTATACTATTTAAAATGAAAATATCTCAAAAAAAAATTAAGTATGTTATTGCTGAAATAAGAGAGGGCATTTTCAGATTAAACAGAAAATTCAAACCAGAAAATGGTGTTCAAATAACTGAATTTTTGAACTAGCTAGGTTCGGAACAGGGTTAAGTGCTCAACATGAAAATTGCAGCCATTGGAATTTTACATGGTTTTAAAAAATGAATTTGTTAATTTGGATCATTTTTGATAGACTTGTGGCAATTTGAAAATAGGGTATTTTTGGGTTACATTTCAGACTAAAGAAATGAAGTGGAGAAACTGGTTGTTTTGGACTAGGTAGACTTGGAACTAGGAAAGGTAGTGAACTAGAAAGTTGATGCTATTGAAATTTTGAATGAGATCAAAAGAAATTTATTATGGTTTGTTGTCTAGAACAGAAAGTTACGGCAGTTTGAATTTGGGTGGAATTTGTGTTTGGTCTAAGTTTGGAGTGGTGGAGTTTTGATCATAAGTAGTAGAAGTTGCGACCATGGGTTGTGGAACTTTGATACGGAAGCAAGGTAGAGATTCTGGAAGCCATTGAAATAATGAAGAAAAGGTGTAGAAGAAGGTTGTTTGATGTGTGAATGAAGTTGTGAAAATGGAGGAAAAGGTATAGTATTTATAGGAAAAAATTTACTTAAGAGTTTAGGAATTTAGGAAGTGACATGTAACAACCTGTATTTTTGGAACCGATTTCAAATTTGAATTTAAATTATTTTAATGAATTTTGGAACAGAAAATGTTGATTTTGACTCGATAAAATTTGTGAATAATTTTAAAATTATTTTTAATGTTATATTTAACTTAAAACCTGGTTAGTAAATTTTTTGAATCAATTTATAAACTCAGATTTTGAATATCGATATTTTAAAGTTGTATTGATCGCTTATAAGAGGATCTTTACTGAGACAATTTCAGAATCCGACAAAACCATTTCCATTCGATTCGGAATGTCGAAACATGTCAGGTTGTAAAATTTAAAATCCAACGGAGTTCGTATGTAGAAGAACGATACGAAAACATACGTTAAAAATTTAGTTTAAATTCGATTTTAGCTAAAAATAAGTCCATTTTTCAAACGGACTCGAAATTCAATGAGACCTCGTTCATTGGAATCGTAATTCCATAACATAGCAAGATTTAAAATTTCGTAATTTTTGGAGTTAACATGTGGCCGTGAGACTAAAACGAAGTTTGCACGATGTAATTAATACACCGTCAAAATAAATCAATTCATGAATAGTAACCGACCAATTAAAATTAGACAAAGAGCCCCTCTCTCTTCCACTAGGCATCCTTTCATTGGTTGGTCATTTCATGACATGATTTGTACTTTAAATATGTTTTAATTAGTTTTAAGTGTTCTTCCAATTTTGAATATACAATTAAAGCTTCAAACTCAAGTTTAATGGCTCCTTCCTCTTCTCCTCTTTCTCCCTCCATCTGCCACCTTTAAAGATGTGCACCGCCACCTCCAATGCAACCAGACCGCCGACGGTCCCACCCAGGCCAAGCGCCATTTCACCCTTCCCTCTCTCCTCCTTAAATACTCCAAACTCCTCCTAAGTGTGCAAGCTTCCATCTTTAAATATCTACACCTCTTATACTACCTTTAGCAACCCTCTGGTGGACTACCCAAGCCACGTGGCACCCCATGGACCCCTCCACATCAGCATGCTTCGCTGGATAATGAAGATCCGATCCCCATTTGCCTCCAATTCACTAAAAATTGTGACTTCCTTGCTTCAAACACTAGCTAGTTTGTATCCAAGCGTTGCCAAGAAGTTTGGAGCTAATCCGAGAAGAAAAGGCGACATTTTTAGCCTGTAGCACGCACGAAGATCTGACGTTGCAGTCCACTATTATTTTGTGACTAGATTGAGAGCTTCTCACTCAAGTTAGTATATTTATGTAGTTTAATTATAGTTGGACAGTTAAATAGTTAACGTTTAGTGATAGAAGCTAATATGGAAATGTTAAGTGAATTGCAAGTTAGAAATTATCTAATTACAAAGCTAGCGCGATATTGAAATATTTGATAGTTAGTGATTTAAACAATAGCGAAAACTATAGATTTTATTTGGTTAATACCAGAAAATGTTATACGGTATATGGTAGCTTACATTATTGTTGTTTGCAAACCCGATAAATGAATTGTTGATTGATTGTGTTATCTTGTGATTATGATTTTGAGGTGATTAACATGTTAAAATAATGTTAATATATTTGTGGTAGTTGAAATTGGATTAAATATCCATGTATGGTTCAAACGGTGAATTTATTATCACTCGTTTAAGTGAAATTGGTTAGTTTGAAAAATAATTTGAATTGAACTAAATAGGATTAAATTCATAAATCGGTAATAGATTTAAATTGATTATTGTTGGTTGAACACCACACATGGGTCTCGGAATGATATTTGATTACATATCTCCTTAGTATGTAGTTCGTATGTTGACCATTTGATTGATAGACTGAAATAGGCGTTCAAGTGTTTATTTGAAGCTTATGCAAACATAGGTGCACACTGGATGTTATTTGGATGTTCGATGGTTGTTTAAAACTATTGTTGGATGGATATAATTTATACAAGTAAAATTGTATGATGTTTGGTTGAATGCTATTCCAATCCAGAATAAATAAGAATATTTTAATAATATAATATTCAGTGAAAAACCGAAGTTTGATTTTGGATGGACGCGTTTATATCAAAATACCGATGAATATTTGTAACTGTAATGGATGATTTTGAAGTATTTTTTATATACTTATGGCTAGTCAAAGTTTTAATTTGAAATGAATAATAACATTTCAAAGTGAAGTTCGGTTAGGATATGTAGTGAACGTTTGAAAAGAAGTTTTCTTTCGAAAGTTTCTCGTTTATTTTTATTATGACTGTAAGGAAAATGTGAATGTAAATTAATGACTTTCCAAAAATAATATTACTTTATTCATTAAAATAATATTAAAAATTAGCTAAATAGATAATATGTGATTTTAAAGAGAAACGACTGAAACCAGCTTTCTAAAATGATTATACATATTTTATATGATTTACAAAAATGGTTTGGAAGAGTTTCGGTTATATTTAAAATTTATAAATCGATTCGGGCTTGAATAGAACGCGTCACGCAGTGAGAGTTCGCGAGTGTCAACCTGTAACTTCGAATTGATGTAACATGAGATCCGATCGTCAAATTCTCCTAAAACCAGAACCGTTGGGTTTGTATCAAAAAGATATTTCAAATGAGTATAAGAGGTTTAAAATTTAACGGTTAGATTTTAAAATATGTCCACGCCAAATTTGGAAAAGGTCGCTATGGATGCAGTTCGGTGACCGATATTGAAAACCGACTGTAAGGGCCTTAATAAAATTATTAAAAATATCAGTAAATTATGATAAATAAAAATAAATGATTTGAGAAGAGTTTGGATAAAATATTCCATGTTTGACAAATAAATGATATTTTCATCAAAAAAGGTTATTTCCAATTCAAGAAGAAAGAACCCAATGTTTTGAAATAACGAATTGGATTAAAAAGGGGTTTTAATATAATCAGAGTTTTCCAACATATATATTGGAAAGGATTTGAATGGAAATAATCTTCGGATGTTTCGGTATGGGATTCCGTGATTGTACGAATATCTTTGAGGAATTTGGAAGATATTGATATTATTATTCCAATACAATATCCATTGGTTTTCGAATTTGGTATTGAATGTAAGTCGACATAATTTCCAATTAAGAAACTATATTTAATATCAAATTGGATTTTGGGTTTGTTGTAAATGGTATCTTAAATAATACTGTTCTTGAGCCAAGTTGTGAAAGGCATAAATCTTTGAATTAAGGTTTAGAGAAGTTTTCCAATTTATTTAATTAAATTGGGATCAAATAAATTCGATTAAATAATAATCGAAATGAGCTTATGTAAAGGAAGGCCTTTACAATTTACGGAATTCAAAAGGTTTTTCCGTTATTCCACTTATAATATTAGTCTGATACAGAAATTATATCGATTATCAATTGTTCATATTTCCGTGAATTTCCATATTAAATTGTAACAACCCTAAAATTCAAAACCAATTTAAAATTTATTTTAAGGAAATTTTGTCAGAAATTGAGTCAGAATTTAAAATTTCGATTTTTAAATTATAATATAGCACTTAAAATAGCCATTTTCCAAACGATCTCCGTTTTCGATGAAACCACTTTTGTTGGATCTAGAATGTCAAATTATTGTTTGGTTTAAAATTCCATAATTTTTGGAATTAATATGTCAGCGTGGTAAATTAAAACGCGTTTAATAATTTCTGAGAGCCAATACAAAAACTTTTTATTATATTACTATTATATAGTAATATAATAAAAAGTTTTTGTATAATAGTAATATAATAAAAAGTTTTTGTATTGGCTCTCTGAATTGGATCAACTAGAAAAAGGCCATTTTTCAGACGGTCTCCAAATTCAATGAAATTAGTTTTGTTAGGACCATATCGTCAAAACAAAGATAGATATACTTTTTCTGGAATTTTTGGAGTCAGTATGTGGCCCCAGCAAATTAAAATGTATGTTCAAATTTAATATTGAGCGTTATGTATTTTAGTTTGGTGAAAAAATGATTGAAACTGTCGAATGGGCTTACGAAACATATTCCATTGTATTCGGAATAAGGGTACTTAGCTAGGGGTGACACTCGTTGGGATTCGTTTGCTGTTCAGATGAGAAAACACTATTTTTGGAATTAGAAGAAATTAAAAATAAATAATATAAATATCCCAACCAATCGGATAATTTCTTAAACCCTTGCTCATAAAAAAAATCCCGCCGCCTCATTGTAAACCGAACGAGGATATCAGCTCGATCCTTTCTTCCCCCATAACTTCCGTTCCACTCAATGAAATTCGATGATTCTTGAGGGAATTTTGTTGAGAATCTCCCCATCTTCAAATCCATACAAATTTGGTACCCTATTGTGTAGTATTTTTCTCGAACCGTCGCCTAAAGTGCCGCACAGAATCAGGCGTCGATCGTCATTCGAGTTCGCCGTGCTTTTAGGGGGTGGCGCGACTCTCCAAGCTCCTTCACATGGCATCGTCTGATCTTGGCCAAGCTCAACGATTTGGAAGATAATTGCTACCCTATTTTTAAATACACATGAACAAAGGTTTTGCAGTTGAACAGTGAAGAAGGTGATGGTTAATTACTTCCTTAATTATTCCATAAATGTCATGAGCACTGTAAAAATCATATCTTTCTCATACGACATCAAAATCACAAGAAATAGGAACCATTGGACTCATGACAACGTATTCTACATTCTAGAAGAGACTAGAATGCATTTGGAGCTCTCTACAAAATTAGAAGGAGTAGAACCCAATGTGAGATTTCTAAATTCAAAATAAATTGGAGTAAATTATTTATGAGTTGTAAAATCATTATAAATTGTATACGGTGCCTGTTAGCTCACCTCCCTCATCCACAGACCATGAGCGATTTAAAATGACTATATTGTGTTGTTATTGTAATGCGATATATAAATAAATAAATAAATATATATATATATATATATATATATATACGCTACATAAAATACATATATGCATTGTACCCCATTGTAGTGTGAAATTGATTGTGATTGTGAATGCGATGTATGAGAATATTATATTAAAAAAAGATTGTTGAATATGGGTTTGGCGACCCTATTATGTAATGATTGATGGATAAAAATTGGTGTAATGTTGCAAGCCTAGGTTAGAAGAGGAGTAGTGTTCAGACACTATGCTGGTGCTACAACACCCTGCCGTTATAATGCTGAAATTTTCTGAAATGAACTATAAAAATATTCATGTGTTGAATAAAATGTTTGAAATAATAAAAATATCATTTTTATTGTATGTATGAACCATTAAAAGTAACCATATGTTGAAATATAGTTTTGTTTTCCAAAAATAGTATTTTTGATATGTATGTGAAGTAAAAAAAAATAACCGTGTATTGAAATATATTTTTGTTCACCAAAAATATTATTTTTGACATGTATGTGAAGTAATAAAAATAACCATGTGTTGAAATATATTTTTGTTTGCCAAAAATATTATTTTTAACATGTATGTGAAGTAATAAAAATAACCATGTGTTGAAATATATTTTTGTTCGCCAAAAATACTATTTTTAACATGTATGTGAAGTAATAAAAATAGTCATGTGTTGAAATAAATATTTGTTCGCCAAAATTATTATTTTTAACATGTATGTGAAGTAATAAAAATAGTCGTGTGTTGAAATAAATATTTGTTCGCCAAAAATATTATTTTTAACATGTATATGAAGTGAATAAAATTGTCATGTATGGAAATAAATAGTTGTTTGCTAAAAATATTATTTTTTATCTTAGAAATGCATATATATACACATGCTAAATAGGTAATGGATTTGCTGTTGAGTAAAGAATTTATTTGCGTGCCCGACAAATAGGTACACCTTAATGAGTTGGATGCGCAATTTTATTATTATAAACTCCTGTGAATGAAATTGGATGTGGTGTGATGGTTGTTCTGTATGAGATTATAAACAACGCCATAGGATAGCAACAAATAAATATATATGATGAACTACATCACATGGCATACTACATAAAGACAACATATCCTATCATATTCCATATAAGCATTTGGAGCTTATATGACGAGGTTGGAATTACCATACAAGCGAGAGGCTTGTATGGCGATGACTACATTTCAGGTTGAACCGAAGATGGTTATTGATGTCATAGCATATCATATTCCATATAAGCAAAAGGTGCTTAAATGACGAGGTTGGGATTACCATACGAATGAGACGCTTGTGATTGAATTACAGGTTGAACTGAGGACTGTTGTAGACTATATAAAACATAACGGTAAATGGCAGGATTAATAAAAAACCTCACACGGGTCTGGAGATGACAATAATTCACGTCTCTCTTGATTTTAGATACGACACATGGATTATTTATTTTCCAACACTTGACAAGATGGTGAGACATGATCTCATGAGAAATGATATTTACACTCTCCCTTGGGCATAGATAGGTCACTAAAAATTATGTATGCATTTCTGGATTTATAGGGTGCCTAATACGGCCCAATAAAATTTTCAGACCCCTCCCGAACATAGGAGGCTACGGCGAAATTTTCCAAAATTTAAAAGCGTTAGCCAATTATTTGAAGTATTAAATGGTTTCAAAGTCGACGAATAAATTATATAATTTACATATAATATAAATTAAAATTAAAGGAATTGCGCATGGTAATTCGCGTTTTGGAATCGTAACTTTAAACGATTATACCGGGAGATCCGACCATCGGATTTTTCCCAAAACTGGAACCATTGGGGTTTTCTTTGGAAAGATATTTCCAACAATATTAAATTTGTTAAGATCCAACAGTTAGATTTTAAGAAATGTGTAATTAAAATTTGAATAAAAACAGCGCCAGTGCCGCGTAGTGACCTAAAACGTCGTTCGAATTAAATGAGCTATTTTTATATAAATAAAAATAGTGATAAATCGTTATAAAATATTATAAGGGATATGGAATGCAAATAAACCAATTTCATTTGGTTTATAAAGAAATATTGGCGGTTAGATTCATTTGACATTAATCTATAAAATTGAATTGAATATAACCAAAGAAATAAATGATTTGAATTATATATATTCGAAAATTATTTGAAAAGGCCAAGTAAAATCTCATTTCAAATAATTGAACAACGATTAAAAGTTAAAGGAAATAAAGACGATGCAAGACCGGTAATCTTCACATCGAATGGATTATTACTGATGCCCCAGATTGATTAGCTCCCAGGAAGGGGTAATAGTGGTAGTGGTCCAGACGTACTTGTTGATTGTCCGGATATGCAAGGGTCTCTCTTCCGTATTGGACATATGGAATGAGGAATAGGTGCCTCCGGTTTTGTTCAGACCCAGAATGGACTTGTAAATGGATGTGTATCTGACATTGAATTTCATTCTATGTTGATTGATTTCTATTAAATATATATCTGTTTGGTGGCCTAACACCCTTCTCTGAGACATATGAGCTTAGAGGTTATATATCGATAGACATCAGTTGCATGGCGTGGATTGTCAATGGGGCATGCTGAGATGAAAATGATCAAGGCTTTTGTTGAAAAGCAAAGTCTTGTGGTTGATGATCAAAGCACGGCTTTAATTAGTGTAGCTTTGTGTGTAGCGTTAATTCGCGAGACTCACACCTGGTATTAGTCAAAAACGGGATCGTGACTACAGGGAGTGCACGACAATTCTTTCTAGCTAGAAGTGGTGTCATGGTATGGAGCCCAGGCATTTTTACTTTTGTGGATGATGGAATGCGAGGCGTCTCGGATATTGGTCGTTAATGGCCAAGTGATAGATCCGATGGGACCGGGAAACGTGTGTTCAGGAATAATTAATCCACAAAAGTAAGTGTGGATCGGCTCTGAAGATCCAAGGGTTGCCCGGAGTGTTTAAACCCGAGGCATTTGCTAGAGTCTCGAATCGGAAGGAGCCATCCCTAGCCTTGACTCATGATGGAAATCCAATTTCCAATACGACATTACGGATTTGATTGTAAGCCTATATATGGCGACATAGTATATGGTAGCTATGCCATCTAGGATTGATACATTTATATTGAAAAGTGTTTTAAACTGACTAGACACTAGTAATAATATCAAGTGATTTTTGTTTTATACGTATCAAGCATATTTGGCCATTATAAGGTAAAACTCTATCCTCCGGCTTGCGTGCATTGTGTGATGGGACCTGAGTCTTATAATGGTTTCATTTTTATAAAAAGCATTGCGTTGTTTAAATGATTTACTTTATTTATGCGCTGGCAATCCAATGAAGTAAACTCGTTCCGCATTAGCGGCGTGGTCCTGTGATTAGCCTTATTATTAAATAAGTTAAGTAATATTTCTCATACCCGTCCTATGAATGACTCGTAGTTTGTGTTCACTTGCAAACTCGGTTGTCCTTATTTTTACATGGGCAGCTAAGTAATCAGGCAGCTGGATTTATTTTGGATGTGCACCATAGCATGAGGTGCTCTTTTGGCTAAAGACGAAGACTATCTTTGTGAAAACCCGCAACTTCCCCGTAAAGGAAAGCGTCGGATAGTTCGAGAACAAGCCACAACAGAACGCACACAGTAGAACGTTTCACTGTATATTACAACAATGCATCAGATTACAAGAATATACAGAGTATAAATGAATATTACACAGAAATATCAGAGATTTAAATTACATTTAAATACATAGCAGCGGAAAATAATACAATACACAACTAGAAGAGATATACAGATACAAAGCTTTTCGGATATCTTTCCAGCTGTAAACCAGGATCCTGTGAATATAAATCTGCAAAACCAAAACTACTAGCTGCCCATGTCAAAATAAGGGCACCCAGAGTTTAGGTTAAAACAATAAACTCCAGGTCAGTCATGTGACTGGTGTGAGAACTAAAACAGTTAATCTTTATTTTTAAAGTTAGGTAAATCAAGGGACCACGCCGTATAACACGGAACGGGTTTCCTCCCAAGAATACCAGTGCATAAAACAAACAGCGCAATGCTAAATAAAGAAAAATGAAGCTGTTATAAGACCCAGGTCCCATCACACAATGCAACGCAAGCCGGAGGATAGGGTTTTTACCTTATAACAGCCAAGCATGCTTGATACGTTTAAAACACATTATTTGATACTATTATAAGTGCATAGTGTATAAAACAACTTCAAATCATAAGTATCAATCATAGGCGGCATGGGTACCATATATCATGTCGCCATACTAGTTCTACAATCAAAACCGCAAATGTCACGTATTTGGAAGTTTGGTTTCCGTCTGCGAACCGAGGCCAGGGATCGTCCTCTACCGATTCGAGACTGTCTAGCCCGAGCCTCAGGAACAGCCGCAACTGCCCCATGGAGCGACAGGGCCGGTCCACCGATGTGGATTATTATGCCTGAACACTACGTTTCCCCGCCCTTTGGGGCGTAAATGAGCCAACGAATGACTCCATCGGACCCGGATCGTCCGATCAAACCGAGGCGCCTCGCAACAGCAACAACCACACAGGTGAAAAGTATATAAATGTCAGGGCTGGTAGGTCACTGACACCACCCTAGCTAGAAAGAAACGCATGCCCTCCCTGAGGTCCTCTCCCGTTTTTGGTTCACAACCGGGGTGCGAGGCTCGCGAATTCACGTTACACAAAGCTGTGCCACACAGGCTGTGCTTTGATCATCACCACAAGACTTTGCTTTTCAACAGAAGCCTCGATCAATTGCCACTTAGGCATGCCACACAGGCAATTCACTCCATGCGTTTGATATCCATCAATATATAACCCCTGAGCTCGTACGTCTCAGAGAAGGGCGTTAAGCATGAGAATAAATTCTCCGCCGCCAAACAGATATATATTTAATAGAGATCAATCACACGGACTAAAATCCAATGTCAGACACACAGTCCATTTACAAGTCCGTTCTGGGTCTGAACGAAACCGGAGGCACCTAGTACCCCGCATATCCATCGATCTCCAAGTACGTCTGGACGATCACTAACTGTTTCCATCTTCTTGGGTGTACAGCCCAATCAAGATCATCAGTAATCACCCAAACGACGTGAAGACTTCTGGTCTTCGACCACCGTCTTCATCTTCGACACCACGTCGAATCAGTTATTCAGAATGGGATAAACCCGGTCTTTCTGAATAACTCGCGTATATATTATAAAAGTGTTACACAAACACAACATACGCCTCATTCCAATTCAGAATATTCTTTTATTCAAATATTCCTATACTTTGGGAAAAAGTTCCCATTAATTTTATCCAAGATAAATTCTTTAAATTTATTCTTTAATCTCCTTTGAATATCAATTCAAACTAGTCGGGATTAGCGAACCACACCGAAGTAATCATTTATTTTATTTCCCAATCCCAACCTATTCATCCCATGAAGTAAAACTGGTAATACTTCATATCTAACACCACAGTGTTATCGGTAAATTCAATTACCATTTCACGTTCAAATCTAATTAAAGATTTAACTATCGCCTGGAGTAAAACTGGTGATACTCCATTTTCGATCATTTCAATCTAATTAAAGATTCATTAAAACTCCACTTAGTTTTAATCTTTAACGGGGTTAAAGAATCAGTGCCATTCAAAACACGGTTCACGATAAACCCAAAATCACATTCCGTTAATTATCGGGTTAAAGAACAAGTGTTATTTGAAACACTGTTCACGATAAACCCAAAAATCAATCAATTCAATTCCAATTAAATATCGTTTAATTGGTACACTTCATTAAATCTAAATAAAAAGATTTAATCATTTCTCAACTGGGTTCAAGAACAGTGTTAGTGAAGACACCATTCACGACAAACCCAAATCACATTCGATATTCAATACAAGGCTCTGAATAGAAAATATATCGGCCTATATTCAATATCAAATTCTACGATTAACAAATGTCGTATTGGAAATAACGATATAAATATATATCTTTCAAATTTCCATAACACCACTTGTATAATCACGAATTCCAACATCGAAATATTCCGAAGACAATTTCGATTCAAATCCACTCCAATGCAATCATTGGAAATTCTGGTTATTTTCAAAACCCTTTTCAAATTCAATTTATTTATTTAAAAATAAATAGAATTATAATTCTAGTTCAAAACTAGTTCATTTCGATAAAAATCTATTTTTATCCTTTCAACTATGGAGTTTTTCATCCCAAATCTTCACAAATCATTTCTTATGATTTTACACAAATTATTACTATTTTTAATAATTTTATCAAGGCCCGTACAGTCGATTTCCATCAATGGCCATCGAACTGCACTTACAGCGACCTTTTTCAAATTTGATTTGGACGTAACTCCAAATCCAACCATTAGATTTCAAATTTCTAATATTCGTTAGAAAGCTCTTTTCGATACGAACCCAACGGTTCCGGTTTTAGGAGAATCCGACGGTCGGATCTCCCGTAATGCCCGTTTGAAATAAATGGTCGAAATTCGCGAACTGCCGCGGCGCGGCGCGTTCTATTCAGGCCATTATATTATATATATAATATATATAATATATATATCGTCGATTTCTATTTAAAACGAATTATATAAATAGTTTTAAAATTCGTTTCAAAATCTATTTTAACTTCCATTTCAATTCAAAGCAAAATTGAATTCTTCTCTATAAATTCGTTTTAAAATTCATTTCTATTCAATTCAAATTTCAATTCAATTTGAATTCGTTTCAATTTGCTTTCAATTCAATTTGAATTCGTTTTCAATTCATTTCGAAATCGTTTTCAATTCACTTTGAAATCGTTTTCAATTCACTTTGAATTCGTTTTCAATTCACTTCATTTCGAAATCGTTTTCAATTCAATTCATTTCGAAATCGTTTTCAATTCAATTCATTTCGAAATCGTTTTCAATTCAATTCATTTCGATATCGTTTTCAATTCAATTCATTTCGAAATCGTTTTCAATTCAATTCATTTCGAAATCGTTTTCAATTCAATTCATTTCAAAATCGTTTAAAATCGATATAAATATCGTTCACGTCAAAATGGCGTCAATCTAATCAACACGGCTTCATATATTCCTTTATTTTCAAATATTCTATTTCAAATATTTCTTTTTCAAATATTTGTCAATACTAAAATATTTCGTTCAACACATGACCAATCTCAACGGGTGAGTACTGTCAACACATGAACTTTTATTTTATAATATTCTTTATTTTTCAAATTGGAATGAGGCCCAATCAATCACCATATAATGTTAATTATATGGATTTTCATACATTACACACATATAATAGCATTGAAAAATAATCAACCATCAACCAAAGTGCACTACACTGTATAAGCATCAAATATAGATATCCAACGCTTAAAACAGCCTGTCAATCAACCGATCGACATATTTAATCAATCAGGATGAGTGAACTTCAAATTTCATCCCAACACCCGTGTGGGGTTTCAAACAATCAAACACAGATTTTATTTGTGCTGTTGGGCGATGTGTAAAATTTATCGACCCAATCGATGTCCTTCAAATAGGTGTACATAAACGAACCGTCTGGTTTGAAAATGAATATTTATTTGTTCACATTCACGATATTCATATTCACGTTAAAAATTATATTTTTAACGATAAAACATTTTATTCCAACATATGAATTTCTATTATTCATTTACACAATAAAATGATATTTTTATTTTCTAACATATTTTAGAAAATTTCGGCGGCATAACGGCACGATACTAGAAACGGGACGAGGCCTAGCCTTATCCCCGGTCTAGTGAAGGCCCACGCCATTCACACATCAATCAAATCAATTCGTTATGCAAACCACAAAATTTGGAGTAAGAGTCTAACCTAGCCTTACTCCTTCGCCTTATAACGGCGCACGTCTAATCCTAACCAATTTATCGATTCGATTTTTCACACCACAAACCACATTCAAACCAATATCGCAATCAATAACCAAACAGCCAAACAAACAAGTCCATGGTCTGTGGACGATTGTGTCGGGTGCTACTAAACACCGTCTGCATCCTAGTATATATATATAACTAGAAAAGAAATTGAAAGGTGAGAAATTCTCACCGATAGCTATCCTAGCTCCACGGCACTTCTTTTGCAGGAAATCTTCATCTTCATCGCATCTTCGTCATCCTCATTGCCCGTAGTCACTATATATATAAAAATCACATTTTTATATTTTGATGTCTTTAAAATAAAAATCATATTTTTATAATCACTTCATATATTTAAAAATCGAATTTTTACTCAATTATTCAATATATAAAAATCGACTTTTTATCACTATGTCAAATAGATAAAAATTATATTTTTATCACGCTATTTTCCATATAAAGATTTCGCCCTTTTTTTTAAAAATAAAGATTTCATCTTTAAAAAAAATCTCATTTTTATTTTTCTACACATATAAAGATGATATTTTTAATATTCCTATCATGTAAAAATCATATTTTTACCTCTTCTATATAGTAAAGACTATATTTTTAATACTTTAAAAATATAAAAATCATGTTTTTAATACTTTAAAAATATAAAAATCATATTTTTAATACTTTAAAAATATAAAAATCATATTTTTAATACTACTTCTACTCAATAAAAATTACGCCTTTTCTATTTTAAAGTTTAAACCTTTTTTTCTATTTCAAACTTTTAAAATAAAATCAATTTTAAAATTCCTTTTAAATCCGTTTTTAAATCTTAAAAAAAATCAGTTTTCTTCTCCTTATCAAATCAGTTTTAACATAATAAAAAAAACAGTTTTAACATAAAATAAAAAAAACAGTTTTCTTTTATGTCTTAAATAAAATAAAAATAAATAAATAAATAAAAAAACTTACAGGGGGGCGCTGTCGAGTGGTCGGGGGGGATCTGGTGGCGCAGTGGTCGTCTCAGAGGGGTGTGGGTCCTCAGGTGGGTGGCGTGGTGGGTTTTAGGGGGGGGCTCGAGATCGATTCGGGGGGGGGGGGTTTCTTGGCTACGGGCGTTCGAGTGGAGGGAGGAGGAAGGCGGGGAGGGGGGTTCGGCAGCAGGCGGAGGTGGAGAAGCGCGGGTCTTGGCCGGCGGCGGCGTCTGATGCGGAGGGCGGCGGGATGGAGATTGACATTTTTTTTTATTTCGTTTCTGAACGAAAACGAGAGGGGGGGTTATATAATTTTTATTATTATTATTTTAATTAATTTATATTTCAAAAAGTTGACTTTTACATACGACCTCGTAACGAGGCCCACCGCCTGTCGCCCATAGCGTTTTACCCCCATTCCGAATACAATGGGATATGTAACGTAAGCTGATTCGACTGTTTGAATCGGTTTCAGTTAAATTTACATTTAAATCATTATATTGAATTTTAAACGTACATTACAAATTACCGGGGTCACATACGAACTCTAAAAATTCTCGAAAAATATTTTCTAGCTTCGTATTGACGATACGGTCCTAACAAAACTAGTTTTGTCGAATTCTGAGACCGTTGGAAAAATGGCCAATTTCCAGTCGATTAAAATCAACTGAAATGGTCAAAACGCGTTTTCCTTTGCCACGCTCACATATTAATTCGGAAAATTATGAAATTTGGAATCTAGCAATAAATTGACATCACGGACCCAACAAAACTGGTTTCGTTGAAATCCGAGGTCGTTTGCAAAATGTCCATTTTTAAGGGCTTGAATTCCATAGCGACTATTCAGAATTTTCAACTGGACATATCTTTTGATTCCCGCTACGAACTTTTGATTTTTCGGATTCGTTGGAAAGATATTCACAATTAGATTCCATTATTTTTGGTTTCACTAAAATCCGGATTGTTTTGCACCCGGTACATTCAATTGAAGTTTGAAATCAAATTATCGAACTACCGCGCCATTTTCAATTCTATTTATAATTATATATAAATATTTATATTCTAACGACGACGCGCATAATATATACGTTCGAATTATATTCAATATAATTTGTCGTCGATTTTATTTAAAATAATTCATTTTAAATAATCAAAATTCGCTAAAATTGCCAAAATAAAAATTTTAAACTGGCCCAGATTTTCCGGGTTATTACAATCTCCCCCACTTAAAACTTTTCGTCCCCGAAAAGGAACAAAGTCGAAAGTGGTTTGATTATTCAACACTATGTTCGATCTGGCTTGCATTCTCCAACTTTTCAGTTTCTGAGAATTTCCAAAATTTCAAAAATTTGGCTAACACCCTAAATTTTCGAAAATTTTTGCCATAACCTCCCCTGCACCGGGAGCGTCGGGGAATTTCAAATAGCTTCCCCGGTCCTTCAGATCTCAAAAAGAAAAAGAAAAAGCCAGGCGGCTAGCCAATAGGCTCACAAAATCATCATCACCCAAACAAAACAGGAAATTATGTAGTAAACATGTACCTATTTGTCGGGCAAACAAATTTTATTCTCTGCTCTAGCCTCCTTGCTATGACCTGTTCAATGATATATATGTATATGCAAGCAAATGCGACCAATTTTCAATACAATTCAATATTTGATTCAATCAGGCTAAATGGTTCAAAATTATCAAACAAATAAACAAACAACACAATCATCAATCAATTAGTGATTATCATTTGAAATCCATAACTTTGATATATAGTCAAAAATCACATTTTTGATGCCAAATCACAACAATAAGCCCTATCTAATTTTGGTTCTCACACCAGTCAATAGGAAATATATAGATATCACACCTTCGTTACTCGAACATGAATACTAATGACGACTAGTCAGTCATCAGAATCATCTTCGGGCCACTAGAGTATGATTCTATATCTACCCAGTATATTAAAACTTTAAATATACGTTTGCAAGGCGTATATGCAAAATCTTTATATACTGGACTGTCCAAATCAATATAAATAAATAATCAAATACGAATAATTGATTTTAAATTTTCAAAACAAAATTGGCTTTCATTTTAAAAATATACTCTTCACACTCGTTCTAGGATACTACTGATCCCATCTCTAACGAGTCATTCCCATTGGATATTACTAACCCAATATCTGATGAATTCTTTCGTATGGTTCTAATGCGTCTTGTTCTCTGAGCTTGGTAAACCAAAGCTCTGATACCAACTGTGAAAACCCGCAACTTCCCCGTAAAGGAAAGCGTCGGATAGTTCGAGAACAAGCCACAACAGAACGCACACAGTAGAACGTTTCACTGTATATTACAACAATGCATCAGATTACAAGAATATACAGAGTATAAATGAATATTACACAGAAATATCAGAGATTTAAATTACATTTAAATACATAGCAGCGAAAAATAATACAATACACAACTAGAAGAGATATACAGATACAAAGCTTTTCGGATATCTTTCCAGCTGTAAACCAGGATCCTGTGAATATAAATCTGCAAAACCAAAACTACTAGCTGCCCGTGTCAAAATAAGGGCACCCAGAGTTTAGGTTAAAACAATAAACTCCAGGTCAGTCATGTGACTGGTGTGAGAACTAAAACAGTTAATCTTTATTTTTAAAGTTAGGTAAATCAAGGGACCACGCCGTATAACACGGAACGGGTTTCCTCCCAAGAATACCAGTGCATAAAACAAACAGCGCAATGCTAAATAAAGAAAAATGAAGCTGTTATAAGACCCAGGTCCCATCACACAATGCAACGCAAGCCGGAGGATAGGGTTTTTACCTTATAACAGCCAAGCATGCTTGATACGTTTAAAACACATTATTTGATACTATTATAAGTGCATAGTGTATAAAACAACTTCAAATCATAAGTATCAATCATAGGCGGCATGGGTACCATATATCATGTCGCCATACTAGTTCTACAATCAAAACCGCAAATGTCACGTATTTGGAAGTTTGGTTTCCGTCTGCGAACCGAGGCCAGGGATCGTCCTCTACCGATTCGAGACTGTCTAGCCCGAGCCTCAGGAACAGCCGCAACTGCCCCATGGAGCGACAGGGCCGGTACAACTATGTGGATTATTATGCCTGAACACTACGTTTCCCCGCCCTTTGGGGCGTAAATGAGCCAACGAATGACTCCATCGGACCCGGATCGTCCGATCAAACCGAGGCGCCTCGCAACAACAACAACCACACAGGTGAAAAGTATATAAATGTCAGGGCTGGTAGGTCACTGACACCACCCTAGCTAGAAAGAAACGCATGCCCTCCCTGAGGTCCTCTCCCGTTTTTGGTTCACAACCGGGGTGCGAGGCTCGCGAATTCACGTTACACAAAGCTGTGCCACACAGGCTGTGCTTTGATCATCACCATAAGACTTTGCTTTTCAACAGAAGCCTCGATCAATTGCCACTTAGGCATGCCACACAGGCAATTCACTCCATGCGTTTGATATCCATCAATATATAACCCCTGAGCTCGTACGTCTCAGAGAAGGGCGTTAAGCAAGAGAATAAATTCTCCGCCGCCAAACAGATATATATTTAATAGAGATCAATCACACGGACTAAAATCCAATGTCAGACACACAGTCCATTTACAAGTCCGTTCTGGGTCTGAACGAAACCGGAGGCACCTAGTACCCCGCATATCCATCGATCTCCAAGTACGTCTGGACGATCACTAACTGTTTCCATCTTCTTGGGTGTACAGCCCAATCAAGATCATCAGTAATCACCCAAACGACGTGAAGACTTCTGGTCTTCGACCACCGTCTTCATCTTCGACACCACGTCGAATTAGTTATTAAGAATGGGATAAACCCGGTCTTTCTGAATAACTCGCGTATATATTATAAAAGTGTTACACAAACACAACATACACCTCATTCCAATTCAGAATATTCTTTTATTCAAATATTCCTATACTTTGGGAAAAAGTTCCCATTAATTTTATCCAAGATAAATTCTTTAAATTTATTCTTTAATCTCCTTTGAATATCAATTCAAACTAGTCGGGATTAGCGAACCACACCGAAGTAATCATTTATTTTATTTCCCAATCCCAACCTATTCATCCCATGAAGTAAAACTGGTAATACTTCATATCTAACACCACAGTGTTATCGGTAAATTCAATTACCATTTCACGTTCAAATCTAATTAAAGATTTAACTATCGCCTGGAGCAAAACTGGTGATACTCCATTTTCGATCATTTCAATCTAATTAAAGATTCATTAAAACTCCACTTAGTTTTAATCTTTAACGGGGTTAAAGAATCAGTGCCATTCAAAACACGGTTCACGATAAACCCAAAATCACATTCCGTTAATTATCGGGTTAAAGAACAAGTGTTATTTAAAACACTGTTCACGATAAACCCAAAAATCAATATCAATTAAATTCCAATTAAATATCGTTTAATTGGTACACTTCATTAAATCTAAATAAAAAGATTTAATCATTTCTCAACTGGGTTCAAGAACAGTGTTAGTGAAGACACCATTCACGACAAACCCAAATCACATTCGATATTCAATACAAGGCTCTGAATAGAAAATATATCGGCCTATATTCAATATCAAATTCTACGATTAACAAATGTCGTATTGGAAATAACGATATAAATATATATCTTTCAAATTTCCATAACACCACTTGTATAATCACGAATTCCAACATCGAAATATTCCGAAGACAATTTCGATTCAAATCCACTCCAATGCAATCATTGGAAATTCTGGTTATTTTCAAAACCCTTTTCAAATTCAATTTATTTATTTAAAAATAAATAGAATTATAATTCTAGTTCAAAACTAGTTCATTTCGATAAAAATCTATTTTTATCCTTTCAACTATGGAGTTTTTCATCCCAAATCTTCACAAATCATTTCTTATGATTTTACACAAATTATTACTATTTTTAATAATTTTATCAAGGCCCGTACAGTCGATTTCCATCAATGGCCATCGAACTGCACTTACAGCGACCTTTTTCAAATTTGATTTGGACGTAACTCCAAATACAACCGTTAGATTTCAAATTTCTAATACTCGTTAGAAAGCTCTTTTCGATACGAACCCAACGGTTCCGGTTTTAGGAGAATCCGACGGTCGGATCTCCCGTAATGCCCGTTTGAAATAAATGGTCGAAATTCGCGAACTGCCGCGGCGCGGCGCGTTCTATTCAGGCCATTATATTATATATATAATATATATAATATATATATCGTCGATTTCTATTTAAAACGAATTATATAAATAGTTTTAAAATTCGTTTCAAAATCTATTTCAACTTCCATTTCAATTCAAAGCAAAATTGAATTCTTCTCTATAAATTCATTTTAAAATTCATTTCTATTCAATTCAAATTTCAATTCAATTTGAATTCGTTTCAATTTGCTTTCAATTCAATTTGAATTCGTTTTCAATTCATTTCGAAATCGTTTTCAATTCACTTTGAAATCGTTTTCAATTCACTTTGAATTCGTTTTCAATTCACTTCATTTCGAAATCGTTTTCAATTCAATTCATTTCGAAATCGTTTTCAATTCAATTCATTTCGAAATCGTTTTCAATTCAATTCATTTCGAAATCGTTTTCAATTCAATTCATTTCGAAATCGTTTAAAATCGATATAAATATCGTTCACGTCAAAATGGCGTCAATCTAATCAACACGGCTTCATATATTCCTTTATTTTCAAATATTCTATTTCAAATATTTCTTTTTCAAATATTTGTCAATACTAAAATATTTCGTTCAACACATGACCAATCTCAACGGGTGAGTACTGTCAACACATGAACTTTTATTTTATAATATTCTTTATTTTTCAAATTGGAATGAGGCCCAATCAATCACCATATAATGTTAATTATATGGATTTTCATACATTACACACATATAATAGCATTGAAAAATAATCAACCATCAACCAAAGTGCACTACACTGTATAAGCATCAAATATAGATATCCAACGCTTAAAACAGCCTGTCAATCAACCGATCGACATATTTAATCAATCAGGATGAGTGAACTTCAAATTTCATCCCAACACCCGTGTGGGGTTTCAAACAATCAAACACAGATTTTATTTGTGCTGTTGGGCGATGTGTAAAATTTATCGACCCAATCGATGTCCTTCAAATAGGTGTACATAAACGAACCGTCTGGTTTGAAAATGAATATTTATTTGTTCACATTCACGATATTCATATTCACGTTAAAAATTATATTTTTAACGATAAAACATTTTATTCCAACATATGAATTTCTATTATTCATTTACACAATAAAATGATATTTTTATTTTCTAACATATTTTAGAAAATTTCGGCGGCATAACGGCACGATACTAGAAACGGGACGAGGCCTAGCCTTATCCCCGGTCTAGTGAAGGCCCACGCCATTCACACATCAATCAAATCAATTCGTTATGCAAACCACAAAATTTGGAGTAAGAGTCTAACCTAGCCTTACTCCTTCGCCTTATAACGGCGCACGTCTAATCCTAACCAATTTATCGATTCGATTTTTCACACTACAAACCACATTCAAACCAATATCGCAATCAATAACCAAACAGCCAAACAAACAAGTCCATGGTCTGTGGACGATTGTGTCGGGTGCTACTAAACACCGTCTGCATCCTAGTATATATATATAACTAGAAAAGAAATTGAAAGGTGAGAAATTCTCACCGATAGCTATCCTAGCTCCACGGCACTTCTTTTGCAGGAAATCTTCATCGTCATCGCATCTTCGTCATCCTCATTGCCCATAGTCACTATATATATAAAAATCACATTTTAATATTTTGATGTCTTTAAAATAAAAATCATATTTTTATAATCACTTCATATATTTAAAAATCGAATTTTTACTCAATTATTCAATATATAAAAATCGACTTTTTATCACTATGTCAAATAGATAAAAATTATATTTTTATCACGCTATTTTCCATATAAAGATTTCGCCCTTTTTTTTAAAAATAAAGATTTCATCTTTAAAAAAAATCTCATTTTTATTTTTCTACACATATAAAGATGATATTTTTAATATTCCTATCATGTAAAAATCATATTTTTACCTCTTCTATATAGTAAAGACTATATTTTTAATACTTTAAAAATATAAAAATCATGTTTTTAATACTTTAAAAATATAAAAATCATATTTTTAATACTTTAAAAATATAAAAATCATATTTTTAATACTACTTCTACTCAATAAAAATTACGCCTTTTCTATTTTAAAGTTTAAACCTTTTTTCTATTTCAAACTTTTAAAATAAAATCAATTTTAAAATTCCTTTTAAATCCGTTTTTAAATCTTAAAAAAAATCAGTTTTCTTCTCCTTATCAAATCAGTTTTAACATAATAAAAAAAACAGTTTTAACATAAAATAAAAAAAACAGTTTTCTTTTATGTCTTAAATAAAATAAAAATAAAATAAATAAATAAAAAACTTACAGGGGGGCGCTGTCGAGTGGTCGGGGGGGGATCTGGTGGCGCAGTGGTCGTCTCAGAGGGGTGTGGGTCCTCAGGTGGGTGGCGCGGTGGGTTTTAGGGGGGGGGCTCGAGATCGATTCGGGGGGGGGGGGGGTTTCTTGGCTACGGGCGTTCGAGTGGAGGGAGGAGGAAGGCGGGGAGGGGGGTTCGGCAGCAGGCGGAGGTGGAGAAGCGCGGGTCTTGGCCGGCGGCGGCGTCTGATGCGGAGGGCGGCGGGATGGAGATCGACATTTTTTATTTTTTTTTCGTTTCTGAACGAAAACGAGAGGGGGGGTTATATAATTTTTTTTTTTATTATTTTAATTAATTTATATTTCAAAAAGTTGACTTTTACATACGACCTCGTAACGAGGCCCACCGCCTGTCGCCCATAGCGTTTTACCCCCATTCCGAACACAATGGGATATGTAACGTAAGCTGATTCGACAGTTTGAATCAGTTTCAGTTAAATTTACATTTAAATCATTATATTGAATTTTAAACGTACATTACAAATTACCGGGGTCACATACGAACTCTAAAAATTCTCGAAAAATATTTTCTAGCTTCGTATTGACGATACGGTCCTAACAAAACTAGTTTTGTCGAATTCTGAGACCGTTGGAAAAATGGCCAATTTCCAGTCGATTAAAATCAACTGAAATGGTCAAAACGCGTTTTCCTTTGCCACGCTCACATATTAATTCGGAAAATTATGAAATTTGGAATCTAGCAATAAATTGACATCACGGACCCAACAAAACTGGTTTCGTCGAAATCCGAGGTCGTTTGCAAAATGTCCATTTTTAAGGGCCTGAATTCCATAAAAACTATTCAGAATTTTCAACTGGACATATCTTTTGATTCCCGCTACGAACTTTTGATTTTTCGGATTCGTTGGAAAGATATTCACAATTAGATTCCATTATTTTTGGTTTCACTAAAATCCGGATTGTTTTGCACCCGGTACATTCAATTGAAGTTTGAAATCAAATTATCGAACTATCGCGCCATTTTCAATTCTATTTATAATTATATATAAATATTTATATTCTAACGACGACGCGCATAATATATACGTTCGAATTATATTCAATATAATTTTTCGTCGATTTTATTTAAAATAATTCATTTTAAATAATCAAAATTCGCTAAAATTGCCAAAATAAAAATTTTAAACTGGCCCAGATTTTCCGGGTTATTACAATCTTTTATCACTTATTTTGGATATTTGGACATCACCTTATGTATGCTTTATTTGATGATGATGTAGTAGACTTATTATCTACCTGTTAGAACCTTTTATGTACTAAGTAGTATCCCGTATCTATGTAAATCTGATGATGATGATGACATTTATGATTCCTCTATTATCATGATGTATATTATTCTATGATTTCATGTGTTATGTTATTATCTGTAATCTGCTGATGTGATTAATGTGTTATATTCCAATGATTATCCTTGCCACCATGGTATGGGAGTTTGGGTTGTCAAATAAATGGAAGTTGATTTTGGGTTTTTTGTGAATGGTGTTTTTAAATGGTAGTTGTTCTTTAACCCAATTAAAAACAAGATTACCTTCCATAAATTAAATAATCACTGAGTTATGATTTTTGAGTTGAAAAGATATTATAAAATCTTTTGAAATGATTTCCACGGAATGGATTAAAACAATAAGTTTAAAAAAGATCTTCTTTGATAAAATTAATGGGAACCCTTCCTAGAGTAATGAACACTTGAATAAAAGAATGTTTTAGATTGGAGTGAGATTTTTTTGAGGAAGAGATTAGAGTGAGATTTGTGCTATCTTTGTGTATTTATCACATGATAATAAACATGTGCCAGCTATTTGGAAAGACCAGGTTTAACCCATTTTGAATATCCGTTACGAAGATTAAAAGTCAAAGATGTGAAGACGGTAGTTGAAGAACGGTGATCTTCACATCGTTTGGGATATGGATGATGTCTTGATTAGACCATACACCCAAGATAAGATAATAAGTGGTGGTTATCCAGGCATACTTGGAAATTGGCTGGATATACGAGGACCTCTCTCTTGTATTGAACATATGGGACGAGGAATAAGGTAAATGCAGTATTGTCCAGTCCTCGAACGAACTTCCAAATGGATTGTATGTCTAACATTGTAATATATGTTGTATTCAGTGAGCTCTGCTAAATATATATCTGTTTGGTGGCGGAGAATTTATTCTGAAACGACCAAACTTCCCCGGTGAGGAAAGCGCGGATTGAGTTGAGGACAAGACAAATCAGAACACAAACAGAAGAACATTTCATTGTTAACTGCAATAATTCCATCAGAATACAAGAATATACAGAGTATAAATAAATATTACACATTCGATAAATATCAGAGATTACAATACATTACTGCAGCGGAAAATAATACAATACACAACTAGAAGTAATACACGGATACAGAGCTTTCCGAGTATCGTTCCAGCTGTAAATCAGGATCCTGTGAATATAAATCTGCAAAACCAAAATTACTAGCTGCCCGTGTCGAAAATAGGGGCACCCAGAGTTTAGGTTAAAACAATAAACTCCAGGTTAGTTATGAGACTGTTGTGAGAACTAAAACAGTTATAAATCTTAATTTTAAAGTTAGGTAAATCAAGGGACCACGCCGCTAACGCGGAACGGGTTTCCTCCCAAGAATACCAGTGCATAAAACAAACAGCGCAATGCTAAATAAAGAAAAATGAAGCTATTATAAGACCCAGGTCCCATCACACAATGCAACGCAAGCCGGAGGATAGGGTTTTTACCTTATAATAGCCAAAGAATGCTTAATACGCAAAATTTCATGTTTTAATTCTTAATCAGACTCCAACCGCAAATTAGTAAGAGAACGATTCCCTAAGTATTAACCCCGAAGGCCGAAACCAACATCAGACTAATACCCAGGAAACCACCCATCTTAGCTCGTTTCCAGTTAGTTTCTAATTTTATATACAATCATAAATATCAATCATAGGCGGCATGAATGTCCCATACCACTATGTCGCCATATATAGGTATACAATCAAAACCGCAAAATGTCGTATTGGAAGTTGGGTTATCATTTATGGTATGAACCGAGGCTAGGGATCGTCCTCACCGATTCGAGATAATCTAGCCCATGTCTTAGGATCAGAGCTCGAGTGACCCTTGGATCGTCAGGGCCAGTCCACACGGAGTGGATTAAAATGTCTGAACATGCGTTTCCCCGCCCTTTGGGGCGTAAATGAGCCAACGAATGACTCCGTCGACTTCACATAGTCACCGATATATCTGAGGCGCCTCGCAAACCAACAACCACATAAGTCAAACTCGTTAGGGCGTGTAAAACCACTGACGCCACTTCTAACTAGAAGGAAACGCATGCCCTCCCTGAGGTCCTCTTCCGTTTCTGGTTCATACCGGGTGTGAAACTCGCGAAGTAAACGTTACACAAAGCTATGCCACAAAGGCCTTGCTTTGATCATCAACCACAAGACTTTGCTTTTCAACAGAAGCCTTGATCGTTTGCCACTTAGGCATGCCACACAGGCAATTCACTCTATGCATTTGATATCCATCAGTATATAACCCCAGAGCTCGTACGTCTCAGAGAAGGGCGTTAAGCAAGAGAATAAATTCTCCGCCGCCAAACAGATATATATTTAATACAAATCAATCACACAGAATAAAATCCAATGTCAGACACACAGACCATTTACAAGTTCGTTCTGGGTCTGAATGAAACCGGAGACACCTAGTACCCCGCATATCCATCGATCTCCAAGTACGTCTGGACGATCACCAACTGATTCTCTCCTCTTGGGTATACGGTCCAATCAAGATCATCAGTAATTATCCAAACGACGTGAAGACCTCCGGTCTTCAACCATCGTCTTCATCTTCGACTAATCATCGAATCAGTTATTCGGAATGGGATAAACCCGGTCTTTCCAAATAACTCGCGTATATAATAAATAAGTGTTACACAAACACAACATACACCTCGTTCCAATTCATCAGTCACTAACCGTAAAATAATCAAGAGAATAATTCCCCAAATATTAACCCCGAAGGTCGAAACCAACATCAGATCAATATCCAGAAAACCATTCTGCTTAACTAACCGACAGTTAGTTTCTAAATTTCACATTCTTAGGGACAGGTTCCCATTAATTTTATCAAAGATAAATCCTTTAAATTTATTCTTTAATCTACTTTTGAATATCAATTCAAACCAGTCGGGATTAACAAACCTTACCGAAGTAATCAATTGTTAAATTTCTCAACCCCAACCTATTCATCCCATGAAGTAAAACTGGTAATACTTCATATCTAACACCACGGTGTTATCGGTAAATTCAATTACCATTTCCCGTTCAAATCTAATTAAAGATTTAACTATTGCCTGGAGCAAAACTGGTGATACTCCATTCTCGATCTTTTCAATCTAATTAAAGATTCATTAAAACTCCACTTAGTTTTAATCCTTAACTGGGTTAAAGAATCAGTGTCATTTAAAACATGGTTCACGATAAACCCAAAATCACATTCCATTTCAATCTGTCCCTAACCGTAAATTAGCAAGTGAGCAATTCCCTAAGTATTAACCCCGAAGGCCGAAACCAACATCAGATCAATACCCCAGAAACCATTCAACTTAACTAACCTCCAGTTAGTTTCTGATTTTCTTAACTCCTTTTTGGGTCTAAGAACAGTATTATTGAAGATACCGTTCACGACAACCCAAAATCACATTTCATTAATTATCGGGTTAAAGAACAAGTGTTATTCAAAACACTGTTCACGATAAACCCAAAAATCAATACCAATTCAATTCCAATTAAATATTATTTAATTGGTACACTTCATTTAAATCTAAATAAAAAGATTTAATATTTTTCTCAACTGGGCTTAAGAACAGTGTTAATGAAGACACCACTCACGAAAAACCCAAATCACATTTGATATTAAATACAAGGCTCTGAATAGAAAATATATCGGCTTATATTCAATATCAAATTCTATGACCAACAAATATCGTATTGGAAATAACGATATATATATATATATCTTTCAAATTTCCGTAACAACATCTGTATAATCACGAAATCCAACATCGAAATATTCCGAAGACAATTTCGATTCAAATCTATTCCAATGCAATTATTGGAAATTCTGGTTATTTTCAAAACCATTTCAAATCCAATTTATTTATTTTAAAAATAAATAAATTATTATTCTAGTTCAAAACTAGTTCATTTCGATAAAAATCTATTTTTATCTTTTCGGATATGGGGTTTTTTCATCCCAATTCTTCACAAATCATTTCTTATGATTCTACACAAATTATTGATATTTTTAATAATTTTATCAAGGCCCGTACAATCGATTTCCATCAACGGCCATCGAACTGCACTTACAGCGACCTTTTTCAAATTTGATTTGGAAACAATTCCAAATCCAACCGTTAGATTTCTAATTTCTAATATTCGTTAGAAAGCTCTTTTCGATACAAACCCAACGGTTCCAGTTTTAGGAGAATCCGACGGTCGGATCTCCCGCAACGTCCATTCGAAGTCAATGGTCGAAATTCGCGAACTACCGCAGCGCGGCGCGTTCTATTCAGGCCATTATATATATAATACATATATTATATATATTTCGTCGATTTCCTTTTAAAACGTATTTTATAAATTGTTTTAAATTCATTTTCAAAATGATTTCAACTTCATTTTCAAATTCAAATCAAAATTAAATTTTTCCTTATAAATTCGTTTTAAATTCATTTCAAATTGATTTCAATTCAAATCGATTTTTAATTCAATTTCAATTCGAATTCAATTCTATTCAATTCAAATTCATTTCTATTCAATTTCAATTCGCTTTCAATTCAATTTCAATTCGAATTCAATTCTATTCAATTTCAAATCGATTTCAATTCGAATTCAATTCTATTCAATATAATTCGAATTTCGATTATTTTCAATATATTTCAAATTTCGAAATCACTTTCAATATATATTGAAAGTTGGATAAAATCGATATAAATATCGTTCACGTCAAAATGGCGTCAATCTAAACAACACGGCTTCATATATTTCTATTTTCAAATATTCTATTTCAAATATTCTATTTCAAATATTTTATTTCAAATATTTCTATTTCAAATATTTCTATTTCAAATATTCTATTTCAAATATTTCTATTTCAAATATTTTATTTCAAATATTCTATTTCAAATATTTCTATTTCAAATATTCTATTTCAAATATTCCTATTTTAAATATTTTATTTCAAATATTTCTATTTCAAATATTTCTATTTCAAATATTCTATTTCAAATATTTTATTTCAAATATTCTATTTCAAATATTTCTATTTCAAATATTCTATTTCAAATATTTCTATTTCAAATATTCTATTTCAAATATTTTATTTCAAATATTTCTATTTCAAATATTCTATTTCAAATATTCCTATTTCAAATATTTTATTTCAAATATTTTATTTCAAATATTTCTATTTCAAATATTCTATTTCAAATATTTTATTTCAAATATTTCTATTTCAAATATTCTATTTCAAATATTTTATTTCAAATATTCTATTTCAAATATTCTATTTCAAATATTTTATTTCAAATATTTCTATTTCAAATATTTTATTTCAAATATTCTATTTCAAATATTCTATTTCAAAACTGGAATGAGGCCCAATCAATTACCATAGATTTTGTTTCTATCGATTTCCATACAACGCATGTATATATCAACAACGAAAAATAATCAACCATCATCCAAAGTGCATTCTACACTGTATAAGCATCAAATATAAATATTTAACGCTCATAACAGTCTGTCAATCAATCGATCGACATACAACTAATTATTGGGATTAGTGTATGTCATATATCATCCCAATACCCGTGTGGGGTTTCAAACAATCAACCACAGATTTTATTTGTGCAGTTGGGCGATGTGTAAAATTTATCGTCCCAATCAATATTAACCAAATCAGTGTATATAAACAAATCTCCGATTTGTTTATAAATATTTATTTTATATACACGTTAAAAATTCTATTTTCAACTATAAAATATTTTTAACTATATAAATATTTTATTTCATTTCACATCACATCACACAATCAACTACACATCAAAATCAAACAACCAAGCATACAAGCCGTCCATGGTCTGTGGACGACGGGTGTCAGGTGCTACTAAACACCGTCTGCATCCTAGTATATATTTTAACTAGAAGATTAAATTAAAAGTGATAAGTTCTCACCGATAAGCTAAACCAAACGTCTCGACTCTTTATATGTAGAAAATCTCCGTCGTTTCTTCTTTCGTCATTTTCGTCACCCGTATTCACTACATATATAAAAATCGAATTTTTTACTTTGCTATTCAATATATAAAAATCGAATTTTTACTTTGCTATTCAATATATAAAAATCGAAAATTTTACTTTGCTATTCAATATATAAAAATCGAATTTTTCCTTTGCTATTCATTATATAAAAATCGAATTTTTTATCGCTACTATAATATAAAAATCATATTTAAAACAAATCTGGGTTTTTTTATTTCCAAAACCATACGCAAATTTCATTTTAAAAGTAATTCTAATTTATTATTTAGAAACATCATTACCTTTATTTCTAAAAATCAAAGCTATTTTTATTTTTCTAAACAAAGTATATTCTTATCTTTCTAAAACAAAGATATTTTTATATTTTAAAATCATAGATGTTTATATTTTGAAAAACAAGTGCAAATTTTATTTTACAAGAAAAATGCTATTTTATTTTACAAAAAGAATGCTAATTTTATATTTTAAAATCAAGAATATTTTCTATTCTAAAACGATGTATGTTTTCTACTTTAAAACAATGTTATTTCATATACAAAGCTATTTATAACGTTCATAATAACGAAAAGAAGAAAAACGTTACCCTTGCTAATCCTCTCCACTAATCACCGTTAACCCTCGCCTCTTCTTCTTCATTGCCTGCTGTAACGTTGGAACCCATCCTCCACTAATTACATCCGCCTGCTCCCATGCCTGACACCACCGGAGCATCATCGACGGTCAACAGAAGAAGCGGCCCACCACCTAGAACCCTCGCCTGAAACAGTTCGCCCCAACGTCCCTCTGTTCATCGCTAGAAGATCCAAACCCATCGCCGCCTTCGTGAATAACTGTGGCCACCAGTGTCTTCGAAACATCATCAGCGCCGGTCGGCTAGAAGGCCTCTTCGAGCTAAACACCTTTCCCGTTGAAAGTTTGAGGACTTATCAATGAACTGGGATTTAATTTCAGAAGAATTCCTCCCTTGATTTCAAAGGATACGGCGACGGGTTTGATTGGTTTAGTGTTATAACGATTGGCCCAATCTCTCTATATATATATATATATATATATATATATATATATATTATTTTATTCTATTTTTCTCTTTATTGAAGTTTACACATTCGAACACCAATCAAAACCCAACGACTGTCGCCCCTAGCTAATTACCCCCATTCCGAACATAATGGAATATGTTTCGTAAGCCAATTCGACCGTTTGAATCAGTTTTTATCAAAATTAAAGTATAAATCAATATATATTGAATTTGAATGCACATTTCAATTTACCGGGGCCACATACGAACCCTAAAAATTCCCGAGAAATAATTTCTAGCTTCGCATTGATGATACGGTCCTAATAAAAACTAGTTTCGTCAAATTCTGAGACCGTTTGAAAAATGGCCATTTTCCAGTCGATTAAAATCAACTGAAACTAGTCAACCGCGTTTTACTTTGCCACGCTCACATATTGATTCGAAAAATTATGAAAATTGGAATCTAGCAATAATTTGACATCACGGATCCAACAAAAGTGGTTTCGTCGAAATCCGAGGTCGTTTGCAAAATGACTATTTTTAAGGGCCAGAATTCCATAGCGACTATTCTGAATTTTCAACTGGACGTAACTTTTGATTCCCGCTATGAAATTTTGATTTTTGGGATTCGTTGGAAAGATACTCTCAAATAGATTCCATTATTTTTGGTTTCGCCAAAATCCGGTTTATTTTGCACCCGGTATGTTCAATTGAATTTCGAAATCGAATTATCGAACTACCGCGCCATTTTCAATTCCTTTTATATTTAAAATAAATATTTGTATTCTAACGACGACGTATATAAATATATACATTCGAATTCTATTCAAAATAAATTTCTCGTCGATATTATTTAAAATAATTCATTTTAAATATTCAAAATTGCCAAAATAAAAATTTTAAATTGGCTCGGATTTCCGGGTCGTTACAATCTCCCCCACTTAAAACTTTTCGTCTCCGAAAAGGAACGAAGCCGAAATTTGTTTAACTAATCAACTCAACTTCCGGTATTTTCACTACGGCTTAAGTTCTTCAATTTTTCAGTTTCTAAGAACTTTTCAAATTTTTCAAAAATTTGGCTAACACCCTAAATTTTCGAAATTTTTTGCCATAACCTCCCCTGCACCGGGGACTTCGGGATATTTCATATAGCCTCCCATGGCCTTCTTCAATCCAAAAGAAAAAGCCAATCGGCTCACAAAATCATCATCACCCAAACAAAACAGTAAATTATGGTAAACATATACCTATTTGTCGGGCAAACAATTTTATTCTTCTGCTCTAGCCTCTTTGCTATGACCTGTTCAATGTAAGTACATGTATATGCATGCAAATTCGAACAATTTTCAATACAACTCACTTTTTGATACAATTTGGCTAAAGGTTCAATACTTTAAATAAATCAAACCATAATCAAACAACACAACCAACAATCAATTAGTTGATTAGCTTTTGAAATTCATAATTTTGATATATAGTCAAAAATCACATTTTTGATGCCAAATCACAATAATAGGCCCTATCTAATTTTGGTTCTCACACCAA
The DNA here is from genome assembly GCA_030737875.1 of Allium sativum. Taxonomy (NCBI): domain Eukaryota; kingdom Viridiplantae; phylum Streptophyta; class Magnoliopsida; order Asparagales; family Amaryllidaceae; genus Allium; species Allium sativum. Next base: position 1,038,746,098 of record CM060913.1, on the reverse strand, counting down.
TCTAATGGAAATATATAGAAATCTCAATTTTGTCACTCGAACATAAATTCTGATGATGTTTCGAACCACCATCAGAACATCCACGGGCGACTAGAGTGTGACTCTATATCTATCGAATATATTCGAGGCGTCAATACACGTGGATCAGACGTATACTAAATTCTCTATATACTTGATCGTCCAAATCAATACAAATAACTATTCAAATACGAATAATTGAATTAAATTTTGAAAACAAAAATTGTTTTCACTTTAAAAATATACTCTTCACACTCGTTCTAGGATACTACTGATCCCATCTCTAATGAGTCATTCCCGTTTGATATTACTAATCCAATTTCTGATGAATTCTTTCGTATGGTTCTAATATGTCTTGTTCTCTAAGCTTTGTAAACCAAAGCTCTGATACCAGCTGAAACGACCTGAACTTCCCCGGTGAGGAAAGCGCGGATTGAGTTGAGGACAAGACAAATCATAACATAAACAGAAGAACATTTCATTGTTAATTACAACAATTCCATCAGAATACAAGAATATACAGAGTATAAATAAATATTACACATTCGATAAATATCAGAGATTACAATACATTACTGCAGCGGAAAATAATATAATACACAACTAGAAGTAATACACGGATACAGAGCTTTCCGAGTATGTTCCAGCTGTAAATCAGGATCCTGTGAATATAAATCTGCAAAACCAAAACTACTAGCTGCCCTAGGGGCACCCAGAGTTTAGGTTAAAACAATAAACTCCAGGTCAGTCATGGGACTGGTATGAGAAATAAACAGTTATAAATCTTCATTTTAAAGTTAGGTAAATCAAGGGACCACGCCGCTAACGCGGAACGGGTTTCCTCCCAAGAATACCAGTGCATAAAACAAACAGTGCAATGCTAAATAAAGAAAAATGAAGCTATTATAAGACCCAGGTCCCATCACACAATGCAATGCAAGCCGGAGGATAGGGTTTTTACCTTATAATAGCCAAAGTGTGACGACCGAGAATTTCGCTCGATCCGAATCAGTCGTTAAACCGATCTAGACCGTTCGAAACCCCTGATCGTTTTGAGAACAGGACAAATCAGAACACAGACGGAAGAACATTTCATTGCTATTACAACAATTCCATCAGGTACAAGAATATACAGAGTATAATTGAATAAATTACATTCGATAAATATCAGAGATTACTATAAATTACATAGCAGCGGAAAATAATACAAAGCACAACTGAAGGTGATATACGAATACAGAGCTTTCCGGATATCATTGCAACTGTAAACCAGGATCCTGTGAATATAAATCTGCAAAACCAAAACTACTAGCTGCCCGTGTCGAAAATAAGGGCACCCAAAGTTTAGGTTAAAACAATAAACTCCAGGTCAGTCATGTGACTGGTGTGAGAACTAAAACAGTTATTCAAACTTTACTTTAAAAGAGAGTAATTCAAGGGACCTCGCCGTATGACACGGAACGGGTTTCCTCCCAAGAATACCAGTGCATAGAATAAACAGCGCAATGCTTTTTCGAAAAATGAAGCTATTATAAGGCCCAGGTCCCATCACACAATGCAACGTAAGCCGGAGGATAGGGTTTTCCCTTATAATAGCCAAACATGCTTGGTACGTTTAAAACAAATCATTTGATACTATTGTAAGTGTATAGTGTCAAAACATTTTCAATCATAAATATCAATCCTAGGCGGCATGGGTACCATCTATCATGTCGCCATACTAGGCTCTACAAATAAAACCGCAATACACGTATTGGAAATTGAATTTCCGTCATGAGTCGAGGCAAGGGGCAAGCTCCTCTCCGCTTCGAGACACTCTAGCTAATGCTCAGGACTACGCACTCTGGGCAGCCACTTGGATCGGTTGGGCCGGTCCTCTCTTACGTTTGAGGATTAGTTATGCCTGAACACACGTTTCCCGGTCCTTACAGACCTATAATCGAGGCGCCTAATTCCAACAACCACAAAGGTGAAAAGTATATAAATGTCAGGGCTGGTAAGTCACTGACACCACCAAATCTAGAAAGAAACGTCGTGTTCTCCCAACGGTCCGTATCCCGTTTTTAACTCATACCGAGGTGTGAGGCTCGCGAATCCATGCTATACACAAAGTTATGCCACGTAGGCCGTTCTTTGATCATCAACCACAAGACTTTACTTTTCAACAGAAGCCTTGATCCATGCAACTTAGCGTGCCACACAGCCAATTCATGCCATGCGATTGATATCTATCGATATATAACCTCTAAGCTCGTACGTCTCAGAGAAGGGCGTTAAGCAAGAGAATAAATTCTCCGCCGCCAAACAGATATATATTTAACAGAAATCAATCAACACAGAATAAAATCCAATGTCAGACACACAATCCATTTACAAGTTCATTCTGGGTTTGAACGAAACCGGAGGCACTTTCCTCGCATCTCCATCGATCTCCAAGTACGTCTGGACGACCACCGACTATTTCCATCCTCTTGGGTGTACAGCCCAATCAGGATCATCAGTAATTATCCAAACGATGTGAAGACTTCCGGTCTTCGACCACCGTCTTCATCTTCGACTTTTCGTCGAATCAGTTGTTCAGAATGGGTATAAACCCGGCCTTTGCGAACAACCCGCGTATATTAAAACAAATGTTACACAAACACAACATACGCCTCATTCCAATTCATTAGTCACTAACCGTAAATCAGTAAGAGAGCAATTCCCCAAATATTAACCCCGAAGGCCGAAATCAACATCAGATTAATACCCAGAAAACCATTCTTCTTAACTAACCTACAGCTAGTTTCTAAATTTCACATTCTTAGGGAAAGGTTCCCATTAATTTTATCCAAGATAAATTCTTTGAATTTATTCTTTAATCTTCCTTTGGATATCATTTCAAACCAGATTATGGTTTTCCAAACTAGTCGAGATTAGCGAACCACTCCGAAGTAATTATTTATTTTATTTCCCAATCCCAACCTATTCATCCCATGAAGCAAAACTGGTAATACTCCATATCTAATACCACGGTGTTATCGGTAAAATTAATTACCATTTCACGTTCAAATCTAATTAAAGATTTAACTATCTCTTTGGAGCAAATTGGTAATACTCCATTCTCGCTCACTTTCCAAATTTGATAATTTAAATTATCAATTCACATTTCAATCTAATTGCGGATTTATTAAAACTCCTTTTACTGGGTTAAAGAACTAATGTCATTTAAAACACAGTTCACGATAAACCCAAATCACATTCTATTTATTATCGGGTTAAAGAACTAGTGTTATTTAAAACACTGTTCACGATAAACCCACAGATCAATTCTATTTAAAACCCATTTCAAATCCAATTTATTTATTTCAAAATAAATGGGTTTTAATTTCAGTTCAAAACTAGTTCATTTCGATAAAAATCCATTTTTATCTTTTCAAATATGGAGTTTTTCGTCCCAATTTTTCTCAAATCATTTCTCATGATTTTACACAAATTATTACTATTTTTAATAATTTTATCAAGGCCCGTACAGTCGATTTCCAACAACGGCCATCGAACTGCACTTACAACGACCTTTTCCAAATTTGATTTGGACGTATCTCCAAATCCAACCGTTAGATTTCAATTTTCTAATATTCGTTAGAAAGCTCTTTTCGATACAAACCCAACGGTTCCGGTTTTAGGAGAATCCGACGGTCAGATCTCCCGTAATGTCCGTTCGAAGTTAATGGTCGAAATTCCCGAACTGCCGCGGCGTGGCGCGTTCTATTCAGGCCATTATATAATATATATAATATATATGTCTTCGATTTCTATTTAAAACGAATTTTATAAATCGTTTTAAATTCATTTCAAAAACAATTTCAACTTCCATTTCAATTCAAATCAAAATTGAATTCTTCCTTATGAATTCGTTTTAAAATTCATTTCTATTCAATTCAAATTTCCATTCAATTTGAATTCATTTCAATTCGTTTTCAATTCAACTCGAATTCATTTTCAAGTTAATTCGAATTGGTTTTCAATTCAATTCGAATTCATTTTCAATTCAATTCGAATTGGTTTTCAATTCAATTCGAATTGGTTTTCAATTCAATTCGAATTGGTTTTCAATTCAATTCATTTTCTATTCAATTCAAATTCAATTCATTTTCTATTCTAATCAAATTCAATTCATTTTCTATTCAAATCAAATTCAATTCATTTTCTATTCAAATCAAATTCGAATTCATTTTCACTAACTTCGTTATTCCATTCAACAAATGAATTTATATTTCTTTCAATACATGATTCTATATTTTTGTCAACACATGACTAATCTCAACGAATGAGTACTGTCCACGTGTGACTATCTTTGTTATTTAATATATTTTATAAAAATTATGGTATCTATCATTTGATTTCAAATTAGACTCTAATCGCAAATTAGTAAGAGAACGATTCCCTGAATATTAACCCCGAAGGCCGAAACCAACATCAGATCAATATCCAGAAGACCACTCATCTTATCTATTTTCCAGTTAGTTTCTTTATTTTATAATGATAAAGATGTAGATTTTATTATTAAAATATTTTGTTCAACACATGACTAATTTCAACGGATGAGTACTGTCAACACATGAACCTTTATTTTATAATGATAAAGATGTAAATTTTATTGTTAAAATATTTCGTTCAACACATGACTAATCTCAACGGATGAGTACTGTCAACACATGAACCTTTATTTTATAATGATAAAGATGTAAATTTTATTGTTAAAATATTTCGTTCAACACATGACTAATCTCAACGGATGAGTACTGTCAACACATGAACCTTTATTTTATAATATTCTTTATCTTCTAAATTGGAATGAGACCCAATCAATTACCATATAAAGTTAATTATATGGATTCCATACAACACATGTATATAATAGCAACGATAAATAATCAACCATCATCCAAAGTGCACTACACTGTATAAGCATCAAATATAGATATCTAACGCTTATAACAGCCTATCAATCCATCGATCGACATACAACTAATTATTGGGATTAGAGTATGTCGTATATTTTCCCAATACCCGTGTGGGGTTTCAAACAGTCAAACACAGATTTTATTTGTGCAGTTGGGCGATGTGTAAAATTTATCGTCCCAATCAATGTCCTTCAAATAGGTGTACATAAACAAACCGTCCGGTTTGTAAATGAATATTTATTTATTCTCGTTCACGTTAAAAATTATATTTTCAACGATCAAATTATTTTATTCAACCTATGAATATTCTATTATCTATTTCGTATCAACATCACAAGAAATTTTCACAACACATCAATCAAACAAAAAAGCCATCCATGGTATGTGGATGACGGGTGTCGGGTGCTACTAAACACGGTCTGCATCCTAGTATATATATATAACTAGAAAAAGAAATTTTAAAAGGTGAGAAGTTCTCACCGATAGCTATCCCAATTCCACGACTCTTCATTGATAGAAATCTTCATCGTTCTCGCCTTTTTGTCATCTTCGTTGCCCGTATTCTCTACATATGTAAAAATCAAATTTTTACTTTACTATTCAATATATAAAAATCGTATTTTTACTTCGCTATTAAATATATAAAAATCGAATTTTTACTTCGCTATACAATATATAAAAATCACATTTTTACCTCGCTATACAATATATAAAAATCACATTTTTACTTCGCTATACAATATATAAAAATCACATTTTTACTTCGCTATACAATATATAAAAATCACATTTTTACTTCACTATACAATATATAAAAATCGAATTTTTACTTTGCTATTCAATTTATAAATCAAATTTTTACTTCGCTATTCAATATATAAAAATCGAATTTTTACTTCGCTATTCAATATATAAAAATCATAGCTTTTCTTAATGTAAAGATCAAAGCTTTCCTTTAAATAAAAACTAAATCTTTTCATGGATAAAAATTAATTCTTTTCTAAACTTTACTTGTTTTAAAAATCCGAGCTTCGTGTTGCTAAAAATCCGAGCTTTGTGTCGTTTAATTTATTTTAAAATCAGAAAATAAAACAAGGTATGTAATTAAATTAAAAGAAAACAACACAAAAACTAAACTTACAGCGTTCAATCGGAAGAAGGGGGTTCGGATTTGCGGTTGGAGGAGGGTGTGCTCACGCCGGAGTCTGCAGGCGGAAGGGGGGTCGTGGGTGTGGCTCGTCGGAGGAGCAGGGTGCGGCTACACCAAGGGAGGCGGTTCAGGCGAGCTCCGACAGTTGGGGGGGGGGGGGGGTTTAGGGCACGACGGGTCTTCAGGGAAGGGGGCTTGAACGAGGCATCGCGACTTGAGGGAGGAGAAGGAGAAGGGGAGGAGGGAGGCTCTGGTGGCGGGCGCGCCACCTGGGGGGGCGCGATACGGTGGCGGCGGCGGTGGTTCATCCCCCCCGTCGCCCCTTTTCGTCATTTTTTATTTATTTTCTTTTACTTCTGATTTAAATCGAACGGGGGGGGGGGGGGCAGAGGAAATAAAGGAGAGGAGAGAGAGAGGGGTTCTAATTTTAATTATTTAATTTAATTATCTCCCAAAAAGCAACTTTTATTTTCGACCTCTAAACGAGGTCCACCGCCTGTCGTCCATAGATAATTACCCCCATTCCGAACACAATGGGATATGTATCGTAAGCTGATTCGATCGTTTCGATCAGTTTCCACCAAAATCAACATATAACTCTATATATTGAATTTGAACGCGCATTTCAATTTACCGGGGTCACATACTAACTCAAAAAATTCCAGAAAAATATTTTCTAGCTTCGTATGGACGATACGGTCCTAACAAAACTAGTTTCGTCGAATTCCGAGACCGTTGGAAAAACGGCCATTTTCCAGTCGATTAAAATCAACTGAAACTGGTCAAACACGTTTTCCTTTGCCACGCTCACATATTGATTCGGAAAATTATGAAATTTGAAACCTAGCAATAATTTGACATCACGGACCCAACAAAAGTGGTTTTGTCGAAATCCGAGGTCGTCTGCAAAATGTCTATTTTTAAGGGCCTGAATTCCATAACGACTCTTCAGAATTTTCAACTGGACATATCTTTTGATTCCCGCTATGAAATTTTGATTTTTCGGATTCGTTGGAAAGATATTCACAAATAGATCCTAATGTTTTTGGTTTCACTAAAATCTGGTTTATTTTGCACCCGGTATGTTCAATTGAAGTTTGAAATCGAATTATCGAACTACCGCGCCATTTTCAATTCTATTTATAATTATTTATATTCTGATGACGACGTATATCATATATATGTCGAATTCTATTCAAAATAAATTTCTCTTCGATATTATTTAAAATAATTCATTTTAAATGTTCAAAATTCGCTAAAATTGCCAAAATAAAAATTTTAAACTGGCCCAGATTTTCCGGGTTATTACAATCTCCCCCACTTAAAACTTTTCGTCCCCGAAAAGGAACAAAGTCGAAAGTGGTTTGATCAATCAACTCCACGTTCGATCTGGCTTCCATTCTCTAACTTTTCAGTTTCTGAGAATTTTCAAATTCTTCAAAAATTTGGCTAAAACCCTAAATTTTCGAAAAATTTCGCCATAACCTCCCCTGCACCGGGAGCCACGGGAAAATCCCGAAATTGCCATACAGGCCTTCTGATCTCAAAAAGGAAAAGAAAAAGCCAAGCGGAGCCAATAGGCTTATAAAATCATCATCACCCAAACAAAACAGTAAATTATATAGGAAACATGTACCAATTTGTCGGGCAAACAAATTTTATTCTCTGCTCTAGCCTCCTTGCCATGACCTATTCAATGTAAGTACTTGTATATGCAAGCAAATGCGACTAATTTTCGGTACAATTCAATGTTTGGTTCAATTAGGCATAATGGTTCAAAAATTATCAAACAAATAAACAAACAACACAAACATCAATCAATTAGTGAGTTAACATTTCAAATTCATAATTTGATACATATACTGAAAATCTTGTTTTTGATGCCAATTCACAACAATAAATCTATCTATATTAGTTTTGGTTCTCACACCAGTCTAATGGAAATATATAGATATCACACCTTCGAAACACGAACATAAATACTGATGATGTCACGACAATTATCAGTACCATCTCTGGGCGACTAGAACGTGATTCTATATCTATCCAGTATATTAAAACTTCGAATATACGTTCATGACGCGTATATGAAAAATCTTTATATATCAGATTGTCCAAATTCAATATAAATAAATATTCAAATACCTATTAAATGGTTTAAAATTTCAAAACAAAATTGTTTTCAATTGAAAAATATACTCTTCACACTCGTTCTAGGATACTACTGATCCTATCTCTAACGAGTCATCCTAATTGGATATTACTAATCCAATATCAGATGAATTCTTTCGTATGCTTCTAATGTGTCTTGTTCTCGAGCTCTGTAAACCAAAGCTCTGATACCAAATGTGACGGACGGGAATTTCGCTCGATCCGAATCAGTCGTTAAACCGATCTAGACCGTTCGAAACCCCTAATCGTTTTGAGAACAGGACAAATCAGAACGTAGACGGAAGAACATTTCATTGCTATTACAATAATTCCATCAGATACAAGAATATACAGAGTATAATTAAATAAATTACATTCGATAAATATCAGAGATTACAATAAATTACATAGCAGCGGAAAATAATACAAAGCACAACTGAAGGTGATATACAGACACAGAGCTTTCCGGATATCATTCCAGCTGTAAACAGGGATCCTGTGAATATAAATCTGCAAAACCAAAACTACTAGCTGCCCGTGTCGAAAATAAGGGCACCCAGAGTTTAGGTTAAAACAATAAACTCCAGGTCAGTCATGTGACTGGTGTGAGAACTAAAATAGTTATTTAAACTTTACTTTAAAAGAGAGTAATTCAAGGGACCTCGCCGTATGACACGGAATGGGTTTCCTCCCAAGAATACCAGTGCATAGAATAAACAGCGCAATGCTTTTTCGAAAAATGAAGCTATTATAAGACCCAGGTCCCATCACACAATGCAACGCAAGCCGGAGGATAGGGTTTTCCCTTATAATAGCCAAACATGCTTGGTACGTTTAAAACAAATCATTTGATACTATTGTAAGTGTATAGTGTCAAAACATTTTCAATCATAAATATCAATCCTAGGCGGCATGGGTACCATCTATCATGTCGCCATACTAGGCTCTACAAATGAAACTGCAATACACGTATTGGAAATTGGATTTCCGTCATGAGTCGAGGCAAGGGGCAAGCTCCTCTCCGCTTCGAGACACTGTAACGACACGGATTTTGCCCGACCTTAATCGATCACAAAATCGACCAAGACCGTTCAAAACTCGCATACGTTAACTTTGGGAATACAACAACATCAGAACAATAACAGCAGACTTTTATAACATCATAATAAATGTTACATCAGAGTACAGAATATATATCAGAGTACATTAAACAAATTTACAGCGGAAGATAATTTTACATTACTTTAATACAGTGCAGCGGAAATAAAATAACGAAGACAGCGGAAGACTTTTCTAAGCTCTGGACACAGCTTTAGGCTTCGATCCAGGATCCTGCTAAAGAGAGAGATATCTGCAAAAAGCTACTCGACTGCCCGTGTAGAAAAGAGGGCACCCGAGTTTGCAAAGTGAAACAAACTACGAGTCAGTCATGGGACTGGTGTGAGAATTCTAAACTAATTTAACTAATAAGACAAATCCAAGGACCACGCCGCTAATGCGGAACGGGTTTTATTCCAATGGATTGTCGGTGCATAAACTAAAGTAAATCGAGAAATAACGCAATGTCTTTCTGGAAAAATGAAACCATTATAAGACCCAAGTCCCATCACACAATGCAACGCACACCAGAGGATAGGGTTTTACCTTATAATGGTCAAAAGATGCTAAATACGTAAAACGGATTACTACTAGTGTGTATATGTTTTAAATAAAAACATTTCAATCATAAGTATCAATCCTAGACGGCATGGTTACCATATAGCATGTCGCCAATACTAGTTCTACAATCAAAACCGCAAGGGCGTATTGGAAATTTTGATTCCATCATGAGTCGAGGCTAGGGGCAAGCTCCTCTCCGATTCGAGACACTCTAGCAAATGCCTCAGGATCCCCCGCAGTGAACCCTTGGATCTTCAGGGCCGGTCCCTGCCTATGGGCAGTGGATTAGTTATGCCTGAACACACGCTTCCCGGTCCCTTTGGACCTATAGTATGACCACCAACGGCCTATAAAAATAATGAGGCGCCTCAAAATCCATCATCCACATAAGTAAAATGTCAGGGCTGGTAGGTCACTGACACCACTCTAGCTAGAAAGAAACGTGTGCACTCCCTGCAGTCCGTATCCCGTTTTTGACTCATACCGGGGTGTGAGGCTCGCGAAGTCACGCTATACACAAAGCTACGCCTAAACAGGCCGTGCTTTGATCATCAACCACAAGGCCTGCTTTTCAACAAAAGCCTTGATCAATGTATCTTAGCATGCCACATTGTCAGTCCATACTATACCATTGATTTCTACCAATATATAACCCCTAAGCTTGTACGTCTCAGAGAAGGGTGTTAACCACCAAACAGATATATATTAAGAGAGATCAACGAATGTAGTATAAAGGACTACAACGTCAGACATACATTCCATTTATAAACTTATGATCTGGGTCTGAGCGAAAGTCAAATCCGTGCAATCAACACTATGTCCGGACGGCTACTACTGTCGCCCCTTCAAGGTAGCTACTCCCATCATGGGTCTCAATAGCAACACACCCATTCGATGTGAAGATCGTCGGTCTTCAATCACCGTCTTCAACTCTTCGAACGTCGTATCATTATTTGGAATGAGAGTAAACTCGGACTTTCCAAATAATTCTCGCATATATAAATTTGCAAACCATTCTATATCGTTATTTATTCTTTTATAAATATCGTCCATTCATTTCATGTATATATATCGTCCATTCATTTCATAAATATCGTCCATTCATTTCCTAAATATCGTCCATTCATTTCATGCATATAAATATATCGTCCATTCATTTCATATGCAGTAATACTACTCTAAATATGAATTTTTATTTCATATGCGGTTTCTTGATTATGCATTTCATATGCGACTTCATGCTTTTTAAAACATGTTAAATTTTCATATGCGGTTCATGCTTCTAAATCATGTTTCATTTCATATTTATATCTTTTTATTCGCATGTGAAATGTAAATAAAAATTTCATTCTTATTTTCATTCTTTTTATTTACATATGAAATGTAAATAAAAGTTTCATTACTTTTATTTATATAAAATATATAAATAATATAACCATTTCATGTTTTCATTCATTTATTCATTTATAACATTAAAATATTCATTGCTTTATGGTTCATTTTCCATTTTCGATCACTTTCTTAATTCAGTGATCTTAACTACTTAATTCCCTTTCAATCTAATTAAAGATTTAATTAAAATTTTATTTAGTTTTAATCTTCCAAAGTCATTATTAAATGATTATTCAAATTTTAGGAAATTAATTCTATCATAAATTCGGGTTAAAGAATAAATGTTATTTAAAACATAATTCACGATAAACCCAAATTTAAATTTCATAAATTTCCCATTTAATATATATAATTAGACATCATTTATTTCAGAGTATTTCATTTAATCTTAAATAAAATATTAATCATCTTCGATTTCCTTTATAAAATGTATAACATAATTTACACGGGTTAAAAATGGAGTTACTATTTTAAAATGGACTGAATAGCCCAATTCATGTTCCTTATCCATTTATTATGTTTATCTTTACATTTTATTATTTAATAGCGGGCCAGACCTCTCACATTAGGCCTACAACTTGTGGGTGCTGGATATGCCGGTTGGTTCCGGGCAGACTTCTACCATAGGTTGGGCTTAACCTCGTGTCTTGACCCAATTCGTATTTGTGCACTTGGACCTCTCACATTAGGCCCAACATTTATGGCTGCTGGATATGCCGGTTGGTTCCGGGCAGACTTCCGCCATAAATGTGACCTAGCCTCGTGTCCAGGTACAATTAATAATTAACATTATAATTATCTCTTAAAAATATTATTTTAAAACATTTCATATTTTAGAATATCTAATTTCTAAAATATCTTTCATTCTTTTACTTATCCTTTCATTTCAGTAAACATTAATCTTTCCATATTAATATCATAAAACTATTCCCAAAATGTTTCAATTGTAATATCAAAACTTACCATTTTAATATTAAATGAAATCTTCCTCAATTAATCCATTTATGTTAAATTTTAAAATCAAATCTTCTAAATTTACAAGTTAACATAAAAACGAGATTTTTCAATTCAAATCTTCATTATTATAATTGGAATGAAATCTTACCAATTTAAACTTTTTATTTCATCCTTTTTAAATGTGCAATCTTCTTAATTAAATCGTCCATTAATTCCATTAATTGAGTAAATAATGAAAATATTTCGAGTTCCTCAATAACGCTAATTATATATTCACTTTCATGTACAAATTTCATGTGCAATATCCATATATAAATTTTTTTATATTTTTAATCAGAAACACTACGAATATATTTATTTACATATTTTACTTACAAATGCTTAAAATAAACTTGCATTCATGTTTTTGACATAACAATAAAAATAAAGTTGCATTCATATTTTTATGTAAATAAAAAAAATAAAGTTTCATTCATATTTTTATGTAAACAACAAAAATAAAGTTTCATTCATATTTTTATGTAAACAACAAAAATAAAGTTTCATTCATATTTTAACAGAACGATGCAAATAAAGTTTGCATTTATATTTTATCAAAACAGTGTAAATAATGTTTGCATTCATATTTTATCAAAAACAATGCAATTAATGTTGCATTTATATTTTGTAATAAACAATGCAATTAAGTTTGCATTCTTATTTTATTAACAACAATGAAGTTATAATTATTTTCTAAATTTACCTAACTCGCTAAAAATAAGTTATCAATCTTATTTTAACTTAAACAATGAAAATACATTTATTTTCTACTTTCACTTAATGCGCTAAAAAAATATAACGACACTCATATTTTTACATAAACGCTGGGAATAAGGTTGCATTCCTATTGTGACATTAACTATGAAAATAAGTTTATTTTCTTAAATTTTATTAAGACGCTAAGACTATTTTAATAATCTTATTCTTACTTAAGTGCTAAAAATATAATATAAATTTACTATTTACACTCACGCACTAAAATGTGGTTATTTTCCTATTTACATGACCGCACTAAAATTATGGTCATCTTCCAATTCACATGACCGCATACAAAAATTAATAACACACAGAATATGGTGTCGCGCTTGCATATCAATAAAATGATAAATAACATAATATGGGGTGTTCAAATCCATTCCAAACCATTCAATGGGCAACATGTAGATTAATGTTAAGCATTCATGTCGACAAACAATAATGACAACATACAATATGGTACTAAATCTTCATGTCATCGCATATAATAACATCATAAGATGTAGTGTCGCATTTTTGTGTCAAGATCCCAACTTTGTTTTTTTTTCATCTAAATAAAATAAGATTTTTTTTATACGTGTTATAAAAATCCGAACTTGATTTATAAATATAATTAAAAGATTTAAACTTTCTTTTATAATATAAAAATCCTATCTTTATAAATTTTAAATAAAGATCTAATCTATATTCTTAACACATCATACAATAAAAGATCAAATTTTTTATTCTCAAAACAACATAAAACACAAAATCTAATTTTTCATTATCAAAACAACATAAAAAAAAAAACAAGATCAAATCCATTCGTGTAGATTCCAACAACGTAATTCATATGACAATCATCCAAACACAAATCCAAACCCAAGAATCAATATGTAGTCATACATCACGGATCTAGTTCACTTCTCATTAAATTATTTAAATAACAAAAAAATAATAATTAAATTAAATTAAATTAAAAATAGAATCTCACATTGATTTTTGCTGAAAATTTGACTGTCTCGAATTCAGCTCTGGTCTGCGCCATCGCGAAGAGCTCGGAAAGACGAGTCCAACGCAATTTACGGTTCGTCAATCGGACCTCGTACGAGAGAGTTATGATTTATTAAAGTTGGACATAATTAAATAATTAATTAATATTCGTGAAAAATACCTAAAAATTTCACTGTCTCAGAATTGGACAAAATTAGTGTCCACGCGTCCATCTCGTCGCCACGATCCCAACGCACCTGAAATCGTCGATTTTCGACTTCGTATGAGTGAGTTATGCAATTTTAAAGTTCTGGAAATTAATTAAATAATTTAAAAATAAAATAGAAAATACCCTCAGCCCATTGACCGAAAAACACTGTTCACCGCCGAACTTTGACCGCACTTTGCCGCTGCCTCGGGCCACCTGACGCCACGGGACCATCGCCAATGTCTTCGTCTTGGCGAGACGCACCACCACCAGAAAGAGCCGCACCTAAAGCTTCTCCGATCATCGGGAAATCGCCTAGAAAGGATTTCGCCTCGCGGGTACCACAGGCCGCCTCACACCTCCAAACTGCCTGAAATTTTCTGAGCATCTTCGTCTTGCGTAGACGAAGAACTTCCATGTTCGTGACTTCGTCTAATTCTTCCTCGATTCACGGGAATTTCTTGATTTACGTTTTGAGTTTCTGAATTTCGAAAACAGCGAGCTTTAAGACGAGATTTCGGCGAATCCGAGCGCTGTTTGACAAAACCGACTACACCATTAGCTTCGTATCGTCGAGACCTTCGAGAAAACATATAATTTGCTATGGTTTGAAGAGATTTTATTTTTGACAAATTTTAGAGGAAGAGAGAGCCGCCATGGAAATTGAGAAAAATGATGGAAAAGAGAAGTGGCTGCTGTGTATTTCGAATTTCAGCCCTAAATTCTGAGGAAAAAGATAATATATACTATGGGTCTACTTTTGGTTTGGGCCCAAATATCATTACGTGTCCAATTACTAAATTTTCAACTGTTTTCTTCAGTTCAAAAATTCTTATAAATACATGCTGATTTCAAAATTAATAAAATTTTAAACATAATTATTTCAGGTCATTACGAACCCAACGAACCTGATTTCGTAATTTTCCGAGTCCGTATGAATTTATTATGAATTTCCGAAGTCTGAAAATATGCTATTTTTCACTGTAAAAATTATACAGACCACAAAATAATTCCAAAAATTATAAATTTTAGAATTTAACCTTATTTTAATATTCCGAATCCATAGAAACTGGTCTCGTCGAATTCGGAGTTCGTTTGCAAAAATTCTATTTTTCAGGTGTATATTTTAAGATTTTAAAAATACCAAAAATAGTGGAATTTTTCCGAAACTCAAAAATATAAGTTCTTATAGTCATTTTTATATGTAAACAACATTCTAAAACCAATGGAGATGGTTTCGGGTCCTAATTCCTTATTCTGCAAAATGTAGCATTTTGGCCCTTATAAATTTCATAGCGACCATTCTAGATTTTAATTTTGACATAACTTTTGATTCCCGTTATGAAATTTCGATTTTTCGGATTCGTTGGAAAGATAAATTTAAATAGATTCTAATATTTTTGGTTTCACTAAAATCCGTTAAATTTTGCATCCTGTACGGTCAGTCAAAGTTCAAGTTTGACTTTTCAAACTACCGCGTTATTTCTAACTCTTTTTATAATGAAAATTAAATCATTCATTCTAACTTCGATTTGAATCAAATTTGTGATCATTATTATTTAAATAAATTATTTTATATTGTCAAAATTCATTAAAATTTTCTAAAATAAAATTTTTAAATTGGTCCTGATTTTTGCGGGTTGTTACAATCGCCCCCACTTAAAAACTTTTCGTCCTCGAAAAGGAACGTAGCTAAAAATTGTAAAATTAACTATCTTAATTTTAAAATTTAATGGTTGATTATGTTTTCAAAATATATATAACTTTATATATATAAAAATCATATTTCAAAGAATATATTATAAATATCAAAAATACGCTAATTATAAATTCGTAACTCTTAACTCGTTCTAGGACATTACTAACCCCATCTCTAACGAGTTTACTCATTCTAGGATACTGCTGATCCTATCTCTAATGAGTATTCTTATTGGACATTACTAATCCAATCTCTGATGAGTCTTTTGTTCAGTTCTAACGAGTTGTACCCCAAAGATTTGAGCTAACCAGAGCTCTAATACCACCTGTAACGACACGGATTTTGCCCGACCTTAATCGATCACAAAATAGACCAAGACCGTTCAAAACTCGCATACGTTAACTTTGGGAATACAACAACATCAGAACAATAACAGCAGACTTTTATAACATCATAATAAATGTTACATCAGAGTACAGAATATATATCAGAGTACATTAAATAAATTTACAGCGGAAGATAATTTTACATTACTTTAATACAGTGCAGCGGAAATAAAATAACGAAGACAGCGGAAGACTTTTCTAAGCTCTGGACACAGCTTTAGGCTTCGATCCAGGATCCTGCTAAAGAGAGAGATATCTGCAAAAAGCTACTCGACTGCCCGTGTGGAAAAGAGGGCACCCGAGTTTGCAAAGTGAAACAAACTACGAGTCAGTCATGGGACTGGTGTGAGAATTCTAAACTAATTTAACTAATAAGACAAATCCAAGGACCACGCCGCTAATGCGGAACGGGTTTTATTCCAATGGATTGTCGGTGCATAAACTAAAGTAAATCGAGAAATAACGCAATGTCTTTCTGGAAAAATGAAACCATTATAAGACCCAAGTCCCATCACACAATGCAACGCACACCAGAGGATAGGGTTTTACCTTATAATGGTCAAAAGATGCTAAATACGTAAAACGGATTACTACTAGTGTGTATATGTTTTAAATAAAAACATTTCAATCATAAGTATCAATCCTAGACGGCATGGTTACCATATAGCATGTCGCCAATACTAGTTCTACAATCAAAACCGCAAGGGCGTATTGGAAATTTGGATTCCATCATGAGTCGAGGCTAGGGGCAAGCTCCTCTCCGATTCGAGACACTCTAGCAAATGCCTCAGGATCCCCCGCAGTGAACCCTTGGATCTTCAGGGCCGGTCCCTGCCTATGGGCAGTGGATTAGTTATGCCTGAACACACGCTTCCCGGTCCCTTTGGACCTATAGTATGACCACCAACGGCCTATAAAAATAACGAGGCGCCTCAAAATCCATCATCCACATAAGTAAAATGTCAGGGCTGGTAGGTCACTGACACCACTCTAGCTAGAAAGAAACGTGTGCACTCCCTGCAGTCCGTATCCCGTTTTTGACTCATACCGGGGTGTGAGGCTCGCGAAGTCACGCTATACACAAAGCTACGCCTAAACAGGTCGTGCTTTGATCATCAACCACAAGGCCTGCTTTTCAACAAAAGCCTTGATCAATGCATCTTAGCATGCCACATTGTCAGTCCATACTATACCATTGATTTCTACCAATATATAACCCCTAAGCTTGTACGTCTCAGAGAAGGGTGTTAAACACCAAACAGATATATATTAAGAGAGATCAACGAATGTAGTATAAAGGACTACAACGTCAGACATACATTCCATTTATAAACTTATGCTCTGGGTCTGAGCGAAAGTCAAATCCGTGCAATCAACACTACGTCCGGACGGCTACTACTGTCGCCCCTTCAAGGTAGCTACTCCCATCATGGGTCTCAATAGCAACACACCCATTCGATGTGAAGATCGTCGGTCTTCAATCACCGTCTTCAACTCTTCGAACGTCGTATCATTATTTGGAATGAGAGTAAACTCGGACTTTCCAAATAATTCTCGCATATATAAATTTGCAAACCATTCTATATCGTTATTTATTCTTTTATAAATATCGTCCATTCATTTCATGTATATATATCGTCCATTCATTTCATAAATATCGTCCATTCATTTCCTAAATATCGTCCATTCATTTCATGCATATAAATATATCGTCCATTCATTTCATATGCAGTAATACTACTCTAAATATGAATTTTTATTTCATATGCGGTTTCTTGATTATGCATTTCATATGAGACTTCATGCTTTTTAAAACATGTTAAATTTTCATATGCGGTTCATGCTTCTAAATCATGTTTCATTTCATATTTATATCTTTTTATTCGCATGTGAAATGTAAATAAAAATTTCATTCTTATTTTCATTCTTTTTATTTACATATGAAATGTAAATAAAAGTTTCATTACTTTTATTTATATAAAATATATAAATAATATAACCATTTCATGTTTTCATTCATTTATTCATTTATAACATTAAAATATTCATTGCTTTATGGTTCATTTTCCATTTTCGATCACTTTCTTAATTCAGTGATCTTAACTACTTAATTCCCTTTCAATCTAATTAAAGATTTAATTAAAATTTTATTTAGTTTTAATCTTCCAAAGTCATTATTAAATGATTATTCAAATTTTAGGAAATTAATTCTATCATAAATTCGGGTTAAAGAATAAATGTTATTTAAAACATAATTCACGATAAACCCAAATTTAAATTTCATAAATTTCCCATTTAATATATATAATTAGACATCATTTATTTCAGAGTATTTCATTTAATCTTAAATAAAATATTAATCATCTTCGATTTCCTTTATAAAATGTATAACATAATTTACACGGGTTAAAAATGGAGTTACTATTTTAAAATGGACTGAATAGCCCAATTCATGTTCCTTATCCATTTATTATGTTTATCTTTACATTTTATTATTTAATAGCGGGCCAGACCTCTCACATTAGGCCTACAACTTGTGGGTGCTGGATATGCCGGTTGGTTCTGGGCAGACTTCTACCACAGGTTGGGCTTAACCTCGTGTCTTGACCCAATTCGTATTTGTGCACTTGGACCTCTCACATTAGGCCCAACATTTATGGCTGCTGGATATGCCGGTTGGTTCCGGGCAGACTTCCGCCATAAATGTGACCTAGCCTCGTGTCCAGGTACAATTAATAATTAACATTATAATTATCTCTTAAAAATATTATTTTAAAACATTTCATATTTTAGAATATCTAATTTCTAAAATATCTTTCATTCTTTTACTTATCCTTTCATTTCAGTAAACATTAATCTTTCCATATTAATATCATAAAACTATTCCCAAAATGTTTCAATTGTAATATCAAAACTTACCATTTTAATATTAAATGAAATCTTCCTCAATTAATCCATTTATGTTAAATTTTAAAATCAAATCTTCTAAATTTACAAGTTAACATAAAAACGAGATTTTTCAATTCAAATCTTCATTATTATAATTGGAATGAAATCTTACCAATTTAAACTTTTTATTTCATCCTTTTTAAATGTGCAATCTTCTTAATTAAATCGTCCATTAATTCCATTAATTGAGTAAATAATGAAAATATTTCAAGTTCCTCAATAACGCTAATTATATATTCACTTTCATGTACAAATTTCATGTGCAATATCCATATATAAATTTTTTTATATTTTTAATCAGAAACACTACGAATATATTTATTTACATATTTTACTTACAAATGCTTAAAATAAACTTGCATTCATGTTTTTGACATAACAATAAAAATAAAGTTGCATTCATATTTTTATGTAAATAAAAAAAATAAAGTTTCATTCATATTTTTATGTAAACAACAAAAATAAAGTTTCATTCATATTTTTATGTAAACAACAAAAATAAAGTTTCATTCATATTTTAACAGAACGATGCAAATAAAGTTTGCATTTATATTTTATCAAAACAGTGTAAATAATGTTTGCATTCATATTTTATCAAAAACAATGCAATTAATGTTGCATTTATATTTTGTAATAAACAATGCAATTAAGTTTGCATTCTTATTTTATTAACAACAATGAAGTTATAATTATTTTCTAAATTTACCTAACTCGCTAAAAATAAGTTATCAATCTTATTTTAACTTAAACAATGAAAATACATTTATTTTCTACTTTCACTTAACGCGCTAAAAAAATATAACGACACTCATATTTTTACATAAACGCTGGGAATAAGGTTGCATTCCTATTGTGACATTAACTATGAAAATAAGTTTATTTTCTTAAATTTTATTAAGACGCTAAGACTATTTTAATAATCTTATTCTTACTTAAGTGCTAAAAATATAATATAAATTTGCTATTTACACTCACGCACTAAAATGTGGTTATTTTCCTATTTACATGACCGCACTAAAATTATGGTCATCTTCCAATTCACATGACCACATACAAAAATTAATAACACACAGAATATGGTGTCGCGCTTGCATATCAATAAAATGATAAATAACATAATATGGGGTGTTCAAATCCATTCCAAACCATTCAATGGGCAACATGTAGATTAATGTTAAGCATTCATGTCGACAAACAATAATGACAACATACAATATGGTACTAAATCTTCATGTCATCGCATATAATAACATCATAAGATGTAGTGTCGCATTTTTGTGTCAAGATCCCAACTTTGTTTTTTTTTCATCTAAATAAAATAAGATTTTTTTTTATACGTGTTATAAAAATCCGAACTTGATTTATAAATATAATTAAAAGATTTAAACTTTCTTTTATAATATAAAAATCCTATCTTTATAAATTTTAAATAAAGATCTAATCTTTATTCTTAACACATCATACAATAAAAGATCAAATTTTTTATTCTCAAAACAACATAAAACACAAAATCTAATTTTTCATTATCAAAACAACATAAAAAAAAACAAGATCAAATCCATTCGTGTAGATTCCAACAACGTAATTCATATGACAATCATCCAAACACAAATCCAAACCCAAGCATCAATATGTAGTCATACATCACGGATCTAGTTCACTTCTCATTAAATTATTTAAATAACAAAAAAATAATAATTAAATTAAATTAAATTAAAAATAGAATCTCACATTGATTTTTGCTGAAAATTTGACTGTCTCGGATTCAGCTCTGGTCTGCGCCATCGCGAAAAGCTCGGAAAGACGAGTCCAACGCAATTTACGGTTCGTCAATCGGACCTCGTACGAGAGAGTTATGATTTATTAAAGTTGGACATAATTAAATAATTAATTAATATTCGTGAAAAATACCTAAAAATTTCACTGTCTCAGAATTGGACAAAATTAGTGTCCACGCGTCCATCTCGTCGCCACGATCCCAACGCACCTGAAATCGTCGATTTTCGACTTCGTATGAGTGAGTTATGCAATTTTAAAGTTCTGGAAATTAATTAAATAATTTAAAAATAAAATAGAAAATACCCTCAGCCCATTGACCGAAAAACACTGTTCACCGCCGAACTTTGACCGCACTTTGCCGCTGCCTCGGGCCACCTGACGCCACGGGACCATCGCCAATGTCTTCGTCTTGGCGAGACGCACCACCACCAGAAAGAGCCGCCCCTAAAGCTTCTCCGATCATCGGGAAATCGCCTAGAAAGGATTTCGCCTCGCGGGTCCCACAGGCCGCCTCACACCTCCAAACTGCCTGAAATTTTCTGAGCATCTTTGTCTTGCGTAGACGAAGAACTTCCGTGTTCGTGACTTCGTCTAATTCTTCCTCGATTCACGGGAATTTCTTGATTTACGTTTTGAGTTTCTGAATTTCGAAAACAGCGAGCTTTAAGACGAGATTCCGGCGAATCCGAGTGCTGTTTGACAAAACCGACTACACCATTAGCTTCGTATCGTCGAGACCTTCGAGAAAACATATAATTTGCTATGGTTTGAAGAGATTTTATTTTTGACAAATTTTAGAGGAAGAGAGAGCCGCCATGGAAATTGAGAAAAATGATGGAAAAGAGAAGTGGCTGCTGTGTATTTCGAATTTCAGCCCTAAATTCTGAGGAAAAAGATAATATATACTATGGGTCTACTTTTGGTTTGGGCCCAAATATCATTACGTGTCCAATTACTAAATTTTCAACTGTTTTCTTCAGTTCAAAAATTCTTATAAATACATGCTGATTTCAAAATTAATAAAATTTTAAACATAATTATTTCAGGTCATTACGAACCCAACGAACCTGATTTCGTAATTTTCCGAGTCCGTATGAATTTATTATGAATTTCCGAAGTCTGAAAATATGCTATTTTTCACTGTAAAAATTATACAGGCCACAAAATAATTCCAAAAATTATAAATTTTAGAATTTAACCTTATTTTAATATTCCGAATCCATAGAAACTGGTCTCGTCGAATTCGGAGTTCGTTTGCAAAAATTCTATTTTTCAGGTGTATATTTTAAGATTTTAAAAATACCAAAAATAGTGGAATTTTTCCGAAACTCAAAAATATAAGTTCTTATAGTCATTTTTATATGTAAACAACATTCTAAAACCAATGGAGATGGTTTCGGGTCCTAATTCCTTATTTTGCAAAATGTAGCATTTTGGCCCTTATAAATTTCATAGCGACCATTCTAGATTTTAATTTTGACATAACTTTTGATTCCCGTTATGAAATTTCGATTTTTCGGATTCGTTGGAAAGATAAATTTAAATAGATTCTAATATTTTTGGTTTCACTAAAATCCGTTAAATTTTGCATCCTGTACGGTCAGTCAAAGTTCAAGTTTGACTTTTCAAACTACCGCGTTATTTCTAACTCTTTTTATAATGAAAATTAAATCATTCATTCTAACTTCGATTTGAATCAAATTTGTGATCATTATTATTTAAATAAATTATTTTATATTGTCAAAATTCATTAAAATTTTCTAAAATAAATTTTTTAAATTGGTCCTGATTTTTGCGGGTTGTTACAATCGCCCCCACTTAAAAACTTTTCGTCCTCGAAAAGGAACGTAGCTAAAAATTGTAAAATTAACTATCTTAATTTTAAATTTTAATGGTTGATTATGTTTTCAAAATATATATAACTTTATATATATAAAAATCATATTTCAAAGAATATATTGTAAATATCAAAAATACGCTAATTATAAATTCGTAACTCTTAACTCGTTCTAGGACATTACTAACCCCATCTCTAACGAGTTTACTCATTCTAGGATACTGCTGATCCTATCTCTAATGAGTATTCTTATTGGACATTACTAATCCAATCTCTGATGAGTCTTTTGTTCAGTTCTAACGAGTTGTACCCCAAAGATTTGAGCTAACCAGAGCTCTGATACCACCTGTAACGACACGGATTTTGCCCGACCTTAATCGATCACAAAATCGACCAAGACCGTTCAAAACTCGCATATGTTAACTTTGGGAATACAACAACATCAGAACAATAACAGCAGACTTTTATAACATCATAATAAATGTTACATCAGAGTACAGAATATATATCAGAGTACATTAAATAAATTTACAGCGGAAGGTAATTTTACATTACTTTAATACAGTGCAGCGGAAATAAAATAACGAAGACAGCGGAAGACTTTTCTAAGCTCTGGACACAGCTTTAGGCTTCGATCCAGGATCCTGCTAAAGAGAGAGATATCTGCAAAAAGCTACTCGACTGCCCGTGTGGAAAAGAGGGCACCCGAGTTTGCAAAGTGAAACAAACTACGAGTCAGTCATGGGACTGGTGTGAGAAATCTAAACTAATTTAACTAATAAGACAAATCCAAGGACCACGCCGCTAATGCGGAACGGGTTTTATTCCAATGGATTGTCGGTGCATAAACTAAAGTAAATCGAGAAATAACGCAATGTCTTTCTGGAAAAATGAAACCATTATAAGACCCAAGTCCCATCACACAATGCAACGCACACCAGAGGATAGGGTTTTACCTTATAATGGTCAAAAGATGCTAAATACGTAAAACGGATTACTACTAGTGTGTATATGTTTTAAATAAAAACATTTCAATCATAAGTATCAATCCTAGACGGCATGGTTACCATATAACATGTCGCCAATACTAGTTCTACAATCAAAACCGCAAGGGCGTATTGGAAATTTGGATTCCATCATGAGTCGAGGCTAGGGGCAAGCTCCTCTCCGATTCGAGACACTCTAGCAAATGCCTCAGGATCCCCCGCAGTGAACCCTTGGATCTTCAGGGCCGGTCCCTGCCTATGGGCAGTGGATTAGTTATGCCTGAACACACGCTTCCCGGTCCCTTTGGACCTATAGTATGACCACCAACGGCCTATAAAAATAACGAGGCGCCTCAAAATCCATCATCCACATAAGTAAAATGTCAGGGCTGGTAGGTCACTGACACCACTCTAGCTAGAAAGAAACGTGTGCACTCCCTGCAGTCCGTATCCCGTTTTTGACTCATACCGGGGTGTGAGGCTCGCGAAGTCACGCTATACACAAAGCTACGCCTAAACAGGCCGTGCTTTGATCATCAACCACAAGGCCTGCTTTTCAACAAAAGCCTTGATCAATGCATCTTAGCATGCCACATTGTCAGTCCATACTATACCATTGATTTCTACCAATATATAACCCCTAAGCTTGTACGTCTCAGAGAAGGGTGTTAACCACCAAACAGATATATATTAAGAGAGATCAACGAATGTAGTATAAAGGACTACAACGTCAGACATACATTCCATTTATAAACTTATGCTCTGGGTCTGAGCGAAAGTCAAATCCGTGCAATCAACACTACGTCCGGACGGCTACTACTGTCGCCCCTTCAAGGTAGCTACTCCCATCATGGGTCTCAATAGCAACACACCCATTCGATGTGAAGATCGTCGGTCTTCAATCACCGTCTTCAACTCTTCGAACGTCGTATCATTATTTGGAATGAGAGTAAACTCGGACTTTCCAAATAATTCTCGCATATATAAATTTGCAAACCATTCTATATCGTTATTTATTCTTTTATAAATATCGTCCATTCATTTCATGTATATATATCGTCCATTCATTTCATAAATATCGTCCATTCATTTCCTAAATATCGTCCATTCATTTCATGCATATAAATATATCGTCCATTCATTTCATATGCAGTAATACTACTCTAAATATGAATTTTTATTTCATATGCGGTTTCTTGATTATGCATTTCATATGCGACTTCATGCTTTTTAAAACATGTTAAATTTTCATATGCGGTTCATGCTTCTAAATCATGTTTCATTTCATATTTATATCTTTTTATTCGCATGTGAAATGTAAATAAAAATTTCATTCTTATTTTCATTCTTTTTATTTACATATGAAATGTAAATAAAAGTTTCATTACTTTTATTTATATAAAATATATAAATAATATAACCATTTCATGTTTTCATTCATTTATTCATTTATAACATTAAAATATTCATTGCTTTATGGTTCATTTTCCATTTTCGATCACTTTCTTAATTCAGTGATCTTAACTACTTAATTCCCTTTCAATCTAATTAAAGATTTAATTAAAATTTTATTTAGTTTTAATCTTCCAAAGTCATTATTAAATGATTATTCAAATTTTAGGAAATTAATTCTATCATAAATTCGGGTTAAAGAATAAATGTTATTTAAAACATAATTCACGATAAACCCAAATTTAAATTTCATAAATTTCCCATTTAATATATATAATTAGACATCATTTATTTCAGAGTATTTCATTTAATCTTAAATAAAATATTAATCATCTTCGATTTCCTTTATAAAATGTATAACATAATTTACACGGGTTAAAAATGGAGTTACTATTTTAAAATGGACTGAATAGCCCAATTCATGTTCCTTATCCATTTATTATGTTTATCTTTACATTTTATTATTTAATAGCGGGCCAGACCTCTCACATTAGGCCTACAACTTGTGGGTGCTGGATATGCCGGTTGGTTCCGGGCAGACTTCTACCACAGGTTGGGCTTAACCTCGTGTCTTGACCCAATTCGTATTTGTGCACTTGGACCTCTCACATTAGGCCCAACATTTATGGCTGCTGGATATGCCGGTTGGTTCCGGGCAGACTTCCGCCATAAATGTGACCTAGCCTCGTGTCCAGGTACAATTAATAATTAACATTATAATTATCTCTTAAAAATATTATTTTAAAACATTTCATATTTTAGAATATCTAATTTCTAAAATATCTTTCATTCTTTTACTTATCCTTTCATTTCAGTAAACATTAATCTTTCCATATTAATATCATAAAACTATTCCCAAAATGTTTCAATTGTAATATCAAAACTTACCATTTTAATATTAAATGAAATCTTCCTCAATTAATCCATTTATGTTAAATTTTAAAATCAAATCTTCTAAATTTACAAGTTAACATAAAAACGAGATTTTTCAATTCAAATCTTCATTATTATAATTGGAATGAAATCTTACCAATTTAAACTTTTTATTTCATCCTTTTTAAATGTGCAATCTTCTTAATTAAATCGTCCATTAATTCCATTAATTGAGTAAATAATGAAAATATTTCAAGTTCCTCAATAACGCTAATTATATATTCACTTTCATGTACAAATTTCATGTGCAATATCCATATATAAATTTTTTTATATTTTTAATCAGAAACACTACGAATATATTTATTTACATATTTTACTTACAAATGCTTAAAATAAACTTGCATTCATGTTTTTGACATAACAATAAAAATAAAGTTGCATTCATATTTTTATGTAAATAAAAAAAATAAAGTTTCATTCATATTTTTATGTAAACAACAAAAATAAAGTTTCATTCATATTTTTATGTAAACAACAAAAATAAAGTTTCATTCATATTTTAACAGAACGATGCAAATAAAGTTTGCATTTATATTTTATCAAAACAGTGTAAATAATGTTTGCATTCATATTTTATCAAAAACAATGCAATTAATGTTGCATTTATATTTTGTAATAAACAATGCAATTAAGTTTGCATTCTTATTTTATTAACAACAATGAAGTTATAATTATTTTCTAAATTTACCTAACTCGCTAAAAATAAGTTATCAATCTTATTTTAACTTAAACAATGAAAATACATTTATTTTCTACTTTCACTTAACGCGCTAAAAAAATATAACGACACTCATATTTTTACATAAACGCTGGGAATAAGGTTGTATTCCTATTGTGACATTAACTATGAAAATAAGTTTATTTTCTTAAATTTTATTAAGACGCTAAGACTATTTTAATAATCTTATTCTTACTTAAGCGCTAAAAATATAATATAAATTTGCTATTTACACTCACGCACTAAAATGTGGTTATTTTCCTATTTACATGACCGCACTAAAATTATGGTCATCTTCCAATTCACATGACCGCATACAAAAATTAATAACACACAGAATATGGTGTCGCGCTTGCATATCAATAAAATGATAAATAACATAATATGGGGTGTTCAAATCCATTCCAAACCATTCAATGAGCAACATGTAGATTAATGTTAAGCATTCATGTCGACAAACAATAATGACAACATACAATATGGTACTAAATCTTCATGTCATCGCATATAATAACATCATAAGATGTAGTGTCGCATTTTTGTGTCAAGATCCCAACTTTGTTTTTTTTTTCATCTAAATAAAATAAGATTTTTTTTTATACGTGTTATAAAAATCCGAACTTGATTTATAAATATAATTAAAAGATTTAAACTTTCTTTTATAATATAAAAATCCTATCTTTATAAATTTTAAATAAAGATCTAATCTTTATTCTTAACACATCATACAATAAAAGATCAAATTTTTTATTCTCAAAACAACATAAAACACAAAATCTAATTTTTCATTATCAAAACAACATAAAAAAAAAACAAGATCAAATCCATTCGTGTAGATTCCAACAACGTAATTCATATGACAATCATCCAAACACAAATCCAAACCCAAGCATCAATATGTAGTCATACATCACGGATCTAGTTCACTTCTCATTAAATTATTTAAATAACAAAAAAAAAATAATTAAATTAAATTAAATTAAAAATAGAATCTCACATTGATTTTTGCTGAAAATTTCACTATCTCGGATTCAGCTCTGGTCTGCGCCATCGCGAAGAGCTCGGAAAGACGAGTCCAACGCAATTTACGGTTCGTCAATCGGACCTCGTACGAGAGAGTTATGATTTATTAAAGTTGGACATAATTAAATAATTAATTAATATTCGTGAAAAATACCTAAAAATTTCACTGTCTCAGAATTGGACAAAATTAGTGTCCACGCGTCCATCTCGTCGCCACGATCCCAACGCACCTGAAATCGTCGATTTTCGACTTCGTATGAGTGAGTTATGCAATTTTAAAGTTCTGGAAATTAATTAAATAATTTAAAAATAAAATAGAAAATACCCTCAGCCCATTGACCGAAAAACACTGTTCACCGCCGAACTTTGACCGCACTTTGCCGCTGCCTCGGGCAACCTGACGCCACGGGACCATCGCCAATGTCTTCGTCTTGGCGAGACGCACCACCACCAGAAAGAGCCGCCCCTAAAGCTTCTCCAATCATCGGGAAATCGCCTAGAAAGGATTTCGCCTCGCGGGTCCCACAGGCCGCCTCACACCTCCAAACTGCCTGATATTTTCTGAGCATCTTCGTCTTGTGTAGACGAAGAACTTCCGTGTTCGTGACTTCGTCTAATTCTTCCTCGATTCACGGGAATTTCTTGATTTACGTTTTGAGTTTCTGAATTTCGAAAACAGCGAGCTTTAAGACGAGATTCCGGCGAATCCGAGCGCTGTTTGACAAAACCGACTACACCATTAGCTTCGTATCGTCGAGACCTTCGAGAAAACATATAATTTGCTATGGTTTGAAGAGATTTTATTTTTGACAAATTTTAGAGGAAGAGAGAGCCGCCATGGAAATTGAGAAAAATGATGGAAAAGAGAAGTGGCTGCTGTGTATTTCGAATTTCAGCCCTAAATTCTGAGGAAAAAGATAATATATACTATGGGTCTACTTTTGGTTTGGGCCCAAATATCATTACGTGTCCAATTACTAAATTTTCAACTGTTTTCTTCAGTTCAAAAATTCTTATAAATACATGCTGATTTCAAAATTAATAAAATTTTAAACATAATTATTTCAGGTCATTACGAACCCAACGAACCTGATTTCGTAATTTTCCGAGTCCGTATGAATTTATTATGAATTTCCGAAGTCTGAAAATATGCTATTTTTCACTGTAAAAATTATACAGGCCACAAAATAATTCCAAAAATTATAAATTTTAGAATTTAACCTTATTTTAATATTCCGAATCCATAGAAACTGGTCTCGTCGAATTCGGAGTTCGTTTGCAAAAATTCTATTTTTCAGGTGTATATTTTAAGATTTTAAAAATACCAAAAATAGTGGAATTTTTCCGAAACTCAAAAATATAAGTTCTTATAGTCATTTTTATATGTAAACAACATTCTAAAACCAATGGAGATGGTTTCGGGTCCTAATTCCTTATTCTGCAAAATGTAGCATTTTGGCCCTTATAAATTTCATAGCGACCATTCTAGATTTTAATTTTGACATAACTTTTGATTCCCGTTATGAAATTTCGATTTTTCGGATTCGTTGGAAAGATAAATTTAAATAGATTCTAATATTTTTGGTTTCACTAAAATCCGTTAAATTTTGCATCCTGTACGGTCAGTCAAAGTTCAAGTTTGACTTTTCAAACTACCGCGTTATTTCTAACTCTTTTTATAATGAAAATTAAATCATTCATTCTAACTTCGATTTGAATCAAATTAGTGATCATTATTATTTAAATAAATTATTTTATATTGTCAAAATTCATTAAAATTTTCTAAAATAAATTTTTTAAATTGGTCCTGATTTTTGCGGGTTGTTACAGACACTCTAGCAAATGCTCAGGACTACGCACTCTGGGCAGCCACTTGGATCGGTTGGGCCGGTCCTCTCTTACGTTTGAGGATTAGTTATGCCTGAACACACGTTTCCCGGTCCTTACAGATCTATAATCGAGGCGCCTCATTCCAACAACCACAAAGGTGAAAAGTATATAAATGTCAGGGCTGGTAAGTCACTGACACCACCAAAGCTAGAAAGAAACGTCGTGTTCTCCCAACGGTCCGTATCCCGTTTTTAACTCATACCGAGGTGTGAGGCTCGCGAATCCATGCTATACACAAAGTTATGCCACGTAGGCCGTGCTTTGATCATCAACCACAAGACTTTTCTTTTCAACAGAAGCTTTGATCCATGTAACTCAGCGTGCCACACAGGCAATTCATGCCATGCGATTGATATCTATCGATATATAACCTCTAAGCTCGTACGTCTCAGAGAAGGGCGTTAAGCAAGAGAATAAATTCTCCACCGCCAAACAGATATATATTTAACAGAAATCAATCAACACAGAATAAAATCCAATGTCAGACAAACAATCCATTTACAAGTTCGTTCTGGGTTTGAACGAAACCGGAGGCACTTTCCTCGCATCTCCATCGATCTCCAAGTACGTCTGGACGACCACCGACTATTTCCATCCTCTTGGGTGTACAGCCCAATCAGGATCATCAGTAATTATCCAAACGATGTGAAGACTTCCGGTCTTCGACCACCGTCTTCATCTTCGATTTTCGTCGAATCGGTTGTTCAGAATGGGTATAAACCCGGCCTTTTCGAACAACCCGCGTATATTAAAACAAATGTTATACAAACACAACATACGCCTCATTCCAATTCATTAGTCACTAACCGTAAATCAGTAAGAGAGCAATTCCCCAAGTATTAACCCCGAAGGCCGAAACCAACATCAGATCAATACCCAGAAAACCATTCTTCTTAACTAACCTACGGCTAGTTTCTAAATTTCACATTCTTAGGGAAAGGTTCCCATTAATTTTATCCAAGATAAATTCTTTGAATTTATTCTTTAATCTTCCTTTGGATATCATTTCAAACCAGATTATGGTTTTCCAATCTAGTCGAGATTACCGAACCACTCCGAATTAATTATTTATTTTATTTCCCAATCCCAACCTATTCATCCCATGAAGCAAAACTGGTAATACTCCATATCTAATACCACGTTGTTATCGGTAAAATTAATTACCATTTCACGTTCAAATCTAATTAAAGATTTAACTATTGCTTTGGAGCAAAACTGGTAATACTCCATTCTCGCTCACTTTCAAATTTGATAATTTAAATTATCAATTCACATTTCAATCTAAT
The DNA here is from genome assembly GCA_030737875.1 of Allium sativum. NCBI lineage: Eukaryota > Viridiplantae > Streptophyta > Magnoliopsida > Asparagales > Amaryllidaceae > Allium > Allium sativum. The sequence continues at coordinate 1,038,714,909 of CM060913.1, read as the reverse complement.
TGTGGATTCATTAAAACTCCTTTTACTGGGTTAAAGAACTAATGTCATTTAAAACACAGTTCACGATAAACCCAAATCACATTCTATTTATTATCGGGTTAAAGAACTAGTGTTATTTAAAACACTGTTCACGATAAACCCACAGATCAATTCTATTTAAAACCCATTTCAAATCCAATTTATTTATTTCAAAATAAATGGGTTTTAATTTCAGTTCAAAACTAGTTCATTTCGATAAAAATCCATTTTTATCTTTTCAAATATGGAGTTTTTCATCCCAATTTTTCTCAAATCATTTCTCATGATTTTACACAAATTATTACTATTTTTAATAATTTTATCAAGGCCCGTACAGTCGATTTCCAACAACGGCCATCGAACTGCACTTACAGCGACCTTTTCCAAATTTGATTTGGACGTATCTACAAATCCAACCGTTAGATTTCAATTTTCTAATATTCGTTAGAAATCTCTTTTCGATACGAACCCAACGGTTCCGGTTTTAGGAGAATCCGACGGTCGGATCTCCCGTAATGTCCGTTCGAAATTAATGGTCGAAATTCCCGAACTGCCGCGGCACGGCGCGTTCTATTCAGGCCATTATATTATATATACAATATATATAATATATATTTCGTCGATTTCTATTTAAAACGAATTTTATAAATCGTTTTAAATTCGTTTCAAAAACAATTTCAACTTCCATTTCAATTCAAATCAAAATTGAATTCTTCCTTATGAATTCGTTTTAAAATTCATTTCTATTCAATTCAAATTTCCATTCAATTTGAATTCATTTCAATTCGTTTTCAACTCAATTCGAATTCGTTTTCAATTCAATTCGAATTCGTTTTCAATTCAATTTGAATTGGTTTTCAATTCAACTTGAATTGGTTTTCAATTCAATTCGAATTGGTTTTCAATTCAATTCATTTTCTATTCTATTCAAATTCAATTCATTTTCTATTCTAATCAAATTCAATTCATTTTCTATTCAAATCAAATTCAATTCATTTTCTATTCAAATCAAATTCAATTCATTTTCTATTCTATCAAATTCAATTCATTTTCTATTCAAATCAAATTCATATTCTATTTTCTATTCAAATCAAATTCATATTCTATTTTCTATTCAAATCAAATTCATATTCTATTCAAATCAAATTCAAATTTAAAAACGAATATAATCGATATAAATATCGTTCGCGTCAAAATGGCGCATCTCTAATCAGCACGGCTTTATATTTTTTTCACTAACTTCGTTATTCCATTCAACAAATGAATTTATATTTCTTTCAATACATGATTCTATATTTTTGTCAACACACAACTAATCTCAACGAATGAGTATTGTCCACGTGTGACTATCTTTGTTATTTAATATATTTTATAAAAATTATGGTATCTATCGTTTGATTTCAAATTAGACTCTAATCGCAAATTAGTAAGAGAACGATTCATTGAATATTAACCCCGAAGGCCGAAACCAACATCAGATCAATATCCAGAAGACCACTCATCTTATCTATTTTCCAGTTAGTTTCTTTATTTTATAATGATAAAGATGTAGATTTTATTATAAAAATATTTCGTTCAACACATGACTAATCTCAACGGATGAGTATTGTCAACACATGAACCTTTATTTTATAATGATAAAGATGTAAATTTTATTGTTAAAATATTTCGTTCAACACATGACTAATCTCAACGGATGAGTACTATCAACACATGAACCTTTATTTTATAATGATAAAGATGTAAATTTTATTGTTAAAATATTTCGTTCAACACATGACTAATCTCAACGGATGAGTACTGTCAACACATGAACCTTTATTTTATAATATTCTTTATCCTCTAAATTGGAATAAGACCCAATCAATTACCATATAAAGTTAATTATATGGATTCCATACAACACATGTATATAATAGCAACGATAAATAATCAACCATCATCCAAAGTGCACTACACTGTATAAGCATCAAATATAGATATCTAACGCTTATAACAGCCTGTCAATCCATCGATCGACATACAACTAATTATTAGGATTAGTGTATGTCGTATATTATCCCAATACCCGTGTGGGGTTTCAAACAATCAAAAACATATTTTATTTGTGCAGTTGGGCGATGTGTAAAATTTATCGTCCCAATCAATGTCCTTCAAATAGGTGTACATAAACAAACCGTCCGGCTTGTAAATGAATATTTATTTATTCTCGTTCACGTTAAAAATTATATTTTCAACGATCAAATTATTTTATTCAACCTTTGAATATTCTATTATCTATTTCGCATCAACATCACAAGAAATTTTCACAACACATCAATCAAACAAACAAGCCATCCATGGTGTGTGGATGACGAGTGTCGGGTGCTACTAAACACCGTCTGCATCCTAGTATATATATATATATATAACTAGAAAAAGAAATTTTAAATGGTGAGAAGTTCTCACCGATAGCTATCCCAATTCCACGACTCTTCATTGATAGAAATCTTCATCGTTCTCGCCTTTTTGTCACCTTCGTTGCCCGTATTCTCTACATATGTAAAAATTGAATTTTTTACTTTACTATTCAATATATAAAAATCGTATTTTTACTTCGCTATTCAATATATAAAAATCGAATTTTTACTTCGTTATACAATATATAAAAATCACATTTTTACCTCGCTATACAATATATAAAAATCACATTTTTACTTCGCTATACAATATATAAAAATCACATTTTTACTTCGCTATACAATATATAAAAATCACATTTTTACTTCGCTATACAATATATAAAAATCGAATTTTTACTTTGCTATTCAATATATAAAAATCGAATTTTTACTTCGCTATTCAATATATAAAAATCGAATTTTTACTTCGCTATTCAATATATAAAAATCATAGCTTTTCTTAATGTAAAGATCAAAGCTTTCCTTTAAATAAAAACTAAATCTTTTCATGGATAAAAATTAATTCTTTTCTAAACTTTACTTGTTTTAAAAATCCAAGCTTCGTGTTGCTAAAAATCCGAGCTTTGTGTTGTTTAATTTATTTTAAAATCAGAAAATAAAACAAGGTATGTAATTAAATTAAAAGAAAACAACCCGAAAACTAAACTTACAGCGTTCAAGCGGAAGTAGGGGGTTCGGATTTGCGGTTGGAGGAGGGTGTGCTCACGCCAGAGTCTGCAGGCGGAAGGGGGGTCATGGGTGTGGCTCGTCGGAGGAGCAGGGTGCGACTACACCAAGGGAGGCGGTTCAGGCGAGCTCCGACAGCTGGGGGGGGGGGGGGGGGGTTTAGGGCACGACGGGTCTTCAGGGAAGGGGGCTTGAACGAGGCATCGCGACTTGAGGGAGGAGAAGGAGAAGGGGAGGGGGGAGGCTCTGGTGGCGGGCGAGCCACCTGGGGTGGCGCGATACGGTGGCGGCGGCGGTGGTTCATCCCCGCCGTCGCCCCTTTTCGTCATTTTTTCTTTTACTTCTGATTTAAATCGAACGGGGGGGGGGGGGGGGGGGCAGAGGAAATAAAGGAGAGGAGAGAGGGGTTCTAATTTTAATTATTTAATTTAATTATCTCCCAAAAAGCAACTTTTATTTTCGACCTCTAAACGAGGCCCACCGCCTGTCGTCCATAGCTAATTACACCCATTCCGAACACAATGGGAAATGTATCGTAAGATGATTCGATCGTTTCGATCAGTTTCCGCCAAAATCAACATATAACTCTATATATTGAATTTGAACGCGCATTTCAATTTACTGGGGTCACATACTAACTCAAAAAATTCCAGAAAAATATTTTCTAGCTTCGTATGGACGATACGGTCCTAGTAAAACTAGTTTCGTCGAATTCTGAGACCGTTGGAAAAATGGTCATTTTCCAGTCGATTAAAATCAACTAAAACTGGTCAAACACGTTTTCCTTTGCTGCGCTCACATATTGATTCGAAAAATTATGAAATTTGAAACCTAGCAATAATTTGACATCACGGACGCTACAAAAGTGGTTTCGTCGAAATCCGAGGTCGTTTGCAAAATGTCTATTTTTAAGGGCCTAAATTCCATAGTGACTATTCAGAATTTTCAACTGGACATATGTTTTGATTCCCGCTATGAAATTTTGATTTTTCGGATTCATTGGAAAGATATTCACAAATAGATCCTAATGTTTTTGGTTTCACTAAAATCCGGTTTATTTTGCACCCGGTATGTTCAATTGAAGTTTGAAATCAAATTATCGAACTACCACGCCATTTTCAATTCTATTTATAATTATATATAATTTTTTATATTCTAACGACGACGTATATAATATATATGTCGAATTCTATTCAAAATAAATTTCTCTTCGATATTATTTAAAATAATTCATTTTAAATGTTCAAAATTCGCTAAAATTGCCAAAATAAAAATTTTAAACTAGCCCAGATTTTCCGGGTTATTACACAAAGAATGCTTGATACGATAAATTTCATGTTTTAATTCTTAATCAGACTCCAACAGCAAATTAGTAAGAGAACGATTCCCTGAGTATTAACCCCGAAGGCCGAAACCAACATCAGACTAATACCCAGGAAACCACCCATCTTAGCTCGTTTCCAGTTAGTTTCTGATTTTATATACAATCATAAATATCAATCATAGGCGGCATGAACGTCCCATACCACTATGTCTCCATATATAGGTATACAATCCAAACCGCAAAATGTCGTATTGGAAATTGGGTTATCATTTATGGTATGAACCGAGGCTAGGGATCGTCCTCACCGATTCGAGACAATCTAGCCCATGTCTCAGGATCAGAGCTCGAGTGACCCTTGGATCGTCAGGGCCGGTCCACACGGAGTGGATTAAAATGCCTGAACGTGCGTTTCCCCTCCCTATGGGGCGTAAATGAGCCAATGAATGACTCCGTCGGCTTCACATAGTCACCGATATATCTGAGGCACCTCGCAAACCAACAACCACATAAGTCAAACTCGTCAGGGCGTGTAAAACCACTGACGCCACTTCTAACTAGAAGGAAACGCATGCCCTCCCTGAGGTCCTCTTCCGAATCTGGTTCATACCGGGTGTGAAACTCGCGAAGTAAACGTTACAAAAAGCTATGACACAAAGGCCTTGCTTTGATCATCAACCACAAGACTTTGCTTTTCAACAGAAGCCTTGATCGTTTGCCACTTAGGCATGCCACACAGGCAATTCACTCTATGCGTTTGATATCCATCAGTATATAACCCCTGAGCTCGTATGTCTCAGAGAAGGGCGTTAAGCAAGAGAATAAATTCTCCGCCGCCAAACAGATATATATTTAATACAAATCAATCACACAGAATAAAATCCAATGTTAGACACACAGTCCATTTACAAGTTCGTTCTGGGTCTGAACGAAACCGGAGACACCTAGTACCCCGCATATCCATCGATTTCCAAGTACGTTTGGACGATCACCAACTAATTCCCTCCTCTTGGGTGTACGGCCCAATCAAGATCATCAGTAATTATCCAAACGACGTGAAGACCTCCGGTCTTCAACCATCGTCTTCATCCTCGACTAATCGTCGAATCAGTTATTCGGAATGGAATAAACCCGGTCTTTCCGAATAACTCGCGTATATAATAAATAAGTGTTACACAAACACAACATACGCCTCATTCCAATTCATCAGTCATTAACCGTAAATTAATCAAGAGAATAATTCCCCAAATATTAACCCCGAAGGCCGAAACCAACATCAGATCAATATCCAGAAAACCATTCTGCTTAGCTAACCGACAGTTAGTTTCTGAATTTCACATTCTTAGGGACAGGTTCCCATTAATTTTATCAAAGATAAATCCTTTAAATTTATTCTTTAATCTACTTTTGAATATCAATTCAAACCAGTCGGGATTAACGAACCTTCCCGAAGTAATCAATTGTTAAATTTCTCTACCCCAACCTATTCATCCCATGAAGTAAAACTGGTAATACTTCATATCTAACACCACGGTGTTATCGGTAAATTAATTACCATTTCCCGTTCAAATCTAATTAAAGATTTAACTATCGCTTGGAGCAAAACTGGTGATACTCCATTCTCGATCTTTTCAATCTAATTAAAGATTCATTAAAACTCCACTTAGTTTTAATCCTTAACTGGGTTAAAGAATCAGTGTCATTTAAAACACGGTTCACGATAAACCCAAAATCACATTCCATTTCAATCAGTCCCTAACCGTAAATTAGCAAGTGAGCAATTCCCTAAGTATTAACCCCGAAGGCCGAAACCAACATCAGATCAATACCCCAGAATCCATTCAACTTAACTAACCTCCGGTTAGTTTCTGATTTTCTTAACTCCTTTTTGGGTCTAAGAACAGTATTATTGAAGATACCGTTCACGACAACCCAAAATCACATTTCATTAATTATCGGGTTAAAGAACAAGTGTTATTCAAAACACTGTTCACGATAAACCCAAAAATCAATACCAATTCAATTCCAATTAAATATTATTTAATTGGTACACTTCATTTAAATCTAAATAAAAAGATTTAATATTTTTCTCAACTGGGCTTCAGAACAGTGTTAATGAAGACACTATTCACGACAAACCCAAATCACATTTGATATTAAATACAAGGCTCTGAATAGAAAATATATCGGCTTATATTCAATATCAAATTCTACGACCAACAAATATCGTATTGGAAATAACGATACATATATATCTTTCAAATTTTCGTAACAACATCTGTATAATCACGAAATCCAACATCGAAATATTCCGAAGACAATTTCGATTCAAATATATTTTAATGCAATTATTGGAAATTCTGGTTATTTTCAAAACCATTTCAAATCCAATTTATTTATTTTAAAAATAAATAAATTATTATTCTAGTTCAAAACTAGTTCATTTCGATAAAAATCTATTTTTATCTTTTCAAATATGGGGTTTTTTCATCCCAATTCTTCACAAATCATTTCTTATGATTTTACACAAATTATTGCTATTTTTAATAATTTTATCAAGGCTCGTACAGTCGATTTCCATCAACGGCCATCGAACTGCACTTACAGCGACCTTTTTCAAATTTGATTTGGACATAATTCCAAATCCAACTGTTAGATTTCTAATTTCTAATATTAGTTAGAAAGCTCTTTTCGATACGAACCCAACGGTTCCGGTTTTAGGAGAATCCGACGGTCGGATCTCCCGCAAGTCCATTCGAAGTCAATGGTCGAAATTCACAAACTGCCGCAGCGCGGCGCGTTCTATTCAGGCCATTATATATATAATACATATATTATATATATTTCGTCGATTTCCTTTTAAAACGTATTTTATAAATCATTTTAAATTCGTTTTCAAAACGATTTCAACTTCATTTTCAAATTCAAATCAAAATTAAATTTTTCCTTATAAATTCGTTTTAAATTCATTTCAAATTGATTTCAATTCAAATAGATTTTTAATTCAATTTCAATTCGAATTCAATTTCAATTCGAAATCAATTTCAATTCGAATTCAATTCTATTCAATTCAAATTCATTTCTATTCAATTTCAATTTAATTTCAATTCGAATTCAATTCTATTCAATTTCAATTCGATTTCAATTTGAATTCAATTCTATTCAATATAATTCGAATTTCGATTATTTTCAATATAATTCAAATTTCGATTATTTTCAATATATTTCAAATTTCGAAATCACTTTCAGTATACATTGAAAGTTGGATAAAATCGATATAAATATCATTCACGTCAAAATGGCGTCAATCTAAACAACACGGCTTCATATATTTATATTTTCAAATATTCTATTTCAAATATTCTATTTCAAATATTTTATTTCAAATATTTCTATTTCAAATATTTCTATTTCAAATATTTCTATTTCAAATATTCTATTTCAAATATTCTATTTCAAATATTTCTATTTCAAATATTTTATTTCAAATATTCTATTTCAAATATTTCTATTTCAAATATTCTATTTCAAATATTCCTATTTCAAATATTTATTTCAAATATTTTATTTCAAATATTTCTATTTCAAATATTTCTATTTCAAATATTCTATTTCAAATATTCTATTTCAAATATTTCTATTTCAAATATTCTATTTCAAATATTTTATTTCAAATATTCTATTTCAAATATTTCTATTTCAAATATTCTATTTCAAATATTCCTATTTCAATTATTTTATTTCAAATATTTTATTTCAAATATTTCTATTTCAAATATTATATTTCAAATATTTTATTTCAAATATTTCTATTTCAAATATTCTATTTCAAATATTTTATTTCAAATATTCTATTTCAAATATTCTATTTCAAATATTTTATTTCAAATATTTCTATTTCAAATATTTTATTTCAAATATTTTATTTCAAATATTCTATTTCAAATATTCTATTTCAAAGCTGGAATGAGGCCCAATCAATTACCATAGATTTTATTTCTATGGATTTCCATACAACGCATGTATATATCAACAACGAAAAATAATCAACCATCATCCAAAGTGCATTCTACGCTGTATAAGCATCAAAAATAAATATTTAACGCTCATAACAGTCTGTCAATCAATCGATCGACATACAAGTAATTATTGGGATTAGTGTATGTCATATATCATCCCAATACCCGTGTGGGGTTTCAAATAATCAACCACAGATTTTATTTGTGTAGTTGGGCGATGTGTAAAATTTATCGTCCCAATCAATATCAACCAAATCAGTGTATATAAACAAATCTCCGATTTGTTTATAAATATTTATTTTATATGCACGTTAAAAATTCTATTTTCAACTATAAAATATTTTTAACTATATAAATATTTTATTTCATTTCACATCAGATCACACAATCAACTACACATCAAAATCAAACAACCAAGCATACAAGCCGTCCATGGTTTGTGGACGACGGGTGTCGGTTGCTACTAAACACCGTCTGCATCCTAGTATATATTTTAACTAGAAGATTAAATTAAAATTGAGAAGTTCTCACCGATAAGCTAAACCAAACGTCTCGACTCTTCATATGTAGAAAATCTCCGCCGTTTCTTCTTTCGTCATTTTCGTCACCCGTATTCACTACATATATAAAAATCGAATTTTTACTTTGCTATTCAATATATAAAAATCGAATTTTTACTTTGCTATTCAATATATTAAAATTGAATTTTTACTTTGCTATTCAATATATAAAAACCAAAATTTTTACTTTGCTATTCAATATATAAAAATCGAATTTTTCCTTTGCTATTTAATATTTAAAAATCGATTTTTTTATCGCTACTATAATATAAAAATCATATTTAAAACAAATCTGGGTTTTTTTATTTCTAAAACCATACGCAAATTTCATTTTAAAAGTAATTCTAATTTATTATTTAGAAACATCATTACCTTTATTTCTAAAACTCAAAGCTATTTTTATTTTTCTAAACAAAGTATATTCTTATCTTTCTAAAACAAAGATATTTTTATATTTTAAAATCATAGATGTTTATATTTTGAAAAACAAGTGCAAATTTTATTTTACAAGAAGAATGCTATTTTATTTTACAAAAAGAATGCTAATTTTATATTTTAAAATCAACAATATTTTCTATTCTAAAACGATGTATGTTTTCTACTTTAAAACAATGTTATTTCATATACAAAGCTACTTATAACGTTCATAATAACGAAAAGAAGAAAAACGTTACCCTTGCTAATCCTCTTCACTAATCACCGTTAACCCTCGCCTCTTCTTGTAACACCCCGTGTATTCTATAACTGTGAAATTCACAAATTAAAGTATAATTAATTTCAAATCAAAGAACTAAGGGAAACGGGATACGTCATTGCGTTCGTTTCGGAAAAATACGCGAAATAGAGTCCGAGTTTTCGAAAAACGGATATCGTATGAAGAAGTTATGGACGAACGAAGTTGGGCGAAAAACCGGAAAAGGGTCAGAATGCACTGGCGCACTTGGGAAGTGCGCCAGAACAAAAAATGAACTGACGCACTTGTGAAGTGCGCCAGTACATTTTTGACCTGGCGCACCTGCCAAGTGCGCCCAGGTCAAAAATGACCTGCTGGCCAGGTCTGGTCTAGCCCTGGCTGGCCAGGTCTGTGTTTGGCCGATTTTCAGAAGCTTGCTTTGTCATTAGGGCTAGGTGGCAGGCTCTAATTGGTCTCTCTTTCGAATGAATGGCTACGATCAATCCAAGCAACATCAATGGTCCTAATCAGTTCATAAACCCTATAAAAATGACCCTAGACTCACCCTAATCTATTCATTCAAAAATAAGAACAAAGCCGTCATGTTGCTGAGGAACGACTAAGAGTAGCCGCCAATTGGAGAGAGGATTAGGAGGCAAATTCTAAAGCATAAAGCAACCTAAACAAATCAAATCAACAAGGAATCGCATCTCCAAATCCCTAAATTGGAGAATTCGCCACACCATTGTAAGTAGAGTATTATTTTGGTATGAACAAATAATTGTGTTGGTTTGTATACTTGATTTGTGGCTATAAAGTAATTCATATTTGTGCGTTACTATCGATTTGGAATATTGTATACGTTTGGATATTCTCGAATTATGTTATTCATTATAAAAAACTACATGCGGTAGTTTTATGCAAGTATACGTTTGGAATATTCGCAAATTATGTAATCCATGTTGAAGCTACATGTATATAGTTGATTAATTGAAATTCATGCAAGTTTGGGGTTTTGCTACTATGCCATCATAATGGGTATTTTTATACAAACATCATTTTTGTGAAGTAATTGGAATAAGTTTGGGTTATCATAATCCATATGAAATTATGTTGAAAATTTGGCATCATGATCTATGTATTAAGCCATGCTTTTGTACTAGAAAACCTATTTGCAAACTTATGAATATGACTAGGCTATGATTAATATTTTGCATAATTGAAATCCATATTGTTAACAAGAATTATATGATGACATATGTGGTACATAGCTAGGTTAGATTCAAAAAATCCCTTTTGCAAGTTTGCATGACTAAAGTAAAAATCATGATTTCATGTTAGAAATATTTATGCCATGGTTATGTGAATAGATTTAAAATCATGATTTAGTTGAACTATACTTTTGTGTTAGTAGCAAAAGTAAGCACCTTTGTTAACATGTAGTAATCTTATGAACATGATTTGCTTATGTTTGACATTATGCCTAAATAAAAATATAGGTTTATGTTGTAGTTAAGACTATGTGTCAATAATGATATCCAATTTAGATTCTTAACTTAACTACAAGTTTACATGCTTTGATTCATGTCACTTATGCTACTATGCAAGTACACCAGTTTCTGTTCTGTAGTTCCAACGTTATGTTGCAAGTTCATGCGTTCACATTCCCCTTTTTGTGTATGTAATCACGCTTTAAGCCTCCCCTTTTTCTCATGGCTAAGTTGGGCTTAAAAAGGCTAAGCCCAACATATATATATAATAAACGGACGTGTTAAACGGGGGAAAATAACGTTGGGTTAAATTTATTAATAAATGGAAATATAAAGTAGAAGGGCCCAAATTCAAGTATGGGTTGGGCCCATGATTGGTGTAACCTTTACACCATTAACTTAATAATGGGCCGCAAATATTTACATATAAGAAAATAAAGAAGAAAGACAAAATATGTAAATGTAGAACATACGATGTGTTTAACCCGAGTTTGGATTGAGTTGTGATGTAAACCTGCCCGGAACCGCCCGGCTGTCCAGTAGTCACAACAATACCTATCCAATGTGGGAGGTTAAACATGGAGCCCAATAAGGACCCGAGGTTAGACTGAGTTGTGGCGTAAGACTGCCCGGAACCAACCGGCAACAGGCAGCCACAACAATACCTGTCTAATGTGAGAGGTCAAGGCTTTAATAAGACAATTAAGGCTGAGTCAGGATTGTTAGGATTAAGTGGACTAAAGACTTAATCAAAATGGAACATGCTAAACTAAACGGACTGGTGGGGGTTAGGTTAGTAAACACTTAACCAACTTAGCATGTTGGCTAGAGATAGAAAACCTAGTAACGGGGGACCCTTTTCAGCAGTAACCCTAGAATGTGTATCAGGATACCCTGAAACTAGGCAGGGTGGGGCACGATTACTGGGCTGATTGTAAGAGGTCAAATCGACGGCGGTGGTGTAGCAGTGTAGGTTCTAACGGGGTGCGGGCGTGCACACACTCCGGCGTAGAAAAATAAGGCACTGGACACCAGTAGCATACCTGTGCATTCTAGGATTGTGTCGGGCCGCCACCATGGGACTTGATACACCCTATGGTGGGACCAGCATAGGTAACTACAACATCGGGGGCCGTAAGACACATGTAACTATGCGAGTAGGAGCCGATCATCATAGAATGGATCACTTCACCCTGATTATGGGGTGCCAGTTGGGAACTAGTTTATATGGGTTCAGAGATTAACATGGGGTACGATAGCATATTCGACCCTAGACAACTTAACCAAGTTTATAGTGCTTTCCCACTTCTTGTTTATACTTATCATACCCAGTTCTTTATTCATAGACAGAATAGTACTAGACTTACTCAGGCTTTATGTCTGACTCTACTTTTCTTTCGTCTTCTTTTCTTCCGTTCCCCCCCCCCCAGGTCCACAGGGAAGGAACACTGCAGTTTGACCAGCCTTCATATCACATCCAGCTTGAAGAGGAGAAATGTATTGCTTGGACCTTTTCGTTTTGAACTATGGCTTTGGACAACCACTATGGGGCTTTTGCAGTTTATCTATGTTTTATTTATGCTTCTTTAAATAATGTAATCAAGACAGATTATGAAAGTGTTATGTTATGTTTTGGAAAAGATGTAAGACAATTATGGTGATGTTGTTGTAGCACGTATTTGCTTTTATGAAATAAAAGTTGTTGTTTTTCCGCTGTTTACAAATATGTGTTCTTATATCTGTCTTGTATATCTGTGACTTATACTTATAAACCTCCACCAAAATTAGGGCATTCCCTTTGTGAGTGACCCTAACGGAGGTGGGGTGTTTCACTTGGTATCAGAGCATAGGTTTACCAGATAAGATAAAAAGTTCTAAAAAATTATTTTCAAAAAGGAAATTTAAAGAAGCATTTTTAAAAGATAAAATATTATTTTGTTTTAAAAGGAAAAGTCCCCAAAGCCATAGGTACTATCTCTTATCCTTCGTTTTGAATCTATCCTTTCTGTTTCAGCATGTCTGGAGACCTTACTCCCCAGCTGCTGACGCTTTCACTCCTCCTCCTCCACGTGAACTAGCAAGCGGAAGAGTCCCAGAGTAGGAAGACGAATAATAGTCAAACAAGAAAGGATCGTAATAGTAATAATAAGAAACGGGAAAAAAGGAAATGCAATTTTTGTTGTACGGAAGGGCACATAGCCAAGGATTGTAGAAAGAGGAAAAGAAAGCAAGGAGAATGTTTTCATTGTAGGGAGACTGGACACATCAACAAAGACTGCCCTGAAAAGACAGATTTTGAGAAGGGCGGGAAAGACAACAAGTCCCGAGAGAAGAGGAAGTGTAAATTCTGTGGCAAAGTTGGGCACTTAGTAAAAGATTGCCGGAAAAAGAAGGCCAAGGAAAATGGTGGGTGCTTTTCTTGCGGTGAGACGGGCCATAGGGCTAAGGACTGCCCAAAGAAACGAGGACAGGGGCAGAGGGATGGATCCACCCCAGGGGCACAGGTTCATGTGCTGGAAGCGCCACCTCTGCAACAGCGAGGTATAAATACTTCTGTAGAAAGTGTAGTTTATCTTTATGATCACCCCGTTCGCACTTTATTTGATTCTGGAGCATCACACTCCTTTATCTCGTTTGCTTTAGTAGAATCTCTGCACCTAAAAACTAGTATGGTAGAGGACCCCTTAATTGTTTCAAACCCAATTGGGGGCCCAGCTCATTTGTCTATGATCTGTTTGGGATTGAAAATTTCTATTCTAAGCGTAGAATTTCAATGTAGTGCCTTTGTTTTGGGCTTTTCGGGGTATGGTTTGATTTTGGGTATGGATTGGCTATCCAGTAATGGGGCCATCCTTGATTGTGAGAAAAGGGTTGTTAGACTCCTAACCCAGTTCGGTAATACTTTGGAAATTTCTTGTAATCCCTCATATGCGGTTATGCTTAGTTATCTTGAATCGCTAGATGCCTCTGTTGAAAATTTGCAATCAGTTAGAGTGGTCCGGGAATATCCGGATGTCTTCGAAGAGGTGAAGGGCTTGCCTCCGAAGCGGGAAATAGACTTCCGCATATATCTTGTAGATAATGCAAAGCCCGTTGCGTTACCCGTTAGACACATGGCTCCACGGGAAAGGAAAGAGCTCAGTAAACAGATTAAAGAGCTTCTAGAAAAGGGATTCATTAGGAGAAGCATTTCAGAATGGGGCGCTCCAGTGGTGTTCGCTACAAAGGTGGATGGTTCACTCCGTCTATGTGTTGACTATAGGGAGCTCAACAAGCTAACGAAAAAGAATAGGCACCCTCTCCCTAGAATTGACGATTTATTTGACCAGCTTGTAGGAGCGTCTGTTTTCTCCCAACTCGATTTAGCAACCGGTTTTCATCAGCTAAGGGTGGCTGAAGATAGCATCGATAAAACGGCGTTCAGAACCCCAGACGGCTTCTTTGAATGGCTTGTCATGCCTTTCGGCTTGACAAATGCACCTGCTTACTTCGTGGACCTGATGAGCAGGGTATTCAGAGATTTTCTCAACAAATTCGTAGTGGTCTTCGTAGATGATATCCTTATCTTCTCAAAGAGTGAAGAGGAACATGCTCAGCACTTAAGGGCAATCATGGAAACTTTGCGAGTCCATCAACTAAAAGCCAAATTCTCCAAATGTCACTTTTGGAGAGAAGAGGTGAGGTTCCTTGGGCACATAGTATCCAAACAAGGGTTAGCAGTGGACCCTGCTAAGGTAGTGGCGGTACAGGATTGGAAGACACCAAGGAATGCAACTGAGGTCCGAAGCTTTCTAGGACTAGCAGGTTTCTATCGAAAGTTTATAAGGGATTTTGCGAAAATCTCAGCTACGCTCACAAAATTGACCAAGAAGAATCTAGTGTTCAATTGGGATTTGGATTGCGAGTTTGCTTTCCAACGACTGAAAAGGGCTCTCACAACAGCCCCAGTTTTGACGCTGCCAGATGGGAGCAAGATGTTCACTGTTTATACGGATGCATGTGGGACAGGGCTAGGCGCCGTCTTAATGCAAGAAGAAAAGGTAGTAGCTTATGGCGGGAGGCTGTTGAAAGTGCACGAAAAGAACTACCCAACCCACGATCTTGAGTTAGCCGCCATCGTCTTTGCACTCAAGTCTTGGCGACACTATCTCCTAGGTGAGAAGTTCGAACTTTACACTGACCATAAATCGTTGAAATATCTTTTCTCGCAGAAGGATCTTAATTTGAGGCAACAAAGATGGATGGAGTTTCTTGCCTCATACGATTTCGAAATCTCCTACACTCCGGGCAAAGGCAACATAGTGGCAGACGCGTTGAGCCGAAAGAAATTGACCCTAAGCCCGTTGTTTGTTGAAAGACAAAGCCTAGAGTTTATAGCCAGCTTCGACTTTAGGCCTTCCTCCGATTTCGTACCAGGCTTGCTAGCATCTCTCGAAGTGCGCCCAACTTTAGTGGATTCAGTAGGGACAGCACAACGCGAAGACCCTCAGCTTGTAGAAACGATTGATAGGCTAATTAGGGGTGAGACTTCAAGTCACCTCAACAGATACTCCATCGACGATAAGGGTTTGCTAAGGCGAGACGGAAGACTATGCGTCCCACAAACAAAAGATTTAGTAAAGAAGGTTCTCGAGGAAGCACATCACTCCAAGATGACGATACACCCAGGCGGAGATAAAATGTACAAAGACATAAAAAGGACTTTCTTCTGGAACGGCATGAAAAAGGACGTGGCAGAATTCGTTTCTAAGTGCATGGTGTGCCAACAGGTTAAGGCGGAATAGAAAAAGCCTGGCGGACTGCTACATCCTCTGGAGGTCCCGCAGTGGAAGTGGGATAGCATCTCAATGGACTTCATCGATGGGCTGCCTAGGTCTAGGAGGGGCAACACTAGCATTTGGGTAATAGTGGATAGGCTTACTAAAAGCGCCCACTTTTTACCTGTCAAAAGTAAAAGAACTGCCTCATCCCTAGCATCACTTTACCTCAAAGAAATCGTTCGACTCCATGGGACATCTAGCATTGTTAGTGACCGAGACCCCATCTTCACCAGTGAGTTTTGGCGGAGTCTGCAAGAAGCAGTATGAACGCAGTTATGCTTGAGCACAGCCTATCATCCCCAAACCGACGGACAAACAGAGAGAGTGAACAGAGTTTTGGAAGACCTTTTAAGACTATGCGTCCTTGACTTCGGAGGGACATGGGAAGACCACCTTCCTTTGGTGGAATTTGCCTACAACAACAGTTATCAAGCAACCATCGGAATGGCGCCCTTCGAAGCTTTATATGGAAGACCATGCCGATCGCCCACCTGTTGGTGGGAGTCTACTGATAAGCTCATACTTGGACCGGATATGATCCGAGAGACTTCAGAGAAAGTAGACTTAATACGAAGAAGGATGAAGACGGCCCAAGACAGACAAAAGTCCTATGCCGACAAGAGAAGGACCGACCTTGAATTTGAGGTTGGAGACAGAGTTTTTCTCAAGGTATCACCGCTAAGAAACGTTGTTCGTTTTGGAACCACAGGAAAGCTAGCGCCAAGGTTCGTAGGGCCATTCCCTATCATCGAGAAAATTGGGAAAATGGCCTATAGATTAGAGCTACCCGAGAAATTGGCCGGAGTTCACAACGTTTTTCACGTTTCACATCTCCGAAAATGTCTACATGAGTCTGCTGAAGTGGTAGAGCCAAATATCCTAGAAGAAGCAGAGGTGGAACGCGAAGCAACCATAAGAAAAGTTCCAACCCGCATAATAGGAACGGAAGTGAAGAAGCTACACAACCGCGAAGTCAAGCTCGTCAAAGTTCAGTGGAGCGACGCCGAGGGAGACGCGACTTGGGAAACTGAAGCTAGAATACGCACTGCCTACCCTTTTCTTTTCGAGGGTACATCCTTGATCTTTCTTTTTCCTTAAGTTGCGCTTTTATCTATCTTTTTAGGTATATTTCCTCGACTTTATCTTTTAGGTAGAAACCCTTTGGATGGAAACATGTAGTTGAAACATGTTATGGATGATGGTTGCAAGTGGTTGCAAGTGATTGCTAGTGGCTGCTCGTGGTTGCATATACACACACAATCTAGGTTTTAGATCGGCTCAGTCACTTCATATTGCATATGCATATATGTTTGCATTCGTATATGGTTGAACTTTAATGTGTTGTCATGTGGATGTTGCATTTGTATTGAATGATTGTGCACTCATGTAGAATCATGAATAGGAAAATTTGCATACATAATGGATTCATGGCACTTACATAATTCGCATTAAGGAGGTCAACTGAATCAGTAGACCACCTGATTTTGCATTAGATAAGTTCATGTACACACACACTTCGCATATGATCATGAAGCATTAGAAGTCTTTTAAGGACAATGGATGCTCGTGTTTGATGGATGAGTAGATGGATGATTGGATGTTAGGATATACATTTTCCTAAACTTGAAGATTTCGGGGACGAAATCCTTTAAGTGGGGGACAATGTAACACCCCGTGTATTCTATAACTGTGAAATTCACAAATTAAAGTATAATTAATTTCAAATCAAAGAACTAAGGGAAACGGGATATGCCATTGCGTTCGTCTCGGAAAAATACGCGAAATAGAGTCCGAGTTTTCGAAAAACGGATATCGTATGAAGAAGTTATGGACGAACGAAGTTGGGCGAAAAACCGGAAAAGGGTCAGAATGTACTGGCGCACTTGGGAAGTGCGCCAGAACAAAAAATGAACTGGCGCACTTGTGAAGTGCGCCAGTACATTTTTGACCTGGCGCACCTGCCAAGTGCGCCCAGGTCAAAAATGACCTGCTGGCCAGGTCTGGTCTAGCCCTGGCTGGCCAGGTCTGTGTTTGGCCGATTTTCAGAAGCTTGCTTTGTCATTAGGGCTAGGTAGTAGGCTCTAATTGGTCTCTCTTTCGAATGAATGGCTACGATCAATCCAAGCAACATCAATGGTCCTAATCAGTTCATAAACCCTATAAAAATGACCCTAGACTCACCCTAATCTATTCATTCAAAAATAAGAACAAAGCCGTCATGTTGCTGAGGAACGACTAAGAGTAGCCGCCAATTGGAGAGAGGATTAGGAGGCAAATTCTAAAGCATAAAGCAACCTAAACAAATCAAATCAACAAGGAATCGCATCTCCAAATCCCTAAATTGGAGAATTCGCCACACCATTATAAGTAGAGTATTATTTTGGTATGAACAAATAATTGTGTTGGTTTGTATACTTGATTTGTGGCTATAAAGTAATTCATATTTGTGCGTTACTATCGATTTGGAATATTGTATACGTTTGGATATTCTCGAATTATGTTATTCATTATAAAAAACTACATGCGGTAGTTTTATGCAAGTATACGTTTGGAATATTCGCAAATTATGTAATCCATGTTGAAGCTACATGTATATAGTTGATTAATTTAAATTCATGCAAGTTTGGGGTTTTGCTACTATGCCATCATAATGGGTATTTTTATACAAACATCATTTTTGTGAAGTAATTGGAATAAGTTTGGGTTATCATAATCCATATGAAATTATGTTGAAAATTTGGCATCATGATCTATGTATTAAGCCATGCTTTTGTACTAGAAAACCTATTTGCAAACTTATGAATATGACTAGGCTATGATTAATATTTTGCATAATTGAAATCCATATTGTTAACAAGAATTATATGATGACATATGTGGTACATAGCTAGGTTAGATTCAAAAAATCCCTTTTGCAAGTTTGCATGACTAAAGTAAAAATCATGATTTCATGTTAGAAATATTTATGCCATGGTTATGTGAATAGATTTAAAATCATGATTTAGTTGAACTATACTTTTGTGTTAGTAGCAAAAGTAAGCACCTTTGTTAACATGTAGTAATCTTATGAACATGATTTGCTTATGTTTGACATTATGCCTAAATAAAAATATAGGTTTATGTTGTAGTTAAGACTATGTGTCAATAATGATATCCAATTTAGATTCTTAACTTAACTACAAGTTTACATGCTTTGATTCATGTCACTTATGCTACTATGCAAGTACACCAGTTTCTGTTCTATAGTTCCAACGTTATGTTGCAAGTTCATGCGTTCACATTCCCCTTTTTGTGTATGTAATCACGCTTTAAGCCTCCCCTTTTTCTCATGGCTAAGTTGGGCTTAAAAAGGCTAAGCCCAACATATATATATAATAAACGGACGTGTTAAACGGGGGAAAATAACGTTGGGTTAAATTTATTAATAAATGGAAATATAAAGTAGAAGGGCCCAAATTCAAGTATGGGTTGGGCCCATGATTGGTGTAACCTTTACACCATTAACTTAATAATGGGCCGCAAATATTTACATATAAGAAAATAAAGAAGAAAGACAAAATATGTAAATGTAGAACATACGATGTGTTTAACCCGAGGTTGGATTGAGTTGTGATGTAAACCTGCCCGGAACCGCCCGGCTGTCCAGTAGTCACAACAATACCTATCCAATGTGGGAGGTTAAACATGGAGCCCAATAAGGACCCGAGGTTAGACTGAGTTGTGGCGTAAGACTGCCCGGAACCAACCGGCAACAGGCAGCCACAACAATACCTGTCTAATGTGAGAGGTCAAGTCTTTAATAAGACAATTAAGGCTGAGTCAGGATTGTTAGGATTAAGTGGACTAAAGACTTAATCAAAATGGAACATGCTAAACTAAACGGACTGGTGGGGGTTAGGTTAGTAAACACTTAACCAACTTAGCATGTTGGCTAGAGATAGAAAACCTAGTAACGGGGGACCCTTTTCAGCAGTAACCCTAGAATGTGTATCAGAATACCCTGAAACTAGGCAGGGTGGGGCACGATTACTGGGCTGATTGTAAGAGGTCAAATCGACGGCGGTGGTGTAGCAGTGTAGGTTCTAACGGGGTGCGGGCGTGCACACACTCCGGCGCAGAAAAATAAGGCACTGGACACCAGTAGCATACCTGTGCATTCTAGGATTGTGTCGGGCCGCCACCATGGGACTTGATACACCCTATGGTGGGACCAGCATAGGTAACTACAACATCGGGGGCCGTAAGACACATGTAACTATGCGAGTAGGAGCCGATCATCATAGAATGGATCACTTCACCCTGATTATGGGGTGCCAGTTGGGAACTAGTTTATATGGGTTCAGAGATTAACATGGGGTACGATAGCATATTCGACCCTAGACAACTTAACCAAGTTTATAGTGCTTTCCCACTTCTTGTTTATACTTATCATACCCAGTTCTTTATTCATAGACAGAATAGTACTAGACTTACTCAGGCTTTATGTCTGACTCTACTTTTCTTTCGTCTTCTTTTCTTCCGTTTCCCCCCCCCCCCAGGTCCACAGGGAAGGAACACTGCAGTTTGACCAGCCTTCATATCACATCCAGCTTGAAGAGGAGAAATGTATTGCTTGGACCTTTTCGTTTTGAACTATGGCTTTGGACAACCACTATGGGGCTTTTGCAGTTTATCTATGTTTTATTTATGCTTCTTTAAATAATGTAATCAAGACAGATTATGAAAGTGTTATGTTATGTTTTGGAAAAGATGTAAGACAATTATGGTGATGTTGTTGTAGCACGTATTTGCTTTTATGAAATAAAAGTTGTTGTTTTTCCGCTGTTTACAAATATGTGTTCTTATATCTGTCTTGTATTTCTGTGACTTATACTTATAAACCTCCACCAAAATTAGGGCATTCCCTTTGTGAGTGACCCTAACGGAGGTGGGGTGTTTCACCTCTTCTTCGTTGCCTGCTGTAACGTTGGAACCCATCCTCCACTAATTACATCCGCCTGCTCCCACGCCTGACACCACCGGAGCATCATCGACGGTCAACAAAAGAAGCGGCCCACCCCCTAGAACCCTCGCCTGAAACAGTTCGCCCCAACGTCCCTCCGTTCGTCGCTAGAAGATCCAAACCCATCACCGCCTTCGTGAATAACTGTGGCCACCATCGTCTTCGAAACATCATCAGCGCCGGTCGGCTAGAAGGCCTCTTCGAGCTAAACACCTTTCCCGTTGAAAGTTTGAGGACTTATCAATGAACTGGGATTTAATTTCAGAAGAATTCCGCCCTTGATTTCAAAGGATATGGCGGTGGGTTTGATTGGGTTAGGGTTATAACGATTGGCCCAATCTATCTATATATATATTTATATTATTTTATTCTATTTTTCTCTTTATTGAAGTTTACACATTCGAACACCAATCAAAACCCAACGACTGTCGCACCTAGCTAATTACCCCCATTCCGAACACAATGGAATATGTTTCGTAAGCCAATTCGATTGTTTGTATCAGTTTTTATCAAAATTAACGTATAAATCAATATATATTGAATTTGAATGCACATTTCAATGTACCGAGGCCACATACGAACTCTAAAAATTCCCGAAAAATAATTTCTAGCTTCGTATTGACGATACGGTCCTAACAAAACTAGTTTCGTCGAATTCTGAGACCGTTTGAAAAATGGCCATTTTCCAGTCGATTAAAATCAACTTAAACTGGTCAACCGCGTTTTACTTCGCCACACTCACATATTGATTCTAAAAATTATGAAAATTGAAATCTAGCAATAATTTGACATCATGGATCCAACAAAAGTGGTTTCGTCGAAATCCGAGGTCGCTTGCAAAATGACTATTTTTAAGGGCCAGAATTCCATAGCGACTATTCTGAATTTTCAACTGGACGTAAATTTTGATTCCCGCTATGAAATTTTGATTTTTCGGATTCGTTGGAAAGATACTCTCAAATAGATTCCATTATTTTTGGTTTCGCCAAAATCCGGTTTATTTTGCACCCGGTATGTTCAATTGAATTTCGAAATCGAATTATCGAACTACCGCGCCATTTTCAATTCCTTTTATATTTAAAATAAATATTTATATTCTAACGACGACGTATATAAATATATACGTTCGAATTCTATTCAAAATAAATTTCTCGTCGATATTATTTAAAATAATTCATTTTAAATATTCAAAATTCAATAAAATTGCCAAAATAAATTTTTTAAATTGGCTCGGATTTCCGAGTCGTTACATATTCTCTTTGCTTAACACTCTTCTTTGAGATGTATGAGGTTAGAGGTTATATATTGGTGGAAATCAATGGTGTGGTATGGATTGTTAGTATGACATGCTAAGATGCAATGATCAAGATTTTTATTGAAAAGCAAAGCTTTGTGGATGATAATCAAAGAACGACTTTAAAATAGCACAACTTTGTGTATATCGCTAAATCGCGAACATCACACCCCGGTATGAGTCAAAAAACGGGATGAGGGACCGTAGGGAGAACATGCTTTTTTTCTAACTAGGAGTGATGTCATGGTATGGATCCCAAATATTTTACTTATGTGGATGATGAATATTGAGGTCCCTCGGATATGGCCACACAAGGCCAAGATGGTCGACGTACTAACCAGATAGTAGATTCAATAGGACCGGGAAACGTATGATTCAGGCATAAATAATCAGCAACGTAGTGGCTAACCGGCCCTACCAATCCAAGGGTCACCCAAGTGTGTGGTTCTGGGTATCCCGCTAGAAATAGCCCGAATTTAGTGAGGAGAGATCCCTTGCCTCGACTCATAGATGGAATTCAATTTCCAATATACAACTTTTTCGGTTTTAGTTGTAAACTTACATGGCGACATAGTAGGATGGGGTACTATGCCGTCTATGATTGATACATTTATATTCGAAGTTTTCTTATATGATATACACTTATAATATTATAAAAAATATTTGTTTTAAAACGTATCAAGCAACTTTGGCTATTATAAGGTAAAACTCTATACTCTGGTTGCGTTGCATTGTGTTATGGGACCTGAGTCTTATAATAGCTTCACTCTTCAAAAAGCATTGCATTGTTTTTTTATTTCAAAGTATTCATGTAAAGGAAACCCGTTCCGTGTCATATGGCATGGCCCCATGATATTTATCCAACTATTTTAAAAGTCAAGTTTTAATAACTGGTTTTAGCTCTCATACCAGTCTCATGACTGACCTGGAGTTTATTGTTTTCCACCTAAACTCGGGATGCCTATATTTTCCATATGGACAGTTAGTAGTTTTGGTTTTACAGATTCTTTTCTTTTAATAGGATCCTGGATTACAGCTAGAACTATACTCCGGAAAGCTTTGTATCCGCTTATTTCTTTCATTTGTGTTAGTTAATGTTTTTCGGCTGAGCGTTGTATATGTACATTTTTATTTCCGCTACATTGCTGTAATTTATTCTCTAATATTCGTTTTCCATTGTGTATTTTATTTTCCACACTCTGTTTTATTCTTGTACTCTAATGTAAATTATTGTAGTAGCAATGAAAAATTCTCTTGTTCTCAAATAATCCGTATTCTTGTTTGATTTAGGCCGGGCGGGGGTTTCGGGTTGTGTCATGACAAAGAACTGATGTTTGCTTTAAAGGATTTAAAAGCTAATTATGATGATAAGGAGGACGTGATGTAAGGTAACGATTATTTGCTTAATTTCTATGAAAACAAGTCATGTCATATTAATGGAAAGTAATAATGAGATTTCATTAAGAGATCTTTGATTTGATATTCTTGTTTTAAATACTTAATTAATTTCTTCATTAACTAAATTAATATTGTTTATTGAATTAAAAGTGGTTAATATATATGTTACTAGATTCATATGACTCTATTGACATTGCCAAACATTCGTACAACTTATTCGGGTTGAGTCGTTAATTTTCGATAAAAATAATTGACAGTTATATTTTGGCATTTTATTTATACTATCGTTTGTGTAAACAAATCCGTAAAATTATTTTCTTACCTCTTTATATAAATTAAAACATATCTATTCATATTTAAAAGTCGTATAACATAAATTTCAATTTCTACAGTTTTTGGCCTTGTTGACAAAATTGACCAAATATGTCAAATTCTGATATTTTTTTTGGCAATGTACGTTAAATTGTTTGAACCGGTAAGTTGATAAAACTGATATAATTATCTTACCTGATTGTTATACTTTTTGAAATCGTATTCAAAAATAACAGTGTGCACTACAAGAGAATACGATTGTTCCAATGGATCAGAGCCGGTTGTGGTCGTTTGAAGCCATTGGAATATTTTTCACGAATTGAAACGGTTTCCAACAGATACTTTCCAATGTCCTTCAACGGTAGCAAGTCATTAGAAACCGTTTGAATCAAATGAACAATAAGCCGTTTGAAACCGTTGATAGCCATTGGAAATATGGATATATATTTTTTATAACAGCAAGCCTATTATCTTCTATCCACACCAAAACAAAATCCATTCCATTTCCACTCCATCTCCAACCCATTCCACACATATATAACACATATGTAACAATAACAATAAGACATCTAACACAAATCAAATCAACACCAATATATACAAAATAAAACATTCAAACATCAAAAGCCAACTCATCAACCGCATATGTCAATAAAATTAGTGTATACCAATAAAATACATCCAAAATATCATCCTCACCAACTTCAAACCAACATATATAACATCAAACCACAATCCTCACCATCTCTAAGTCAATATATACATCTTGCTAACACAAACTCAAAAAAACATACCTCTCAAGCATCTTCGTTGCCTCCGGAAGCACCAGACGAAGAAGGAAAAGATCTACGATGCTGCACATACTCCGCTAGCTTTTAATTCAGATACTCTATCTGTATAGCATGAAGACGATTATCCTCTTGCGGCTACTCAACCATTGCTCTTGGATCTTTTATTTCAGCTTTGTCCTGGGCTTTTTCATATCCTTTTGAGTTGCCCGACCCTGCAAATAGAATGAACATAAAAATTAAAGAAGAAACATATAAAAGGATTATCATTACATGAAAAATAGCACATGCAAAATAATGTCAAAATTTGAATCTCCAATCATGTTGACTCATTCTAATTAGTAATTTTCAAGTATATACACACATGAATCATAAATATATCTTATCACTTTATTTCTAATCGGGTTGCTTGCACATAAAATATCGTAATACTATATATCTACATGTTAATTTGCTTCCTCAAAAAATCTACATGTTAATTTGTTGTATATATGCAAAATGATTAATTACTACTTGGTTCCCTTAGCCATAACATCTACTCTGCTGCGTCGGATCTATAACAGCATCGAATAAATCATCTTCCTCTTCCAGTGTCAACTCATCGTGATCGGATCCCTCAAGCATAGGAACTCATGCTTCCCAAAATTTTGCCTATAATAGAAAAACAATTACAGTTGGAATATAGTAGAATGTTATTCTTATTTTACATAGCAATTAATTACTAAACTTATTGATGTAAGTAATAGAATTTAAAATATGCATACATATGCACTTGTTACCTTATCCTGATCATCCGACTGATATGTGATGTTACAACTCGTCTACTTGCCTTGATATGTGGGTGTGAGCAAATACATCCATGTAGGACATGGATGCCCATAAGTTCATTCCTGCAAACGTAGCTCATTTATATATTTCAATCAAACACAGCTAATTACCAAATTGATCAATATACAAACGTAACATGGGATGTCCACGAGCACGTTCCACGGGGGTAGATTGTAAAGTGTGATTAATATAGGCCAAAATGAATATTTAGAACCAAACTGAGAAAATGGTGAGAAGCGATCCATACATAAACATGGTACAAGGTTGTGGCATTCCACTGCGAAATCGGGATATTTCTTTTCAAAATATTTCCGTGCTTCTCCATCGGATGGATGTGTTAACCTACCTTTTTTAGGTGTACTCACACTGTGTTATCTCATATGATGTGTTGTTACAGATGATGCATATAACCTTTGAAGTCTAGGAGTGATAGGTAAATAATGCGTATGCTTGTATCTAACTCATTTTCCCTTCTTTTTCTTTGGTTTGTATCTTTCTTGATTACATATTTTATAATTCCTAAGATTGATGTCTTTTTTCCAATACAACATGCAACATTTAAACATGTATCTATTTTTTAATATGGCAAACCAAAAGATGAAATAAATTTTTTCACTTCGTAATAATTTCCGCATATTAAATTATCAGATGGAATACGACATTTAGCAGCTTGAACAACAACCGTAAATCCAATTTCTGTAAGGTTGTATTTTTATTTCATTGTAATGTACTTTGCAGTTACTGATAATTGAGTGCCTCTTGTATATCCATTCCAAAAGAGAGTTTTTAGCAGCATCCAATAAATAATATATTTTTTAACTCCAATATTTTGTTCCTCTTCGACGTTAACATCGACGTTATCAATTTCAACATTAGGGAACATTGAACATGCTGCATCTTCGACTATATGTTCTATGAGATTCGTCATACTAACTTCAACACCAATGACATCCACTGACTGTTCTTGATTAGAGGCTAAAATTCTCCATGAGGATCTCGCACCAAATAATTAGATACAAAACCGTATTGGCATAAATAAACCTTAACCAAATTCGGTATTAGATAGTTCAACAATTTGCACCTACTACATGGACAATGAATTTCTATATCTTTTCCAATATTAGTTAAAGCTAATTTGATGAACACTTGTACTCCGTTAAGAAAATGTTCACTTATTGCGCCACTAATTTCTCTTCTTTGATACATCCAGCTCCAAACAATAAAATAATTGATCATTTTTCCTACTTTAGAACCTATGATGAAAAGTAAAAAATTTATTAATCATTTATTTTATATTTTAATTACTGCTTTAGTAAACATATACTAAATTATATAAAAAAATTACATACTTTATTTTCAACAAAAAACTATTGGCTCATTGACATTTATGTTCCTTCTGTGATGATAGGTCATCCTACTTCCCATTACAAACATAATAGTAATTACATTTCATAAATCATATCATTTTAAATGATTTCCCAAAAATTTCAGCAACACTTCCCCCATGTACCTTGTATCGTACACAAATGCATGTACACAAGGAACAAAAAGGAAATGTCATTGAAATTTTGTAAACCATTTAAAGTGATATGATTTACGAAATATAATTACTTTATAGTGTTTTTAACTTGTCCAATACAGGGACAAATCCAACAAATGTTGTATTAGATGAATATGGATGTCCATTTTGTAATAAAAATGAATATCCATATAATGATCGAATACAACATGTAACGACCCGACTTTTTGCCCGGTTCTCGCCGGTAATTAAACCGACTTAAGCCGTTCATAAAGACGAATTGTTATGGGTACATACATACATTGAACAAAAATAACAGAAGACTTTTCATTTCTCAAGAACAATATTACATCAGAGTTACATGAATATCAGAGTTACACATACATATATACTTTACAGCGGAAGAAAGAAATTTACTCTCAGCGGAAGAACATATGTTACAGCGGAAACTTTAACTCCAGCGTGGACGCCAACTCAGAAAGCGCTTCGAACTTTGCTCCAACGGATCATAGCTGCAAAACTAAACTACTAGCTGCCCGTGCAAAAATTAATGGGCACCCAGAGTTTAGGAAGGAACAATAAACTCCAGGTCAGTCATGGGACTGGTGTGAGAACATAAAAATAGTTGCTTTTAGGATTCATTTTAAAATTGGGAATTTCACCGGACCACGCCGCTAATGCGGAACGGGTTCACTACATGTGAATTCCCGTGCACAAAAATTCGCAATGACTTTTGGAAAATGAAGCTATCATAAGCTCGTCCCACATCACACAATGCAAGCGCACACCAGATGGGCGAGGTTTATCTTATGATAACCAAAAATGCCCTTATACGTAAAATCCTCTTTTCGTACTATATATATAGTGTGGAAAACAATTTCGCAAATAAATGTATTAATCCTAGACGACATGATACCGCATAATATATGTCGCCATATATATACAATAAAAATCGTCTGGCTCGTATTAGAGATTTGGATTTCCAACTTGATGATTCCTGGCACGAAAGATCAATCGAAACTCAAGCGAAATGTAATCACGGGTTTTTCATCCAGACGCGGACACCAATACAAATCACGAGGCAGATCAACGGTTTTCGACCAGACGCGGCCCCCCGAACATACCCTATTCCAGTTCATAAGTGGTTTTACCCACTGCTGCAGCGGTCATCATCAATTCGTATATATATATACACAACCTAACCGCCAATTTCTCATCATCCGGGATGTGAGGTTTGTCGATGTCACGTCATACACAAGCATGCCTAGAAAAGCAATGTCTTGATCATCACTGGCTCGTTCATAACTCGGGTATGTCACATTAACAATTCACGACATATCACTGATTTCAATCAATGCATACCCTCTAAGTTCATATGACTTAGAGATGAGGATAAAATATGTGCCACAAATCCGATATATATTAACGGAGATCAGTGCTATGTGGTCAATTTCAATGTCAGACACACCATCCATACAAGTCCGTCCTGGGTCTGAACGGAACGAAATCCGAAAGTTCTCCCCATACGTTCGGACTTCTTGCCACTCCGGAAATAGGGGCATCTCTCTACTGTAGCTGTCAGTAAAGAAACCAATCGACAATCAGTCCGTTCGATGTGAAGAACCACGGTCTTCACTCGTCAATTCCAAGTCTTGAATTTGCTTCATGCATCGTATTATTACTTGGAATGGTTTCCGGACCTAAATCCGATCCCGGTCTTTCCAAGTAATAAGCGTATTCATAAAACAGTGGTTATGAACCGTACGGGTTTTCAATCCAAATTTCCTTCCCAATTGTTATTAATTCAATTAAGGTTGGATTCATTCCAAGTTCTTTAATCCTGTTAACATCTTAATTTCTTTACAAGCTCGATGTTCACTTACCAACCTTAAAATATAACTTATTCCATTAGTTACACTTTCATACTTCTTTACATCCTTCCAAATTATTTACAAATCTTTTACGGTTTTGTAAACCAGAGTTCACGATTTTATAAACTTCAACATCAACCGTTTCCAACGAAATGTAAAAGCATTTCTTAAAGCGTTATAAGTAATTATAGATTGAAAATCATTCAAATTCATTTCTTTCAACTCAAATCATTTAAATATGATTTAACTAATTTTCCAATTTTTTTTTTATAACTTATAATTCCTTAAACATATTTCTTATTATGTTTGCCAGCTGTACATATAGCAGCTTCTTCAAATCATAACTCGAAATCCAAATGTCTGAATTTGAAAATGTCTTCCCTATTCAAAAGTTATTCTTAATAGAAATACAATGTTCCTTGTTTCATGTCAATCCGATTTAAAGTATTCAAGTTATGGTCGTTTGAAAATAAAAGTCGATTACTACACAACTCGTTCAATTCAAATCATAAAATGCTTTAAATGTAAAAGGGCTCATTTATTCCCAAAATAACTCAAATTTTCATAATTAACTATTAAACCCTTTTCCAAATAATATTTTAAAGTTACATTGCTTTACCTCAAAATCATCATTCAAATCCAAATATTCATTTCAAGTTAAGTTGAAAACTTAAAGTAGTCTTTTCAAATTTCATTCAATTCCTCAAAATTAATCGTTAATGCAAGAAACATATTACGATCATTATTCGATCTATATTTCAAAACCGCTTTAATTTCAACTATTGTTTACATGAATATTGGTTGATTGATTTAGGATTCAAATAATAGAAATCAAATTGATTTGCATAAAACAAATCCATTAAATAAACTCAATGCAATATTTTCAAACTCATTTAATTATTTTGAAGCGTATCATAAAATAATGAAATCGAAATACATATAAATCATTTTATGGTTTAAATTTCAAAACTACTGAACAAATGTTTACATAACTTAAAATCACATTTTCCTCAAAACTTGTTTACATCTTCGCGTCCAAAACCAATTCCAAAACTTTTCAAAAATCCTTTATCACTTACAAAACCGTCAATCATTCGTAGCTTAGATTTTCGAATGATTCGAAAATTAACTTTAAAAATAATTTTTTTTCCTTTTTTTTATATATCGTTATCCATATGAGAAGAAAATTTAAATCGACTACCCATATACTCCACAACTACAGTGTGTGACACAACCAAAATCAACTAGATGAATATGAATCTACCTACCAATATCGCAACACATAAACATACGTCAATTGTGCACGAGTGTTCAGTGTTTCAACTTCATAAGCACCCAATCAAACATCACCATAATAGCATCCATTCATCAGTAATCAAACCATTAACGACTATGATCATTAACGTTCCTACTTATGTAAAATAAATTAAAATAAGTGTTCTCACCTTCATGCTTCCAATATTATTCACCGTCAACGCTCTATATTGCTTGCGAATCCGTACGAACGGCCACGTCTAAATCTTTGCGGACTCCGATAGTCTCGTGCACCTTTCTTTCCGCAAACTCACGGGTAAAAGAAAAAGCATACTTCCGCAAACTCACGTCTCTTCTTTCTTTTTCTTTTTTTTTCGCATGCCTGCTACCTCCGCACTTCCCACTTGCTCACGTCTTCCACTGCACTTGCACCGCCAACAAGGCCAAACTTTGCATGCTTGCGCATGCATGCTTCACCGAATAAAACAACGCCTCATCCCTATCAATTATTTTCATTCTTTATTTATTTATTTATTTATTCCCCTGTACTCCAACATGCACTCGTGCATGCATGCCCCTCAACCTCCCCTATGAATAAAGCACGCAACTTCTCTGTTGGCAAGAAGAGCCCATTTGCTTCTTACGTTTCTTTCCTTTCTTTTATTTTTCTTTTTTTTCTTATTTTTTATACAGAGAGGATTGGACGCAAAATAGGTTCACGCTAGAAACTGGTGCGACAAATCTCGCATGCGCATGCAAGAGAATGGACATGCATGCAAGACTTCTTCTTTTGTACAACTAGGCTGCCAAACAACACTTATATGCATGCATGCGCATGCAAGATGTGCTCTACACAAGTTATCAAAATGCGGGTGGAAGAATGCATGTAGGCTCCATCGTTTGGGATTTTATTTTCTAAAACAAAGCTTCTAACATCCGAAAGGACTTCGCATGCATGCAAAAAATGGTGGAAGCAGGTGCATGTAAAGGCGAAGGCAAGTGGACTGATGGGAGCTTTGGTGGAGACTGGAAGCAAAAAAGGGGAAGAGTGAGATGATGAAAGTTGCGGTGAAGGCCTTGAGCACATGCAGGCCGTAGCACTTGCTCGGGTTTCATTTTCATTTTTTTTTCTGGGAATGGCGGAAGATGAAGAACAATGTTGGAGAGGAAAGAAAGAACTGGCGGAAGAAGAAAGAGGTGGGGAGTAAAGTTTTGTACAGAGACTTAATACGGTGGAGAAAAAATGGGATGCACGTGTACACCAAATGGACAAATGTCCCTCCCATGGCTTATTTGCTTACACGTTACTTTTTTTTTCTTTATGAATAACGATAGTTGGATGGAAGAAAAGTGGAGAAAAGAAGGGGCTGATGGATTATCTAAGAGGAAAAATGGAAACGTGCGTGGCCTTTTGGAGAAGAAAAAGGTGGAGCAACACAATGGAAGGGAGAGAAAGAAGCAACGTGTCCTCAAAGGGGGAAATGGGACTAACACGTGGTGGAAGTATTTTGTATACTCATTTACAAGTGTCCCATTCTTTTAAAATACGCACACACGTTCTTCACTCTTCCTATATTTTTCTTGCATCAAAAAAAAAAAATCCAGTCGGCTATATGAAATATTATTCTGAAGCTTTAAACGTTTGAAGGCCAATCTCTTGCGGTCTTGTTTTTAGTTTGCACGTGTGATATATTTTTATTTTATTTTATTATAGATGACGAATAACCACAACTAAAATATAATCGTATACAACAATGTACCACGATCCCAAAACAATTATAAAACAGACCAGTTGAATGATTCTGTAAAGTGTCAAAAGGGACCACAGTTACCCCAAAATACGTTAGAAAAATACATGCTTATTTTCCGAAATAAAAATTTCAATAAATTTCTATAAAATATTTTAAGACTACGCAAACAGAAACTGAGCATAAATTTGAAACGAATATTTAATTATAATTTAATTTCAAATTCTGGTCATTTGCAACAACTCAATTACAACTTGTTTCAATATTTCAACTTACGATGAACCGTTTTCTTCCAACAAACATTGTTATAACTGGTTACGCAATAAAATTAAATTTTTAATCATTAAAATATTATTGTCGCCTTAAGATTTGATTCAACAATTATTTAAACCTTTTAAACTTTATTTAAGATTCATATTTAATTCAAATTTGATTTTCAAAAATCTTAGATCGTTACACAACACATGTTAGATGGGGACAGATAATATCTAAAGGGATTTAATATTTTTTTTATATTACATTTAAATATATAGTTTGCTTATATTTTACCGTTAAATTACATATATACTAAATTATATATTTTTACTATTTCGCTTAATAGATAACTCATTTTTTCTTATATACTCATTATTATACTAAATTAAATATATAATTTGTTTATATACCAAGCTTATACTATTTAATGAATTCTAACTATGATGATTCCAATCAAAATCATTTGAAGTCATCCAAAACTTACTATACACTATATTAATAAGCGTTTCGCATAGACACATAACCCGTGCTTGCATAAATTATCTAAACAATGATCAATCCTAACATAATATATACTTCGTGTTTTCACAAATTATATTATTTGCAAGCCATATCATATATACACAATATACGCCAAAATTAGAGAATGTTACAATTAGTAGTAATTTGACCATTATGATGATAATAATAACAACTAACATGTAATATGATGTAATAAATATACACTAGCAATTAGGAATCAATCATAACGCAAGTTAGGGCTAAATAAAAAAAATAGGTTTTAGGGAAATACCCTTATGTTGCAAGTGTGGAGGGTGGAGAGGGGATGCAACATGTAATAGGTGGCACCGAATGTCGTTTGGATGGTAGTTGGAGTGGTGCAACATTAGGGAAGATGGAGAAATGGTGCAGGAAGGTTTAATTTTGGTTTTTGATGAAAGAAGAAGATGAGGTCGCAAGTTTTGGAAATTATTCAGGAAATTTCCAACGGCTTGCAACGGCCGCAAATGGTCATAATTCCAACGGTTTCCAAAGGCTTAAGATGACCAATTTATTAAAAAAATAAACTGAAATCAACAGGTCGTTGCTAGCCATCGGCTGCCGTTGGAAACTTCCCATGGGAATATACTATAACTCTAGTAGTGATGTATCAAAAACCATATGCGGTTTAAAGTATTGG